>CM068369.1:241926733-242542045 GCA_034769895.1 Magicicada septendecula
TAATCGACCAACTTTATTATTGTGTTTAATAAACGTTTTTGTTTGTTTTTTGGTAAATTGAAGTTGATTTCGCTTATAAAAGGACATAATCATTAATTAACCAAGAAAACTAGATAATCTTTAAAGGCAGTATATGCGAAACTACAACATTTCAAGAGTAAGAAGAAGAGAGCCGTTTTCGCCTAACTTGAAGTTAATTGGATTATCTTTTTAACAAATTTACAGAACAGAAATTTATTACCAAAATAAACACCATACTATTATAATTATAATTACGATCAACAACCTATATTTATTCCTAAATATTAAGCACATAAATACACCGAAAATATTTTTTCCGAAATTATTTTTTTTTTATAAATATAAATTTTAAATTTATATTTTATTTCAATTTGCTACCACAGCAAAATACACTGAGTTTATTTGATAATAACAAAGAACCAGGAACTTTACCAAATAGACGATTCCCAGAGCGGAACGTCACTACTACACATACACACCATAAAAATTATCCTGGATAATATTATACCAGAACACTCTACAATTACAATTATAGTATGGTTTTATTACAAAAGCGAAGATCAACAGTGAGAGCATAACGAAGACAAGAAAATATTAGCTACGTTACTACACACATTGTAAATTAAGCTATATTTTGCAATATCATTTTATTACAAAATCGACTAGCACAACCAGTGGGACTTACAGGAGAGCACAATTAACATACATCGATATTTATTTTATTATTCGCACCACTATCACGGTAATATTACAAATTTGGCTTCCATCGCGGGGCTAAAACGAGGCGGACACATTGAAATATTACAAATTTGGCTTCCATCGCGGGGCTTGAACGAGGCGGACTCATTGAAATATTACAAATTTGGTTTCCATCGCGGGGCTTGAATAAGGCGGACTTCACTGTATTATTACAATATTTTGAGATTTTGTATTTACTGCATTAAATAAAATTACATTACACACCCACTAATTTTAAAATCATTTTGGAAATTGTTAGGATCTCGAATCCAATAACATGTTGTATGAATAAGACGCTGATTAACAGAAAATCTGAACGTACGATCTTCGAGGACCATCACAGTGATCATATAAACTATTATGACGAAATTCTGCGTGTACATTCAAAGGTCAAAATGTAAGTTCAATAAATGATTATATACTCTAAAAATAATTCCCCAAACCTGTGGTTATCTTCAAAAATCGATTCTTAATTTCAGTGAATAAGTGCACACACAAAAGTAAGTCCAAACATATTACTAGGAAACGAATGTTATGAGAGGTCATCAGTAATATTCGGGGAAACGGCGTTCCATTTCTTGAACACAAAGTGGAGCATCAACATTTAATTAGCATTCTCACGCGCGAGGGTGAGCTGTTAACAAAAGAGTGAGGGCGGAAGGAAGTCAGAGGCGGCCATGCATGGACAGAAATAAAGGTTCTGCCACAAGCGACTGGGAGCAAAGTAGGGTCAGCAGCACAAGACAGGGTGGAAGTGATCTGTGTGTTCACCAGACCTGAGATCTTTGGGGAGGGAAAGACAGGGCATACTATATAGCGCGTACTGACCACTTAAATTCGTGATGTAATTTATTTAACATGAATCTAATGAAGAATAAATTACACATTTAGCTTTTCGTAAATATGGATACGGTGTCCGCCAATTCACCCCAGGTGCCAATTATTTCCGACACTGAATATGGCGTCCGATGGTGAGGCAGAAACGTCCTAACGACCGGCAAATAATGTTTACAACTATGTTGAAATCTCAAAACCTTAGGAATTCTCTATCACTAATCTTCCTCGAAATTCGTATCACGATCACACGTAGGCCTATATTTTCTCCTGAAAACATGAATTTACTGAATTCAGTAACAACTGTTTTGCTAGGTAAGGATAGGTCTTGTTTTTTTCTGTTCTAGATTGAATAGGATAGGTCTAGATTGAAACATGGACACAGGCAGAAAGGGATTTAGAGGGGACGAAATTTCCTAGTCGATAAAAAACAGTTATATGTCCTTTTATGACCCTTTTAATGTATATCTAAGTATTATTTCTAATAAGTAATAATAATTAATTCTGTGTATTTAGCGAAATGTTATGAGCGGCCATAATATTTATCCCCTGTACTCCCCCTCCCACAAAATGAAATTCTGCACTCGCCCATGTGAATAACTATATAATCTTCAGTATACATCGAAGTGATGCCCGTACAACCAAGTCAAGCAGTGTGCATAATTCTTCTTCAAAATGATCAATGTCGTAATATTCCTACCGGAATCTTGAGAAAAAAACTTCCTCAAGATTACGCCTATGTCGTATTGCGAGCCTCAGTAAGAGATAATCACCTTCTAGGACCATAAGTCAGCGCTATGCGTGATCTACACTGTAGTTTAAATCATTTATCTATGAGTGTCTCGGAATATCCATCACATTGTCACACCTAAGGAACACTGGATATGATTACTACCTAGAGGATAAATTTATTGCATTTACTTTAGACATGTTTAATATTTTCGAAACTATCGTTTCTTGAGACAACAGTTTCCATAAAGAATATGATTAGATTTGTGAAGCTGTTATCTCATGGCAAGTGCACGAGAAACAAAAGATTTATATGTCGTGGATTTAAACTTTTATAAATATAACTTTCACAGATGTAACTTTCTCGGTGTTGAAGAGCAAAACCTACTGTTGTAAAGCGTATAACGATCTCTTAAAAGCTACTGTTTAACTATTTAACTGTACTGAACATTTTGGAAACAATTTACACTTGTATTTCTTATATTCTGAGTGCGTTATTCCAAGTAACCTTAAATCAAGACTGCGAGAATAGGTAGACGAGTGTATACTCAGTATGTCTATCAACTCTAATAATCTCAGTTACAGTTGTTGCTTATTCAGCGACAGGGTTTATGAAATTTACTGTGTCGAGACACTTGAAGGCACGTTTCGCTGTAGAACACGCGTCTAAATTTAACCGAGCAGCACAAAACACGACAGGCTATAAATAAATGATGATTTTCGGAAAGGAGTCATCACGAGTAGAGACAGATAGTGTAGCGCGAGGGGGGTCGCCGTGAAGTGACTGGGGAGGATGCTTGATAACCGAGGCCGACTGGGGAGAGGGTTAGAAATAAATTTGTCACATTTCCTGGGGATCAGTGATAGGGCCCGGTAATCAACACGAGATTTGTCAGTGGAGTTGCCGAGAGACTTGAGTTATCGCGCGCGTCGAGTCCCTCCGTTCTCCGTTAACCGCATCAGCGTTCCATTAAAACATTCATTCAACCTTCAGGAAATATTCAAGATTTCATCAGTTTTACGCGCGTTCAAGCTGACGCCTGCGTAATTATGAACCTTGAGGTCGATAATGCGTAATTATGAGGTTGAGGTTGGTAAGTGTGTACCATCTCGTAATGTAGCAATTGACATTGTGTGACATTTAATGTACTTTGACGATAACTTTGGTTGTAACATCTGAATAGGAAGTGAACTACAGAACGCTCAATTTTCGTAAGTTAGCCACTTTTACTTAAACACATATCGCGCCCAGATATACATGGCGCGCACGCACACACTTACACACACAGAGGTGGTAATAATAATAATAATAATAATAATAATAATAATATAATCAACGCTCTGCTCTACTGTTAGAGGTCTTTATAACATTTGTCTAAAAGCATTAATTGCTATTCCTCTGTAAATTGTGTTCCCATTTTTATAGTGTAATTTTGGTTAGGTGTAGTTGTAAGCCTTTCCTTATTTCTGTCTTCTATCTTTTATCCTTAACCAGCAGTAACCTATATAAGAATACCCAGTATCACAGGCTAAATACATAAATTTCTCTGCGGTACGTTAAACTTATAATTTTACAACCAATAACAAAAGGGCAGAAAAGTAAACAGGTCATAATACTTCTGCATATTTATATAAATCGCGAAGAGAGTAGACTGATTCCGAACTAAACAAATACTATTCCCACTTATAATGTTAGGCTGAGGAATGGGTAACACGCACGTCTACTTGACACGATGCAAGCGTTGTTTGAGCAGCAAGATGACGCAACGCTCTCGCACGTTATCGATCTTTCTCCGCCGCCTTCCAGATGGTGGTTCGATTATTGCACCGTTATCTAGGAAAATCTGCAATCTGGTAACACATAGATGACCTCGCTTAGTATAAATAACTGTGTTTCGGAAGCTGCCAGTCAGTTGCGAGACGCGATTCAGTGTACACATATAATAATCTGTGTAAAGCGTTAAAGCGAATTAGTTTGCGCGGACATTTGTAACTGATGACTTATAGGCTACTAACTGTTTGCCATAGTTTGAATTCGAGAATGTAACTTGGAAAATTATTGTATACGACTGTTTCTGTTTACTGAAGCTGTTATTAAAGTTGTGTAAACAACTTTCTGGTGTTTTGTTTCTGGTGTTTTGTTATCTTAATCCACTGCGTAAAGACAACGATGCGTACGACCGCCGTAACAATACTAAACAATTAAATCGACAATTATTTTACACAAACATACACACACAATTACGTACTGAAAAAATCAGGAAGAACGAAGCCTGTTGAACAGTGCAGTATCTTTATCGCCTATATGACGGCGGCAACAGTTCGTTGTTTTTGTAGTTAATGCATTGTCTAACAGAGGTATAGTTGTGCGATTCAATTAGTGCTGAGTGTTTGTTTATTCGCTAATTCAGCCATTTATGAAACGATAATTGATAATTTTTATACAAGATTGATAATTTTTATTATACGTATTGCATTATGGATTGTTCTGATAAATTAAATATGGTTTCCATAAAACTGTTTAATAAAACTTGTGACAATTAGACAGCAATTAGACGCTTGGTGGCAAAATCCGGATGGGCTCAAAAATTAAGTTTCGAACAATCATGGTTGCACAAGTCCAAAGCGGATAACCCTAACAAGCATAACAGAAATTGGTTTCTGCAGCCAGCACAAATATGTTTCTAACGACTGCGCACGAAGAAACTGATAAGGAATGAAGGCGTGTGAAGTGATCCAAATATACATGACGTCCTATATTTAAATATATTGAAGTCATTGAGTCGAATGAGAAAAAAAAAGATTTCCTAGGAAACTGGAAAAAAAGTTCGAACATCGACACTGTAGGTCGACCAAGGAAATCTCTTCTAATTCCTTTAAAATTTTTTTTTTTAAATACTTGTAAAGGTAGGAAAAGCCTTATACCACGATTATGACGAAAACGTATTTTCATCTTACCGTCTGTCTCTGTTGTTCTATTGAATTCCACCACACTTGAGTTCGCTATTCCCAAATCTTTAAATAAAAATAATATTCTAACATATTTTAATAATATATGTAATAAACAACACAATAATAATGCCATTATATGTGTGAGAAAAGTTTGTTTACAGATTACTATTAGAGGAAAGTACAGGGAGTAAAGGTGCACGTTTACCGGTTCAATTTGTACGTAATTAACAACATGCAAACAGTTTACAGTGTACACTGGAGTTACACACCGTAAACATAGTCCGTCTCGCTGTTGTACACATATGTGTAGGCTCTGCGGCGGTGTTTGTACGGCTCATATCACCTGTGTCCATTACCGTAAACAAAATGTTTACAATCTGTCGTGCGAGATTCGCCGGCACACTGACCTTACTTAACCTTAGTGTGTCCCTCATGTAGTAACCGCCCAGACACCAAGTTGATTACGCTTCTTTCCACCGAAGTGTTCACCTACAGTTAACTTTTTCCCACTTATACTATAAATTAACATCCCTCTTGTTATAGAGTTTCTAGGAGGATTTCCGGATTCCATAAACCAAACAACAACGCGGACATTCTTGTACATCTTCATTACACTAGTTGCCACCATCATCTTCATCATGTCGTGGTGTCCTGCTGTGCATTATCCAGACATTACCGCGTCATTCGTTATGTCCCAGACGTTACCGCATTCCCATTCGTATCTAGTCCAAGTCTGAGCTATCGACTCTTCATTCCAAACGCATGTCGTATAAAGGCAGAGTTTTCATCTTCTTCTCTATCTCTCTTCTTCTGTCCTACACTTTTTAGTCCAATTCTATAGATTTAAAAAGTGTGTTTGATCTGATAATGGTCTGACAATAAATAAAAAATCTTTCGTCGAATCTATATTTTACTAATATTCACCTTCTCTCTCGAATATTCCTCATCAGTATTGATATTTTACAGCTGTCTCTACCTTTATTTTCTCACTCATCTTTCTCATTAATCTAGCGATTCGTCTTCTTCGTTTTATCAAGATCTTCTAGGTGTTCCTATTCTTCTTCTGCCCTTCTTCTAGGAAACTTAGTCTGCTTATTTCGCAATCCATATGCTCGCGTGTGCTCTTCTTTCAACTGTACACCGTTACAGGTTTCATCTTCTATTTAATCATCTAAAATCTTCTTTTGATTTCCCCGTTGTCAATTCTGTCCGTTCGTGTTATTCTGCAACTTCTCCTCAGACAGCTTTCTGATATCTCCATTCTCTTTACGTTCGTTTTAATTGGCACTATATTCTTTTCTATTATGGAGTAACAGGTTACGTACAATAGTGTTACAAAAGCCTCGTCACGATTACGTACTATACCAAGATGAGACGTCAAGCAAAGCGCACTATCTCACCGCTGAGCTACTTCGCCTTAATTACAATTTTAGTACGTGCCATCGCAACATGTTCCATCCTGTGCTGTGCAGTATGCTCTAGGTCGAGTCATTTCAACCCAGTCTACCTACTTTGGAGCAATACGTTAATTGGCTGAGGTAAGTGAGCATTATTCAGTAACAACGCGACACTTAAACGACCAAACAACACCAATTCCTACTGTGTTCGTCACTGCACGTGGTTAAACATAGACTGCCTTCTGTCTGGTTTTGGTGTGCTACGAAAAGTAATGTGGCTAGGCGATGGGAGTAATGCTTACGGGAAGATGATGATGCTAATGATAGGCGTGATTTGAATAATTTTACGGACAAATTTTAATGAGAACATTACGGCTGCATAAGATATCGCTAGTTAAGAACACTCATAAATAATTACTGCATTCAAAAATATTAGTCATATTAATTAACAAATGTTACATGTAATAAGCGAAAATGGGGTTGGAAACGTAATCCGTAGGCTTAGACTCTCAGTTCTAAAGAAACTACAAAAGAGTAAATAAAATTCAATCATAAGGTTTATGTCGTTTGAAGTTACTGTGGATGTCACCGTTTGATGAAAGTCGATATGCATCGAATATGATATGAACAATCATATTCTTTAGGTTTGCACTTTTCTCAATTAGAATTTCTGGCAAGCCTCACAAACTTAGATACACGTGAGTTGCATAATTTTGTTACAAAGATTCGGTCACAGTAAATATTAAGCCTCGTTTTCCAACATTTCCAACAATATAAGCCTCCTGTAAACATTAGCCAAAACAGCTGTCGAGTCTTCCAATTATCTGCTGCACTCTCAATTTAGCATCCATTTTACAGTTTAATTCAAACACTGTGTCGATGTACGTAGTCTGCGGAATTTCGACGTCGTTTAGTTGGACAGTAATGCACACATATGCTTCTCAAAGCAAACATTACATAGACTGATTTCTATTTATTGAGCTTTATTTTCCAGTCTTTCATCCAGCGTGGAATCCGGTGAAGGGTATGCTGGAGTTATTCTGTAGAGAGCGATCTGCTGCCTGCCGGAATAACTGCACTGACTGCGTATGTGACAACAATAAGTCATCGGCAGTGGCGTATCTAAAATTTGGTCTGGGGGAGGGACCGGTTTAGTCGGCTTCATATAAAAGAAAAACCATGTTAAGGATAATCAATATTATAATCTTCAAAGTGGCTGAAAAATGTGTGACAACATCCTGAAATCAATCCCATTAGAGTAAACGGTAATAACACAATAAAAATACGGGCTACTGAAAAGTGTTTATAAGATACTTATTGACATTTTACATTTAAAAATGATAACTACAGTTGTAATATGATAAAAAGATAAACCAAGAAAGGTTTATAGCCTACGCTAAAAAGATACACTGCTTGAAAATGTTTTAGAGTTTAATTCGCCTTGATTTCTTTGCTATCATTAACAACTTCTTCCGGGGTCACTGAATTGATTTTCCTATATTTCGTATTTCAAATATCTACACAAATGCTGTGTTATAAGTCTGTTTGTATACTTAAAAAAAGTTACTACTGTATGAGCGTACACAGCTGAAAAAATAATTTAAAAAACCTAAAAATTAAGAGATTAACAAGATTCCTTGCCAATTTTTTCGACCCTCTAGGTGAGGGGGTCCGTTCCCCCCTGTAGTTACGCCCACTGGTCATTGGTACTTGATGTACAGTAGGTACCGAATAGGTCTAAGGAAATTTAAACATACGTTTATCAGACTCGATGTCACTGAAGTAATTGAAGAATATTTACGTTATTTTATTTCTTTATAATTACCAATTTATTTTGTTTTAGAATTGTGCCTGATTTTCCGATGTATCGGGTACGTCACCAGGAAAAATTAGCTTATATCCTTAATTCAAATTTTAATGCACGCAATTCCTTACCAAATTCTTGACGTAAAATAGTAATCCATAATGAATCACAAATCTGAAACACAGCTATGCATAAAACGTCTAAAGCTACGGGAATGCAGTCTCGCGAAGTGAATACAGCTTTCGGTACAGTACGCCCGTTCAGCTCATTAACATGCACAAATGAACGCACACGACACAGAGAATTTATAGGTCCCTTATGATTGTCGGCTGACTGTTTGTTGCCAACGGCAAAGGTTCACGTTATTGTTAGACACGTATCGTTTAGCCACCATTGTTTACTATAGTCTAGTATTGTTCGTGCGTTTGTCGGCCGCGGGCGACTACTGGGCTGCGGGAAGTGCTCTTTGTTCTCTACGCAAACATTAAAGCGTTTGCTTTCTAATCGTTCTCACAGCGCAGGCGCACGACAATGCCTCACAACAATGGACCATCTTTAGTAATGCTCTGCGTTAATAAACAAATCAGACGTCTTATTATGGAGCCCGAAGCTGCTCTACAAAATCGATTGTGTTTAAAATCTTTTAAATATAGTCTTCTATAATGACACAAGGCGAAGGTGTTCTTAGTTGCATGCTAAGAAATGTAAAAAAGAAGTTCACAGAACACGGTCTCAATATAAATGTATACAAGGCGGAATATCTGGCAACACCGCAGAAGAAGACGTAACGGGTACATCCTCGAAGAGTCTACGCCAGAGTCACTGAACGGTTCGCTTTACCTAGACCACGTCATTATATGAAGACACCCAGTTAGAATAAGAACCATAAATGCCAGTCAAACTCTCTAACATGTAGCGCACTTTAATTTTGTGTGTGTGTTATAACATAGGATAAGGACAAAAATTGACAAATATCGAAGGATATGTGATATTATACAATGAACTATGAATGGATACTCAAATAAATTTTTATAAAGTGAAGGCTGTAAAGTGAGGTTGTATAGATCTGAATCATGGGACCCTAGGAAACGAGACTTTAGACTTATGGAATCCTCACAAAATGAGAAGTAGGCTATTCGAACAGTCAAAGGTTGTACAAGACACGAGTGTACAAGAAGTAATGATGTAAGACAGGAAATTGTGTACAACGGATAACAGAAATGTCATTACGGTATAAAGAAAAACGGAGGGACTATGTTATGTATTCATAATACCACGGCGGGGTATGAGCTATAATTCTGGGGGAAAGGCCGAGTATACGACATTGAAATCGAACAGACAGAAGTGCCCAATTCTGGCAAGCAAGAAGAAGATATTCAAGTGTATAACAACCTACAATTTGTAAAGATATGGACACTGAAGGGAAAAGTGATAAGAGCGACTGAAATGGATGCTTGAAGATTAGTTGTCGGTACGTTCTGAAGAGATAGAATGAGAATGAACCGTTAAGAGTAATTATGGGAACACATTCAATTATAGGTAATATCAGAAATAAGCTACTGATCTAGTATGAAACGTTGACTACCAAAACAAATACTGAATTTGCGACTCAGAATGAGACCAGAAGGATCAAGGAAATCTGGACAGAAGGAGAGACAGGGGTACGAGGGAGAGAGGTCTTGAGGATTACTTATGGAGCGACCGAGAGAAGATAGATATCAAGATATATCTATATCTATATCAAGATACAGTGGCCTTTCTCTTATCCGACCTGGGTGGGACCGGGTAATGGTCAGATAATGGAAAAGTCGGTTGACAGAATGGTAGCTCATTTATGACCGTCGAGAACAAAGAATTGAATAGCCTACATTTGAAGTGCATGTATGTACAACCCACTTTGTACTGTATCTATAAATGAATTGCGTACTATAAAATTGGACAAATGGTTTAATTATTTATAATCGCTTTAATTATCTGTGAGTACAGTAAATAGAAGAGTAAATAAAATGTATACGGTAGTGTACGTGAATGACTTACCTTAATTATGAAAACAAGAAATAAATTACTGGCCGCTTTCTTTTGGCTCATGTCGGTTCTAATTTATAAAGAAACTAAGATTTTGGGTGTTAAGTAAAGTATGGAAAACGTGTTACGTATATTTTACTGTACAATTAACCTACGTAAAAACAAACACTTTAATGCACAATGTACACTTAAAAAGTTTAAAAACCTCAGATTGATGAGAAAAAGTCGGTCACTTTCTTTTGTTTTATGTTACTCTGACGTCTGTCAGCTGCATAATCTTTCCACTTTTTGTTACTCTGACGTCTGTCAATTGCATAATCTCTCCACTTTATGTTACTCTGACGTCTGACAGCTGCATAATCTCTCCACTTTTTCAGATTCAGTACGTCGACTGGCGTTGAAGTAGGCTGTTGTTCATATCGAAGAGCTATTTCTAGAGCATCTTTCCCAGCCTCGTGAGAAATTTTTCTTTCTTGATCCTCGTCGTATTCATTCTCACTTTCATGATCCTCATTATTTAGGATTAATAACGTGTCATTAGTGTACGTACGTATTGTTAATTTTTTTCACCCTCTCTAGTGAAACAGTCGGTTAAGAGATCGTCGGTTAAGAGAGAGGCCACTGTATGTAGGCTTCTTTGTTAGAAGTCCAGTTTTTACTTGTAGTTTGTATTCTAGGTTTTAAAACATTTACGACAGCAATAAAATAACGAGCAGAAAACACAATGATAAGAAATGTAATTACGACCAGCAGTTGACTATGATAGAGTAAGTCTTACGAACTCATATCGATATGAAAAGATTACGTACTGACACTAACAACGGTACGCATTAACATAAAATTCAGTACAGTATTTCTGAAAGCCCACCTTGTATCCATAAAGGGCAACGACGCGAAACAAAACGGGTTACGGCGCAGAAATCCGGACCGCGTTGCAAGTAAATGAAACATCAAATGAAAATGCCGAACAACGGACTTGTTCAAACCGAGAATTTGGAAACGCTATGTAGAAGAGAACTGTGGATAATGCGGCCTCCAAGTAACGTTTGCAACTAGAGTTTATCAACAGGAAATGATTTATGCAGTCGCATCGGAAAAGAAACGGATTCTGCAGAATAAACTGCTTAAAGGAATGAAATGTAATTTATGTGAGAGCATAAACCGAGGGGACGTTTATCACCGAAGGGAAATTATAGAGATTTCATCGTTATGGGAGGGGAAAATTAATTTTTTAAATGCAGGAAAACGGTCGGCACGATGAATAAATTCGATAGGTAGGCCTATGTGAATAACCTACCCAACGTTTGTTGTCTATCGGCAGCTAACGTTTATACTACGTGCGCGGGCGCGTATGTGTGATTGACATGATATGTACAGATTAAAGTAAAAAATTTTGAATTTCGTCAAACATTGACTTGCTGTACTTCAAACAAACTTGGCTTGTCTTGTACTTCTGATATTATTGTATCCCCGTCTTTTCCAGTCTTGTTCTTCTCTCCATTCGGAGTCTGTAAAATTCCATATACGTTATACTTCAACGTGTTCTGCTACTGTACGCACGCTGATTCCACGGTATGCAATTCACAACATTAATTGTAGAACATGTGATCCAGTCACGTGACTCTCGGGGATCACGGAAGCAGATATATCTACACAAAATTTCAGAATAGCCGTGATTTGCAAGACAAACTTGAAATTCCACTAGCATTGAACAAAGCGGCGAGATAGTTACTAACAACACTTTCAAAACAGAACAAAAAGTCGCGAATGTTCTGTTAAGCGCGTTCGATTTCTCGAATTTATTGGATGTAAAACAAGTTAGCGTACATAAACCACACAATTAAATTCTGGATATAGTACCGTGTGATTGGAAAAAATGGTAAATTGTCTGAGGCACATTCGAAATACAATTGGGAATAACGAATGTGACTGACAGTTAGGATGGAAATTTGGAAACCATATGCGTTAACGTCGATTGATGTCTTTCGTAAACTACAAAAGCTGAGTGATTATTACACACGGAGTAACGACGAAAAATCTACTCGAGGAAGCTGAATTTAATTGTTTAATCCGTTGTCTGGATTACCATTACCAACGAATGGGTGATATTCAGTATTATTAAATTCGTCAGTGAATAAGAATTTTAATAAAAGAGTACAAAGTGAAACAGTAATGATTTTGTGAAGGATAGAGATTGACAAAATTTTTGTTGGGTGAAGCTAGCAGTATGAATATATACACCAAAGAGAATTATCCAAGCGTCTAAAAGAAGGAAAAACGTTTTCTCATGAGAGTCAAGAAAATTAACCTAAGAGACTTACATAGCACTTCAGGTCGCAAGTCTTCGTAACTAAGCTCTATGTTATCGTCTAGTCGCTGAGTTAAGCGTCATCTTGTCGCTTACTCGACCAGATACCTTCTGCATTCACAGTCTAGAAGCTGGAGTTTATGATAAGACATACGTTTCTTCTCCGCCACTGGGGCAGCTATGACCGCAGCCATTAAATATTTTCAAAGTCCTCTGATGAGTACGAAACATCTCATCGATACATGTGTTGTGTGGGTGGAAATCGATGTATCATAGCTAATAACACATAAGTATATAGTTTATAAGAAAGCATATAAAACGAATGACACAAACGGATATTTTCGTGTACTAAAATCATAATATCGGATACTATATAGTTTACAGTAGCGGTTCTGAAACTATGTGGCACAAACTGCGGGTGACCGCGGTATTTCAGAAAACGAAGCGAAAAGGACTTTTTGAACAGTAAATTATTACAACTTAATTTGCAGCTAAATTCCAGTGGTCCTCGTTTCGGACTTGGCGATAGTGTCGTCATCGATAGGCCTCATCCAGTACCTACGAAATATTGACAATTGAGCAATGACCTACGATAAAATTTCAATCACGAAAACTAAAAACTACATCAACCGAATTAAAATTAAATTATTACTAACTCAACATAAAGTAGCTTCAGACAAGCATAATTTGTTGACTTATAAGAGAGCAACGATTTTTAGGAGTAAAACTTTTCTCTTACGTCTGTATTTTAAGTTAATAATTACGTATAATTACTTTGAATGCAGTACTAAAAATGGTTGAACTCTTGTTAAGCAGTTTCTTGTAGACCTTTAACATATGCATACACATAATTATAAACAAGACAATTGGCATCCTAAACAAATAAAATAGCCTATCATACTGTATCAATAGTTGGCACGAGTTTCTAGTGTGGTTGCAAAGCGGTTACATGGATAAAACGAATGAGACCCGTGTGATTTATAGCAGTACGTTACATAAAACGGCATGAAGAGAATGCGCACATTAGTCTTTACGTGTATACGAGATGAAAGAAACCATGACATAGACTACCTATGAAACATCAGATGAAATACAATGGCAACGGTTGCCGACAGAAAACGACATTAAAAAGAAAAATGTCGTTCTCGAACATCGTCGTGGCTTAGCTGGTCTGGCACACGCCGGTTCTCAATTAAAATCAATTGGAAATTCGTTTACTGTGAAAATTGAAACAAGATTTGCAGATAGTCCGATTGAATTTGTTACCGTAACGAGATCTGCTTTTCCCCAGCAATCAACAGGAGTTGCCCGCCCGGTAATGACACACTTTGCCACTCGAGATTCACGCGGACCATACGCGGATAACGATGTGCTTAATCCTCACACACTCGTATCCTTCTGTACACACGAATGTCGACGAACGCTGTGCTGATAATCGTTCACGGACGCTTTAAAACTATGTAATACGCTTTGTTAGCGTGCAGAGTGAAAAGCTTTATCAAATTAAATACTGTAATGTTCATACCGATCTTTAGTGTAGTAGTATTAAATTACCACCAGAAACAGCACAACTATCACAAGCTTCGTTAACTGTTCATCCAATTCAACATACACAAAATTACAGTAATCCATTACGCACTGTTCACAATAAACAATATCGGTTACTAAAGACACATGATAGAACATTTAAACTTATAATATCACTTCACATTAATTATAGCACATAATCTGTAGTTATTTGCACGTTCAGTTGAGATCACGCTGGAGACAGGCAACTCCTTATGGAGTCCCCCTGCTTCTGGCGAAGATCAAAACGTTTGCTTCTTTTCCGTTCTGTTTTAAAAGGGAGTTAACTGAAGCATCAATTTGGCGTGCTTCAGTTCATTCGGTTCAGTTCAGTTCAACTTTTTTCATTAATCCAGTTATTTTTTATCTACTATTTAGTATCTGTATACACTTTAACGGTAATAGGTCTGTTCAGTGCTTGAGTTTAAATTTAAAACACAAACAAATAATGATTCAGATCTTTACATAAATCGATAATAAAAATGTTTTAAGCATTACGCATTGAAATTTAATGTATATTGTTACCACTTCTAGTGTATTACAGGTGGAATATTAGTATCGAAGGAACTTTACATTCTTCTTAATAAGTTTTTAATTAAGGTTAAATTTATATATTTGTCTCACAGTTCTTTTAAATATACATCTACGATTGAGTTATGAAAACGTGAATCCGAAAAATCAAAAATAACGCAAATCCAGAAAAGAAAGAAAATAACAGAGATGGAGAAAGCCTGCCCATGCAAACCTCGACTTCAAAAACCTGAACACCGCGGTCAAAAAAAGCTAAAGTTCAATCACGATAAAATTTAAATAGCTAAGAGTATTTTTAGCGTTTTCAAAAAGTACACGTTCTCAAATTATTACTAAAAACTTCTGATTAATTTTACAAAACACTTCTTCAATACTGGCTGGTTGGTTATACTTAGCTTTACGACCGTGCATGTAGAAGTATCATACTGTTCTGGAACACGCTGCTTTTAATTCATTACACATCACATTGTTCTTTGATGAGTCCTCACTTTACATTACGCGGACGTAAACATGCTTGAAATTATTGTAAACGATTTTCGTATACAGTCAGATACGTAATGTAGGCTATCAGAGATTTATAACTTACGATTTTCAATATGTTAAAAAATGATGTGAATGATGAGTGTGTGTGTGTTGATGGGGTCGAGGTAAATGGTGGAGAGAAAGAGAGAGAGAGAGAGAGAGAGAGAGAGAGAGAGAGAGAGAGAGAGAGAGAGAGAGAGAGAGAGAGAGAGAGAGAGAGAGAGAGAGAGAGAGCAGATCAGCAAGTGATAAATTTTATTGTCAATAACGTTTGAACGAGTCGGCTGACTTTTCGATTTTCTTTTGTTCCTTGTTTTCTTGGAGACAGGCTTTCAAGGGGGGGGGGAATTTACAGCACGTGGGAATAACAATAATGATTAAAAAAAATTTGCAACCGTACGTAACAGCAAATCGGAACACAGCAAATGGTGTTTAGTACATCCACTTATACATTTTAATTTCCAATTTTTTAATTCTGCGTGGGCCCACGGTCGCAAGCTGGAACGACTCACTGCTTGAAGAGAGTAACGAATAACTGTTTAACCACAATTAGCGTCAATCGAGCTGTCCAAGATAAATCCGTAAATCAAGTAAACTCAGTAGGACAATAAAATGTTGCATGGATAGGCTACAAAAATTAGATTTTGCTAAGAGGCGTAGTCAAATAAGATCTGACTACGAGCCGAAGTCAACGTTTATGGTGACTGTGGAAGTTACTGCGGTATCTTCACACCGATTTCAATTATTTTAGGCATCATTCATCACATCCATCGAGTTCTGACTTACGACGTAGGCTACTTGTGAGGGAACAGTACAGTTTCTTCTTATATTACGGTCACGTGGCTTATATAACAACACACGATTGTCTGCAATAGGAAAATTTAATGTAAAAACATTAGCCGTGCCCTGACTGTGCAAGTTTGAGACAAGGAGGAATAGAGAGGCAGTGAGAGTCAGAGAGGGAGAGATGCTGCGTTGCCGATATGAATACTAAAGCGGCAAAGGGAACGCATGATTGATTCACTGTAAGGGAAGTTTGTGCTATCAATCTTTTATCGAAATCCTACTAGACAGTATTTCATCCCTTCTTTCAAAAAGTTATTCTTTAACCACGTTTCGAATCAACTGAGTTTACGCCCTAAGGGAGACTACTACTACAACAACTTTCATAACCTTCGCTCTCTCTCTCTCTCTCTCTCTCTCTCTCTCTCTCTCTCTCTCTCTCTCTCTTTTCTCTTCGCTTTCTCTGCTGGTAACAATGAGAGAGAATTGGTTACTACTTCCCCAATAACCGTGTGCAAGACGTGGCGATCGCCTCCGTGAGCAAAGACCAAATAATAACGTGTCATGTATTGAAATAAACGATTTATGTAATACGGACTGTCACCGTGTCGAGAGTCTTTCCACGACACGAAGCCATGCTGAACGTTTACTTGTCCAGTTCAGGCCCGTAACACACGAGCGTCAAAATCTCGTTCACCGTTGCGTCATCGCCCGTTGCGGTTAAAATCCTTTCCCTGACACACGAACGGCAAATTGACGCAGACCACCTGAAATTCGTCACTTCGCTAGTGCGTCTCCAACTTTTGAAAGAGTGGATGTGTCTCTCCGGTTTCCGAGTAACTACTATGCCATTTTATTCAAAAAGATATTAGTATTTTGTTACTACGCTTCCAAGGTAATTAAAACAAAAAAAAAGAGAAGGTTCTGGGTACATCTTTTCAATAGTGAACGGTTACTAAAAGGGGCTTTCATGACCATGATTTGTGATTTAAGAGACGATGAGACCAAGTTTTTTTAATTATTTTTGTATGAGCGTAAAATCATTCGGAAAATAAATTGAAAAAAAAAACTGAAAATAAATAAGTTGAACGAGATTTTGCCGTTCGTGTGTCACCTCCAATTGCAAATAAGGTACTGGCTAACCGCACCGTCCAAGAAGTCCCCGCACCGGGTAGCAGACCGAACGTCAACATTACGCCCGTTGCGAAGCCGCTGACGCATGTCGCGAACGGGACGTGTGTCAGGTACAACAAGTAGCAATGTATCTCTCACCCGCACCGTCAAAATCTCGTTGCGGTGAACGGGATTTTGACGCTCGTGTGTCACGGGCCTCATACAGATGAAGATGAAACGGTTTGATAGTTTCGCGTTTAAAGAAAATTTCAGACTTTAGTCTGAAATATGCGGACACTACGCATTTACTCAACACATCACTCAACAAAACATAAAAGAATGGTTTACACATAAATGAAAAGAAAACTAAATAAATGAATGTGAAAAGAGAAACGAGGCCTTTTTATTGGAGAGGATGCTAAATGCCTCATGGTCTCATACGCGACGAAGAGAAATACCCAACCGCGTCTAATGCTGATGAAGATTGACACCACTCTCGTGTGGCTAACGCAGCTATGGTGACGGAATGACAACTGGTATAAACTGTCCCCTCAGAGCCGTTTTTAGGACCTCAGAGGCCCCCGGCAGACCCGAAAATGAGGCCCCAAGTATAGTATATTATGCACACAAGAGTTTTACATTAAACGTCCGAGATATATACGATATTTTTCGTTGCATGTGGGCGTAAAATGTAAATCCAATTTTAAAAAAAATCACATGGTAGTAAAAATGTATTTTTCACACACTGCAATGAAAAATACAAATTATTAAGTTTTTCTGGTTTATTAAATTAATAAATACAGGCTGCTTTACAAAAATCACAACTCAAAATGTTTTAAATAATGATTTTATTTATTTATATTTAACAGATAAGAATATGCTTATAGATACTACAATCGTCTACATAGAAAATGATGTATAAGTAAGTAAGTAACAAATAGGCCCATGCAAAAAGAGACTTAAGTTTATTTGAGAAAATGGTTGGAAAAATTAAAATAAACTTAATTTTTTTAGAATACTAGATTTTGAAAAATTGAGCCTTCAATATTATTGTTTTAAACTAAAAGATATAATTTGTATGCTTTAATTAAAAAATATATTAAGTATTCCAAAAAAAATAGGCGATTTTCATTTTTTCAATTATTTTTTTAATTTCTCTTCTGTCCCTTTTTGCATGAGACTATTCAATAAATAAATAAATAAATACACTCACATATAAAATTAAAAATTAATGATCAAAAAATAAAAGCTAAAATAAATAAAATTGTTTTAAAAGATTTTTTTTCTGCACTTTTTTCCGCAAAATCATCAATTATTTCATCAAAACTAATTTTACTCATTATATCATTTTCTATGCTGAGAATACTTAAGGCGTTTAATCGCTCTTGTTTAATACTATTCCTAAGGTAATTTTTCATAAGTTTAAGTTTAGAAAATGACCTTTCAGCAGATGCATTAGATACCATCAACCATAAAAAAATTCTAAAGCAAATTTCAATGTTTGGGAAAACAGATAAAAGTCCATTATCATACAAATATTTATAAGTTTTCTTAAGATTTAGTTTTTTGGATATAAATGAAGCCCCACTATCATGAACATCATCCTTGATAGCCTCTTCTTCATCGTGATTATCGAGTTCATCTTTATCATCTTTTTCTTCATCCTTTTCTTTATCGTCGTCTTCTGTTTTTAAAAGAAGCTTCTCCAAGTCTACATGCTCTTTTAAAAAACCTTGTAGATGGAGGCACTCTTCAAATAACTCTTTTTCGCAAACATCATTTTTATATATTCTCGAAAAAGTATTGCAGGGAGTCTTTAAGGAACTTTCAGAGAGAACAACCAAATTTTCTAAAAATCCAAATCTCTCAGCTATTACATAATATTTTGAGGCTCTGTCTTTTAATTTATTAACTAATTTGTCTATAATAGGTAAAAAACTTTTATCTTTAGATTCTCCTTCGGTGTAAAAACAGTATCAGGCGTCTGAAAATTGTCAAAAAACTTAATTATTGAATTGCGTTTGGAAACGCGTGTTTCTTTAGTGCATTGTTCGAAAGTACTCAAAGTAGATCAGATAAATTTTTCTGTTTTTGTAAAATACATTTCAAAGCTATCTCTTTTCTTATTAATATACTCAGACAGGGAATTCAATATCGTCACCGTTGTTGAAAGTTTCAATGTTGGTTTTTGCAAAACTTTATTTACCTTATTTATCCGAGTTAAAATATCGTTCCACACGAGAGTTAAAAACGCTATCTCAAACTTTTGCATGCATGCAATTGAACTTGAAGCTTTAACTTTTGTCTCTCCTGTCTGATCATCATCGTCCTCAATTTTTTGCAACGCTGATTTTATTTCTGCATTGTTATCATACAGTGCAGTGCACGAGCAGACCAACGAGTTGTAGATAAGACCTTTACAACTTTCTTCTTTCCTGTCAATGAATCCAACAGTATCCTCCATCTAGATGTAACACATACAATAATTGTACGAAGTAAAAAAATCTAGCGGCCTCTGGGATGCCTTCAGCAGCAGAAACTCCGACCAAATTTAACGAATGACCTGAGCAAGGAATAAATTGTGCTAATTCGTTTAATTCTTTGACTTTTGCTTGAAGGCCATTGTAACAACCACTCATATTAGATGCGTTGTCATATGATTGACCCCGACAGTGAAAAAATTGGTATGGTAATTTCATTCAAAAAGTTAACTACTTCATCGAATAAGTTCTCTGCTGAATGTCCAGATATAGGAAGGAACTTTAAAAATCTTTCAGTAGGCTCTCCAAACAAAACATATCGAATAATGAATGTTAACTGATCGATGTGTGCAACGTCTGGCGTGGAATCTACTGATATTGAATAATATCTGGAAGCCTTTACTTCTTTTATAATTTCTTGAAGCACTCGCTTTCCCATAATATGAATAAATTCATCACAAGTACTTGGTGATAAGTAAGAAGTTGTACCACTGGCAGCACCACCATACTTTTTTATATGCTCCTTCAAAATCGGATCATACTCACCAATTAACTAAAGTAGTCCTAAATAGTTTCCATTGTTTTTACACCCAAATTCCTCAACATCACCCCTCAAAGCAAGTCCTCGTCCAGTAAGAAATTTTACTGCGGAAACAATTCTAGTTAAAATCTGACGCCAGTAATCTCTTTCCTCGTTCACTTGCTTTTGAATCTCACAGTCTATTCCCCCAGACATAGAAGAACGGTTAAGAAATGACAGTAAAGAAGCACGATGCTGTTGACTGTTTTCATGAAATGAAACAACTTGAGCACCATGCTTCCAATCGTTGAAACCGTTGGAATTGAAAGGGTTTGTGGCATCAAAGTAGAACCAAAGAGTTTGCAAACGAAACAATAAATCTTACCGGTGGATGGAGAGTATAACAACCAGTCTCGTTTTACTTTTTCTCCGTTTTGAAGTTCTTTATAAAAAAATGTCAATTGGCAACTTCGCTTTTGAGAAACCTGTTTTCCCTTTTCTAAAAATTCGTATACTCTAATAGATTTACTAAATCACTATCTAAATTTTGATAGCATGAAGGCCCTTTTCGAATAAAATATTCTTGGAGTTGGGTTTTTGAAATTCTATTTAAATCCCATAATGCAATATCTAAGCTGAGAAATTCTTCAACCTCTATTTGTTCACCTTTATCATTTTGAGTTGAATGTGTGTTCATTTCATGTGTATTCTGTTTCGAATGATTATTATGTGAAAACTCTTCTTGAATATGTTGTGAAACGAGTGATTCCCTTTCCAAATTACAAACTATTTGACCGCCTTGTTCAGAAAATGTAGACGAAGAGAACTGTGATACTTCAATAGCTGGATCATTATTGTCTATGAGTAGATGATTCTGAGGTTCAGTTGATGAAGGTGAATTACAGGGTCTTCTTTCAATTTCCGATTTGCTTGGTACGACATGAAAGAAAGACGATACCTTACGAGTTTTATCAATTAAATTTTTTTCTCTTTCAATTTTTCGGCGTTTATGAGCACCACTTCCAAACGCTTCATTTTTGGTTTCAAAATTCCTTCTCTTTCAGAATCAAATTCGATCTAGAACAGTTTAGAATAAAAAAAAATAAATCAACTAGTGACTTTTATGTTTTTTATAAGAAATGAGTAAGTTCAGCAATGACATATCCGAATGAATTAATGGTGCATAATATTATTATGTAAATAGATCATTTTTGATAATCTTCGAATTGACATACCAGAAATGTAATATTTTTTTGTGTTCTACGACCTAAAATTCGACCTTGCGAAATTTATGAGACATAACCTTACACTGATAACGTACCAATACAGAACAAAATTTTAAAAGCCCTACATCATTTTCTAAAGGTGCGCATTACATTTTCATTCAAGCATACATCCACTTTTTTACAGATATACATGTTTAAAAGTTTCTGATATGTCATTCAAAGCTACGAACCAAAATCTTTTTTACTTCGGACCAAGTAAATAGCATAATATCACTGTCAGTCTAATTTGAGGTTTGTTTCTAAGCGTTAGCGAATTTAAAATGAAGTATTGATACGAACAATTTAGAGTGCGTTGAAAAACATACTAATAAGATAAAACCTAAGAAGCACAAAAAAGTATATAATAATAATACGCCATTTTACTTACCTTAGTTTAAAGTCAACTAATTTTATTTTTCTATTCACAGCACGTATAAAAAAACTAATATCGGGTTAATGCAAAGTCATTGTCTCTTATTCAACCATCATTTAATTAATAAAATGTCAATAAAATGGAATTACAGTTGCGTTGCAAAAAACATGAAAGGCAATAAAAAACAACTCTGGCAATGGCAAATATCCTAGTATATTATATTTAGATTTTAGATCAGCAGATAGCGCTGTATACATGTTTACCAACTTTACTGGGATTCTTGTGCCTTATGTTGCGCGCGTCTGCGTATAGGGAATGTTACCGAAAGTATATGCGTCATGTACATTACCAAAATTTCTCGACGAGGGGACTGATTTATAAATTTGATAATAAGTACCGAATATAAACTGAAACAAGTCAATTACTTTTAACGATTTTATAGATACGACCGTATGAGGTACGAAGTGCCTTATAATTTCACCAATCTATAGTATTTTTACACTTTTAATCTTATTAGTTACACAAGTTATAACTTTGTATTATCCAAATACCAACCAACCTTCTTGTCTTTTGTTAAACACGCGTAGATCTCGCTGTCCCCCGAGCATTTAGGATTTAATGCTTTTAGTCTTTGGTTTAGCACGCGTAGAGTGTGCTGTCCCTCGAGCATTTAGGTTTTAGCGCCTTTTGTCTTTGTTTCAACACGCCTTGGTTTGAGGCCCCTTTAAAGTCGAGGCCCCCGGCATCTGCCGGGTTTACCCATAGGTAAAAAGGGCTCTGGGTCCCCTCTAAACGCTTCTTTGGATGGGTAGGTGCCTCGGGCTAAGAAAAGGCGGAAGACCCCTTGCATGGACAATGTCGTAAGATCCAGAATGCAAGGAAGGGCACTGAGTTAAGGATCCGCAAAGCATATCTCGAATCTTCTGGACTACTTTTGGATTTCTGATCATCATGAAGGTTCGAGAAGAAATAATCCGAAGTAAATCGCCTGCACCTACACTTGGCGCTACGGGTGGGCATCTCTCAGGCATCAAAATCTGAGAGTAAATTCTGGAGAAAGGACTATTTGAACAAACAATAATATACGGAAAATTACACAAAGGAGGAAAAGAAGACGAAGATATGGTTTAATGCAAGATGGAATGACAGAAACGTTAAAGACATAGTGCAGGAACGACAACGTGGAGAGAACAATTCAGTTGAACCCTGCCCTCGATTATGTTAGGAGTTTAATAGGGAAACGATTATGTTTCTTAATAAATATATACTGCGAATACTCGAACGTAACATACTCAGGAAGATAATATATACCTGCAAGAAATGATGATGGTATGTATAACGTACTTATTGCTTTGAAATTTTTTTGATTTTTTTTTGATATTCCGAGGGAGGTACGCCAGCAATTAGAGCCCGTCAAGAGTGACACGAGTTAAACTTGTTCGAGGGTGAGCGACGGAAGGAACAAAACTTTCCTTTCTACTTAAATGACATGAAAGCCGTTAAAAGACAAAGCGTGCTGCAACACGTTACGACGAAAAGGGTCATGCGTGGGAACACTTGACTTTACAAATATGACAAAGGAACATTACCCTTGCATCCGTTTCAGTAGCGAGAGAATAGATAGGCATCGCTAAGAGCATTGTTCCAAGCATATGTGAAACTTATAGAAAAACAATAGCTGGAGCACAGACAATGTAGCAGGAGACAAGGAGGCGTCTGCGACGTACACAGATGTTTGCCACCCGTAAGTTCGCTAGAGGAAGTCGTCAGAGTCCGAACAATACTTTATTCCGACACGCTACACCAAAAGGGGCAGATGTGACTTCAGTAGCAAGGTCTTGATGCAGATTCCGAGAAAGTGGCAACGTCCTAATGACAGCAACTCGTCATGTCAACGTGGACTATGAGAAATTCAAGTAGAGAGGACAGCCAGCCAATTAGAAACGAGGTTTCAGAAGGGAGTAACTGTAAGAGATGGTCTCGACGGGAACCGACGACCAGAGAACAAATCCCGAAGAAGAACGTCCCTCTCCAAACGGTGCTGGGTGGAAAATTCACAAGAATCACAGACTATAGGCATGAGTACCGAGGGAAATCCGAGCAATTGTCCTATCAGAAATATTTTGGTGGGAAAATGAAGCGTTCGAAGGAGTAGCGAGAGTGGGAAAGCGAAGGGCATAAAAACTATATGCAAGAGGAGACGCGCTCTCAGTATTACTCTAATTTTCTCTCAGTTTTCATAAAAATTTTGTTTTGAGATATTCAAAGTGGTGTTCGGTATTAGTGGAAGTTCGGGAGTAAGACTTGGAGCGTTGAGCCGAAACAGTGGTATTCGCGACGATGCGCGACTAATGAACTTTGTAAAACTCTAAGTATTACAGTAATACAATTAGTGCCGTAAGAAGTTGTATAATACAGTAGTAATATACTTGAACTCTTTATAAACGAAATGAATCGGTATACAACATAAGACTAAATTTGTGATACAAAATTATTTTGTAGAATAGAGACAAGTGCCGATGATGTTTTATATGCGTCTAATGAACTTGAAATCAATCTAGGCGTTACGGAAGAGTCGAACATGTATTTAAACAATACCAAAGTGCGTGGAAGTATCGAATCAGAATACGCATAAATAGACGGACGCGATACGAGTAGTCAATATAATCCTTAGTGCAAATATCGCGACTTAAACTGTAATAACATTATAAAACTCATAACGGATGTCATGAAGTGCGAACTAGCGTTCCGAAACAATGTACTTATAGCAATCGGAAGTGCGAGTTACGAGTGGATCCAGGACCAGCATCAATCGTCACCCAGCGGATCCAAGCAGACACATGCAACGGGAGCGGGACACTACGATGACTTGAGTAATGTACCAAAATAACCATTTATTATAATTCCTAGTTTATCGTAATACCGCTGACCTGTCACTTAGAACTAACTGGCTGGGATATTTCAAAATAGAGTCATTATAAATACGAATCCATGGTTAAGAATAAATCCTATTATAGAATATTACACATGTATTATCTTATTAGTGTAGGTATATGAGTATTTCAGATGTGTATGTGTTTAATATGTTTACTACAGGTATATGAGTATTTCATGTGTATATGTGTTTAAATATGTTAAGTATATCACTTAGTGCAAATCTCAAGCACGCAACATTGATAGTTCTTAACGCCATCAACTATGTCTTATTTCATGATACGATAACTACACACGAGTATGTGTAAGCATTTGATTGTTTTTCTTTAAGATATTTTAGATATGTTATAGAGTTTAACTATCTCTTTGAAATAGTAGTATATACTCTTGTTACATAATTTCTTTTATGCAATGAATATGTGCAACATGCAATATTATAATAAATGTAATTTATACTGGATTCGATAGTGTTGAGTTAATTTTTTTTAAGACCTGGCATACAAGACAATGCTTTCAAAGTAAAATCCACAATTAATAATTCAGACTCAATATAATTTAACAGATACCATATTCATAAATGTTTTAATTCTTGAAGTTTTATGTAGTAGTAGAAGACAAGATTAATCACTTTTTATCGATAATTAGACCACTTGATTGATAGCATTGCCGATTACCTATTTGAATAATTTGATCAAAATTTATTAATTAACACTTGATTAATAGGAGCACCCCTATTAACGTTATATATGGCTGCCCAACGCGTGGCATGATAAGATTAATATTGCAGGATCTAGACAAACTAACCTGTAGGCCAATCAAATATTGATTAATTGAATTGAATATTAATTAATCAATAGGCATAACGTTGTATATGTCGCTCCAACTGCGGGGCTAAATAAAGCAGAGATATACGATAGAGTTCGTATATACCTCACATTCATAAACATAGATAAAATTTATATAATTAACAATTAATTTAATTTATGCAATTAAATAAAATTTGCATAAATATAACGTTGTATATGTGAGAATCAGGTGACATAGGGAACCAGAAGAGCTGGTAGCCTATATTAAGTCGTATATTGTCATTACATTTTGCCTAAATCGGAAGTTTAGCTAGAGTGACAAGAAAAGAATTTAAAGAGAACTTTTAATGAGAGATTCGCACAAAAGGAGGTGGAAAGATGGTACTGAAGAATCTCTAAGGCAAGTGGTAGTAAGAACCTGGTAAACTACTGAAAGAAGAACAAAGTGATTGATAATTTTAACCAGCCAAATGACTGAACATGTCATTGAAAGCAAAAGTACAAAAGGAAATTTGAAAAAAAATTGAAACAAACGAAACAGGCCTACATATGACGAAATTACAGTAACAAAATACATACGATTAAAGAAATCACACGATCACTGTACACATATGCAAGCAAAGCTTCCACTGCGATATTATAGCGAGGGACTGAATCACATGATTCTCATTTTGACTTTTATGGTTATTTGAAATTAAATTAAAATATATTTTTCGAGTATTGGTTTGTGTTTTGTGGGGCGGTTTTGGTGTACTAACCGCAATGGGCCAGGTTGAGAGTTATAGCCGTGTATTTTGAATGCTCACCTTAACGAACCCGTTTCGACTGATCACAACAGTAATGCTTTACGTATTAGTGATCAATCTAGCGGACCAGATAACGAGAGTTCTAACATCTCAAATTACAAAATAATTAAATTAAATGAGTGAAAATTATGTTCTCTCATCCGCCTTACAAATGATTGCGACGGACATACGGTTCCAGAATTTTGTTCTACCCACTGTCTTGTACTGGGTCCGTCCTTTTTATCCCGTCCTTTTTATCACTACTTACATCGTGGTGAAGTTATTATTCCCTCACTCAGTTAATGATTTAAGTATCTACACACGCAGCGCGCTTTGATTTAGTCCCTCATTATAGTAAAGAATAATGTTTACTACAAACAGATGCCAGTTTGTAATAAATTCAGTTTTAATAATGAAAAATGTCAATAACCATGAAAGAAAATATTATTTCTAACATCACAAAAAAAGTAGTTCGTACTGTACAACAAACAGCATATGTAAATTTAAATATATATGTATTTTCTGTATATATTTTATTAAAGTAGTTTCTCAAAATTACTTTTCACCCAAGTCGACGAATTTGGCAAACGAATTTCGTTCGAGGGTAGAGTCTTAACGCACGTCCGGTTAAGTAAAATCCGTGGCAAAACCGTAATAATAACTCGACAGAAATATTACTCATGAAGGGAAGTGTTCTCAAGGAAACAAAAAATCAATGACCGAAACTAATGCGAACAAAAGCGAAGTAGATTTTGAAGTGAAGTGAAACCACCCCCTTAACAACACCAGCGTCGGGGCAGCTGCCTGAGTGGTAGTTGTATTAACTCGTCACGGAAAGTCATGGACGTTGTAAATAATAAACCCGATGAAGCAGAAGGCACGCGTCACTGGTCAGAATGACGAGAGAGATTCGAAGGGAGTATGGAGAGGGAGCGAGCGGGTGCTGGACAATCACAACGCGGGGGGAGAAACGCCTGCAACAATAATGTACTATCATAAGTTATAAGGGTAGGCGTCATGTCATGTGACAAGACTTGGGTCTTGTCAAGTCGGGCACGTGAAATTAATGTCCAGTTGTAAAGAAAAACAAACATGCCCTTGTAAGGGAACAGAACAGACGGGCCGTAAACGGGCTAGTAATGAAACTGCCAAGTCTAACACAACGTGCGCGTACGAAATGTGAAGGGCGACGATGAAGCATCACAAGAATGACGTGTACGTATACTACTAAATAAAGGCCCTCTATAGGTTCCGAGAAATTGAATAATTAACGAAGTAAGTAATCAAAATATTACTTTTCTTAAGTGGTGCGTGATTCACAAAGGAAGGATACATGCGCTAACTGTGTACTAACAGCAGACGAAATTTGTCTCCATTTTCAATTGTAACTCTTTTTTGATAACAAATGTACATACCAAGGTAGGCTATTCAGAACAAATATCTCGTAAAACGAGTTTCAAAAAGCGATTTTTTTTTTAAGAACACGATGAACTCCTATTGGAGTTTCAATAGACACTATTCACGAACTCTAATTAATTTTCTAATCCAACGCAAACTTAATACAACAAAAATAGGAAAGAAGCAAAATTTTGGCTCGATGACACAGAAGACAGGTCGAGTTCCCTGCAACGAAGGGAAGTTACACCCCGCACCAAAGTCGAAACCCATTACGAAAGTCGAAATTGGATAAACAGGTCTCACGGCAAAGTGGACAAGTACTTGCACACAGACCTACTGGTTTAGCACATATGTTTAAGCAACTCCGAAGCGTCCGGTTTGGTTCCTTCCTGAATGAGCCACTCCAGGATAGCCATGCAGTTTAAATTAAATGAGGTTATAATACAAGAAAGCCTCATAAATTTTGTGCTTATGTCAACATTGTACTGGAAGGCTTCTTGCGCTTCCAACAGTGATCATCAAGGTTGCGAAAGCACAAGATGAAAGGAGAACCAGGACCACTATCTTACCAACCACATCATGTTCAGGAGGGTGACGTACGTACAAAAGAAGAAGAACTGATAGACAAGATCCTGCCTAACGTGGTTCCGCACGGAGTCAAGGGTACGCGCGAATTGTAAGAGAGTAGGTCTGGTCGGTAGAAATCCGACATGGGCGTACGCCTTCACCCAAAGCTCCCTGATATCTCAAGCGCAAGCTCAACTCTGTAGCTATAGCAAATTACCATCTGACGTACGACTAATAATTTCTTTAGAAAAAGTGTCCAACGATCTAAAGAAGAAGATACAAAAATGTCTGTAGAAACATGTCGAGAACAACGTGTCTATCGATTTGTATCAATACAAATCTCAAGAGCAGTTTGGAACGAGCTTCTTAAAAAACTCGTTGTCGCAAATACTTTTACATACATATACGCGCCACGCGTAATATAGGTCCTAATGAGCACTAATATTTACGTTTGTAAATATCCAAATACGTCACGTTTGTATTATATTCAAACAGTAATTCACGTCGTCCATTTAAAACTAAAAAAAAAGGCTTTCCACGGGGATATATTTGCCTCATTACGTTAAAAACAGGGCACATTAGTACATACGATTCATCTTGCGTACCCAGAGAGCCTTTGCGTTAGCGTACAGTGTAGGCCTAACTCAGTAAAACAAAAACTCGCGTTTTTCACACGCATTACTTTTATTACTCATACGCACAATTTACATTTTGAATTACGCTCTGCTACTTGTAACAGTGTATGCGAATTACGTTACATAATATACGAAACAAACTGGGCACGCATCCTTTGTATTCAGTAAGTTGTAATTTCTTATAAAATTTACGGAATATGGAAGGATCGCAGTTTCTCTTATCAGATGTTTCAGGATAAATCAGATTCTAATGCCTCCTTCAGTAACTATAATATTAACGAATGCAGTACAGATTATGGTCTGAATACAAATTATTCTAAGATCAACGTTATGATTATCTTGGAAATACTTTAATCTAAAATCAGGCAAATATAAAGCGGTAAACAAATATACGATGTGTGACAAATTATGACTGATTTTAAAAATGTATTTTATTTTATAAACAATACAACCTATGTTCCCCTTCAATGTATTCCCATTTCCTATCTACATTCTGTTTTCCATTATTGAAAAAAAAAAACTGGAAATCTTCAGAACCTGATCTTAAGCAGTGTTGCCGTTTTTTTTCTTTACCCGTTCTAAGGTCTCAAAACGTGTCCTTTAAATGATTCCTTGACTGCGAAATAGGAAAAAGTTGCAAGGGGAGCTAAATCCTTCGAAAACTGTGGATCCTTAAGTATGGGGTCCTTTTATCTCCTAAACATTGCTTCACAGATAAAGCGCTGTGGCCGGTGCATTGTCTTGCTGAAGAATCCAGGCTTGATCTTCCACAAATCGGACGGGACGTTTCTTCCTTAGGTCTTCCCTCAGTTTCTGCAAGATTTGCAAGTAGTAACCTGTTTCAGTGTTTGGCCTTCAGATACACTGGATGAGGACAACACCTTTAATATCGAAAAAGATGAGTATTGCCTTAGCTTTTGATTTGCTCATTCTTGATTTCTTAATTTTCGACGACGAAGAACTTCTATTTCATGAAGTGCCTCGTAGTTTCTGTATCGCACTGGAAAATTAACGTTTCGTCGCAGGGAATTACTTTTTCCAGCAAATCCGGTTCGTCACGAGGATGTCTGAGCAAACTAGCTGACGCGCGTCTTTTTGCCCTTAGTCAGGTTTTACGGGCCATTTTTGCATAGACATTTGTCATGTTGAACTCGTTATGCAGAATTTGTCGAACTGTCTTTCTGTTAATATTTACCATTTCTCGAACCAATCTCAGACTCAAACACAAGCATCTTTGAAGATGAATTCGTTGATTTTTGCTGTCTTCATCAGTTTTTGATATACTACGGCATCCCTCGCGTTCGTCGTCTTTGACAGCTTCCCCGCCCTCGAAAAGTCACTCATGCCACGTAAAAACTACGTAACACACACATACACTGTAAACGTCTTTTAACAGTTGAAGATATTTAGTAGGGGTTTTCAGGTTAATGCAGTGCTCGTTCCTTTGCCGTAAATCCGTGACGCTGACTGTAGAGAGTGCGCTTCTAACGATTGGCAAAACGAGACTAAGCGAGTTAGGATGACGCAACGGCTCTTATTTGATCGAAGAGACTTTAAGGTTGACAACTGTTTTAAGTAAATAATAATGTCGAGGAAAACGAACTCTTACGGCGCCAATTTTTAAAATTTGTCACACCTCGGAATGTTAGGTTGACTTATATCTAAAAACAGAGACTTCATTAAGAAAATTAATGTTATAGCTGTAACCACAATAACGACGACAAAACTACCAAACGTGGAGAGATCAAACTGTTTCAAAGACAGTGCAACAATAATAATTACCACTTCGATATTCCAAATTTCATCTATGAATGTCAAAGCTGGGCTTTGAAACAGGTAGATAGTAAAGGAATAAATATAGGCCTAATCGAAAAAACAATCATAAAAGAAGCCTTCTATCTGTGGGATCTACAGATGAATTTTAAGTGTCGTGGGCAGATCGTAGAATAAACACTTTCGTGTTATAAGAACTGTAGTAGATATTAAGTATATAAGAAACGCAACGTATTTAAGCCTCGCGAGATAAAGAAAGGATATCACCTTCGGATACAAGGATACTGACTATATCCGATATTCAAAACTGAAATTTTTAAAATTGTAGGCGAAATTCAATATTATAAATCTGTTTTTCAATTGAACGTTCAAGTGATTGCATCAGCAGAGGTCAATAACCTAAATTATACGACAGCAGTCTCCTGGATGATTTCAGTTTTAGTTCCATAGTTGAGATTGTAGTGGTCGATATGTCACTTTGAGTTTCCCGTTTCCACAATTGTCTAAATCGGTCTTAGAGGACCGTCACGTAAATTTGTTTATCACCCAGCTTTATGAGGTGACTTAAAAACAATCTGGAGGACGTGCCCGGGGCTCTTCTTTCTTCTACTGTAATCTCTTCTTGTCGATAATAATAATATTATACTATATTATCTCAATTGTCATAAATATAATTTGGACTTTCCTTATTGTCATTAGTTTTATTAAATGAGCGAAGTGAGTCCTCAGTTTAAACTCGTTCGCTTAACCCTTGGCCCTACCTGTACACCCTCTTGAAGCTCGGGATGCGGTGTATTGGCTTGCTCGTCGCTTGCACAGCCCCTGTGGTCTCTCTCTCTAAGCCTATTTAGGTTACGTCGCAGGATAACGTTTGAACCGATTTTCATAAAACGTGGCATGACTGTCCATAACTTTAATCCTGTTGTTTTTTAGATTAACCCCTCCTCCCAAATAGGGGGGCAGGAGCAAAAATGTGAGAAGACAAAATTTTAACAATCGTAAGATATCTATGTGGGATATCAAATTAAAGAGAATTTTAACCGCAATATGAAGATAGCGTTTAGGTTAGAAAATTTAAAAATTGTATATATTCTAACAATATTTCTGTTGCTTGTAATTTATTTAATAAATGCAATATATGCATATACATGATTGTAGTGTGAACTAACTTACCTGCTGTGCGTTCTTGCGTCTTCTTCCGACTAAGGCCGTAGGAATTTGTGTTTTGAATTCGCAAGTAGGTTAATTCAGAAGTACAAAGCACAAAGAATACAGTTATAATTATTTCGAATAGTTTTGTGATGTTGGTAGATTTTGGAATACAGCAATAACGAAACAGTGTTGGGTATAAAATTGGGGTTTATTATTTTAATAGCACATAAAATGAAAAACTTACATCTAACGCAATTCTTACGTACTAAAAGAGTAATTAGTAATTTGTTCAATGTTTTCTGAATGAATATTAGCTTTCAGAGGAAAAGCTTATGAATATGAATTTATACGAATTTTGTTTCTTATTGATTTCAAAAGTTAATTTTTAAAATAATTTAATTAATGAATTTGGAATGCTTTAATACTGATTTTACTACTTCAAGATGCTTTTAAAATGCTCTGCAATAAATTAGCCGTGAATCTAGTTCAACGTGCTTTTTATTTACTTGTGATTTGTTTCACGTATACTGCAGTATAATTTTCTAAGTAATTCAATGTTAAGATTTATATAGCGCTTTTTATCTACGTCTATTTCTTATCTATTGCTTCTTACTTAACTTATACGTGTTCTACAGATTATCACAATATTGATGTTCTTATTAATTTATAGCCTCTGTTTTATCGGCATCTGAATGAATTTAACTTTACAATGATTTTAAAAGAACAAGAAAAATGATCTTTTAAAAAGTGTATAAATGATTTTTTTGACTTTCCTGGTACTGAAGATCTCGATGATGTCTTCTGGGGTCCCTCGATGTCCTGGTCCAACCAGCTAGTGGCGATGATTTCCTCTGCGTTCTGGATTCCGGCAAAAATTCAGGCATCAGCAACTCAGCTCCTTCTGCAACTGTTGATGGTTTTAACGTCCGTGGTTTAACTGCCACAACTGCTTCAGGCCCTCGGTCCGGATACTCTGCACTCGTGTGTGTGTGTGTGTGTGTGTGTGTGTGTGTGTGTGTGTGTGTGTGTGTGTGTGTGTGTGTGTGTGTGTGTGTGTGTGTGTGTGTGTGTGTGTGTGTGTCGTCTCGGGTGTCGCTCTGCGTCGTCAGTTCTTCAGCTCGTACCACGTTCTAGACGGCCTCGTTCTGTTGTACTCCTGATGTGACTTCACGTAGTATGTGTTCGATCTCTTACATGCGTACGCCAACAGTTTGATGTATTGCGCAGTACGCTTATTTGTTGACAAATAAGAGTATCGTACGTAGACGCCTTCACAGTCGAGTCGTTACAGTTGATCTGTTTGTTGACACATAAGACTTATGGTGAATGTTCGTCTTCACGTCGAGTCGTTACAGATGAGTGTCTAAGGCGATCGTAGTTAAACGTCTTCACTGTTCGAGTCTTTCCAGTCGAGAGTCGAGTGCTGTTCACCGGTTGAGTCCTTACAGAAGAGTGTTCTGTGTTCAGCCCGAAACCAACGGTTCTTCAAAATTTTTAGAATGATCTGATTGGCTGAAACACTCTCCCTTCTACTTGAAATTTAGTTACCTCACTCCGTGAGAACGAAAAATAATTCCTACAGTTCGAGAATTGTTATTATTTTTAATATTCTGAAATACACCGGATTCGATTGTCGGTCGGATGTCCGGTTGCAATTTGTATTGCGATTATCTTGGCTGCAAGCCAAGTTACGCTTATTCTAACATATACATTTGATTAGTAATTTTTATAATTATAACATATTCAAAGCTGAACCCCCTAGCTCACTCACTATGGGAGTTATTTAAATAAAATGAATTATCTCATTAACTCTTTAATTATATTCTATTCATTGAAATTTGCACACCCTATTCTTAATATTTCGGCAAACATTTTGGCTATCTTGGTTTTTGCCTATATTTATTCGTTTCCGAAATATTAATGATTTAAAGTTAGGGCGTGTCCCTAATTTATAACGGTGTGTGTGTGTGCTTACGTAACGCCACCGGACATAGCCGCTGGGCGCTTTACAATTGCTTTGAATGCTCGCTACGGCGCGAGACATGGTTCTAACGATTTAAATTTATTTTACATTTGATTTTTGAAACCTTCTACATATAACCCCAAATCTATGGGATTTGGTAACGTTATTATATTATTATATATATATATATATACACACACACACAAATTTTGGGACACCAAAAATTGTTATTGCAAACATTGTGAAAATTCATAGAGATCATCAGGCTAAAGGGAATGAGTAGAGGGAAAATGCTGGTCCTGACGCACAAAGGATGCCGCCTTTCCCACGGTATAGATCAAAGAGATGCCGCCTTTCCCACGGTCCAAGATTTTTTCCCACGCTCTTCCCACCACCGCTGGACCACAGCATCCCAAAGGACCGCGAATTTCCGCGAATATAATTTTTTATATGCAGCCTTTCGCGAGCCTAGATCACTTTCACTTTCTACTGGACCACAGCATCCGCGACTTTTTCGCTGATCTGTGTCAAGATCCGCGACTTTTTCGCGTATCTGGACCACAGCATCCGCGTTATTTTTTTATATGCCGCCTTTCGCGAGCCTAGATCACTTTCACTTTCTATCAGCTGGACCCGCAGCATCCCAAAGGTGGTGGGTGGGTGGGGGGTTCCGACTTGATGCATTATAGTGTATATATTAAATATATGATCAGGGTTACCAACCTTGCATGAGTTCAAATTTGTTGTGTGTTATAATGTATATTAAATCTATATGATCAGGTTTACCAACCTATGTATGGGTTCAAACTTAATATGTGTGTGTATTATAGTGTATATATGATCAGGGTTACCAATCCTGCATTATTGTGTGTATAGAACAGATCTGCCAACATTTTTCTGTGGTGGAAAATTCAAACTATATGATCATGATTGTTGTCGATATCAATTCTCTCCCTCCCTCTTTCTCTCTGTCTCTCTCTCTCTCTAGACACAGTTATCCATCATGATATAAACTCTCTCACATTTGAATGTAAGTAAAACTATCTCTCTCTCTCTCTCTCGCACACGCCAAGTCTGTGTGTGTGGTAAAGTGTTACGCATAAAAAAATCTCCTTGAAATAAGGTATTTTCAAAAGTGTTGTGTACACATACAAATCGCTATCGGACGATGTATGCGCTGCTCACACACACACACATTGTGTATGTCTCTCTCTCGCTGCAAACGTTGACAAGAATTCGCTTATTCAAAGCGATTACGTTGTCACAGTACACAAACTTAAATATACCTTACAGACTATTGTAATTTTAAAAATTCATTTTTGCATTAATTAAATATATATATCGTAAACAATGAAATAATATTTCGTAATTGTAAGATTTTTAATAAAACAATTATCAGTTTAAATAATAATTTTCATGATTGTAAGCAAACGTTTGTGTACACACACACATAGTGTATGTCTCTCTTTCGTTGCAAACGTTGACAAGAATTCCCTTATTCAAAGCGTTTGTATGTGCACACGAACTTAAAATATGGTTTACAGACCATTGTAATTTTAAAAATTCATTTTTGCATTAATTAAATATATATATATCGTAAACAATGAAATAATAATATTTCGTCATTAAAAAGTTATATTCAGTGCACACACACACACACACACACACACACACACACACACACACACACACACAACGATACAGAATTAGATATAGTTATTATTCGATAACTTAAACCAGAGGTAATTAACCTTGTGTACGTTGTCTAAATCAGACGCTCTACTTTCTAATTTGACACCTGTCAAGCATTAGCACCGCTGACAGTAATTACTCTACAAACGGACACACACACGAGCTTTTGCACACACACACACACACACACACACACACACACACACACACACACACACACACACACACACACACAACGATACAGAATTAGATATAGTTATTATTCGATAACTTAAACCAGAGGTAATTAACCTTGTGTACGTTGTCTAAATCAGGCGCTCTACTTTCTAATTTGACACCTGTCAAGCATTAGCACCGCTGACAGTAATTACTCTAAAAACGGACACACACACTTGCTTTCCCCCCACTACAGTGTACAATATATATACGCAAAGTAAATTAGCGACAATTTCTCATTTGTCTGCTTGCGCATGCTGATACTGTACGTCTTACGTGTCTTCAGTATACACATCTTCTTTGGTAAGTGTACAGATTTTATTTAAACGTAAAAATTATCAAGTGCATTATTTATTGAATTTAATACGTGTGTGTGTGTGTGTGTGTGTGTGTGTGTGTGTGTGTGATCAAATTATTATGTCTGCTACAATTTTCTGAAATATATATTCTTAATGTATTTTTATATTAATTTTATTGTATGTACCGATTTTATTTAAACGTAAAAATTATTTGCATTATCAAGCGCATTATTTATTGAATTTAATACATGTGTGTGTGTGTGTGTATGATCAAATTATTGTGTCTGGTACAATTGTCTGAAATATATTCTTACAGGTTTTTTTTTTTTTTTTTTTTTTTTTTTTTTTTTTTTTTTTTTTTTTTTAGTGGCAATTTCTCATTTGACTGCCTGCGTGAAAGCTATCACTGCATTTTTTTAAATAGTTGAAAGACTGTTGTAGTATACACACAACTTTCATCATTAAGGGTGTATAGACAACACACATACTAGTTGGTGAGTGTACAGATTTATTTAAACGTAAAAACATTATCAAGCGCATTATTTATTGAATTTAATACATGTGTGTGTGTGTGTGTGTGTGTGTGTATGATCAAATTATTATTATTATGTCTGTTACAATGCTCTGAAATATTGCTTTAAACAAACATTTTTAATGTAACAAATTTAGAAAGCAGGTCACAGCGAATGATGACATTTATATCTCTCTAATTCTGTTGTGGACATGCATAGCTGTAAGCGGTGACCATTTCCTTATGAAAGTGGAATGTAGACTTTCCTAAATTATTTGCATTAAAACATCAATTGCATTATTATTTATTGAATTTAATACATGTGTGCGCACGCGTGTGTGTATGATCAAATTATTATGTCTCACTTCTAATTGAAGATATATTTTAGGTATAGCTGAATGTTAAGCGTACAACGTCCGTTCGTCATTTAAGGGTACGTTTGTGTGTGGACAACGCTCGCTAGTTTGCTGCAAGTAAGTAAGTATACATTATGGAGTGGGTTATACAAATAATAATAAAGTGGTGTAATATATACATTTTATTAAAATACATACACACAGCTCCAAGATTATATTAAACAGTTTTTACAATTAAAAATACATACACACAGCTCCAAGATTATAGTGTTACAAGTATGAAAATATATCTAAGTATTAAAATATATCTAAACTAGTTTTACAATTAAAATACACACACACACACACACACACACACACACACACACACACACACACACACAGCTCCAATATTATAATGTTACAAATATGAAAATATATATTTAAAACTAGTATTTACAAAATATGTATAAAATAAGACTTAAACACGTCTATGTACTGTGTTGGACAATGGCGTACATTCTACAAGCGAATCATGTAGTATCATACAGTAGGCAGTCGTCTGTGTAGGAAAATTCATTGACGATTCAAATTCTAAACGTACATCAACTGCTGAAGACTTAAGTGCATCGTCTTGTCTGCTACAATCGAATACAAACAGCGGGGCTTTTGATTTGAATAATTCCGGTGTCAGTACTGGGCTGCCGTCTAAACGGTGGTAATACGAACTTTGAAAACTGGCGTACATATTGTACAATAATGCAAAACGGTCTTTCCCAATATCCAAGTTTAAATTATCGTAAGGATAATACTTGTCGTTTAGAAACAGTCTCGCATTGATCACGTTACAGTGATCAAATTCATCGGCGCGTGCTGTCAGTACATTTTTTCTTGCTGTCTGAAACGCTAACACAACAAAGCGTGGTTTTTCTAGCTGACTCGAGGTCTTGACAATCCAATTCTGCCTTTTAGTCTGTGGTAAGGCAGGATACTCGTGCAACTCCCAGGTCCTAAAAGGCATAGTTATCGGGTGGTCTTTCTCTATGAGTCGTAACAGTGGTAATCTGTACGCATTAGCTACATGTACATAAGGCATTTTCCAGTAAACTTTATCTAGTTCAAGAACACAATTAGCAGTCGTTTGTCCGCTTACTAAAACCATAGCGTTTATGTCGGTAGATGTGCGTAGGAGTATAAGTTCTTGTTTCACGTTCAGCACGATGCGTGTATAGTCTTCTGCGAATCCCATTAGCATTTTCAGTGGTATACAAAAGTTGAATTCGCCGTCATCATTCACTTTTAATATGTTCGTGGTCGGCACCACCCAACCTGCAATTTCCATTGCGTTACGTGTGTTGTTGTTGAGTGATAGAAAAGTTTTAATAGTTGACGTAACACCGACGTTTCTGGTATGGTCCACTACCACTCCGGCCAACTCGTAACGAATCTCTTCAAAGAGAAATGCTATAGCATTGTTCACCAGTTCCACATTCAGTGCAGTATCTGCAGCCGCACTAGGGTTTTTAACCAACTTGCCTTCGATGTAGAGGAAACTTTCTGACGGCAGTGTAAAGACGTCCTGTTGTTGTATTGGCACACGTATTTCATCATTGTTTCCATATCTTGTTGTTGCGTACGGTGCATGTGGGTGAAATGAAAAGTGTGTGATACTGTCTTCAAAGAACGGTTGCTGCTCCACAGATAATATTCCACTCGCCATGTTACTTGTTTACAACAACAAAACCCAGTGAAATCAGGAAACGACGGTTAACTGATGTTAATCGTTTCAGTTTCGGACGAGTACTGATGCGTTTCCTAACTGATCTTTCTTCTTCTTCTTTTTTTATTACTGACGACTGTGGTAGCAGCGGTGGCGAAGAAACAAAGTACAAGCCCATGTCTATAGTCGTTTTAGATGTAAACGCACAGTGATGACTTCTCCGCGAAAATCTATTACGTCACCGTCCTGATCGTGTAAAGATAATGTTATGTTGTCCAAACGACTCACATTCACAGGTAGGTATATGACGTTTGTAGGCGATTCAATTATTTTGAATCCTGGTTCGACTGACGGATAGAACGAGTGCAGCGTGTGCTCAGTTTTACCGTTCTTGTATGATCCTTGCGCTATATTACACCTTATCAGTATACTGTTCACTTTTATAATGTTAACTGTGGCGTCAGACGTGTGAGTTTTATTCGCTTCAAGCAGACGCTTTTCCTTGAAACCCAACATATCACCGATACCGTACACTGTTTGTTGAAAGTCAATATCCAATGCACAAGTCAGTTCACATTTCAGTGTATTGTTGTTAGGACGTAGACTAATCTTTGAGTCTCCTAACTGCTTTTTGAGGAAGGCTTCTATGTCACCGATTTCATAAGCACCTGTAGGTAAAGTTATCAAGTCCCACGTTGTTCCGTCCCGTAGTACTGGAAACACATTGTTTTTTCCCTCAATCACGTTCGGTATACTGTTGTATGTAGTAAAGTCCAATAGACCTACATACCATTCACCGTTTGTTAGTTCGAGAGGCGGGAAAAAGTCACATACAAGAGCAGCAGCATTCGTGCCTGTTAAGGTGACCGACAGCGAAGACATCTTGTCGCTTACTGATCACTCACGCGTTAAGAAGTCCAAACATAAATGCCCGCAGATGACTGTGTGTGGTGGCTGTTCACGCTCGTAATTGTAGTAAATGTCAGTGTCGGTTCCAAAATACTGTGTCAGCTCAAGAGGTGGCTGCATATTACCATACGCATCATAGTAGTAAACTTGTTTGTTTCGCTTCTTGTAGCAAACCCAGTGCGTACCAGGTCCTTCTGCACTGTCCAGATTAACAACTGCACTCTCATTCTTCCATGGTCGTGTGTGTGGTAAAGTGTTACGCATAAAAACTCCTCTGAAATAAGGTATTTTCAAAAGTTTTGCGTACACATACAAATCACTGTCAGACAATGCACGCACTGGTATGCAAATTAGTTTTTTTGTCTGTAAGGACGTAGGTATAGACCTGACGCTATTTTTTTATTGTTACGTTTATGTCTTGAGACTGTTTTGCGTTTGCAGGTCGTTTTGCGTTTGTTCGCGGATTGACGTTTAATTCCTGAACCCTTCTTCTTCTTGTTTTTTCTGCAACCACTACGCGAGCTCCCTCCACCCACTGCCGATTTCACTTTCATTGCGGCGGCTACAGCAGCAGCATACGCTCTTTCACTAACACCGGAATTCCAATCTTTCACTCGTTCCCACGCTTTGTCGGCAAGAACGCGATCAGCTATACGTCTTCGACTGTTGTCTTTGTACCTTGCGTAGGCGATATCGTGTTCGCGACAGGCTTCGTCCAACTCGTTGATTCCGCGCTCGCCACGTGCCAATCTCTCTTTGAGTTTTGTTCCAGGTCCACAGAATCGGTAGCCGGGTAGGTGTAATTCTACTGGTAATGCGTCCACCGCTCGATTAATCAAAGTAGGTACTGACGAAACGATAGCGGGCACAGTGTTTTTAAGTATTTTTCCAATTACACCACGCCCCATTCTTTTCTTACGAAGTACGTGCATTCTTGTAAACAGATCTCCAATCCTTGATTTCCGTTTCCGTATCGAGAACGTCTATTAAACGCCCCACCTCTTCAATATATTCAGACAGGACTGAACGCTGTGTCGCGCTGTCTTGATATTTATAGACAAACTTTATTAGATTGATTATATGTGCGTGAAATACCTGAGTGACCTTGTACAATTCGGTCTTTATATGTAATTTTAATTCGTGGATTTGTCGTACAGTGACTGCGTCTTTGTCATTGACACCGTTCGCTATATTCGTAATTTTTCTTCCGGCAGCGTAGAAAGCATCGTTTTGCAAACTGATTGTGTGTGCGTGTAAAAATTCCAAATTCACTGCGTCTTTGAAGTCAACAGGTGCTTGCACACGCGTTAGTCGACAGTCATTAACGATTACGTTACCTGCACGATCTTTTTTCAAACTCTTCTCGTCTACGTATCGTTTTGTGGCTGCATCTCTTGATTTAAGCGGATCGTTTAGCCTTATTATTCGATGATCTTTTGCGTCTTCGGTAGCGTTGTCGTTCTTGTACTGTAAGCATGTGTCCTTTACGTACTGTAAAGAAACAACATCGTGCAACTCTTCAGGATCACCCAAGTTGCATATCTTTTTGTTTTTCACATCAAAGTGATCGTCGTTAGTCACTCCTAAACCGATATCCTCACGCAGACTTCGATGAGTTTCTTTTCGCACTCTTACAGCGCTGCCGTGTCTACCGAACTTGTCTACACTCATATTTATGAAGAAGAACTGATGGTTATAGAACGGTGCGTCTGCTTTTATATGATAATGCCGGTTTCACGTAATTCTTCCAATATCGAAACGATTTCATTCCTATGACCAGTATGGCCGCTATTTTGAAACGCCATTAACAGTCTCAATCTATTAACCAACTCGTTAGGATCATCCCAATGCACGTAATCGATTGCAGTGTTCGGTTTCATCTCCATATAGCCACTCCCTGTACGTTTTCGTGCAAACAGTTTAGATATTACTAGTCGGTACTTGACGCCACTGTTACTGTTTATTCGCGTATTGTGTTTATATTTTTGTTTGTGTCCGTTGGTTGCTAGTAGTATGGACTTATATTTCCTCATATCGTCCTTATTGTATTTATTCGGTAGTTTCATAAACAAAAGTTCATACAGACCAGGTGTACCCTCGTAAATTTTTCCTTTGACATGAAAGTTGTCGTTATCATCGATTTTTACATTTGAATCACCTATCATAAATTTACCACGTTCGTATCGAACACCATACATGCGATCTATAATCCGTTTACAGTCCGCCGATTCACACAAACGCATATATTTGTTTGCTAATGAATCGTCGCTGAAATGTGAAGCGTTAGGGTTCCAGGCGTCCTCTTCACTGAAATTAGAAGCGTTATGACTTTGCATACCACTTTCGTTTTCTGTTATTACGTGTTGTGTAGGCTCTTCTTGTTTTATCTGCTGCTTCTCCTCCTCCTCCTCCATCATATCACCACTTAACTTTCGTGAAATAGCTTCTAACGGTTCCAGAATCGGTCGGTAATTTTTTCTAAACTTCTCGTCACCTTCTCTGATACCGTGTGTAATGCATGATATTTTTTCCTAATGTTGTCGCTTATCGTGTCTATATCATACGCGAGTCGTTCCTCCTTATTCATTGCCATCGTGTGTTAGCAAGAGGACTGATTACATTACTACAGTGCAACCACTTTTATACTTCGTCGGAAACAATTATGAATCGATCAAAGCCGATTCTATATCTACCTTCATTTATTGGCGAGTCTTTGTCTATGACTAGAAATCCATAACGATCCTTCCACGCTTCCGTGCAAACGTCTTTGAAAGCATCATATTTCATATCTATGTTAACGTGATCATTGTATGCATGTCGTAAATTTAGATCGTCTTGTTTGAACAATATCAACAAGTTAGCGTTGTCACGTACCAATTGTTTCGGTATCTGGCTATATGTCTGGCATAGATAGAATGTGTCCACACCGCTATGTCTCCCCATAGCAAAATACTTTCGAATATTGTTTTGTCCTTCACACGATACATCATCGAATACGATAACAGAGTCGAGACCAGTGATTTCACTCGGTAGCGGGACTTCTTCGTTCTCGCTGTATGCATGATAACCTAAACCTTCATCAGCGAGTGATTTCATCACTGTTTCTAGCATTCTGTATTTTGGTTGAAATAATGATTTTGAAAACACGTATACGTTGCGGAAACGTAGTCCGTTGGCATCAAACAGTAGGTTGAATAGCACATTTGATTTCCCACAGGAACTTGGGCCTGTAACGATACAGCGAATACTGTTCGGTAATAGCGGGCCATGTTTACGATTAGCACTGTCTTCGTCACCAGCCAAAAAGTCCATATCCTTTATTGGTAATTTGTTTGCTTGCTGTACAATCTTCATCTTTGTGAATACCGAAAGCATACTGTTTTCAGCACGTGCTGTCACCTTTTTTATATTAGATCTTTCTTATGTATCCATGCATCGTGTTTACCATCGAAACCGAGCCAACGAACACGCACTCTGTCACCTTTGCGTTGTAAGACCTTTTCCACTAGGTATACGTCGCCGACTTTGGACTTACTAATCTCGTGCTCGTAAAAACCACCTTTCAACACTTTGTTTAGATGATCTTTTAGCAGATAAGTGACGGGGATAGTAGTGGATTGTACTTTATCCACAGTGAATATTTCGTTAGTCCAATTTGGCCTATAACCTTTGGCGAACGTCATTTTGTGCTTACTTATACGAACACGGTCACCGACTTTAAATTTGGGTGGTTTCGTTGGACTGATTTTAGGCGCTGTGTTCTTCCTTATTCGTTCCAACACTATATGTTCGTTGGCATCATTCACTTCACTAGGTTTCATACCAATGGTTCTGTGTGTGGTATTGCTGTACGATTTCAGTAATGTAGGTAGTAGATCCAACCAGCGGTAGTGTCCTTGTTCGCTGAAAGCTCGATACATGTGTGTCTTCAGTGTGCGATTAGAACGTTCCACTATGGAAGCTTTTTTCTCACTATAGGTTGAGTAATGTTTCACATTATACTTTTTTAGCAACGCTTGTACTGTGCTGTTGTAATACTCCTTCCCGTTGTCTGTCTGTAAATATTTCATTCGATTAGCAGTTAGTATAGGCTCTAGTGCATGCTTTACTTCTTTTCCTGTCTTTGTTTTCAATGGTACAGCGTACGCGTACTTGCTAAACGCATTGATCACTGTCATCATGTACTTGTACCCTTTGTTCACTCGAGCGTATGGTATCATCTCTACAAGATCCGCCTGGTACAAGTCGTGTAGACCCTTCAATTCAACCGCGCGCCTAACGAAATTCCTTCTCGCTGCTCTGTGTAGCTCTAGAGCTATAGTCTTGCGTGCGTTGTTCATGGTTTAAGATACACTAACATAATACCGGCGTTAAAAATACTATATATATATCTATAACAGTTTCTTTGTTTTTCAGTATTCACTCTCACGTCTGAATATCACCATGGCTGACCTTCAACAGAATCCAGAACATCAGCAGGAACAGGGACATCCTCAACAAGGTAAAAAAATTTACCAATTGTCTCTCTCTCTATAATTATGTAGCAAACCAAATTTGTTTGATATGAATTAACATATGATTCAACTCAGTCTAACATGTATAAGATAGTCTCTTGACGTTGTTTAGAAATTGATATGACGGAGAAAATTTTTTATGTTCTGACATAGGTTTGTCACCTTCTCCCCAATGTATTGTCTCTTGACATCGTTTAGAAATTGACATGACGGAGAAAATTTTTCATGTTCCACCATAGGTATGTCACTTTCTCTCCAATGAACTAATTCAATTCCACAACAAAAGCATTAACTCTATCGTCTATGAATGACATACTATGTCCACAAACATCATAATTTAGCGGATAGTAGTAAAACCCGGCAAACGCTAACTCGTCGGGGCTGACAAACGTCACTTCCCAATACTTGAACGATTTTCTTCTTTCACTTTCAATGCTAAAATCAGGAGTAGCTGCCATCTTCATAGTTTGCAATAAACTAACGTATTACTAACGTGTACTATCTATTTACCTCAACCATGAATGTGTGTGTGTGTGTGTGTGTGTTATTCATCATTCCTATTAGCTAATACATGTGTTTCTATTGTTTCAGTTATGACACGATTTTATATCGTGCGAAACAGTAGTATTAGAGGATCCCTCATAACGTTTAATTATCTGCCCGTGTACACGGACACAGAAGAAGAAGATCAAGATATAGTACCGATAATGACCGAGGTGCGACCTTTATTGTGCAAGGATATTCTGGCAGAACAAGCACGTTTACGCAGTATCAAATGGCATATTGCGTGCAGGATACGTTACACTAAAACTGTGTTAGATGGTGACAGCGGCGAAGAAAAAGAGGTAACCAAAGACGCCGTCTTCCACGGACGTTGTCGTACGTTGCTCACGGACGACAACAACGAGTTGAACTGTCTACTCGATGAATCCTACGATAAAATCATGAATAGCATATCCAATTTTACCCGTGACGGGAGCGGATGGTCGGTGGATGCTGTACTGAAGCTGGAACTGGTTGTTGGACGGTACCGGCCTCTAGCAGCGTCCTCCTACCTTCCAACCCCGCGAAAACTTGCACTCACCAAGGCAGTAGTCAACATCAAGAACCCACAAGATGAAATGTGTTTTCTATGGTCCGTACTAGCTCACATACACCCTCAAGTAAGAGATAAAGAACGTGTTTCAAAATACCTCTTATTCAAAAACACAATAAATATGTCCGGTATCGAGTACCCTGTTTCTATAAACTCACTTTCTAAATTTGAAACACAAAATCCCAATATTTCTATAAACGTTTTCGGCTATGATATAGAAGACAATATCAGAAACAAATCAAAAAATGAGGTTTATCCGTTAAGAATTACCCCCAATAAGGACAGATTACATCATGTTAATCTTTTGCTTCTGTCCGATACAAATAGCCGAAAACACTACTGTCTTATCAGTGGCATTAATAAATTGTTATTTTCCCTAACAAAAGTCAATCGTAAATCATTTTACTGCGACTACTGCCTGCATCGTTTCTCCACAGAACATGGTCTGTCCGATCATCTCCCCTACTGCACACCTCACGGCGAGCAGAAAACCAAAATGCCCACAGAGGAGGAGAAGTTTATGTCATTTAAAAATTACGCGCACTGTCTTAAAGTACCCTTTACCGTCTACGCCGACTTCGAGTCCCTCATCACTCCGCTTCAATCGTGTTCACCTGGTAACAACGTCCCGACGACAGTGCACGAGTTAGGTGAATTCTACTCAGTTGATAGCAACGGTGCCCGTCAGAAAATAACTTCTCCTCCTGTATCGTCCACATCATACGAAGCGATGCATATTCCGTCAGGTTTCTCCTATGCTATCGTCGATCACACGCACAGCCTCTGGAGAGAGGCTAAAGTTTATCGGGGTGAAAACGTCGTAGACACTTTCTTCTCGTGGTTGATGAAAGACGCCGAGGATATGATGAAGGTAGTACGACACAACGTACAAATAATTATGTCCGATGATGACAATGTTGCATTCACTAACGCCACCGTTTGTCATTTGTGTGAGCGCCCTTTGACAGACGATGACAAGGTACGCAATCATTGTCATCTTACGGGGAAATTCTTGGGAGCAGCCCACAATAGCTGTAATCTAAGCTACAAGATGCCTCGTCATATCCCCGTCTTCTTTCACAACCTTCGTGGCTACGACTGTCACCATTTAATGCAGGGTTTAGGAAAATATAAGGACCAACACGTATCCTGCATTGCAACATCCAGTGAGCGTTACGTCTCGTTCTCCCTGGGTCCCTTGCGTTTCGTAGACTCCTTTAAATTTCTTAATCGCTCTCTGGACACACTCGTTACCAATCTGTCCACGTCCGGGAGCCAATTTCCTTTGCTCAGAGAGGAAATGCTTAGACGGGGTTTCGACGAACAGACCAATCTGCTCGTACGCAAGGGGGTATACCCTTACGAGTACGTTGACAGCATTGATCGGTTCAACGAAACAAGTCTACCCGCTCGTGAACACTTTGATAACCGGTTGTTGGAATCGTCTATTTCGAACGCAGATTACGAGCACGCACAAAACGTGTGGAGTGCATTCAATCTGCGTACGTTTGGAGATTACCACGATTTGTATTTGTTGACAGACGTAATGCTGCTGGCCGATGTCTTTGAAAGTTTCCGAGACCTGGCCTTACGCGGTTACTGCTTGGACCCATGTCATTTTTACTCGCTTCCCGGACTCGCTTGGAGCGCGATGCTAAAAATGACAGGGGTCGAATTAGAGCTGTTAACAGAGATAAATCTACATCTGTTCGTCGAGTCTGGGGTCCGCGGAGGCTGCGCGATGATATCCAACCGTCATGCAGTCGCTAACAATCCTTTGATTCCAGATCAGTACGATGTATCGAAACCGACCTCCTTCATTCTGTATACGGACTGTAACAATTTATACGGTGCAGCCATGTCGCAACCACTCCCTTACGCAGACTTCCGATGGCTCGATCGTAACGAAATCGAGTCCTTGGACGTACGTAATGTGAGTGATGATTCCGACATCTGGTACATCCTCGAAGTCGATCTACACTATCCTAATACCTTACACGACCTGCATTCCGACTACCCACTTGCACCTGTGCGCCAGCGCGTAACACCCGATATCCTTTCTCCCTTTTCCAAACGTTTACATGAGAGTATATACAGATCATCGTATAACGAATCAGGGTCATCCGTAGAGAAGTTGTTAACAACTTTGGAGGACAAACAAAATTACGTTCTCCATTATCGAAATTTGAAATTGTATTTAAGTCTTGGCTTAGAGCTGAAAGCGACTCATAGGGTGTTGTGTTTTAAGCAAAGCGCTTGGTTGAAACCGTTTATCGATTTCAACACCCGCAAGAGGCAAGCAGCCGTCAACAGCTTTGAAAAAGACCTTTTCAAACTGATGAACAACGCCGTATACGGTAAGTCGCTGGAGAACGTACGGAAACATATAGACTTTGAACTAGTCTCGGATGAACGACGGCTTCAAAAACTAGTTTCCACACCTAGGCTAAAACGTATGATTCGTTATACGAACGATCTGGTGGGGCTCTCACTCCGTAAAAAATCCATTGTTCTTTCCCGTCCCGTGTATGTCGGCTTCACGGTGCTTGACGTTAGCAAAACGATTATGTACGACTTTCATTATCGTTATGCTGTCGCCAAGTACGGTCGCAACGTTAAATTGTTAATGACTGATACAGACAGTCTGATGTATAGCATTCAAACATCAGACTTGTATGCAGACATGAAGAAGGACCTACACGTTTTTGACACATCGGATTACCCTACGTCTCATCCTTGTTATAGCCTTAAGAACAAAAAGGTTGTCGGACTGTTCAAGGATGAAACGTGTGGTCGTCCTATTAGAGAATTCGTGGGTCTCCGTGCGAAATGTTATTCGTTCCTTGTGGCCCACGAAGATCCTACCAAAGAGTGTCAAAAACGTGTATGTAAAGGTGTGCCTCGAGTTGCGATTAAGAGGAGTCTGCGACACGATATGTATCGCAAGTGTCTCACTGATCATTGTCAGTTTTCTACCAGTGCGCTTTGTTTACGTAGCGATCATCATACGCTGTACACGATGCGTGTAAATAAGCAAGCGTTGTCACCGTATGATGATAAGCGCTATATATTAGACAATGGTCATGATACGCTTGCATACGGTCATTATCGAATACGACGAAGCATCATCATGGAGAACGACGACACCTCCCCACCTGTTAAAAAAATTTGTCTTCATGTATAGTAACCCCCCTCAACACTTGTTTCTTTTGTCAGTTGACGTCTCTCGGTGCTTCAGTCCAGACGTCTGTAAACGTAAGTTCACATATTAATATCGCAACGATATTTGTGTGTTTAAACATAATATATATATATATATAGAGTTTGTAATGTGTGTGTGGTTTCTTTGTCTTACAGTATTATGGATAACACTGCGGTTATAATTGACTTCCAGTGCTTTTTCGACGACAACGGAAAATATATTGTGAAGGAACTGTCAATCATGGACGTTCTGAGATTTGCTGGTAGACATTGGATTTTGACTCCACCTGCTACATCCGTTACGAATCCAAAATACGTTAGGACAAACCACTGGTTAACGTCAAATTATCATAGACTTAGATGGAGCGAAGGAGAGACACCGTACGACAATCTTGTTTCATTGTTAACATCACATACACGTATATATAAATATGTGTTTGTGAAGGGTTTTGAGAAAACACGTTTTTTGCAATCAAAGATAATACACAATAATATCATCAATCTCGATGACTTTGGTTGTCCTAAAAACATACCGTATCTATTTCATGGAACAGAATGTCTTAGACATTTCAATTCTTCTGACCGATGTGCCAACTATAAGGTGCATGCTATTCGGGAATGGATGATTCATGATTTTTGCTTTAAACAAACATTTTTAATGTAACAAATTTAGAAAGTAGGTCACAGCGAATGATGACATTTATATCTCTCTCATTCTGTTGTGGACATGTACATACATGCATAGCTGTAAGCGGTGACTATTTCCTTATGAAAATGGACTTTCCTAATGACATTGTTATATTTTCGGTGTCTCTAATTTCGTCTGTGGGACACCGACTTTTCTGATGACGACGTTACCACCACCACCACCACTATCACATTGTACTGTCCTTTTGTGGCGAATATTCTGTCATTGTTTGGTTCTCTCTGGTTTGATACAGACGTGTTCACTAGTGTCTTTCTCTCTTCTAATAATGTCGTTTCTTGTAAAGTTTAATGCTGTAAGTGCTATCGAGTACAAACGATGTTCAGAATTGACAGTGAATAAAAAATATCCCATCATGGTCTTAACAAATGTGGACACGAAGTATGGGAACTCTGTGCTTGCTACGTTGGAGGATGGCGACCACCAGTATCGTGTCTATCTTCCCAAGAGGTATGCAGGTGTCTTCACGAATGAGGAGCTCAGACATATCAAACCTAAAGAACTAGATTTAGTGTATCGAGGGACGAGAAATCAAACAACACAAGTAGAGATTGAGTCCTAACGTTGTAAGTAGCAATCGTGTTAACAAACAATTTATTGATGTGTGTGTGTGTGTGTGTGTGTGTGTGTGTGTGTGTGTGTGTGTGTGTGTGTGTGTGTGTGTGTGTGTGTAGTTTCAACTCTCTGTACTTAACACTTTAATAATTGAATTTGTATGTAAATGATAAATGTATCATTGATTCTACAAGTTTCGTTGAATAATAGTTGGTTCGATTAGAAATTATTTGAAAGTACATTAACTTATGCGATAAATTTATCATTGATTCTAAGCAGTATTTACAAATTTCCAGTGAATAATATTTGGTTTGATTAGAAATTATTTGAAAGTACATTAACTTATGAAAAATGACACATACTTGAAAAAGTTTACTTACTTAACGCATTTGATTCTTTCCACTAACTGTGCGTGTGCATGTGATAATTGAATATTATCGTATCAGTGATTCTAATATCGACTGTATTGTTATGTTACAGATAAACTTCCTTGTGAACTGTATCTACAGCCGTGAAATTATTATTTAAAAATCTTACAATGTCAAAAATTATTATTAATATTGTATTTATTTTATATAACAATGTTCGTTTGTGATATATATATATATATATATATATATATTTAATCAATGTAAAATGTATTTTTGAATAATTGTATTATAACGGTTTGTAAACTATATTTTAAGTTTGTGTACAGTGCTGTAAATATATATTTAATCATTTAAAACAATATTATTATTAATATTTTATATATAACAATGTTTGTTTGTGATATATATATATTTAATCAATGTAAAATGTATTTTTTGAATAATTGTATTATAGCGGTTTGTAAACTATATTTTAAGTTTGTGTACAGTGTTGTAAATATATATTTAATTATTTAAAACAAATTATGGTTTATTTTAATTTATTTCGTTATAAACCTCCGAATATGCATGCAATTATTTGTATAGTAATCAGAAATGTGTGAGAGAGACATTTTAATAATTTGCAGGTTGTATCTTACAATCACGAAAATTATTATTTAAACTGATAATTGTTTTATTAAAAATCTTACAATTACGAAATATTATTTCATTGTTTACGATATATATATTTAATTAATGCAAAAATGAATTTTTAAAATTACAATAGTCTGTAAGGTATATTTAAGTTTGTGTACTGTGACAACGTAATCGCTTTGAATAAGGGAATTCTTGTCAACGTTTGCAGCGAGAGAGAGACATACACATTGTGTGTGTGTGTGAGCAGCACGTACATCGTGCGATAGCGATTTGTATGTGTACACAAAACTTTTGAAAATACCTTATTTCAAGGAGATTTTTTTATGCGTAACACTTTACCACACACACAGACTTGGCGTGTGCGAGAGAGAGAGAGAGAGAGAGAGAGAGAGAGAGAGAGAGATAGTTTTACTTACATTCAAATGTGAGAGAGTTTATATCATGGTGGATAACTGTGTCTAGAGAGAGAGAGAGACAGAGAGAAAGAGGGAGGGAGAGAATTGATATCGACAACAATCATGATCATATAGTTTGAATATTCCACCACAGAAAAATGTTGGCAGATCTGTTCTATACACACAATAATGCAGGATTGGTAACCCTGATCATATATTTTAATATACACTATAATACACACACATATCAAGTTTGAACCCATACATAGGTTGGAAAACCTGATCATATAGATTTAATATACATTATAACACACAACAAATTTGAACTCATGCAAGGTTGGTAACCCTGATCATATATTTAATATATACACTATAATGCATCAAGTCGGAACCCCCCACCCACCCACCACCTTTGGGATGCTGCGGGTCCAGCTCATAGAAAGTGAAAGTGATCTAGGCTCGCGAAAGGCGGCATATAAAAAAATAACGCGGATGCTGTGGTCCAGATACGCGAAAAAGTCGCGGATCTTGACACAGATCAGCGAAAAAGTCGCGGATGCTGTGGTCCAGTAGAAAGTGAAAGTGATCTAGGCTCGCGAAAGGCTGCATATAAAAAATTATATTCGCGGAAATTCGCGGTCCTTTGGGATGCTGTGGTCCAGCGGTGGTGGGGAGAGCGTGGGAAAAAATCTTGGACCGTGGGAAAGGCGGCATCTCTTTGATCTAGACCGTGGGAAAGGCGGCATCCTTTGTGCGTCAGGACCAGCATTTTCCCTCTACTGGAATGAGACCCAAATCCGAATATAGTGTATACTTTGAAAATGTTTATCTAAGGGGCACCACGAGCCAAAAATTGTAAAAGTCTGCGCGAGTTCTGCAGCTCAGGAAGCTGACTAGTTATTATATTCTGGCATTTGGTTAAATTAGCTTTAATTTCGTTATATACTTTCCGTTGTTAGATGTCGGGACTATATATAAATCAGTCGCAGTACATAGTTCCCAGAATATCAGGCTGCTGTCTGGTAGTTGGCTGTCTGGTAGACTTATTGTCGAGACAATTACCTGGTCTTATATCAATCTTTACTGAGATTTTAGACATACACTAAAATGCACTTTATTACGAATTACGATCGCCTATTCACAATTGTTTGTTATTAGAAAACTGTAATTATTGAAGGAGCGAAGCCAATCCTTAAACTTTAACTCGATCTTTAGCGTTTGTGTGTCTACGTGTCTATCTGTCTATTTGGTATGTCCCATGTTAACTTTTGAATGTATCAATCAATTGTAATAAAACACGGCATGCATGTCCATACAGTCTACTGTTTTTGAGATTGATCCCCTCCAAAAATAACTAAATTCTGAATACAGCGTTCAGTTTTGAATATTCAAGATTTTAGTATACTGCCGCCAAATAAGGGATCAAAAATGTTTAAAAATGCTAAAGCTCAATGTCGGTTATCAGACAAAAGGGAATTTTAGCCCAAATCCGAAAGCGGTTGTTTACTCTGAAAAGTTTTGTTATTTTAAAGGGACCATGGGTCAAAAATGTAAATAAAAATTTTAAGAAAATTGTAAAAGTCTATGTGGAGCATTTACTTATGAGGAATTTTATTCAAAATACATAATACGTAAATTTAACCATTTTACGAAATTAATATCTCTCAAAAGCCTTTGAAAATTTCGGACGACCTTCGAAAATTTTGAAAGCTATATATGTAGACAAACTTTATATATCGTTATGAGTTGTTTCAGAAGAGTATTAAATACCGGCCTACATGTATCTATGGAAACATATACGATACTTAAAGGCTAAGACTAAATTATTTGTCGATCAGCTAATATAGGTATAAATTTAACAAAAAAAAAACCAAAGCTGTATTTTGTAACTTTTAGTATTTATTGTATGATTGTTTTGATTGTTTACTGCTTAATTGTTGTTTTAGTAAAAAGTGGTAGATTAATCCAGGTTTTCGTAATTTTTTCTGATAATTGAAAACTTACGTAGTATTGTAATTTATCTAATAGTAAATATATTTCGTTTAAAATTGTGAGCGAGTTCCACAACTCAGTAGCCTATTAATGGCATTACATTCAACGATATTACAGAAACATCGTTCCATAACATCTGTTCGTAAGTCATTCAAAACAAAATAATAATTTTTTTTAAATGTGGTCTTTGAGTCACTATTACTTTCAAGGACGTCTAAAATAAAACCAGTACCCATCACGTAGTACAGTTTTTAGTTTTCGAACATGAGACAAACATACAAAGATACGTTTAGCAAAGATTACGTTTTCGAACATTGCAAAGATACGTTTAGCATAAGTCTATGTATCAACCCCTGACTGAGGTATGATAACATACGAACGTACGTATGAGATGTAAAAGATGTAAATAAAAAATAATGTAATAATTAAGCGTTAGGTATAAGAGATAATAAAAGAAATAAACGTATTAATTAATTTTAAATAAATAAATAATTGTAAGTGAGCCTGCATATGGAATTAAAAGCCTAGTTGGTTTTTAAACGCAGCGAGGGGAGAAGAAGCACGCACCGACTGGCAAGGGTGACGTCACAGCGACAGGCAGCCGCGTGTGTATCAGTCTGCGTGTGTGTGTTAGTGGTAGTGTGTAAATGAAGAACAAGTTGAATTATGCATACGATTGTGGAAAATTTTACACAGTTTTTTAAGTACTGAACGAAAACGAGAAGTCACACGAATCAGAGACATATGTAAAAATAAAGCTGGCGCCTAGCGCTACAATTAGACATTTAGTGGTCTATGATCGTGGGAACCGTTCAGCCACCGTGTGAAATTTTGACATAACTTTCATAGTTTACACACCTTAATGTTCATAATTTGCATAAGTTAAGTTTAATAATGTACCTAACGATTTGTAAAATAATATTTATAAAAAAGTGTGCGCTTCATAGAAAGACGCGTAGGTTGTAATTAGTAAGTAAAGCGACGCACGGACCTGTTCAATTTTGTGCAAACAGTTTCCAACAGGAATTGAACGACGACAGGAGTATAAAACCCCAGCAAGCGACACACGCTTTCTCAGATCATCAACAGACAGTACGTGAAATCCACGCATCTCGCAACCGCGAATTTTACAAAGTTAAGTAATGTTTTTAAACCGTATTACGTAACTTGAAGTGCGATGGAACCGGCAGTACGTCGGTGAAAGTAGTAGTGAAACACGATTTATTTAAAAGACTATAATATCGTAATCTAAGTGAAGTCGTAACGTCGTCGATGAACTTCAAGAAGTCCACGTTGAACTTCGAGACATCCACGAGGGACAAGACGAGGAGAGGAGAGGAACCAGAGCAAAATACTAGAGGACGCAGGGACAGCCACATGCAGCTACATCCAGCCGTACATCATCACGACCAGAGGTCCACGTCAGAACTCAGCATCCAGTAGACGGAGAGAGTAATTTCAACGACGCAGAGACAGAGAAGGTGATACCCGAAGTGGATCCCAAACTCGAGAGTCCGGGTGACGGTAACGACACAGCTAAATGGTTGCAGAAATATGCAGGTGAAGTCAGACATTTATTTAATATTATAAATGACCCTGAGGTCTATCGAAAGAAGGCTCTAGATTCCATATACAAGTTTACATAAACTTTATTATATTTTTATTTTTCATAATGAATAATCAATAAATGTTCAAAGAATAATAATTTATAACAAAGAATATAAATTTATTATCTCATAAGTAAATGATCATTATAGAAACCATATTGTAATATATTTTTATATTTTATTATATAATTAAAAGCAAGTAAGGATAACGTAAACTCAAGTATGAGAGTTACTTTAATTGAAGATTTTTAATTAATTGAGACATTAGTAATATAATTAATTAAACTAATAGAATGGTCTCTATTCGAATTTTTAATAAATGTTTAATTAATTAATTTTTTAATTAAGTGGTAAAGAATAAAAACCACACTTGCTAAGACAAGATGAATATTCAATTTCGTACGTGTTAATCACGCATTATAATAATATATGTGTTATGTATTATATGTCTGTGTAAATATTCCAGGTCATATAGGCCTTATGTTTGTGTATAATATGTCTTAGAATATAAGAGATAAGATTTTAACCACGTTATAATTATATTATATTCGTATCGAATATAAGGGTTCCAATAGTAATTAACCCACAAAATAATTAATAATATGACAATTTGCATTTTTTTTAAATAATAAACAAAATGAATATGATTTTATTAACAAAGTCGTACTAATTTCACAACCAGTACTAAATCCTCTGTACTCTTTACTTGTATTACGATTGTATAACGATATTCACGTGCTTATCCACACTCAATCAACTACCAAAGCCTGCGACCTAGCTGGGAAACGTCAAGGTAAATACTTCAGAAGAAGAGTATACCTTCGAGACGTGGGTAAGTGCGCACAAATGAGTAATAGCATATGTGCAAAAGTAAGTGTCTAAGAGTATCGTCGTTATATATATATATATATATATATATATATATATATAGCAACGAAACAAATTACGACTGCACAGATAAGTTATTTTGAAATTACTACAACAGAGTCTATATCTGGAGGTAGGAAAATTTTATTCATTAACACGTTAAAAATTACTATTGTCTTATGACTTTATAACAAAAAAATTGTTTAATAAAGAATTGTCTTTCAAAAATGAGTCTATTGGTTTGTTTTACATATAAGTTACAGTACTTCTACGTAGAATTCCAACTGTTTGCATAGACACCAGGCGTTCAGCACGCTGCTCGTCTGCACGTCGACCGACCGAAGATCACTAACGCTGAATATCTACGTCGCGGCGCATACACATACTGCGATATGAAACTGTTACTGTTTACAACTTGAATACTCTTAATCTCAGGGATCAAAACTAGGTAAAAATAGATCGTGTATTAGGCTTACACACATCCGGCTTCTTGAAGTGTTCTCGCGTTAACTCTCAGAATATCACGGTAGATAATCTGCCCTAGTCCGGATATCTTCCACTCTACGCGAAAAAGGACAAGGAATTGATCTATTTAAATATTATTGGAGTTCTATAATGGTAATGGTTATGAAGAACTCGTACCGTGAACCAACTTCTAAGTCTTATGGAAATCGACTTCTCTTGTCACGAAAATCTCGTGACAGCGAGTACGTCTTTCTATGGCAAGAGTTCGGAACAAACTGAACGGTCCGTCCGCTGAAAGCGACTGTCTCAAATAAATTTTAGATCTTCGGATTGATGGAAAATCTAGCAACGTCATAGATTTTCTTAGTGATAGCCAGACATCAGGCTGAAACTCTGTCCGATTCTGCATGTCTAGATTTAATCTACAAATTTTATTACTTTCTAGGAGATAAAGAAAATAAAAAAGACTGATTTCATTAAAGAAAACCATATAAAAATTATAGTTGTGGATGATTGAGTATATGGAAAATGTAGCTTATAACCATGAGAATACCCTGTCCAAGTTTCAGAACGAAATGTTAATTTTCAACGAAGTTATTAAATAAAATGTAAATAACACGCGCACCCCCTCACATACACACAAATATTTCACACGACATAAAAGGGTACAAAATTATGAACATTTTGACATAACATAATTTTTTAAACATAGCTGGGTTCAAAACTTATGACTACTTTACAAAGAAAAAAACAAAATCAATTTTTAACATGTCTATGGCAGTCAGAAAATGTGTTACAGCATTAGTGTCCCTATTATATGAACTTCCATCCTGTGTTCTGTTGCAATATGTATATATTGCGACAACACAAATTACTAAACTATTGGCGCATAGGATATGATAGTATGTGTATTTCAAATTACAAGTCTATATTGGAGGGTTTAAGATTATTTATTGCACAAAACACAAATTATAGTTTATATGGTATATTTGATATGTACAGAATGTAATGTTTGATATAGAGTCTTTCTTTTAAAATGTTAAATAATGTTCATACGCAAGACGTGATACGTTACATAAGAAGACTCCCACGATGATGTTGTTGAAGAGAAGGGCCGGTCTTTGCGGTGTAGTTGGTTCGTCAGATGCGGCTTATAAATGACAGACGTTTCCCCAGAAATGTTTACAGCTGGGCTGGCGTCCTGTAACAGCTTGGCTGATGTCCTGTAACAGCTGGGCTGGTCCTAACAGCTGGGCTAGTCCTATAACAGCTGGGCTGGTGTCCTATAACAGCTGGGCTGGCGTCCTATAACAGCTGGGCTGGTGTCCTATAACAGCTGGGCTGGCGTCCTATAACAGCTGGGCTGGTGTCCTGCAATTCCTACGATGAATCTGACGCTTCGCACACACAACGGTACTACGGATCTTATTACTCGCAAAATTTATATAGAGTTTATGACCAAGTAATATCTCAGGTGACAGTGAGTTTAATCAAAAAAACGGTATATTGAACTTATACCACTCCGGCTTCTTCAAGTGTTCACGCGAATAACCAGATCTACTGCGATCAGCAGACCCCCCTATGAGAAAATCTTGCACTAGCACGGAAACGTCTTGATGGAACTATTGCGTAACCAATTATGATACTGATACTGCGGAAAATATCGCACAGTGATACAGTTACACTCACTTAGTACACACGTAGTACTACAATATTAATAATACCGTGTGTAAATAGATAATATCAACTGTTATGCGTCACACGCGTTACTATCCCCGAAAAGTCTTAACAGATCCTTGCAAGCGGTAGAATCTTGTACAAGGATTGTATGTACCGTTCGCGGTAGCAGCAGTGAAGAACTGCCTGTAATTATACGCGCAATGCGTTAAAACAGTACTGTGTGCAGTTGTACTACACACACACTTCTGAGTCTTCCCGTTTCACTAACGACGAATAGTTTTTACAACACCTTGCAAGCGGTAGAATCTTGTACAAGGAGTGCACGTCCCGTTCGCGGTAGATGGCGTAGAAGAACTGTCGTAATTATACGCGCAATGCGTTAAAACAATATTGTGTGCAGATGTACTACACACACAGTTCTGAGTCTTCCCGTTTCACTAACGACGAATAGTCTTTACAACACCTTGCAAGCGGTAGAATCTTGTACAAGGAGTGCACGTCCCGTTCGCGGTAGATGGCGTAGAAGAACTACCTGTGTAACGACAGGCTTAAGAAAATTTCCAACCACCACTCAGCATTCTATTGGTGGATGGAAGTCACATGGTTATTACATAGTGACAATGCACTTTTCATGCAGTAGAGTGCATTTACTTTGTAACAGCATGCATAGCGGTAATCAGACTACCCGTATCTCATGCATAACTGCCTACATACTAATATCATACATGAACGTAAACAATAGTTAGAAATGTATAGGGATTGTAGCAATACATATGTCTAAGTTCAGTTCAATGTCAAACACAACGATAAATACTTCACGCACCGCCCGGGAAACGTTTACCACTCGCGCACGCGCGCACATTTCCACAAACACAGTACATGAATAACAATAAATAAATAATGCACAGTTTTACTAAACTAAACCCTTATCCTTACTAAATACAATTGATAACAACCAAACTTAACCATCTACCAATATAATATGAATGTCCATTGTCTGTGTAATATATGTGAACTTGCCCCGCCTATCATAATCCTGTGATTCGTGGCAGGATTAACCCCTTCCCGCTTAAAAAAAAAATTTTTTTTTTAGTTAATTCACAAAAATAAAAATTTTTTTTTTTTTATATATAACCAAAACCATTTCCTAATCCTGAAATAATAATAATACCCTCGAACTAAAATCAAATAAACATCCTCAATTAATACTAACATTTCCAACTGTCACTTTGACAGAAGCACCAAGTTAAAGACACGTGTTAACCTTAAAACCAAAACAAATACACATGTTCCTGACATCAGATAACAAAATTTTATGCAGGGTCACAAAGTACACAGACGGCATTCCTTATCTAAACTAGATTACTGTTCATTCACAGAGTCATCTTACATACAACATTTAAACCTGAACTTGACATATTTAAATCACTACACATTCTTACCCCTATATCCTGACATTTATTTCTGAGTTTTTTGTATAAATTTTTCTCAGTTTTGAAACGCACACGTTTACTTGGAAATGTAGATTTGAATTTGTTTAATATAAGTCGTATTTGCTTTATCTCGCAACCCATTATCTGAACCTTGGGGGTTAGTGAGTTATTCGTTATCTTATCTTTCGAGCGTCCTAGTCTGATAACTTGAGGTCGACAATCAACTTTAGCTTGCAATAATTCTTTCTGACATTCCAATGTAGCATGCAATTTATTCAATTTATCAACTTCCCAAATAATATTATGTCCGAGTTTTCTAACTCCAAGTACGGTCGCATCTATTTCCGTACCCTGTTCGTATTTTGTTTTAATTGCCTGTTTTTCAATTATCTGCGACTCACACGCTCCTGATTTTATCCTTGCGTGACATACCGGCAGAATCGGCCTTTGTATAAAGTGGGTTTTACACCTCTTTAGCAACTGCTCGTCCAACAGCGATATTCCTGTGCCGCTTTCGGACAACCTCTCGTCAACATAACCACTGATTTTTGCTTCGACAATAAGGTCGGTGCAATTTTCAATACTAATATTTCCCTCATGTTTATTACTATTATCATTATTACATACTAAATTATCCCTAATTTCGGCAGGATATAGGCCATACATAACAGTTTCATTCTTATAACTAACATTTTTCATACTTGATTGATTGAACTGCTTTTCAACTAAATCATTTTCAGTAACTGTTGCTAATAAGTTGGTATTAAATTGCTGAGTCGTATTTTTATGTTGTTGTGATTGTGGCTGATTTTGTGGTGTTTGAACATGAAACTGACTACGCGGTGGTTCATTATTATTTACCATAATTGTTGTCACCTTATTGTCATCAGTATCATTCACCTCTCCGTCCTCCATAAACACCTCAGTACCTGATATAGATTCATCTAGTACCTCATCATTAGGCCATGTGTCATAAATACCTGCACCGTTAGTATCCATACTAGTTCCAGGCTCTACTACTGGTTCGGAATTTTTATGTGTTATGCATACACTGTCCGCATCCATGATAGCTTCAGATTCTATCATACGTTCACGGTTCTCGCATGCTATATCTGTTACACTATAAACTATCACCTCATCACAGCACTTACCTGAAGTATGTTCCAGACTAATAGTGTTGTTACTACTAATTTCATTTCTGTTATCTTCACTACAATCTGATGCAGAATCTAAATACTCGACTTTACCGAGATATGAACTACTAGGCCCTAATAAGGTGGTTTCTGTATAATCACTTTCAAGTTCACCTGCTACGCTACTGTTCTCCGTTAATCCTTCAGATGTCATATCTTGGTTAACTTCCATCTTACTTTCGTTGAGAGTATGTTCAACCAGAACATTTGGTACTTCAAAATTATCACCAGGTACACTATTCCCAACAGTTAAATCTACTTCAGTATCAACTGACATTTCCTGTAGTTTCGCCATCCTCTCCTCTCTATCGGCGTCCATTTCTTCCCAAAATTTCTGCCTAATGGCTATCATCTCCTCATCCCTGGCTTTACTTTCCTCTGAAACTCCTTGTATATCCGCTATCATCTCTTCTTCCACGGCTTTCATCTCCTCACGCCAGGCTTTCATTTCTTCGGACATGGTTTCCATCTTCGCTAATATGGCCGCTAAAGCATTCTCTATCCCTTTTGACTCCGCCATAGTGACCAAATTTCAGTTTAAAATTTTAATAAATTTAAATTTACTGATTTATACGCAAAGAAAGTTATTATTATTACGACAAGATTAGAACATATGGTAACCAGTTTATACACAAACAGAAAGCAGTTGAAAACATCAACATGTAAATACCTTATCTAACATACAACAACTAATAATCTACCTCCAATATACTGATAAATCTGTTCATATATGATACAAGAGAATATGCACAATTGAAAAATTATATCCTCAGATTTTCATATAAACAATACACATACAATTATTACGTTAATTATACTTATACATCGGATTTTTCCAACAAATTTTTTTACTCATAGATAAATATATAATAGCGTAAATTTACCGCTATTTTACGAGCCCTACGTTGCTAAGCGCCAAAATATCTCTATGCGACAACACAAATTACTAAACTATTGGCGCATAGGATATGATAGTATGTGTATTTCAAATTACAAGTCTATATTGGAGGGTTTAAGATTATTTATTGCACAAAACACAAATTATAGTTTATATGGTATATTTGATATGTACAGAATGTAATGTTTGATATAGAGTCTTTCTTTTAAAATGTTAAATAATGTTCATACGCAAGACGTGATACGTTACATAAGAAGACTCCCACGATGATGTTGTTGAAGAGAAGGGCCGGTCTTTGCGGTGTAGTTGGTTCGTCAGATGCGGCTTATAAATGACAGACGTTTCCCCAGAAATGTTTACAGCTGGGCTGGCGTCCTGTAACAGCTTGGCTGATGTCCTGTAACAGCTGGGCTGGTCCTAACAGCTGGGCTAGTCCTATAACAGCTGGGCTGGTGTCCTATAACAGCTGGGCTGGCGTCCTATAACACCTGGGCTGGTGTCCTGACAGCTGGGCTAGTCCTATAACAGCTGGGCTGGTGTCCTATAACAGCTGGGCTGGCGTCCTATAACAGCTGGGCTGGTGTCCTGCAATTCCTACGATGAATCTGACGCTTCGCACACACAACGGTACTACGGATCTTATTACTCGCAAAATTTATATAGAGTTTATGACCAAGTAATATCTCAGGTGACAGTGAGTTTAATAAAAAAAACGGTATATTGAACTTATACCACTCCGGCTTCTTCAAGTGTTCACGCGAATAACCAGATCTACTGCGATCAGCAGACCCCCCTATGAGGAAATCTTGCACTAGCACGGAAACGTCTTGATGGAACTATTGCGTAACCAATTATGATACTGATACTGCGGAAAATATCGCACAGTGATACAGTTACACTTACTTAGTACACACGTAGTACTACAATATTAATACTACCGTGTGTAAATAGATAATATCAACTGTTATGCGTCACACGCGTTACTATCCCCGAAAAGTCTTAACAGATCCTTGCAAGCGGTAGAATCTTGTACAAGGATTGTATGTACCGTTCGCGGTAGCAGCAGTGAAGAACTGCCTGTAATTATACGCGCAATGCGTTAAAACAGTACTGTGTGCAGTTGTACTACACACACACTTCTGAGTCTTCCCGTTTCACTAACGACGAATAGTTTTTACAACACCTTGCAAGCGGTAGAATCTTGTACAAGGAGTGCACGTCCCGTTCGCGGTAGATGGCGTAGAAGAACTGTCGTAATTATACGCGCAATGCGTTAAAACAATATTGTGTGCAGATGTACTACACACACAGTTCTGAGTCTTCCCGTTTCACTAACGACGAATAGTCTTTACAACACCTTGCAAGCGGTAGAATCTTGTACAAGGAGTGCACGTCCCGTTCGCGGTAGATGGCGTAGAAGAACTACCTGTGTAACGACAGGCTTAAGAAAATTTCCAACCACCACTCAGCATTCTATTGGTGGATGGAAGTCACATGGTTATTACATAGTGACAATGCACTTTTCATGCAGTAGAGTGCATTTACTTTGTAACAGCATGCATAGCGGTAATCAGACTACCCGTATCTCATGCATAACTGCCTACATACTAATATCATACATGAACGTAAACAATAGTTAGAAATGTATAGGGATTGTAGCAATACATATGTCTAAGTTCAGTTCAATGTCAAACACAACGATAAATACTTCACGCACCGCCCGGGAAACGTTTACCACTCGCGCACGCGCGCACATTTCCACAAACACAGTACATGAATAACAATAAATAAATAATGCACAGTTTTACTAAACTAAACCCTTATCCTTACTAAATACAATTGATAACAACCAAACTTAACCATCTACCAATATAATATGAATGTCCATTGTCTGTGTAATATATGTGAACTTGCCCCGCCTATCATAATCCTGTGATTCGTGGCAGGATTAACCCCTTCCCGCTTAAAAAAAAAATTTTTTTTTTAGTTAATTCACAAAAATAAAAATTTTTTTTTTTTTATATATAACCAAAACCATTTCCTAATCCTGAAATAATAATAATACCCTCGAACTAAAATCAAATAAACATCCTCAATTAATACTAACATTTCCAACTGTCACTTTGACAGAAGCACCAAGTTAAAGACACGTGTTAACCTTAAAACCAAAACAAATACACATGTTCCTGACATCAGATAACAAAATTTTATGCAGGGTCACAAAGTACACAGACGGCATTCCTTATCTAAACTAGATTACTGTTCATTCACAGAGTCATCTTACATACAACATTTAAACCTGAACTTGACATATTTAAATCACTACACATTCTTACCCCTATATCCTGACATTTATTTCTGAGTTTTTTGTATAAATTTTTCTCAGTTTTGAAACGCACACGTTTACTTGGAAATGTAGATTTGAATTTGTTTAATATAAGTCGTATTTGCTTTATCTCGCTACCCATTATCTGAACCTTGGGGGTTAGTGAGTTATTCGTTATCTTATCTTTCGAGCGTCCTAGTCTGATAACTTGAGGTCGACAATCAACTTTAGCTTGCAATAATTCTTTCTGACATTCCAATGTAGCATGCAATTTATTCAATTTATCAACTTCCCAAATAATATTATGTCCGAGTTTTCTAACTCCAAGTACGGTCGCATCTATTTCCGTACCCTGTTCGTATTTTGTTTTAATTGCCTGTTTTTCAATTATCTGCGACTCACACGCTCCTGATTTTATCCTTGCGTGACATACCGGCAGAATCGGCCTTTGTATAAAGTGGGTTTTACACCTCTTTAGCAACTGCTCGTCCAACAGCGATATTCCTGTGCCGCTTTCGGACAACCTCTCGTCAACATAACCACTGATTTTTGCTTCGACAATAAGGTCGGTGCAATTTTCAATACTAATATTTCCCTCATGTTTATTACTATTATCATTATTACATACTAAATTATCCCTAATTTCGGCAGGATATAGGCCATACATAACAGTTTCATTCTTATAACTAACATTTTTCATACTTGATTGATTGAACTGCTTTTCAACTAAATCATTTTCAGTAACTGTTGCTAATAAGTTGGTATTAAATTGCTGAGTCGTATTTTTATGTTGTTGTGATTGTGGCTGATTTTGTGGTGTTTGAACATGAAACTGACTACGCGGTGGTTCATTATTATTTACCATAATTGTTGTCACCTTATTGTCATCAGTATCATTCACCTCTCCGTCCTCCATAAACACCTCAGTACCTGATATAGATTCATCTAGTACCTCATCATTAGGCCATGTGTCATAAATACCTGCACCGTTAGTATCCATACTAGTTCCAGGCTCTACTACTGGTTCGGAATTTTTATGTGTTATGCATACACTGTCCGCATCCATGATAGCTTCAGATTCTATCATACGTTCACGGTTCTCGCATGCTATATCTGTTACACTATAAACTATCACCTCATCACAGCACTTACCTGAAGTATGTTCCAGACTAATAGTGTTGTTACTACTAATTTCATTTCTGTTATCTTCACTACAATCTGATGCAGAATCTAAATACTCGACTTTACCGAGATATGAACTACTAGGCCCTAATAAGGTGGTTTCTGTATAATCACTTTCAAGTTCACCTGCTACGCTACTGTTCTCCGTTAATCCTTCAGATGTCACATCTTGGTTAACTTCCATCTTACTTTCGTTGAGAGTATGTTCAACCAGAACATTTGGTACTTCAAAATTATCACCAGGTACACTATTCCCAACAGTTAAATCTACTTCAGTATCAACTGACATTTCCTGTAGTTTCGCCATCCTCTCCTCTCTATCGGCGTCCATTTCTTCCCAAAATTTCTGCCTAATGGCTATCATCTCCTCATCCCTGGCTTTACTTTCCTCTGAAACTCCTTGTATATCCGCTATCATCTCTTTTTCCACGGCTTTCATCTCCTCACGCCAGGCTTTCATTTCTTCGGACATGGTTTCCATCTTCGCTAATATGGCCGCTAAAGCATTCTCTATCCCTTTTGACTCCGCCATAGTGACCAAATTTCAGTTTAAAATTTTAATAAATTTAAATTTACTGATTTATACGCAAAGAAAGTTATTATTATTACGACAAGATTAGAACATATGGTAACCAGTTTATACACAAACAGAAAGCAGTTGAAAACATCAACATGTAAATACCTTATCTAACATACAACAACTAATAATCTACCTCCAATATACTGATAAATCTGTTCATATATGATACAAGAGAATATGCACAATTGAAAAATTATATCCTCAGATTTTCATATAAACAATACACATACAATTATTACGTTAATTATACTTATACATCGGATTTTTCCAACAAATTTTTTTACTCATAGATAAATATATAATAGCGTAAATTTACCGCTATTTTACGAGCCCTACGTTGCTAAGCGCCAAAATATCTCTATGCGACAACACAAATTACTAAACTATTGGCGCATAGGATATGATAGTATGTGTATTTCAAATTACAAGTCTATATTGGAGGGTTTAAGATTATTTATTGCACAAAACACAAATTATAGTTTATATGGTATATTTGATATGTACAGAATGTAATGTTTGATATAGAGTCTTTCTTTTAAAATGTTAAATAATGTTCATACGCAAGACGTGATACGTTACATAAGAAGACTCCCACGATGATGTTGTTGAAGAGAAGGGCCGGTCTTTGCGGTGTAGTTGGTTCGTCAGATGCGGCTTATAAATGACAGACGTTTCCCCAGAAATGTTTACAGCTGGGCTGGCGTCCTGTAACAGCTTGGCTGATGTCCTGTAACAGCTGGGCTGGTCCTAACAGCTGGGCTAGTCCTATAACAGCTGGGCTGGTGTCCTATAACAGCTGGGCTGGCGTCCTATAACAGCTGGGCTGGTGTCCTGACAGCTGGGCTAGTCCTATAACAGCTGGGCTGGTGTCCTATAACAGCTGGGCTGGCGTCCTATAACAGCTGGGCTGGTGTCCTGCAATTCCTACGATGAATCTGACGCTTCGCACACACAACGGTACTACGGATCTTATTACTCGCAAAATTTATATAGAGTTTATGACCAAGTAATATCTCAGGTGACAGTGAGTTTAATAAAAAAAACGGTATATTGAACTTATACCACTCCGGCTTCTTCAAGTGTTCACGCGAATAACCAGATCTACTGCGATCAGCAGACCCCCCTATGAGGAAATCTTGCACTAGCACGGAAACGTCTTGATGGAACTATTGCGTAACCAATTATGATACTGATACTGCGGAAAATATCGCACAGTGATACAGTTACACTTACTTAGTACACACGTAGTACTACAATATTAATAATACCGTGTGTAAATAGATAATATCAACTGTTATGCGTCACACGCGTTACTATCCCCGAAAAGTCTTAACAGATCCTTGCAAGCGGTAGAATCTTGTACAAGGATTGTATGTACCGTTCGCGGTAGCAGCAGTGAAGAACTGCCTGTAATTATACGCGCAATGCGTTAAAACAGTACTGTGTGCAGTTGTACTACACACACACTTCTGAGTCTTCCCGTTTCACTAACGACGAATAGTTTTTACAACACCTTGCAAGCGGTAGAATCTTGTACAAGGAGTGCACGTCCCGTTCGCGGTAGATGGCGTAGAAGAACTGTCGTAATTATACGCGCAATGCGTTAAAACAATATTGTGTGCAGATGTACTACACACACAGTTCTGAGTCTTCCCGTTTCACTAACGACGAATAGTCTTTACAACACCTTGCAAGCGGTAGAATCTTGTACAAGGAGTGCACGTCCCGTTCGCGGTAGATGGCGTAGAAGAACTACCTGTGTAACGACAGGCTTAAGAAAATTTCCAACCACCACTCAGCATTCTATTGGTGGATGGAAGTCACATGGTTATTACATAGTGACAATGCACTTTTCATGCAGTAGAGTGCATTTACTTTGTAACAGCATGCATAGCGGTAATCAGACTACCCGTATCTCATGCATAACTGCCTACATACTAATATCATACATGAACGTAAACAATAGTTAGAAATGTATAGGGATTGTAGCAATACATATGTCTAAGTTCAGTTCAATGTCAAACACAACGATAAATACTTCACGCACCGCCCGGGAAACGTTTACCACTCGCGCACGCGCGCACATTTCCACAAACACAGTACATGAATAAAAATAAATAAATAATGCACAGTTTTACTAAACTAAACCCTTATCCTTACTAGATACAATTGATAACAACCAAACTTAACCATCTACCAATATAATATGAATGTCCATTGTCTGTGTAATATATGTGAACTTGCCCCGCCTATCATAATCCTGTGATTCGTTGCAATATATATATATATATATATATATATATATATACCCACACAACAAAGATAATACAACAACTAACGGTATATACAAAATTGAATGCCAAGATTGCAATAAATGTTACATAGGACAAACAAAAAAAACAGCTCAAAAAACGTTATTTTAAACATCTAAATGCATACAAAAACCATAAATATATAAATCCAATTTGGCCACACATGCAATAAACACGGGACATGAATTCCCAAACATAACTAATAAAACATACCACACAAAGGGTTCATAATGAACATTTGGGAAAATTTACGAATATACAAACATACAACACAAAACAAACTAATACCTGAACAAATACAAATCAATACAAAACATGACACAATATTCAAAGCACTCAACATCAAAAATACACAAAATACTAATGCATACACCACAATCACACATTTAAATTACCAGAGACCAACAAGAAACCAAAATATCGTCCAGCCAACACACAAATACTTCACCAGACGCAAGATCACGAAGGCTGAGGATGAAAACACAGGAGTTCTCGAAACATGTTCCAAATAAGGGAAAAATAACATCTTGAGGTAAAATAAATATAAATTTTAAATATTTTATATATATCAAGAAACGAACTGTAGCAGAAAGTGATTGAATATACATATAAAACGACAACACTTTCAATAATTATAAACCACTGTTTTCTGCACAGAAATCGAGCAGCAGAAATATTGATCAAGAATGATCAAGCAAAGGGAAAAGGTGATGCGCCGACACGGGGAGAGAGTTATTGTTTGGTTTTATTTGCTTCCCCTCCGCCGGAGCTGGAACACACACACACAGAAGAGTTGTTATTAAACGTCATAACGGAGCCTACAAAAACTAATCTCCGGATGCGCCTCCGCTGCGTAATAAAAGTAATATCACTAAACTTAATAAAATCTTTTAATTATTTTGTATTTGGGCCGTCTGGAAGGATGAAGATACGCGCGAAGAATAATTAGAAATACCCCTTAGGCGTCGAACGGGAAAAACTACTCTATTACGAATTAAAGAAAATAGTATTGAAAAAACACTAAAGGATGCTGATTCGACTGTTTATAATTGCTTGCTTCGGTTTTGTACTTGAAAAATTTTAATTGTTTCATCTTCAAAATCAGACTTTAATCCCACTGGCTGCGTAATTTCCGGGTGCTCCAGAAATAATTACCCGCATAATAATTATCACCACCACTCGTCACCAAGAACTAATTACAGATCTGTTAAAAAAAAAATGTAATACCTAATTTACAGTTCACGAAACAATGACATGCGTTAATTATACGTAGCGTTCATAGCGGTTCAACAATAATCATACTGTGATGAATATTTATAACGGGTTACTGATTAAGCAGATCTGTGCGTCTGCTTTTTAATCGAACAAAACGTTGCTACAGATAAGAACATCGTCTAAATACGGTAAACATCTCCACCAGAGTGTCGTAGCAATTGTTTGTTTTATAAACTGCGTGTTTTGGGTTCACATTGCCTGCTTCCAGCTACCAGCTGTGTGTTTATAAGACAATTGAAAACACAACACTAAACCCAACACAGATGTTAATAATGCATAAAATAAAATAACTGTCGGAACAAAATACACATTTATATTTTAATTACACTATTATAAATATAAGAACTGTTTAAGTACTGTACGTTGTAACATCTAGGCAAAGGTGAATACTCATTGTGTATTGGCGATATTCCACTTATTTTGTTGAAAATATTACCTATTTGTCTATCGCTATGTAAAATCGTTTAAAATACAATCTGGATGTATACTTGGGCTATTTTACAAATTTTGTATCTTCTAATTGATCCAAGCGTCGATTTTTCTTGGGTTTAAATTATCCGAAAGCAGGTATATAATTCGAAATGATTATTTTAAACCCATACAGTAACAATAAAATAAAAATTTTAACGTTAGCAAAGGACTGCCATGAATACAACAATGAGTATCGACAATCAATCAATATAAACACACACACACACACACACACACACACACACACACACACACACACACACAGACTTCTTGCGATGTAAGTGCACTTTTATTTAACCTATAGATTTAGCTATAATTTACAATTTAGCTAATAATATTTATGTCACCACTACTTTTTAACCTTTATCTAGATTATCTTCTCAAAAAATGGAAAGAACGATCCCCTGACGCTATTAAAATCCATCGAAATAAAAGCTTGAAAACCATTCTCTTCGCGGATGACCAAGCTATATTCGTCACTTCAGAAGACGATCTCAAGCGAGCAATATACATCTTACATAAAATAGGAAAAGAATATAACTGTAACATATCTGAATCAAAGACAAAAGTAATGGCCTTTACAGGAGATGAACCGGTTCGGACCAAAATATGCATAGACAACACATGCATAGAACAAGTAAGACATTTCAACTATCTTGGACGTGACATTACTTATGATCAAGACGGAGATATACCAAAAATAAAGTGACGAATTTCACAAGAATGTGTGGAACGATCTGGAGAACGTTGGGAAATAAACGTAGAAAAGAAGCCCATATAAAATTTTATAAAACAATGGCAATACCTACACTACTGTATGGTTCTGAAACTTGGGTCATAAAAAAAAAATATGGACAGAAGATACAAACAGCAGAAAAGAAATTTCTGCTTTTAAAAGGTATAATAGACGAGATCATATAAGAAATGAGGAGATAAGAAGTGATTTAGATACTTTTTCAGGTAATGAAAGGAGTAAAGAATACTGAAGAAAATGGATTCAACACATGATAGAATGGAAGAAAGTAGAATACCGAAGATGGCGAAAGATTACAATCCTAGAGGCAGAAGAAAAGTTGGTAGACCGAACAAAAGGTGGACTGTGAAATAGGAACAGGCTGCTAAAGCCTAGAACCGTTAATAAGAAGATGATGATGATATTTATCGTAAGATTATGTATGCAACATTTTCTCAACACAAACCTGGGTCTCTCCCCCCCCCCCCCCCATATGAACATCATCATCACCATCGTCATCATTACCGTTTTCTTCTTCTTCTTTTTCTAATTCTTATCTTTTCCTTCATTAACATGGAGTAGACTATACTAAGCCTTTTCCACTACTCTCTATTTCTTTAGTCTCCCTATGCCCCTCTTTCCATCTGAGCTGTATTCTAATAGTCTGCTTTGTCAATAAGTCTATCCAGATGTATTCTTGCTACATGGTCGCGCCAACTCGTTTACTTTCTTTCACTATTTTATTCAGAGTGCGCTACTTTATTTTTCCATACAAGAGCGTATGTCCAAGACCACTGTTCAAGGGTGTCATCTGTGACACCAATATTCTTCTCCTCATTTTATCTGGATACTGCCGTCTAGCAGGGTAGCCAACAATTTGTAGAGAACCGTTTGAGTTAGATTAGGTTAGATTGATGAAGAGATTTATTCGCTAAAATGACAACTTTTATATCAATCTGCTCTATAAATACCTCCAATCCTTTTACACATACACCTATCAAGTAATTAATATTTCGAGTTTCTGGGTATAACAATTTATATTATTGGAGGTTTCTGTAGGGGTCCAGTAGCCAGGATTTCTTCGACGGGTTCTGCGAGGTGGTTAGAATTTTATGAATGAAACTACAGAAATTAAAAGAAACAGAACTCCTTATTTACTATTTATTTTGTTATGACCAAGGAGATTATTGATGTTGCTATTGAAGCGTAAGCGTTGAATTAATAGACATCTAAAATCTAAGAAAATCACGAAACACTAAATATGTATCTTAGATTACACTATAATGTGAGTAAAATAAACGATACTACGAAGATGCCACAAATTTACTGCCACACTCAGTAGAGTGTTAAACATACGATTTTTTTAAATCTTCCGTTTTTAAACAATTTTCCATGTTTTTTTCTTAAGCCTTTTGGGGTTTTATTATTTTCATTATGCTGTTATTCGAGTCATTATTATAATTATAACAAATATAACACTGCAGGTAACTGAAATTATTGACCTCTTTTAATATCTTGTTTTGTCCTACTGCCAGGTTTCATGATAATCTAGTGCTAGGATAAAACTCCAGACAGGACAGATTTCGATTTTGAGACTGAGATCTTTAGTCCATATTGTCTTATATATTACAACAAAAATATCGATCTTGGTAACCTGTCGTCACATGCACACACGGTCGTAATACAAGTTTCCCACACCCTGTCACAAATCATGGGAGAACGTTCATTATAACGCGTTTTGCTGGGGTACAGCGTCAGTATATCAGAGTAAACAAAGGAAGGCATTAACAGCAGCACAGTTTAGTTGTAGGTGTCAACGAAGATTCCACGTAAGGCGTCGTCGGCGTATCGGCATTAGATTTATGTGGCCTTTTACCGTTGATTAAATGTGTACAGGAGGGGGGCAGTAATACCGGCCATCTTTCACGGGCTCAAACTGCAAGCGCGCATTAACGATCCATAAGGGAAGCGAGTACATAAATCCTCTCTGCAGATAACATCGTACGAGAACAAACGTCAAAGAAACTGCCGAACACGCGTTATTTCGAGAATTGTTCTCTGTTTTGAGTTATATGTTTTTAAAATTAAATAATGAACGTGGCGTCGTTAAAAATTTACCGTACGCCAAGTTCTTTAAAATTAGCCAATTGTTAGTTATCAGTGAAAGGAAAAACATTTCGGAGTTTAACCATTAGTGAAGCTTTTTAAACCAAAGTAACGTTACGGTTCTTAAAACCTGCAAGTGCTTCAGGTTACAATAAATTATGTCTATTAGCCAGCAGGCTACAAACAAGTAATGCGTTGTGATTGTACGTGGTAGAGTATTACTAGCATGTAGGCTGTTAATAGATGTAATTTACTCGGAGCTGAAGATGGTTACAGATTTCAGCAGTTAAAAAAAACAACTAAAAATTTCACAGTATTGCCAACTTTAAAACAGTGTTCGATAACAGCCTTTAGATAACATTTGGATTCTGAAACATTTTTCTACGCATACGCTAAGTAGGTTTGATTATATTTTATGCTGAAAATATCTCCTGGATATTTTTGTGGAATAATTTCTAATAAGAGGAATTCTGTTGGATGAGCTATTTTATTTGTTAACATGTTTTGGATGTCGCAGAGCGTGTATCCCTGAATTTTCTACCGAGGCCTCAGACCGGAAGCGTTTTTTATTTCTTTTAAATGGCTATGTTTTGTCTATACATGCAGGTTAGAATTCTATGTATTGCGAACGTAACCTAATAAAAAAGAACCGGAAAAGAAGAGAAATGTTAAAGTGATGGTTGGGTAGAAGGAAGATAAGTATCGACGACTGTTGAAATCCTTACGCACACACGTTATAGCCTATGTATATCTGACAAGTTCGGAACACGACTCTTCCCTCACTGATGATTCCCTCAGCAATGATAGTTTCTTGAAACTGACATTCATTGGAGAATGAACGCACACGAATACTTATCATTATGTCATAAAACTTTACAATGCATCAAAAGACAAGCAACGTAGTTCACACGCATTATTAACTTTAACCCACTATGTTTATCCCACAATTTTCAATAAAATCTGCTTTCAGGATGATAATAATAACCAGCATGATAACAAAAAACATTATGGTTCTTAAATTATAGAATTTATAATTTTAGTTAATGTTTTAAATAATTTCTTTTACATTTATTTTCCGCTTTAAGATTTTGTATTCAATTCATGTAGGTTTTTTCCTAGAATTTGAAATGCATCATGAAACGTATTAACGTTGTTTCTGTGGTAACGACTTTTAATAAAGTGCTTTAAGATTTTATTGCACAATCTCTAAAGAAATTAACGTTCTTCGTTTTGTTCTTCTTCTTTAAATGGTATATTGTTACGAGGATACTGAAATAGTATTAGTCTACAACAGTCTGGTAATATAATTTTCCATATGAACTATGCACAAATAAAAATAACAGATACGAAGTTAAATAATTAAATTAATCTGTAACACACATAAACAGTTCAACATTCGACACTATCGTAATCCTCTCACTAAAAATACTGTAATCACCGCTCTACAAATTCGCTATAATGGTTCGAGAAGTTTTGAAATGGCTGAATTGGAATCGTACAAACATTCCATAATTAGTCAAGATCAGTGATGGAGTACAAATTTGTCTTGTACATTCCAAGTGCAATTAGATTAAGCTGGCCACTATGGAAAAAGAAGAAGCCAATGAAAGCCGAGGAAAAATGTGGAAGTAACAGACAAGACTGTGTAAAACGTGAAGAGAATTAGGTGTATTAAGTGAATAGGTTTGAGCATTTCACAGTGTGACTAACTACTCAGCTTAGAAAGATCGCTGTTGTAAAAACAAACCAATACATGTTCGTATGGGGTACAACAATAAATCTGAAAAGGGCAGAAGATATCGTAAAACTATGGTTAAATTTAACTTATTTCTCAACTTGCGTGTACAAACCTGTGACGATGATATCCATATCGTCTGCACTAATTTATCAGACTTTATCAAAGTCGGAGCACAACAAGAAATGTTGAAGACTTTTACAGAACCACAACGAAAGTACTGAGTTATTGGAATGATTGAGAGAGCGAGAGGGAGAGAGAGAGAGAGAGAGAGAGAGAGAGAGAGAGAGAGAGAGAGAGAGGAGTGGAGACAGACAGATAAAGATCTGTACGTCACCCGTAGTGAAATACACTGGCCGGCTGAATAGAGAAACATTTCATATTGTCGCTCCCGCCCCCAAAAAAATTCAATAACTGTAAAATGCACTCTTTTTAAAAGCAGTAACTAAGTGCCAAGGACAGAACAACCGTATCAAGGACCATAGGCCTACTCATTATCTCGTATAATATTTATTCTCAGTGTCTTTATACAATTTTAATCATTTTTATAAAAATATCGGTATGGAGAACCATACATGACTTCCATATTCTAAGATTTATATTTAAAATCATTTTCGAAATGAAATATTACCATAGAAACTACTTATTTCTACTTACTGCTTCAGCCTTAACCACAGTACTGTGGTCACTAACGTATACCACCTCACGTTATCGCACTCGATTTTCACTGATGATGGAAGTCGTTGGCATTGCCGAAACGTCTGGTTTTGTAGAAAACATTGGACTACGGCCAAATATCCCGGGAAGGAATTTTAACAAAAACTACTTCTTTGTTGCCGATAACGTTGTACACATATATATAAAAAATATGCATAAAATTAATGGCTTTTATAAGTTAATGATTGATCTCCATTAAGTAGTGCTCAAGTTTCCAAAGTTTTAATATTATGATGTCCGCAATTAAAACATCAGAGCAGGTTTAGTGTGAATGAGGGTACACCGTGGACAACAATTTTCAACATTTCCTATTGAGCGTTGCTTACAGTAAAGCTGCGAATCTACAGTGTATGTTTCACAGAACAAACACGCGAAAAAGAAGGAGCGCTCCGAAGTCACTCATGGACCCTCAGCATCTTGCAGAGGGTTCATTCCCTAAAGACGAAAAGTCTGTCTATGAATCGTTCCTCTGTAAACACGTGCAGTTACACTGCCCAGCGATCCACAGGAAGCAAATTGATGTCCATTTTTTTCGGCTTGCACGCGTTATGTTGGTGTGGGTTTCGGCACTTTCCATTTAAGAAGCGTGCAAATGTAAGAAAATAAACATGAGTGAGGCCAGAAATAACGCGAATTTTGTGTGTGTGTGTGTGTGTGTGTGTGTGTGTGTGTGTTTCCCTGCCTTTTTATTGCTGTAGTCATAATAATAAAATGGAAACGTAAACATTACATAACTGAGATATGCTTACCTGCCACGAACTATATATTATTTTATACATGTATATTAACTCATACATAATTTACATTAAAATGAAAAAATTATAATTTTATTGCCTGGCAACAAAATTATTTTATTTTTAACAATTACCATAGTTTGAAAAAGTTTAAATGAATTTTCAAGTACTTTACTGTTGTTAAAACGTAAAAGGTTGCAGGTAAACTACCCCTTCCCCTTAACCGATCTTCACCAAAATCGAAAGTCCTTGAGATCTCTACAATTCAGGGACGTATGCAAACAATTTATTTGATTCTGTTTGAATTTGCGGCTGTTATCGTTTGCCACAGAAAGTACCCTTGATAAAAAAACGTTGCAGGTAAACTACCCCTTCCCCTTAACCGATCTTCACCAAAAACAATAGGTCTTGAGTACTCTACAAATCAGGGCTGTATGCAAAACATTATTTGATTCTGTTTGAATTTGCGGCTGTTATCGTTTGCCATATAAAATACCCTTGTTAAAAAAACGTTGCAGGTAAACTATCCCTTTCCCTTAACCGATCTTCACCAAAAACAATAGGTCTTGAGAACTCTACAATTCAGGGCTGTATGCGAAACATTATTTGATTCTGTTGGAATTTGCGGCTGTTATCGTTTGCCATAAAAAAAATCTACAGATAGACACACACAGACAGACAGACAGACAGACAGACAGACAGACAGACAGACAGACAGACAGACACACAGACACTTTTCGGAAAACGACTTTTTTTCATGTTTTGAGTGTAGTACAATCAGAATCTGCAATAATCTCGAACACGATTTTTTTGCCATCACCATATTTCCATTTCCTTAAGGAATATGGAAGTAATAATGAATTTACACTTATAAAAATTGAACAAATAGTTTTATTTTACACATTTATATACACTAATTTTTTATTTGTATATTTTTGAAATGTCTTTATATTTTTCTCTCTGTTTGATATCTGTATTTACATTCATCATATTTTCCTTAATTAATATTTATTATAGCAATTATCGTCTGAATGAAACTACATAAAACGTGTATGGATAGTTGAGAATTAATTCCCTTTACATTTTACAATAGCCTGTCTTATTTTGACATCCTTATTTTCTGGTTATTTTACTAATGTAACATGCATCTTGATGCAACAAATCATGCTCATTAGAGATATTATTATTGGTCTATTATTAGTGATAGTTATTACTTGGTTCACTGACCAATAGTCAGTTCACTTATCACTTGTTATATTAATAGTATTTACATTAATTAATTATTGGTATTTCTGTTGTTTTTTAATGTACAATATTAGTCTTTTATACTCTATCACATTTCATCATGTTAATATACAATAATACAACAATTACAATATCCTTGTGACCTCATATTTGTCTTAGAATGGCCTATTTGTATTCTAGTTTCATTTAGATATAACCTATAATAGGTATATAGTATTTTTACTACATATTTTGTGTTTACTAGTGTGATTTCAGAGTTTGTTAGGTTAGGTTATCATTTACCTTCACTGACTGAATTTAGTTCACATTACTTTGTCTTTGTTATTTATTTTGATCACTTATTACTAGTTATTAATAGTACTATTTACTACTTATAATTCTGATAACAATATTCAGTTTTTTCTATAGTTCTAAGTACATTTTCAATCACAAAACAGTCCTGATTCTGACCTTCAGTTTGGCTGTTAGTTTTGTTACATTAATGGTATAGTCTGAGGATACAATACAATCTTATAATCTTATACTATACATTATTACATATCTCATTATCATATTGTTATTCCTTCACTTTCCTAATCTTGTTGGGTAACTTTTTATTTTAAGTCTAAGTTATTGTTATAGTCATGTCTTTTAGTAGGTCTTGTCTGTTACTTTATTACTTAAGTTTCTTCCAATTTGGAATTCTATATTTTACTCTATTTATTCTGTAGATCTTCTATGCTTTATTTATGGGTGGTTGAGTTAGTTTAAACCCTTTTTACTTTTTAAAATTATCTGTTTTTTTTTTTATTATTCACTTGATATTACCTATGTTTCATTGTCATACATCCCTTTTCAAGTTATTTTTGGATTGACCAGATTCAGTTCCCTGCATAGTTTTATCTATTAATTGTAGCTCGTAGTACTGTATAATTTGGTGATGCTACAATATATATTTCATAATTGTGGATTCATCAGTCATATATGAAGCAGTTTATGCCATATCTTTTCGTTTTCTCAATGGATATGGATTTGGCCAATATTAAGCCTTTAAGTTATTTATAACAACGGAATAACCCCCTTCCCCGGCCCAATAATTTTTCGAACTATGTGGACGCCGGCCACGAATGCCTTAGGAACTCTATTCTTACCCTAATTCTCCATGCATTCTGGTTTAATCCATTATTAATGTTTACCACTTACTACTCTTGTATCAGTTCATATACAGACCAAACGTTCACATATTTACATACTTTTAAAAACACATCAAATCAACAAAAACACTGTTAAATTTCCCCGAAAATTACATTTGAATTAATTAAATGGAAGCGAAACCATTTTCGTATTTTCTTTTTAATATTTCAAAGACAGCTGCCAGCGCTCGATTATTGTTTCCATCGGACGACGATACAAACCTACACACTTGTGCGTCTCAACATCTGTACGCTTTCGTATTTCACAAGCTTGGCGGTGTGTGTGTGAGCGTGCAATAGAGAAAGGTATCATTAGGACACTTACACAACTATCAATTAGTGTAGATGTGAAGTGTGTTACAGCGGTTTACCCAGCACAGTTGTTAATTGGATAATGGTACTCTGTTGCGACGGCAGTGGGTACAGTATCTAATGTTAATCGGATAAGCCAATTGGATGCTCGGCAGGCAATTAGGCTATCGATATACTCCTCTGAACGACACTTGATACAGTAACTATCCCAGCCACAGCGTTTAGCTTAATGATACATCTGTATACTCTGTTTCTCAACTATCCATACACGTTTTATGTAGTTTCATTGAGACGATAATTGCTATAATAAATATTAATTAAGGAAAATATGATGAATGTAAATACAGATATCAAACAGAGAGAAAAGTATAAAGACATTTCAAAAATATACAAATAAAAAATTAGTGTATATAAATGTGTAAAATAAAACTATTTGTTCAATTTTTATAAGTGTAAATTCATTAATTTTATAAAAATGATTAAAATTGTATAAAGCCACTGAGAATAAATATTATACGAGATAATAAGTAGGCCTATGGTCCTTGATACGGTTGTTCTGTCCTGGGCACTTAGTTACTGCTTTTAAAAAGAGTGCATTTTAAAGTTATTTCATTTTTGGGGGGCGGGGGCGACAATATGAAATGTTTCTCTATTCAGCCGGCCAGTGTATTTCACTACGGGTGACGTACAGATCTTTATCTGTCTGTCTCCACTCCTCTCTCTCTCTCTCTCTCTCTCTCTCTCTCTCTCTCTCTCTCTCTCCCTCTCGCTCTCTCAATCATTCCAATAACTCAGTACTTTCGTTGTGGTTCTGTAAAAGTCTTCAACATTTCTTGTTGTGCTCCGACTTTGATAAAGTCTGATAAATTAGTGCAGACGATATGGATATCATCGTCACAGGTTTGTACACGCAAGTTGAGAAATAAGTTAAATTTAACCATAGTTTTACGATATCTTCTGCCCTTTTCAGATTTATTGTTGTACCCCATACGAACATGTATTGGTTTGTTTTTACAACAGCGATCTTTCTAAGCTGAGTAGTTAGTCACACTGTGAAATGCTCAAACCTATTCACTTAATACACCTAATTCTCTTCACGTTTTACACAGTCTTGTCTGTTACTTCCACATTTTTCCTCGGCTTTCATTGGCTTCTTCTTTTTCCATTTTCATATTTTCTTGCTTTTACCAGTAATCTATAAACTTACAGTATATCAAGGTATTCGTTCTATTTTATTCTAGTTGATTTTTTATTTTCAATGGCATTAAAGATCTCCACTTGATGTGTCTCTTCAACTGCATCCTCTATTTTAAAAAAATAATGTCTTAACAAGTATTCTTTCTTCTACTCAAGTTTCCTTCCCGTATGTGGATATAAGAAATGACAACATGTATAAACAATAGCATGGTTTCTATTTTTTCCGGTCTGGCTTTTAAATCGTAGGCTAATAGTTCCGGACTCGTATTTAGAAACTTCAATTGTTTGCTAGAACTTCATCAACCGAAACAGAAATTAATATTTAGTCTCAACTGTTTCTTGTCCTAAACATACGTCTTCTAAAGCGAGCTTGGCCCTTATAGCTTCGTTCTACTTCGTGAATGCTGTAGTTCAATGTAAGCTCGAGTTCGATCTGACCTTCGGCTTGTCTAAGACATGACCGCGTTCCCGAGTCATCAGTATCCTAAAGCTTAGCCTTTTAATTCATGTGGACACTGCTGATTCACCTTACAATAGAAGCGCCCTACTTCTTTGTCAGCCTAGATTTTCTAGAATACCTTTGTCTTTAGTTCCGCACTTTTTTTCGTTGCAGAGTACGTGTCCAACCCATTTGAGGTCCGATGGTTTTCAGATCGTTTCATCGTGGGTTCTCTCCTCCCTCTCAAACCTCTACATAATATATACCACACAGTGTAGAGCTCAATGTCTCAAATGATCTTAACACACTCTCGTGCGGTTTTTATATCACTGAATCCGAGAGACGCGTTGATGAAAACAGTTTCGTAATTGAGATTTTCGGGATAAACATATTCTTATACTTATCTTTATAGATATTGCAGACCTCTGTAAAATCAATTTTCTTTATTTTAATTTCGAGAAAAATACTGGTTTTATAGTTAAAAATACTCAACAATTTTCAACTCGGTAACTAAACTAATATAGTTCTTAAAGACTAAACTAATTTTTTTGCGTAATCTTCTTCCAACTCCTTTAATCCACTGGGTAACATTTTTCTCTAATTTAATTTGCCAAAAAGGTATAAAGGTATTTTCTGTTTGCAACCATTGTGACAAAGAGCAGATTCGGCGAGAAATCATTAAACCAACGGAACAAACACGATGCCCCTAATGGCCGACGTGATGCGCCCTGCAAATTGACTATTAGCCGCTGCAGCACACACTACCTGTTTGCAAGCACGTTTCGCATTACCGCGACGTTCTCTCTCACTACCGCAATTAACAACACTTGTCCTTACTCAGCTTGCGAATAAATTGCAAGCGCCGACTGCGGAATACTTTCGCGTATAATTTTATGTACCTGTTTATTCAGTTTAATGTCGTCGCAGATCTTTTCGCAAGGATATTATGCATATTTTTAGAACTTTATGCTTGCCGTTTACGTTGAGTGTTACCGACTTACCGCTTAATACACGATACGCGATGTATCGTTTGAAAAAGTCCGCTTCTTTGTCGCCGTGACTTTCGATTGGCTACTTTTTGAGGAAATATGAAATATTTAAAAAACGACCTCTGTTTCCTACGAGAATTTTGTTATTGCATTGTTATTGATAAGTGACAGCAAGAGCCGAGTTTACAGAACGTTGTTGTGTGTGTGAAAGTGGTAATTTTAAAATAAAATATAAAAAATCGGCTAGAGGCATTTCTGTAATGTGCCTTTGAAGGAAAACAGTAAAACCTTTTCCTTCACACACACGAGCGCGCGCGCACGCGCGCGTAAATAGAGGAGTTTTATGAAGAGTGAAAGAAAATGAATTATACCCTAGGTACCTAGACCGCCACTAGTTTTCACAGGCTGTTACTTCGTTTATTCATTCATTCCATTGCCCTATAGGTCTTGCAGAACCTCAGCCCCTCCGCAACAACAGCTTTCCGCTCTTCCCTGTGCCTTTGTTTTCTTCTTCTATCTCCCAGGTGTCTAAGATAATCCCTCCCCTTATCCAGCCATCTTATTCGTGGCCTTCCTCTTAGGCGTCTCCCACTAGGTTGCTCGTCAAAAACGTTTTTCGGGACTCTACCATCCTTCCATCCTTTGAAAATGCCCAAGCTACTTAATCCTTTGCATTTGATAATTGTCACAAATAATAAATGATTTCTTAACTCTTTTTAAGTCCTAATCCTCTACTTTCCCTCTCCTTTACTTGTCCACAGATTCTGCCAAAATTTGACGTTTCCAAATATTAATTCATTTTCCTGGATTGCTAGACATTGCCTATGTCTCCCAGCCATACACGACAACTGGCTTCAGAATTATTTTGTAACATATTTTTATCAGTTTTCTTGAGATACGTTTATCACTGAACAGAGGCTGCAAAACATAACTTCTGTTATCTGTCAAATCCTAGAATTTACAACTTTCTCTGTTTCATCTTGTATAGTTATTATCAACCCAAATGTCTAAAATAAATTACTCTACACGTATTGTTCTAGAGAATTGTTATGCCTACTTGACCCTAAATACTTTGTTTTCGAGCAACTGATTTCAAGCCCCGATCTTTCTGAACTCTGTACTAACTCTTGTGTTACTGACGATAAAAATGGAATTTTCAGCACATGTTTAAAATTACGAATTTTACCACGATAATGGCGTGAAAACGTTTGAAGTAAAGATATGAGAATTTCAAATTAAATTCTCGAAAGTTTAACGGAAACTTTCGGAAAATATGTTTCACTAAAGATAGCTGGAGGTAACATGCAAATACACATTAAGCAAAATATCGGCAGTGAATTGTACTTCTCTACAGCAAATTTAGTTTTTCGCCTTCGGAATGGAATCACACAGTAAAAAATAAACTTATGTTTTCTAAGATGATTTTAATACTAATGCTAAGCAACGAGATTTATTATTTATCAAATATTATGTCTTCTGTTCTTATGATATGATATGATATGATATGATGTTCTTACAAGAGAAGAACGTTGTTATTATTATCGTCCTTATTAAAATTTGTAAATATTATAACGTTAAAATTGTTTGATAAAAATAAACAGGAAACAAATTTAGCGAATGCTGAAATAAAAGTTTAATTGTTAGTTATAAAAACAAAATGGAATTACAAGACAAGTCAGTTACTGGTGGTAGCAAGGTGCCGATGAAAGCAAGCATATGCTAAATTAGAAGAACCCAAAACAAGTAAGTCATCGGTTTCAAATGTTTAAACAACAGAGCAATCAAGAATAATATAATCGTTGACAGCCATCGGTCCTTGAAAATCTCGGACGCCATGTCTGACTTCGATTCAGCCGCTCCCTCGACGAAACACAACGCTTTCCCAAGACTATGAGAGATTGACGTGAAACGAAAGACTGTGAAAGATTGCACGGCTTACCCGTGCTTTTAAAGATTTAAGCACATGACGACATTTTTACTTGATGAAACGTTCTAGATTTTACTAGAAATTGACCACCGTGTTGCTGAATATGAACTTCCGGTTTCTAGGCCTTTCCAAATCACGTGTTTTCAACTCCATGTCTTGCGTAGCTAATTACTTTTTCAGTTGAACAAATACCATTAAAATTTATTTAATATTAAAATAATTAGTTGTTAATAGTTATTCCGATTTGCACACTCATATAAATTACTTACAGTGTGTCTGTTAATTGGCTTACTGTTAATTTATCTTCGCATATTTCGATACGCGCACAACACTTATTCACTTTCACACTGCACTGCACTGCTGGTTTTATTATTTATTTAGTCTGACACTACGTTAACATGAAGTACAGTCTGTACTTATTCTAATAACAATATTGGCTTAACAACATTCACACCCCTTTAAACAGGACATCAACTAAGGCTTATTATAAATATGTCCCCATACATTCACAGAGAGTAAAACAAAAAAGAATGAAACTGTCAATAGAGACTACAGGAAACGATATGCTAAACTTTGTGTTGACCTTCGTGGCTCAGAGGCTTGAGGCTTGAGAACGATCAGAGAACCAGAGAATATAAAATTGAAGCTTCTAAGAACGGTGAGGGAGAAGATTCTCTATGATTCCATCGCAGGCATACTGACAAATGAACATGTTTTTAAAAGGGTGAGAGAGAACAGAATCTTGTTGAGGAACAGAATGAAGAGTGCTAGAGCATATCTTCGTTTAGTCTTCAATCCACAGATTGGTTGGCAGCTGTTCTCCATATGGATCGCTATTGTGCCTCATGCTTCATTTCTTCAAAAAATTTGCAGATTACATAATTTATTATTTGATTAGAACATTAGAGACTCGTGGTACCTAGGTATTGTTTCGTAGTTCCCTCGTGCTATTTTATGTAGTCATCAAGTATAATGTCGTTTTACATTATTTCCATACTGTTACTCCTTTACCTTCTCTACCGTCAACTTCTTGATGGTTTCCCGTAGTTGCTCTACGGTATATCAGTAGCTAGACACTTTGTAACAAACCGGACATACATTTTATATAATCACCAAGAAATTGCTAAAAAGTCTAGAAGGACATCCAAATTTTCATGTTAAGCTATTGACAGTTCATCTTGGAACCAGACTAAGGCTGGAAAGACAGCGGTCTACGAATAAATGTAGTAAACAGTTAAATAATGAAAAATTACATGATATAACAAAATTCATAGTGGTAGTGAAGCCAGAATGCCTATGTGCAAGTGAATGTCTAGCATTGAATTATAATTTAGAGAAACGGGAAATATTGGAAAGACGAATTATTAGGAAAATATTAGGCCCACGAAAAATTTCAGAAGGTTGGAAATTAAGAAGTAATGATGAAATATATCGAAGTATAAAAAATATAACAGAAACAATGAGAAAAAGAAGTCTATTATTTTCTGGACATTTATATATAGAATGGACGAAAATAGGTTAACAAACCAGATCTTCAAATATCTGTGGGGGAAGAAGTCAACATCTAGTTGGATTAAAGAAGTCCAAAATGATTTATAAAAAAATAATGTACACGCAGAAGAAGCAATTGAAAGAGACGTTTTTCGGGCAAAAGTGTTAAAAATGGAAGGACTCCAGGGTAAGAGAGAGAAAAACGCAGGTTCAAAGTGGACTGAAGACAGGAAGAAGAGAAACAGTGAAAAGATGAAAGAATATTGGAGAAAAAGAAAAGAACAAAGAATATATAATTTAAATTGGCATGTGGTCCTTAGATGGCCGATACAAAAAAAAAAAAAAAAAAATCATAGCGCTGTCACTAGGCACTTTCTCCTCTCCAGTAAAATGTTCAGACCATTAATTTATAACATCGTTTGAAGGTGCTTGTAAATTTTCTTTCTATAAGAAAAGAAAAATAATAACAAAATGACGTATCGCAGTAGATAAGGGCGCGCAGTAAATTTGACATCGTGGTTGGAACGTCAACAGGATTGGAGTAACAAGCTAAATAAAATAATTTTCGTTCAATATCTTAATTATAATGTTTACCGTAATTATCTTAAAACATACACGGAGACGAAAAGACGGACACAGATTAACATAAAGTTCAACGGGACGTTAACGTCCAGCAGTACGTGCTTGTACTAAGCAATACAACCTGTTATTTTGTACTTCTCCCACAGCGTTTTCGAGTAATCTCTTTTATCGTCACAATAATTACACACTATCAAGACATCGTTATACATACCGAGCATGTCACAAATAATAACATAATTACATGTACATTAAGCAAATGGAAATCGACGGCCATTCTTACCTTGGAGTACAGCCTAGGATTTATCCACGTTTTCATAGGATCTTCTTCGTCTTCCAGCAGTTTTTTCGCCATGTCCACGGCTAACGCTTTCCTCTGACTGTTCGACAGTACGGTCGGCGCCGTTTCTGGATGATGGTTCATTCTGGAAAAGATTGTTTAACTATAAGTTAGCATGCTAAAGTATACACAACAGTTTTAACAGGTTAATTGAGATGATTAGAATAAAACTGTTAAGTTTCCACGACTGACAATATCTCCTGTCACGTGCCAATGGTTTACTGTGCCGACATCTTGGTAAGATTTGTCACATTCTCAAGACGAAATGCGATTTGCTCTGAGTTTGTTATTTTGGGGTTCTGGTGTATGCGTATTTAAGAAAACCTTGACTTCATTCTTCTCAACTGATAAACACTGTTAAAGTAATTTCCATACTTTTTTGCCGTCAAACAGTCGACAGTTTCTTCTTTCTGAATTTAAAATGTAGCATATGTATTGCAAAAAAAGTATCGTGTGAATTTGAGTTTTAAGATCAACTAAAAAATGTTATTACCCCCCCTCGAAAAAAAGAAAAAATTAATACGTTCCGGTTATAACTCACGAAAGATGATACTCGAAATAGGAGCACCAAATGTATTTTTTTTTTGTAGATGATAAGAGTTTTATAGTGGAAGAAACAGGGGCCTTTCACATGTGGATAAACACGATGCTGGAATGTTTCAGGGTGGATTGAGTGTAACTGAATGTGACGTGAAAATGAATTGCAGCGCCCTAATAAATGTCCAGATGGAGAAAAGGGCGAATTGACAAGTAGAACTCTTTAATCGCTTGAGCTGTATGCTAACACATTTTGGAAGAATTAAATCAACAAACCACTACAATCTGTACAACTGAACACAATAAATAATACATATTGTTGAATAAACCTCTTACGAAACATCCAGTCTAGTTTTACATGGTAACTACATTCGTCTTTGGGAGTAATATTACTCTATGATTGTTTCAGGCGATGAGACGCTTAGAATGGGGAAATGAGACAGACTGGAACGTGAATACTTGGCTAGAAGGCACGTGAAAAGTAAAAGAAAAGACATAAAGGAAGAAAAATGAAATTTAAGGAAGTAGGTAAAATGGAGACAACAGTACTGCTCTACATCTGCATGAAGAGAAAACATGAAGTTTTCCTCAATTTGTGGATAACTGAGTTTCTCAATAGACTTCGTGAGATGTTTACAGTATATGTTTAAAATTAAGCAAACATTTAATTGTGTGTATAAGTAGTTGCCAAATCGAAACAGCATACTGAGATTAATACAGAATCTTGTCTGCAATATGTATACAACACAAAATATTGGACTGGAACAGAATTCTCCTTTGCCTAAACGATTAGCCTCAACAAGAACAATTCTCCCTTCTAATATATGTACTGTCTTAAGTAAATTAAACAGTTAATTTCTCTGTAGCGCTGTTTATTAATTCATGGTAATTCCGGAAAGAGAGAGCGATAAGGGACGCAAAAAGGGAAGACGAAATTTTACAGCAATAAATGAAATCACTTAGCATTAAGTGATAGACAATTTCAAGTGTGCTTGCTGCTCGAAATTGATTATTGTTTTAAGTGAACGGAGCAGCCAGATGAGATGGGGGGAGGCCAGTAAACGCCTGCACTGAAGTGGGATACATGTTCTGGAAATAAAATTGCCCATTTCCCGACACGTACTCCTTACCCCCGCCCCTCGCTCGCGGTATCAATACCGAGGGGGTAATTCTACATAATCGCGCTGAGATATTCAGTGGGGGTGATTTCTTTAAAAGGTTCTTCTGAGGGTGGCAAGAACACACCATTAGCACTTTAGTCGGTATGGGTGTGCACGTATCGCGTACTTCAAAAATATTTTTGATGCATTGCACTACTCCCTTTACGATGTACAAGGTAACGTTTCAAATTCCGGCAAACATCAAGGTCTGAAATACGTAAACTGAATGTTCAGGGTGTTTCACGAGAAACATAAATTATTTCATGACACCTGATACTGGTAAAGGAAAATAAAGAAAAAAGTTTATAAATACATAGGTCCGGAAACACTGTTTTCGAATTGCGACTAGCTAAAACGGAAAAACCAGGCTATACTAAAATTCTTTGAACTCAAATTCTGAGGTAAAACTGTTGCTTTTATATTTCCTAATCTAAAAATTTTTTAAATAGATTTCAGAGCTGTATCTCTAGTATATTCCGAGAAAATTGTTGTTAAGTCTATAAACCTGAAATCAAAAACACGATTTTTTAGGTATGGCGTAAATGGGTTTAGTTTGTTTAATTGCCAATAAACAAATAAAAATTTAAAATAAAATTTGTAGAATGTCTAATTCTGAGAAAATTTATAAACTTATAAGTAAAATTAACTGACAATAAGAAAAAGTTTAATAAATTTGAATTTTGTTTAGAACAAAACAGGCCATAACGAACCAGAAAAATGTTATAATTCTAAATCAAAAGATAAATCTTTTTGATATAGGGAAGAATTGTAGAATCAAAACTAATGAATAATAATAATAATGGGTGCATTTGATATCACCGAAGTAGTTCAAGAGTTACGCAGGGCAGGCTGCCTATGTTAGCCCTTTTTTTGCTCTTAGAGGAGCGTTGTGTGGACAGTGACGGAGGACATTTTGAACTATTTATATAATAGTCAGTGTGTAATATGCTTTTTTAATAGTAAATTTTCTTTGTACAGGCCCTACTTTTTCATATATCAGATTTATGGGTTAATTTAAAATCTTTAAAATTTAAAATTATAACAATTGTCTAACACGTCTTGGCTTGTTTGGTTCCAAATAAAATTCAATTTCTTAAACTTTTACTTGTTTTAAATTAACTTTAGTTACATAAATTTTCTCAGAATTAAACGCTTTACAATTTTATTATTTTAATTTGTTTGTTGGCAATTTAATAAACCAAATTTACGGCAAATCTTAAAACTGTGTTTTTCGACTTCAGGATTTTAGGGTTTACAACAACTTTCTCGGAGACTACTACAAGTATAGTTCATGGAACCATTTTTAAACATTTTTTTCTAGCTGAAAACATATAAAGACAATTGTATCTCAAACTTTGTGTACCAAGACTTTTAGTAAAAACACTTTTCCGTTGCTGCAGAAACCAGAACGAAATATTTCGCTACCCGTAACGAAGGGTTTCCGGACCTATGTTTACGTAACATTTGTCTTTAATTTACGAATAGAACACGCCCTCAAATTATTACCGTTTCTTCGTGTAACATCCCGTATATACATACCCTAACGTACACTTCCAAACAATACTATCATGTCATGTTGGTTCCAATCAACAAATTAGAATTTCATTCGAGTTACTGAAGGATTGTGACAGAAAAACAAAATTGTAACGCTACCAACTCAACGACACTACAGAAAGTAAATCCCACCAAAAAGTTTATTTAAACTATTTTTATTTAAATCAAACACGATAAAATAAGTCTTGTACAAATTAATCAATACACGATAATGTATTCCTCAGAGAAAGTAGAAAATCACTTAAGTTTATAAGGTTACGAAACAACGGTTAATCTGAATAAACACTTAATCCAGTTTAGGATAATTTCATAATGTAACTAATCGTTGATAGAACAGCTGCTATCTGAGCTGACTTTCTGCCTTTAAAGTCATGTATGACGCATGTCTCAACACTACTAGATTTACTCATACTTCTAGAAATTTCCAAGTATTCCCTTTAACATATTATTCAGAACTCATTATGCTTCATATTGTTATTCAAAGATTCGTCACGTAATTAGTAAAACCTTTGACTTTCGTACTGTTCTATTTCGTTTTATCAATCGTCATGCCATTATTTTAACAACAATAAACATTTACATTACACAAATAATTGTTGACAGTTAATTATTAAAGAGCCTATCTTGTTACAAACGAAAAGACGGTCATAAAATGGTGAGTAATTAAAATCAAATAAAAATCAACTTTCTACCAAATGATATCCATATAGGCCTAATCAATAATTCATTTTTCTCATAAAGCCTTATTAATTTTTAAAGATCTTCAAAAATGGCGGCTTCAAAACACCAAGAAACATTATTTCATTAATCATCTTTATAAATAAAGTAGCAAACATTATTTGATTGTATAATTATATTTACAAAGCCAAGAAACAGTACTTCTACATTTAGTCACTTTCAGTGTCGAATCAGCTTTATTTCAGGTAAATTCTCACCCACCGTGACTACCTACATGTGTGTGAGTAAAAGTCTAAGAATAGAATAAAATATTTAGTTTCATATTTGGTGAACAGTTTTTAAATTATAAACAGCACCTGTAACTTTTTACAATCACTCATTTTTCCAGCCAGCAATGATCTTTACAATGCACCTTACAAATTTTAGATATAGCGGATTCGTATCGCTATCAACGATTGCAGTTTCTACCTAAAACTGCGTCTATTTGTATACTGTTTTGTTAGGTATTTCCAAAGTTACCGGCAATATCGACAGCAAATTTCTAACATCACATTTGTGAGGCATCGTTGTATACGTATTCTAGCCTACAAAATTTAGTGGTTACATCGTTTTTTTAATTTTGATGTGAACAGCGGTATTAGAAATAATAACTCAACTTAATAACAATGCTTATTTAAAAAACCGTAAGTTGTATTGTACACGTTTATCAGTATGAGAAAACAACTCTGCAAGTATTGACGGTAACAATCACTAACGTTATTAATTAAACGAATTCCTGCCCTAAAAACAAATTAAAACTTAGTGCCACATCATACTATTTACACCTACAAAATTTCACCTTGAACTCTTTTTTACGGCTCTTAATAAATTCTAGTAGATTACGATTCTAATAATAGGCTATCAATTATAATTTTCCGAATTCAATTAAAACTGTTAACGTTGTTTTCCAATGAATAAAAAAATATTTCCAGTCTTTTGGTGATTTACAATATACATTATGAATTACATTTAAAACTAAGGCTGACGGTGAAATTTGGGGGGCAGTGTAAATCTTTTGGAGGACTGCGCCATTAGCCTTAGGGAGGGATGGATCCCTCTCAGGTGTACAGTCAACTACACATCCAGTAGAACAAGAAGGGAGAGTACTCAAAGGAGTACTCGGTACAAGAACATTTATGTATGACAGATTGTACTATAAATAAATAAAAATAATGTAAATAGAAAAAGGTGGGTCGTGTAAGGGGAAACATTAAATACTCTTAACTTTGACTCGTACCCTGAAAACGAGACGGAACACAATACTGGCAAAACGCGACGGATCACGTGTACGTAATTAACCGCGGCTTGCATATGGCCAGACGTAAACCAAACGGTCCGTCTTACCCCGAAGCAGTAAAACAATACAAGCAATACCTTGGCTTGTTAATTCTCCGCCGGTTTTGCATTCATTATCTTACTTTAATGACAGCCTACTCGCGTTTAGTTATAGCCTCTGTTGTTGTTGTTTGTTTTTAAAAGCCTTCTTGATTTACCGTACGTTTTGTTCGCCTGCACATCTGTGTTTTACGGCCGTTAGCGACGACAGTCGTTACTAACCCCATATATATGTGCGTCTACTTTACGAGACAATGCTTTGGTTACCGCCCTTCGAAAAACTTTAGCAAGAAATGTCACTACCCCTGACGTCGTGTAGAGTAATTATTAAGTTAACAATGGATGGAAGTTTGTAGTTAATGCTTCCAAGGTCACTGTTCAGACGGACTACCTTCCCTTGAAAACAGAAAACTACCGTGTCCTTGAAAAGTCTACAGAATAACGCCATCTCTGTCTCGACGTAAACTACCTAATATCAGCCAATCGAAACACTGGACACACATAGCTTAATTATGTACCAAACACAATTAATGTCACGTTTACACAGTACTAATTATACAACAAAATGTTGTCTGCCAAAAACTGCTTCTCTAACACCGGTTCCAAATTGCGATCGAGTTCTGCAGTTTTGAAAGCTTACTACTTATACACGTTATACTGTAGGCCTATACCATTTTCTTAAGTAGCTCATTTTAATCACACAATTTTACAGAACGTAACACATTCTACGGAAGAACTTTTTAGCTCACGTCAGTAATACATACAAATGAGCGCGCGCTTTTCACACTCTGCTCCCGCGTGTTTGTGTCTGTGTGTGTGTGTGTGTGTGTGTGTAATTTTCAAGGCTACAAAGACGTATTGACAAACAAATCACAAGTCAGCCCCTATAACAATAACGAACAGGCCATCTTGTTCTGCGGAGAGTGTAGAAAAGTCGCATTGCAGTGACTTCCTCGGGGACGTCGCGAACGCGCGCGCACTTAATATTGATACCGAACAGGGAGCGGACAACAGGGTACGATATACTGCTGCCGTTTTGTCCCGTCACAGCTCTGGGAATACTATGAATTTTTAAAATTTGCTTCCGATACGGAACGCTCACTGTATTCAATATTTATTTACTGTTTCAGTGAAAGAACGTTTATTCTAGCAGTAGTATTAGGGAATAAATTAGTAAACAGAAATTTAGTATTCCTTGCGGATGCTGGTGAAAAACTGCTCTATAAATTCACCTCAACCAGTTCAATTTACATACGGACTCTTTGTTCTTCTCTGATTCGTTCATTTTCTTTTATCCGTATTGCGTGAATATGCGCGTGCGTTCGCTGCGTTCACGAATGACAGGGAAAGAGGCGAAGCATGTGAAGTTTTCGTGTAAAATTGAAAAACAACTGAAGCAAGTTGCAATAACAGTAGTAATAGTAATAATGATTAGTAATGTGCTTAACTCGGTATAATTCAATATGTATGACACGAAGGGATAAAATACGTGTATACCATTTATGAACAGCATCTTCTGTGAATTTCTTCCTCTCTGAATGCAATGGACAAGCCACAAAAGTTGACAGAAGAAATTTAGTGGAATGACACAAAATGGGTTCCTGGATGAAACGACTTGAAATGATCGTGTGGAACCAGGTTTGAAGGCAGACAGAGGACGTTCAACAGAACGACCCGACGGTGGGAGAATAGGATCACATACAGATTTCCGGATTGAGGCTGTTGCAAGAAGCGACAAGTAGTCGCTTTGATACGAACCCGATTACGTCAGGATGTTATGTTGTGCTAAACCAGTTAAACCCGTACAAGACGACAACTCAAAACACGGTGTTTGACGTGCACAGTAGGAAGCTTAAGGTGTTCTGTGACAGACTTCTGTCTTCAGAATGACATATCGCATTCTTGATAAATTGAATCCACTTCATCTTCGTTGAGAGTCACCGGTGTGACCCTCAAATACGAGCTGAAGGCACAATATTTCAGAGGAATACTACTGACATTGTTTAGAAAAGTAGTCAATTCACTTGCTTCCTTCGCGCCTGCTGTGTAAACCTTAATTTATTAACGGGAAAACCAACCAGAAATTACCAGTCCTGTCAAACATCATATCATTCTTGTAATTTCTAATTATTAAGGTCGTAGCAGCTTTTGTATAAAACGTAAGACAAGACGCAAAACTATTAAACGAAACACACACACACACACACACACACATTAAGACTTCCTGAACAGTCTCAAACCATATAAGCGTAGAATCAATCACAATTTCAGTACAGTATTTTTTAATCAACGTTTTTATTTAATATTTTATGTTATCAGTTTTGCAATGACCCAGACTGACTGTCAGATTTATTGTTTATTTTTCGTTCACAATGAAAATAACTGTGTAACTGAATTATCCAGTGTAAAGTATATATTGTGTATAAGTTGCTTGACAAAAATTAATATTCTGATAATTACTAACATCAAGCGATTTATGATTACTAATAGGTCTAATGAAAATTCTGTATAATGAAAAAATATAATACAAAACAATCTGATAAAAGTCGATAGCTTCTTAAAGCCATTATATTACTTGTGTATATGAAATAAGGTTAGGTTAAGTTAGGTTATATACATATTGCGATATATAGGTGAGTCCCATAGAATAAGTAATCCAGGTATATGATACTAGAATGAAGTGGATTTATTAATGATGCTATCTTTTTACTACAATTCACTGAGCTTTCAATATAGTTTATAATAATAAATAATATGCCTCTGTTGACCTTTCTAACACAACTAAAGATGTACTTTCTATACAATGAAATAAATTAATATTTAAAAGTTCTTTCTGTCTTATTTACTACAAACTCTTTACTGATGTGACAGAGTCCTTCTTTTAAACATTTTTTTTATTGTACATAAATAATATAGGGTGAATCCTCTATTCGGATTGCTTCCATCGTAATATAGGGTGAATCCTCTATTCGGATTGCTTCCATCGTAATATTACGGGTGAATCCTCTATTCGGATTGCTTCCATCGTAATATTACGGGTGAATCCTCTATTCGGATTGCTTCCATCGTAATATTTTCGTCGCTTAACGTTTCGATGCCTGGAATCTGGGATCGTCCTCAGATGATGTGAATGGAGGTTGAAAGACTCTGTTGGAAGACCTAGTAACCAACAATTTCTCACAAGCACGGTTATATCCTCTTTCACCGCGACCGATATGGTTACTCCTAAAATAGTGTATTATGCTTACATTTTTTTCTAGTCAGTTTAAAGTGCCTTCATACCGTAATCTGATATCTTGAACCTTCGCGGAATAGCACACTTATAATATTTTTCGCAGTAACTCTAGGAAATTTTACTTGTATTAGTCGCGATTAGCAGACCGATCGTCATGAGCCACGCGGCGCTTACACGTTATCGATTCCCAAGACAGACTGATCTATCCGTTTCAAATAAATAATTATCCACGACTGAATTCTTGTTATCTAATTGGTTCTTCGGTAACCCCTTCTATGATTTTTCTACAGATAAAAAAATTTTTATCCAAGAAGGCATCTGAATAGAACAATTCTTGTTCAAAAAGACCTGATAATTTTTATGACTGAAATTGTAGCCATAAAACCTTTTTACTTAAGTACACATTTAGTTACTGATTTGTAAAATACGAGGATTGTTCAATAAAAACCCGTTTAGAGGCTGTAAAGCATTTTTCATTCAACGATATTAAAAGAAGTCTCCATTAACATTAAGGCATGAGTCCCACTGTTGCACTAATCTGTAGATTCCCTGCTGGTAAAATTCTTGCGGCTGCTTGCGCGACCATTCGCTAACAGCAAACTGTATCTCAGCGTCCGATTTGAACCGCCGTCCTTTTAGTGATTTCTTTAATGGGCCATAAACATGGTAATCGCACGGAGACAAGTCTGGACTGTAATGTGGATGTTGTAAGACTTCCCACTTCATACGACCAAGCAGATCTTGAATCGTCTGGGCTACATGGGGTCGAACATTATCATGCAGAAGAATGACACCATTTGTGAGCTTCCCGGGACGTTTATTCTTGATGCTGACTCGTAAGCGTTTTAAGCTGTCTGCATATCGCTTAGCGTTGATGTTGACACCAGGTTCTTTAAAATCTAAGAGCAACACACCCTGGTAATAAAAAATACGGTCACCATTACTTTTCCTGCTGAAGGTTGGAACCGATATTGTTTCACCTTCGGAAATTGTGCAAGTTTGTACTCTGACGTTTGGATTCTGGTTTGTAGTGATAACACGAAAACTCATCACCGGCAACAATTTGGTGTAGAAACGAATTACCTTGTTGCTGATAGCGCATCAAATGCTATAATGGTAAGGCCGAACGCAAATTTTTCTGCTCATCAGTAAAGAGTCGTGGAATCCACTGAGTAGCAACTTTGTGATGGAATGATGGAACTAACTTGATGAATGATGGGTGATGGAACTGAGTAGCAACTGAGAATGATGGAATGAACAGTTCCGACGCTGATGCTCAACATTTGAGAAAGTTCTCTAACTTTGATGCGGCTATTTGCGCGTAAAGCAGTTTCCAGCTGTCTCTCATTTTCAGTTGATGATGCAACACGTGCAGGTCCGGGACGGGTCAGATCTTTAGTGGAATCTCTTCCTTGCCGAAATTTATTGCACCATTCAACCACCGCCGTATGAGAATAACTATAGTCACCATATACAGCTTTCATTCTGTTATAAATTTCCATTGGGTGACGCCCCTCAGCGGCCAAAAAGTGAATAACGGTACGCAGATTATCTTTGGACGATCATAGATGCCATTAAACCCATTTTTACAACGCTTAGTAATGAGCAAACTGCAAATATTTTGGCAGACGCGTAGTTAAATAAACAATATTAACAAATGAATTTCGTTGCCATGGCGAAGAAGTCACGGCTGCGCAGACCAAACGTGTTTCTATTGAACAATCCTCGTATTGTCATAAGTTAGGTCTTTTTATTACGAATATTCTGATATAAGTTCCATCTAAAAATTTCCCATATCATTAAAGTTGTTTAAATTAACGTGTTTTTAATTAATATACCGTAAAATAATTACGTACCCTCGAACACGGAAATTACACATGCGGCTAAGCCTCGTTACGGACCATTTCACAGCACTTACATTTGTTTCACAAACCTATAAATACTTAAATTTAACATTTTTAACAATATCCCTTTTCAATCATTATCAATAATATTCAGACTTACAGCAATCTCTACATATACACTCAGTGTCTTTATATGCGTTTACTCAGTGCTATATTCCATATCCAATTTGAATGTCCATTGCAAAATGTGTATATGTGTGTGTGTGTGTGTGTGTGTGTGTGCGTGTGTGTAATATATAGGCCTAGTACATTATAAATATACTTTATATTATAACATAATAATGTATATTAATAAAATTAAATAATATATAGGTCCATGTAATAGCCTATAAGAGCCATAGAAAAATGAACACACCTGTAATGCGCATTTATGTTATAACAAAAAAGCAAAATGATTTAAAGTGTTTTCAGGAAGAAGAGACCGCTTCAATATACAACACTGAATACTGCATTCCATGTCTAGGAATAGCATGTTTTACCACGATTGAATATCCATTTGCACGTTGAAGACATGCGTTAATTTTAATACGAACTTTACGTAAGTCACCGCGTACTAACTTTCTCAGTACATTCTCAGTACTAACTCACCGCTTGTTTTCTTCAGTACATCGTTCCTTGTTTAAAAAAAAAAACGAGTTAAATACGTATTTTTTACCCTATTAAAAAAAGAAATGTAACTGAGGAAAACATTTGTCAGAAATTCTCCTCACTTCTGACATCTATAAACATAAAGGTCTTGAAGATATAATTGACGTTTCGCTTTTGAATTTTATTTTGTTTTCAAACATTTCGCCAATCGTATGGAGCAGCGTCACCAGTGATATTAAGTGAACTGGTGGTCACAGGATTTGTATCACGTGATCTATCGGCTGACGAGTTGAGTGCTTCTGATCTTATTGTTCCTTCAACATTATTAAAAATAATCGATGATGTTACATACTATTAGGGATTCTATAGTCATATAATATCCGTAATAAAAAGTAGCCTTCATATCGCAACTGTATTTACGTTTGCAAAACATCGAGCTCAGAGGTTCCGGGAATAACTTTGCTCCGACAGTTAGGCAGACCCCACTCACTAAGCATACAACGCTGCGCGCTAAGAAATCGGAAAAAGCGATAAAACGCGGGAAAGCCGAGTCGTATTCCGTTCGGGATTTCAGGAAGAAGGAAAGAAAGAAAAGTTTTCCTTCGACAAGGAGGCAGATTGACAAGACACGATATTGCACTCAAGGAGTGCCGTGCATCGCCACTCGCTTCCATTATATTGATTTCCAGCCGGTGTGGTCGCGCCGAGCAAACAGGCCGACAACGCAATAAATTACCTTTAATTGAATCGTATGCACGCGCGCGCGCTCTCTCACTCGCACACACACACACACACACACACACACACACGATGTGTAACGCATTAAATAAATCAAGACTCAACCGAACAGCGTGAGTTCCTCCTGTTTCCGCAGCGTATCGCGTATTAATTTATGTCTGCGATACGTTCCACGCGGGATAGATTAAACACAGGCGGTTTTTGCTTAAACCTACCTTTGCCAGTATCCGATCGTATTTACTTTGGATTAACATAGTAGCGAAGTGGAAACTGTAGTGTTAACAGTAAGATCATGTGTCCCCATGTAGATATTTTTGCAATTTGTTTAACCTTACTTTCCGCATCACAGACGCAGATGCATTCTTTTGTTACAGACGCGAACGCCCTCTCCCCCCTCTCCTCACACGAAATAACGATGATCAAACGGGCCACAAAATTTGATTGCCAAGTGTGTTCGTACAACGTGAAGGCAAACTGTTATCGTAGAATTAAAAATGGATATCAGTATAATAGTTCATATTTAACACGTGCGTACAAGATTGAATATCATAAAAATAACTTATTTGTAATTATGTTCCCAGCTAATCAGTTCCAACAATAAACGTAGCTTAAACAAACAGTGCTATATATGCTTGTTACGAACGTGAACCGATATATTCTTCCCCGGAGCGATTAATAAAATTTTAATCAACCAACAGTTTACATCATTTATATATTTGCACATTTTAATTGCGTGTGTTTGTTGAAAAACGTGATAAATCATATATACTTGTAGTATTATTTGTAAAGATGAAAGAAAAATTAATAACTCGTTGACTTTAAGGTTATAGAAAGGGTCAAGAATTTTAAAATCTTACGACATGAATAAGTAATGTAGGGGAAGATAATGTTACTTTAGGTCATTGCTATTTTGTGTACCTGGGAGTTTTCCTGCTGTGGAACGAGGTATAGAGAAATTAATGGTCTGTAGTTCTGTTCATATACACCTACACCTCAACAATTTTGTTCTTTGTTCTAAGACCATGCTGTTCTATGCAGACATTCAGACTAAAAATAAGTACATTTAAAGGTAGTTACATTAAAGTGCTTTTTTTGATCGTGCATACCAGCTGAGTTAAGAATTTCTTCAGGTTTATTTTATTTTTTGTAATCTGGTACAAGAACAGTTATCAACATGAAGTAAAATGTATGAATGAAAGCAAAGAAAATAGGTGCCAAGTGGCTAAGTGCTCCAGTGTGCACTCCTCCCTTATTCTAACGTAAAATAAATCAAAAAAGTCTGTTTGGTATGCCCGTTTGTCTGAGGCGTTTTGTGTGACGTGTGTCATCCAGCTTGTGCCCTGTGAGTCTAATTCTGTACTTAGTGTAATGATGTTTAATATCTTCACGCACAGAGAGCATCTTGAGGTCCTTCTGCATGAAGTGATTTTTGGTACGTACCACGGGACACTGACCGCTGTCCAGAGTAACATATCCTGGAAACGCTGCAGGATCTCTATGCTCGAATATCTATGCTTTGCTGTCCTGCATAGATGAATGGCGTATACGTCCAGATTGGTTTCAGGACGATCTTATAGAGGAAGAGTATATTCTCCAGGCGCATGTGTGCCCTCATTCTGAGCAACCAGAACATACGTCCAAAGGTATTGCCGAAGCTGTTTTTTGTGAATACGTGTTTTCGCCATACAAGACGTCTGTCCCCATCAGGGGCGGATGGTGAAGGGTTTGAGAGGGAGAAGAGTTGAATTTGGGGAGATATGAAAGTTTAGACCATTCTTTAATGTCTAAAGTAACAATAATGGAATGAGCGAAGACAAAAATACATGTTATTATCAACACAATACGTTTATTAACGTATAAGTATAAAATCATATCTGTGTTTGTCAGTTCATTGTTCTTTTAATAATATTCACTTATCGTTTAAAATACACACTACTCATTTAAGTTATGTATTATAGAAAAATTTAAATGGTAATATGGTACCATGTTACATCAGGCAAACCGTTACAATTTAAAGTAGGCCTAATTTTAGACTAAAACCATGAACTTACATAACATGATATGAATTTTGAATCGTAGACTATTCATAATCACAAAGCCATTCTACAATCACAAGACGACAAAAACATTTCGCCTGAAGCGACCATTTGGTCCTTGATCCGCGTCTGGTCCATATGCATGTTCAGATATTTAACGTTCCGCATGTACTAACTGAGAACTACTCAGTGTTACAGACGGCGTTGTTTTGTCTTAAGCTAAATGTTACATGAGCCGATTTCGATTCATTTGCCTTTATTCGCCATCTTTTTGCATTTGTATTTCGCTATTATACTGAACAATAATTGTTAAAACGAAAGCGCACGACAGCTCCAGAAGGCATAAGCTTCCACGTAGCGAGCGACTCGTAGCCGCTGTCTCACTGCTTTAAGGACGCGTCCATTAACACATCGCCGAATACATCAAAACACAACTTGCTAATTTAACTGAAAAAAATCAGAACTAAGCATCTAACAAATCTACAAACTTCAGAATAGTCACAAAAGAGACGTCAGAGAATGACGAAGCTGTAGGCTTAGCAGCGCGCGCGCACTACTCACTGACTGTGAGGTTAACGTGATGTTAGTGGAGGCAGGAACGTACAGCAACGATTTGTTATTCGTGGTGATGTGGACAAATAGTCCTGCCGTCGCGTCGTGGAGAACGGATATAATGCGGCTCCCAACAACACACACATTACTGTATTGAACACGTTTCAATGGTTCTTGTATAAAGTATATCTAATTATTATTTTTTATGTAATCTGGATACACTTAAATTAAGTTAACAAATAAATTAAATGAATTGATTTAATTACGGTAATTAGTTACTAACAATGTTCTAATCTACGTAAATAATGTGCGAATACACTCGGAGTTATTTAGTTAGGAATTTTCAACCAGTTTAACATTACTGTTCCACAAACGTGATTAGTATTGTAACTAGTATGCTCCCCGAGCTGCAGAACTTGCTCACTACTTTGAACGAAGTAGGCCTACATTAATTATCACATGAATATCGATATTAGATAATTTTTCAGTTATTGGAAAAATTACAAAAATGTCGATACTCTACAATCATCGAAACATTCGCATTTGGGCTACAGTTCCTTTTAGTCTGACGCCTTGCTGCATTCCACAATTTTTTCATATTTTTGATCTCCTTTTTGTGCCCTGCGTTCCAAAGTTTTGAAATTTCCAAAACTTAACACTATATTCAGATGTAAGCTAAAATTCTTTTTAATTTGATATTCTCATACGAAATTTTGCTATTTGATCAAAATTTTCACCCTACATTCAAAAAATTTTGAAAACGTCAAAGATGAACACAGATTGTAGGTAAAACTCCCTTTAATTTGATATCCCAAATTCGGGCTTTTGCGATTTTTACAAAATTTTTACCCCTCGTATTTTGGCCTACCGCCGCCCTATTTTTGGGAGGATCAATCTAAAAACAATAGGGTTCTGTAGGGTAAAAGTGTGGACATCAATTCCAAGTTTTAAGAAAAGCAGCTGATACGTTCCAACGTTATCCTGAAAGACACACCACACAGATAGACAGACAAATACCAAATGAACGAGTTAAAATTATATTACTTGTCCAGTAATATGTGGAAAATACATAATATCTGCCACAAAAAAGGCATTATTTTAAAATCTTAACTGACCTTATAATTTAATCCTTACAATAGATGACGACGACGACGATGATAGGGATAACGGTAACGTAGTATAATCTTTTCTCAGTCTTGTGTGTATTCCCGATTATTCAAAGGTATTTCTAAAGGCAGTAGAAAATAAATAACTTTGAAAATAAATAAATCCTATTCCCCGAAATAAAATGCTCACTTCGCAAAGTGAGTATTTTGCCTCTCACACTGCGCGCAGTAAGCAAAACATTGAAACAATGCCCGAAATTGGCAATTGCGAATAACATATGCAGTTAGATTCACTGATAACTAACGACGGGCAATTCGCTGAGGGAATTCAAATAAAATTAGTTGAGAGTCAACAAAATTATATGGCATTACACTTCATAGACAGTTATGCTGGCTCATACTTTGGTGTTTCCATAGCCCACTTATGAATCTGAAACTTGTAGATTAAAACGGATAGACGGATTTGAGGACATCTAACTCTTGGTGTACAAGACTAGGCCCTATTCATAAAGTTCCACTGGAAGAACTAAGAATGATGCTTCCATATTGCAAGAACTGCTGATTAAAAAACAAGTGTTACTGTAACGAGTGCTAACGTTTAAACGTGCGACCAGGGTCTACTTTGGGTCACTTAAGGAAACCTAGATCCAAACTGCTATCAAGGGTAATATAAAATTCTCTTTTTTACTTTTTTACAACACTAATTGTATCAGTGCTATTGTGTGTTCAAGAATATAGGTTCTGTGCAGCTGAGAGGATTTAGAGGAAAAATAAGAATGTGTAGTTCAACATGTGAAGGAGAAGTTTACGGAAAAAGAAACAATAAGGAACTTTCAGGAAATGATCATAACCCAAAAGGTAAAGTGGATCGGCTTTGGTGGGTTGATTATGTTGAAGGATGGGCCCCTGCAATCCTGTAAAGCGTCTCTTCTTGTATATTCCAGATGGAAAAATAAAAGTAGGAAGACCAAAACAGAGACTGAAAATAGTGTGAAGCGACATGCAGAAAGGATTGGAATCCAGAACTAAAAAATGGCTACAAAGGACAAGGACCCTTGGCGTGGACCCCTTCAGCAGACCATGACGTGAGGATGGTGAGTAACCATTGACAAATGGCTCGAAGTACACTCAGAACGGAAACTCTTGCAGTAGAAAATAAAATTTAAGTTAAATTTAAAGTTTAAGTTAAAGAGGATCACAATGAAAATTGGACGGATAGACTTAAGAAAACAACAGGACATTCACTACATAAAACAATACATTTAGCTCAGGCTGTTAGTTGGGAACAGAAAAAAAATAATAGCCAAACTTGACTTACTTTGACCTTAAATTCCTGGGTGGAACAAAGGGCCTCGACGAAATTTCTCCAGCGTGTTCTGTCCATTGCCAGGGCCTTCACCTCCCTCTATGTCTTGTTGACACCAGCCAGCTCTCTTTCCATAGTCCCCTTCCAGGTGTTCCTCGGTCTTCCACGTCTGCGGCTACCTTGTGGATTCCAATTCAGTGCCTGTCTAGCGACATTTTCTAGTGGTCCTCTCAGGGTGTGACCGATCCACCTCCATTTTCTTCTCTTTATCTCTAGTTGGATGGGACTCTCACTTGTGACCTCCCATAGATCTCTGTTCGAGATGGTCTTGGGCCACCAAATTCTCATTATGTAACTCAGGCAACGCTTTATGAAAGTCAGTAACCTTGTGGTAATACCATTTGTCACTTCCCAGGTCTAACATCCATACAGCAACACCGATTTGACATTTGAGTCAAATATTCTGAGTTTTGCTTCCTGCGTATATGGGGTAATCTCCATACTGGTCGTAACTGTGCAAAAGTTCCTTTTGCTTTATTTATACGACTTATCACATCCCTAAGAGCACCTCCAACCTGACTAACCATGCTACCCAGATAGCAAAATTCCTCTACCCTTTCTATAACTCTTCCGTCTAGTATTAAATCAGAATTATGTCTACGGTTAATACGCATTTCCTTGATCTTTTTGTTATTTATCTCTAAGCCTACTTGTTTGGCTTCTATTTTCCGATCGTTCAAAATTTACATTCCATATCTCGTAGGCTTTCTGCAAGAAGGCACAGGTCATCAGCATAACCCAGTTCCTCCAAACGGCTATTTAAGCCCCAGTGAATCCCCCGTTTTCTAATTGTTGCCTCTCGCAACATCCTCTCCTATGATAAACAAGATAGGGGACAGAAGACATCCCTGTCTTACTCCCGAGTTAACAGCAAAAGGTTGGGATAACTTCCCCCTATGCTCTACTTGACAAGTATATCGTAGATCATCTGTACGATTGCCTACAAGTCGTACAATCTTCTGTGGAATTCCAAACCTTTCTATGGCCCTCCATATTTTCTTCCTGTCAAAATAATCAAAAGCCCTCTCAGAATCAACAAACAATACATACAGAGATGCCTGATATTCTGCAAATTGTTCAATGGTTATCCTTAGTGTATTTATCTGGTCTACTGTAGATCGGCCATCTCTAAATCCTGCTTGTTCCTATCGAAGGTTTTTACAGGATAACCCTTGACATCACTTTTCCACAGTATGAGAGTAATGTTATCCCCCGCCAGTTATTACAATCAGTAGGATCACCCTTCTTTAGGATCTTTATGAGAACACCTTTCTTCCATTCTTCAGGGAAGTGTTCTTCATTGCATATTTGTGTTATAAGTGGTTCCATAATTTCCACAGTTAGATCTGGGTCTACCTTTAAAACCTCCGGAGTAATATTATCTACACCAGGTGTATTACCACTTTTAATTTGTCTCACAGCTTGAGAGATCGCTCGTCTTGTTGGTGGTTCCACTGAAATGTCTGGGTCCTCCTGTATGGTTTCATTCAAGATGGTTTCATCTTCTTCATTTCCTTCTTTTTCCCTGAAATTATTGGGTACATCTGTAAATGTTGTATCCATCTTTCAAGTTGCTGTACCTCAGATGTCAAAGTTGTACCATTTCTATCCATCACAGGTTTGTCTCTTAGGAATTTCCTCCTGGATAACTTTTTCGTGATAGCATATACTTCTTTATTGTTGCCCATCTTTGCTGCTTATTCTTCTTGCATTGCCAGTTGGTCCGTGAACACTCTTTTATCCTTCATGACGCTCCTCTTAACTTCCCTATTAGCTTCGTTATATTTAACCATTGCTTCTTGACTTCTTGTTCGACTGGAATTTATCACTGCCTTACATTCTCTTTGCCTTTTGACAAATACCCAAGTGTAATCCGACATCCATTCTTTCCTTCCTGGTTCCCTGTAGCCCATAATCTCTTCGCTTGTATAAAGAAAGAGTCCTTTAATTGTGCACCATTTGGAGTTCAACTCTTTGTTTGGTTGTTCAATCAGGGCTTCAAATCTGTTTCTCAATTGAATCCTAAAAGCATTCTGTACACACATATCTCCAAGCTTCTCAGTACTTAATAGCTAAAGAGTAATAATAAAACCTTTACGAAAGTGAAAGGACAATGGTAGGGGAGGACAAGGATTTGCGAAGTCTGCCAATTTTAACGACGAAAGAGCTACAGGAAACGTTTCTATACGTTCGATCGTGATTGCAAGCTTTCCAATTAGAACATTCCTATATCGACCGACACGGTAATCCACGAACCGGTGTTGCGAAACGAGACTAAATTATGTAAAGCCAAACCACTTTACACGAGTATGTAATAATTGACAGCAAACTGGATTCAGACTGTTATTTCTGTTACGCACAAATTAAAGCAAGCAGCTTGACATTAATATTTGATTTTATTAATAAAATCGTGAATGCAAAGCGCAATATAAAAAGACATTAAATATTAAAGAGGTAGTTATTATTTATTGGTGTATACTGCACAGTGATAAGATTGCGAAAGTGGTTTTTGATCGGTAGTAGACTGTATTTATGGCGAGTAATGTACGTGTTAACTGCAAAAGCTTTCATAAATAACGATTTATCGTCAGCTCTCACCTGCAGCGAGCACCGTTCAATGGCCATTACAGTCGCGACCAGTCGACTTACACGCCACACGCTGCTGCTGCCTTCAAGTACGCAATTTCTTTTAAAAACGTAGTACTGTAATAAGATTGAACTGCAATTACGCCTAATTGCCAGACTTTCTATCACTCTCTTTCAGCCACTGTTAAATAAAAACAATTGAAGGATGAGGAAGACTGCAAAGAAGGTCTTTATTTTCCTAGTTTTTACGTCCGACTTGAAAATCAGACAGCGTCCGAACTCCACAAGGATATCTCACATCATTAACTGATATTAGAACCAGTGCCAGCGTCTGACCCAACCTCCAGTTCAGGACTGATTTACCTAAGCAGATTGATTGTAGAATTTTTTTCCCAAAGAAAAAGTTAAACATACCCTAAAATACCATGTAGCACCAACGTGTTTAACTAACAAGACCCTAAGATTAACACTGAGGTTCTGAAATCACTGGACCGCTAATTTTTAGAGTTTTCAGCAGCTTAATGAGAATTGGTGCAGACAAAAGGTAATAACTAATCTTTCGGCAGACGTTTCCGAAACACCACGAGCGAGTCAATCACGAGACTACTGGTGGTATAATCACGATAAGTATATGCCAGCGAATAACACTATTAGCGAGAAGACCACAAGCCACCACTTGCCTAACTATGAATTACATATAAGGAGGGACTTCAGAAGCAAGACAATAATTATTGTGCTTAATATGAAACCAAAATATGCGTACACACGTGCAGGTTTATATATAAAAGAAGTCTGGACACTTGCGACACAAACCACAAATTATAACCTAAACATCTGTGTCCGTGCGCATGGATGTTTTAAACAGTGACGGGATCATCATCCTAGAGTAAAAGGAGAGCTAATTAATAAAAAAGGTTCGGTTGGTTGCGCAAAAGTCACAGTTTAGTGCAGTAGTGTAGCCAGGACTTTGGTATTTTGCTATGGAGGACATTGACGACAGTGGAGAGCTACGGTTAACGATTCGCAGACTTGGTGACGGGCGTATCTCGACCAAGATGTTTTTCTCTTTCTTGTTACTCTAAACACTCCTTGGCTCGCCACTGCATTAGCGGTTTTTACGTTGAATTCGACATTCAGCCTTATTGTCTCTTGTGTTCATCACAAGATAATTGAAACCACGTGTAAAAATATTTTTCAAAATAAAATTATGGAATTTCTTTCAAATCAAAATTCTTGAAATTGTCAACAAAACCAGTACTATTTGGAATATCGCAGTTCCTTTTAAAAAGGCGGCTTAAGCCCTGAAATACCATTTTCACTTTTGTTTCTATGTCCGTAGGATTTGGTAACATTAGCGATGATAAAAGTGCTGTTCCAAAACAAGAGATTCGTATTATAAGTCCTTGTTTGTGTATGTTTTGAAATACCGGTTGCATTTAATTTTGTTTTAACGTTATTTCTCTGTTTATATGTATACTGAGGTATACACAGGCACGAATATTATCGATGCTTCTGCACGAATCGAGTAATACTGCCTCGTTTTAAACGTCAATGTCGGCTACCAAAGCGACTTTTATCAGCAGTAATTAATTGTTTTATTACCACCCATGTAGTTGCGTTGTTGACATGCTTCTGCGCATCACTTACATATGGTCCATACCGACAGCAGAGTGACGACGACACTGCGGATCGGTTTCATTGACCAGCTGATGAACTGTGGCAATGCCGCGCCCATGTGCATTGAATGAGACGATGTCATTTTACTAACGGAACAATCTGGTAGATTCAACTAGACAGTATTAGGGCACATTGTCCGAGACAGTTTTAAGAACACATTATTGCATTAAAGGCTTCCGACTGTTATCCTTTCGGCTGAGGCAATAACATGTCATACGTCAACATCTTGCCAGATGGGTTACTTTGACAACGATCTACATATTTAATGCTAAGAAATTAAGTGCTTGTTTTTAACTGTTATTCAATAAACTACTGCTTAGTGACTATTACTGATTCTTGTGAATAGCGTGTATTTGATTATTTTTGTGTGACGCCTGTCAATTTGAGTGCAATTTGGATAGAAGTGTTCAATAAGCATGGTGACTGTTGATTACTTTGTTTCCGGAGCCAATTTAAATGCAGCACAACAAAGACCGCTGCCTACGGACAATGTACCTTATTATACACATGTGGATAAAAGAGGTTTACGCTTGAACACGGAGTTCTTTCACATAGTATTTATTATTGTTTTGTTTTTCTTCTTGTTCTTAATTCATATGATTGTGATCAGAAATCATTAAATCTTTCAGAAATAAAAAAGTTGTATAAAATGTTTATCAAATACAAAACTTGCACTTCTCTACTTCATATGACTACTGGGAACCGGTTTCAATTATTATCGCACCCTCAGACTGGAGAAAATACCACCTCGGATCATGAGGCATCTTGTACGTTCTAACAATGATGTAAATACTCGAAATTGAAATATTTATATATTATAGAGTGAAACTTGGTTAATTCGAAGTTTTTTCCAAAAGCTCTTGTTCATAGATATCTAAATTCAGACTTCCTCCGTACAGACTCCATTCCACGTCACTGTAGTCGCGAATACTTAAACGAGTTTAATTGATCTGAGTCTTTTTTCTTTCCAAGAATATGTTAACGAAGCCCTAATTCTTGCCATTCTTATCACTTTAGTTTTTCCTACATTTATCTTCATTCTGAACTAATTTCCCATTCTTACAATATTTTCCATCATAAGTTGTAGCTTTTTTTCTGATTCCGCTAACACTCCTTGATCATACGCACATTAAATGGTGTTTGTTTTTTCTCCTTCAATTACAATTCCTTTTCCTTTCTCGAAGGTCTACTGTGGTAACTTTTTAGAGTAGATACTGAATAGTGTTGGTGACAGACAGCATCCGTGTCCAACGCCTCTTCCAACACACTTATCTATCGTTTCACCCTCATTTAATAATTTTACTATTACTTTGTGTTTTGTTTACAGCTCCTTTATTAGTCTTCTATCTTTCTAGTCTATACTAATACGTTTCAAAATCTTCAAACGATATTACATTCAACTCTGTCCAAAGCTTCCATCCAATGGATAAAAGAAACATACATCTCCCTATTCACGTCTAATATTCTTTCTCCGAACATCCTCAGGCATTCAATTGCGTCTGTAGTGTCTTACTCTTCCTCTAATTGCATATGTTTTCCTCTTCCTCCTTTTACCTTCCTCTAACACACTCCGCAGTTCTCCTGGGATAGTGCCCACCCAAAGATCCGATTGTGGGCATATTACTCTAGAATAATTTTTCTCAGGTCGTACCATACATGAGAGCATAGCCCAGTGGGACCTGGGATATCACAATGGAATATTTAAAACGGCGGTTTCCTCTTCCCTACCGCATCCTAAGCCGTTGACCTTGACAGCCTCGTCCGTCTTTTGGAGCGGTATTCCATTCGCCTTGCTCTTTCCACTCCAAGGGCAAGAGGGGGTCCTATCTTCTACACGCTCATCCACCATCAGCAGGCTGTTGACAATTAACAGAAGGGAATCTCCTTATGCCGGGAGATACGCGGTCCCTGCGTCCCTTAGCTGCTTGTTAAACAATTGATGTCCCCTCTCTAACGCGAGGAGGTGAATGAATTTATTTACGATTGGCTTTAATGTGAAAATTAATTTTAAAAAATATACAGTATTTTTTATTTATTATCATCTACGAAGTGTACTTGCAATAAATAACTACACATTACGACTGTTCACAGTTATTTGATAGGAATGGAAAATAGTGTGGTTTGCAGGAATCATATAGTTACGAAATATATCGCATCCTCCACGCCCAACAATGGACAGTTAAAATGCAACAAACTAAATATAATTATCAATATCAAAGCTTAATTAATCCGTGTAATCGGGAAGAGCATTTGTGTAACAGCGTGGTTTCTTTTAACGTCAACAAAAAAAAGATGAACTGGTGGTGGAGAAAAGAAAGATGAGAAGAGAAAGACCGAGAGTACAAGCTGTATAGAAGTTCTTTGAGAGTACGCACAAAAGATGATATACAAACCTCATCTGAATCTTAGATAAACATTTCGTCGCGATGTTTTATTAAAAAGGAAAGCTTTCAAAAGAGACTGTACCCGATAAGGGTGTAGCTTAAACGAGTTTTCATTACAGAAGCCACAATTTGATTAAGAAGCCGGCTTACACTTTAGAGCTCTTAATTTGTTCTTCGCTATAGCCCGCAGACATTTCTCTAGATATTCATCTATTGTGGTGAACGGTTTACATAAAATATTGTATCAGCGGGAGCAAGAGCGACTCCCTAATTCAGGCGATTAGATTTTTGTAATTATAAATTTAATCTTTATTCGTTTGTGCACCAGCAGACACGTTAAACTTTATGGCTCTGCGAGAACTGTACGAATTGAATTGTTACATTTTATCTGCTGTAAACGTCGTTTAATTAAATGACTCTTGAACAATTTGGCTTTGTTTGTTGTTGGGTTTGTTAGCGGTGTAATGCGTTCGCATTTGTCAATCCCATTCCAACACCACACAAACGTATACGCAAACGTATCCTACCTCCTACACACACAACGCGCGCGTACACAAGCTCGTATGTCAATTATCACAAGCCAATTCATTTCATCTAAAAATTAAGCGATTTCCCTTTGTCTCTGTTATTTCTATTGCAATACTTTAGATCTTGCTTCGGCAAATATAGCGTACAAACACGCGTATGTTTGTTAATGTAAAAATAAGAATATGTTTTGCAATCTCAAGAATATAAAAATACTACAGTGTAAAAATGCGCATTCCAGATAACTAAAAATGTGTAATTTGCCACCATCAAAACAAACATTTTTTTTTTTTTTTAAATTACAGTAAGTTGAAACTGTTTCTAGCGATATCTCTGTCAACCATGTATCGATTTTAACTGTGACCAACCACGTTAAGGAAATTCAGGAATTCATAGGGTTGCAAACACACGCGCGCACGCACGCATGTATGCATCCTATGTACATCCAATACAAGTATCCGGTGCGATGCATAAGATACTAAATATAAATTTCATCGGATATAAAGATCGAAATTTCAATCCCGTTCAACAACAATATATGTGATTTCCACTGTACGCGTGTACATACATCTGCATGTTCTGTTGTTGTAGCCTATATGTCGGTGTGTCTCCGAATAAAAATTAAAAACAATTATACCACTTGAACAGGAGAAGTGGGTTCTAATGTTTTGTTTGGTAGAAAAGTGTAAATAAATTGTAAGTATCGTATTCACTGGCATTCAGTAATTTATTTCACTGTTTTACAATCTCGTTCCGTCCAGTCCTCGTAACAATACTGCAACAGCCGAATTAGCAATATTCACATAGATTTTAAAGAAGTGAAAATTCGGACTTAATCGTATCGTTTGCAAAGAGACGTTCTGTATTTTCCCGGCACTGTCAATCAAACATTCTCAACGTTGCAAACGCCAAGGAGAACCTATAAAACAGTGCTCGCTTGTAAGATATAGGCCTACACATGTGCGCAAGCATGGAAATTTTCTTCATTCCACGTGCTGCGATAGAAATCCTCGCGGAAAACTATTTGTTTATAAATCTGTTCCAGACGAGGGCAATTCCCATGGCTGTGATACGAACATACCCGTACATCTGATGTTGAGTGAAATTTATAATCGTGTTCTACCGCTGAATATTTTGTTGCTTCTTCGCTCCTTGAAAGGCACATAACTGCTCGTACTTATGATCAAGTTTGTCGTAAAGTTTCCGGCTGTCAAACGTTATTCATTACTATTAAGATTATTTTATTTACATTCCTTTAGCGACTCGTAAAATTCTGTTTCTTACGTTTCTACTTAACGCCAAGTCGGCCAGTAAAAACAACAGTCACCTGTCGCAGATATCGAAGCATAAGACCACAACGTTTGGCCCTCTAACTCGCCGTTTCTGCTCGCTCCACGCGCAGCATTAAGGATACCACATGTGGGTCCACCGCATAACAAAATTACAATCACCTATACCAAACACAATAAATAAGTGCTTTATCTAATAAGTTTATATAAAAAAGTGCTTCATCTAATAGATTTACATAAATAAGCAACTTAACTTATATGTTATCTGTTGGTGAAAAGATAACCTATAAGATACGAATTTACTTCTGATCCATTCCTGCCTGATTACACGAGACAGAGCCTCAGGGGCTTAGCAACGTCATGACGTGGTTGATAGACGCGTCCACCGAAGGCGTCGGCGGGTGGACTGAAACATGCAGAATAAGGAAAACAGGCTGAGCCACGTCACACGTGTTTACTAAGAATGACACAGCATCTTCCGTTGGTATACGGATAACGGAGAAGATAAGCATGCATGACAATTAGAAAACAACTGTAGCGCACCATACCTTTGTTTGCGGCAGTGTTTTTCGTTAGTGGGCACATAGCGGATAAGATACAGTCTATAGAGACCAATCAATATTTTCTCTCCGATTCGAGTAAGCAGTCGTGAAATAATAAATTAATTATTACAGAAGAGAAAATGAAATCGTTTAGTTATTAAGGTCAGGGTGGTAATAGGCCTAGTAGTCAGATCATTTGCTGCGTCTTTAGTTTAAAACATCACTGTATTAGGGGTTTCAAAAAAATATTTTTATTTCACCACATCATGCAAAGAGGATACTGACGATGAGTTATAAAATTTTTAATTTTTGCTTGCTTCTGACTTGACTGAATGAAGTCGGGAAATAATATTTTAATATCGTTAACAGCAGGCGTAAAAGCGAAAACTCCGCGCTGCTCTGCGAAAAGGAGAATTAAATTACGACGGGAAATAAGATATTCAATTTGAAAATTATATTTCTTAATGGAACACAATCCTCGGTTAGGTTTTTATTTTTCCTTCTTAAAAATACTTTTGTACATTTCACTTGCAAAAATGCTAAAAATTTAAGTACAAAGAAACAGACCGGGTTGTATTTTCCATATTTACCCTTAGTGGAGGAATAAAACGAAGTCGGTGGGGTAATAAAACCGCTTTTCCTTTTTCAACCAAACATCGTGGCACTCAGTACCTTCCTTTCTTCATTTCTTATATTGACTTTACTCTTATTCCGGCGTAAAATAATAGGCCTACACTTTATTTGATGATTTCTTTTCTTTAATGTTAAACATGGATATACAACTAGTATAATTGGAAGAAATTTTTGAATCGACAATTTTATAATTTAATTTTTACCATTTTGATGGAGGTTATATACTCAGAGGTTCTGATAAAATGAGAAAGTTCTGCGAATAGTTTTACAAAGATTGGTGTGGGATCTTGTCAATTTACTAGTGGTGTTATTTAATCATAGAGTGAGCGTTATTTTATCTAGTAATTTGTTTATGTGTGGACCAGTATATTTACGTATGTGGACCATCATAAATACAAAGACTGCAAATAAAACTGCGTATAAATTGCTTTCTCATTTGAAATATCGACAAATGTATTTTGTTGAAAAGTGCTTCGTTGGCTTGAGCAGTAAGTTAATACCGTACTCGAATAACCGGTATTAAAAATCATCTGCCACTACATTTACAATTATAATACACGTAAAACCATTACAATGACTGGTGGTTATGAAACATCGGCTGAAGAATGGGGTATTGAAAAATACTTACTGATCTGACACGATCATGAAAAATAAGAAGGGGCCACGAATTAGATCAATTAATAAATGGCTAATACGTAGATAGATTTTTCAAGACACAGACGACATCGTGAATTTGTGTCTGTAAAGAATTAATTGGTGTAGAGTGGCGAAAAGAATTGGAGATTAGTGGCGCAAGGTTATAGAAGAACAGAAGACGAAGGAAAGGATGAATGGATTAATAATGTTCTAAAAGACATTACAACAGTGGAGAATGGAAACGTACTACTTCTAGTGCTGTGCGGCAAGACAAGCTCCACAATCGAAGAAAAAAAAGAAAGGAAGAAGAAGAAGGCGGAGGAGGAGGAGACGGATGGACGATGATTTGAAAGACATTAGAAAAGAGTATATGAATGATTTCTGACACGGCAGAATGAAAAATATTCTATCTAATGAATGCTGTTAAGAGGGTAAAAACAGGCTCGCGATAAGCAAGAACGTGATAATGTTATGTTACATGAGCTTGAAAGTACGTTTGACAGTAATTATGTGGACAAATTCAGCAGCAACGAACGGGTACACAATACTTAACTGAGTCTGTTTATCTCGGTACGTAGACGTATGCAGATTTCTCCGGCATGCGACACGGAACACACGTCCGGCAGACTGGTGTCGCCTGCAGCCGTACAGGTAGCCGTAATCGCCTCATTTGTTATTTAGATGAGTCGTGTTGGCGCGTGTGCATCTATTACAATATCAGCACTAAATTATTTACTAATCTATTCCACCACCGGTTTGTGCTATTGCGCTCAACTCAGCGAGTTTTTGCTGATTGCAAAGCTTTCAAAACGTATTTTCTCGTTATCACCTGTTGAACGTTTTTTCCACTAATTCTGTGTACACTTTGTATGGTTATCTGCTGTACAATTCCACTGTATTTCTCTAACTAACTGTTTTTCATGTTTTTGTGTAGGCTCCGTCTGTGCGCTAATCTCTTCCTTCGTGAGATAAAGCGGTTGTGAAAAGCACAGGCGGGTACGAAACTTACATCTTAACAGAATTACACAGTTGAATATCTACACCGTCTTCGTGCACCGATTAGCAGCCCATTTATAGTAATTTATATATCGCCGGAAGACTTGCAATACAATTATCGTATACAACACCACTTTTGGGAAGGAGGAATAAAGAAAAGAAAAGGCGCGGAACAACATCAGAAAGAGAGTCAATCAGTGTCACATGATAGAAATATGTTCTTTAAAAGTAGGCAATATTAAGTTAATAATGCGTGGACTAATGAAATTGAGAAGAGAGATGTTTGTAGACGGATTCTGTAGGAGATTAGAATCCAGTAAAGCACTGTCCATTAAATTCCAGTATGGTATAGGAGAAGAACAAACATACTAAGAGTAATATACCTATATAACTAAGCGATCTTTTATACTATGAGAATTCAACACTTCGCTTTTATTAAAGAGGCACAACATCGCTAAAAAATTAGTGTCAAACTAAGGCACAGCATTTATTCCATTTACGTTTTTGTCTTGAGAATATTCTATAACGAGCTATTTGTAATAACGTTATTGGTTGTTGTTGCGCAATCAAGAACACGGGTGATGCTATTAATTGTTCCATTGCGTTTTCTACATCTCTGGGCCACTCTCGATGCCCAATGTGTTTACAAACATAAATATTATTTATTTGTACACAACAAACAATAACATAACTATTTACACACACACACACACACACATTTGTTGAATGATAGTATTGGGTACTTTGCTTGATATGTAAGCCAACTATATTAGAAGATTAATAGGGGTGGTAGAGAGAGACTTGTGCATAGATCAACAGATTGCATAATAAATATCTGACTTTAAAGTAAATACAAATATTGCAACCACTAACTACTATCATCGACAAATTGAGAAGTATTTGTAAAGATCAGAAGCAGAAGATAATAATGAACTGGGTTTCAGAGTATATAATATCATGTGGTGAAGCACGGCTAACATGCAAACGACGGAAACAAATTATGCAATTGAGAATTGATAGTGCAGTTTTCCTTCCTTACCCTCTATTGGCTGCATATGCTGTTTATAGGGGAGAAATCTGCCCTATAAACTGTTCTGTATTACCATTTTGTTGGCATTATTCATTAAATTCTTAAATAATTCTCAATAAAATCGTATGTTGTGACAAAAACCATCTTATCTATAGAGTCCTTTGTTTTATGGTAGTGTCTAATTTGTTAATGAGTAAGCCTAATTTGTTATCATTAACAGTCTATTATTCCTTGGGATATTCTGGTTTTCTCAGTTTTCGTTTTGTATTACGTAGCTTCCCAGACACATATATACTCTTTTCAGGAGAAACGGCTTAAGTGTTTCGTTTTATTTATATTTATTTATTTCCATTTTGAATATTCTTCAATTTGGGAAATGCCATAGAATCCCTCCATTAATAATTATTATGTTTTATCGTCTATATTATTCGCTATTTATATAAGATCATCTGCTAACACTTCGTTGCCGTTATATATTTGTATAGGCCTACGCAGCGGCTAAAATTTGGCAGTTAGTTAATAGCATACAGTAATCAAATTTAGTTACCGACTGTCGTTATTTGAACTTCAAATAACTTAAAAAAACTGAATAAAGCTGCGATATGCAAATGGAAAATCTGCAATGATGTACAAGCAATATTCTCTAACACCTACACATAACGAGAACATTTTGTTGTCCTCGATCAACTGCCTTTTCATTTTTTCATTGTCGAATTTAGAGGATGGGACATCCTCTGACGGTTGCTAAATTATTAAGTGTAATCGCCTGCTTCAATTAAGCAATGTCATCTGAAAATAGTTTTGTCAGGTTGAAGATATTATAGATTTAATAAGTATAACACACTCGTTACAGATACGTTTCTAAGACTAAACAGGAATATGTGTGCCACTAATCTTTCAAAATTTTGGGTTCTAAATATTTTATTTAAAACTTAATATTGTGGTATCATTTACTAGGTAAAGCAGTACCAAATGTAAATATGAATCCCATTTATAGCAGATTTTATTTTATTTTTTTAATTTTAGGATTCTGATCAGCCAATATTAACACGTTATAAAAGTACGTAACGATTGGCTAGCAATTCAGAAAAAAGAGTTCTAAAATTCAGCACGCATACATTTAAAGTGTTTATATTATGTAAATCATTGACGCGTTTGGACAAAGAAATAGGAACGCTTCGGTTGGTTTAACTGTCTTCAAGCTATGGATTAATAACACACACACCATTATTTGTGGTCTTTTAACAGACTTGCCTGAAGACCGGACGTTATTATAAACTTCATTGTTTAAAAGGCGTTATTTTAAGCTTCAATATTAACAACCGTTAACAAAATCTATTAACTATATGTTATTAGCCAATATTAACTCCTATTATATATGTTAATGAATATTACGTTAGTCGTAAAATAAAATGAATTTTATTACTTTATTCAAACAAAAGTTTTCTATTTATTTATTTATATTGGTTGGTTTTAAAAATAACCTTTTCAGCATGAGGTATTACTTGGATCTATAACAATTATTTTAAAGTTATTATAAGCGTTTTCTAACACAAAGAATGCAATATTAAATTACATAGTGAATATTGTTTTAACTAATGCTCTTGTGTCTGCAAAAGAGTACCAGAGTAATCTATCAAATTTGAGAATAAAATAACATATTTTAAATACCAAATAGAAACTAAACGGATTATAATACGTTTATATTTAATACTTAAGTTAAGTATTAATATTTCAATACTGTTCCACAAAAACGTAATTTATTTGCGTACAACTTAACGTAAATACTTATTTGAAGCCAAAATAAGTTTATTTAACGAAAAACGAAGTATTAAATTCACAGCAAAACTGAAACACAAGTTCACTCACACCTGTTATTTCGCAACTTTGTTGTACTATTTCGTCGTAAAATATTTTACGATAACGCAAGCTGTGCCCAGCGGCGCTTTTCACAACAAGGAAGTGTTCAAGCGGACGCATTTATAAATTTCTTTCAGCAACAAAATACCGGAGTTACGGAAGCCGATCTCTCCACACAGACCGTCAATGTTTTTATACTACGAAGATAATAAAACCACGTATGCTGTACTACAGAGTGAGAGCTTTTATTGCTTTACACTTTTCCAAGTTTTTTTTTTTACTTTCGAACATATCGCACTATTATACTGTATATTTACGTTCGTGAATACATTTAACACACACACACACACACACACACACACACACACACACAACACCCGTATGTCAATAATTATCCAGTTAGAACAAACTTGTTTCTCCTGTTTTTAATTTCGCAATTAACCCTAGGAATATAAAATAACTAATCACTATAGAACAATCGACATCTCTGTTCTGCTTGGGACACAACACTGCAGGCTGTCCTTCTATATCCCAATGTTGCGGATGGCGAGAATAAAGGAAGTAAAGGCAGAAACCAAGAATTTCCCACGCATGGCGTACCTGGCGGAAGCTCGCGATCCAGATTCTCGATTAGCGTGAAAGCTCACCAGCCTATCGAGCCAAGTTGCTGCTATGAAATTAAACAATACAATGAATAGACGAAGGAAACCATTATTACAAGGAGGAATAAAAAGTGGAAGAGGAGGAGAAGGACGGGAAAAAAAGCGGAAACATAAGAAGAAGAAGACGAAGAAGATGATGATGATGATGATGATGATGATGGTGATGGTGACGACGATGTTGATGATTAAAAATGTTTTGTTTGTCGAATGAAAAATTGTTATGTAACTAGTTTTGCATTTATTATTTTATGCAGTAATAACCAAAATGGACCTATGAACGTAGTATTCATCCTTTTCGTGCTTCAGTCACGAAATAAGATTTATTAAATCGCTGAACGTAGTGTACGCATTTCGAGCCACGAGTTGCGACTATTGTACTTCGCGACGACTATCCACATTCGTTTGCTGGCACATTTACATAATTCTGCCCTGTGTGTACGTGTACACAGGTGAATAAGTTACTTCGCCATGTGAAATACGCGAATATTGCGTGTTTAGTAGCGACACGAAAAAGTTTCTCAGTTTCATAAATACTTGTGTCTTTTAGCTTCGTGTTTAAGCAGATATTTAAACTTACAAGCCTTTACGTTATCCGTTACATCCATATGTACTCGTTTATTTACGCTACTACCGCGCTACGACACAATGTCAGCTTGAACGTTAAGTTGGGTTCATTATTATAAAAAAGGGTCTTTGAGACGTTACTGCTAATTCATTCTTTCACCTTTTGGATCATCTTCTTAAAATCGTGTTAAAAATATTTAAAATTCAGAAAATTTTCACTACCTATTTAAGCAATAATAAAAATTACTTAATGAAGTAATTTAGGAATAAATAAATATAATTAAGTGAATTAAATAAAATTATCGCACTGGTTACTTTAGACCTGCACTGTTTCACTTCCACGCTATTTCAGAGATGCAGAAGCGAAATAAAACAAATAAAATAAAATTGAGCGTGATGTAGGTTATATTATGTAAATAAATATGAAAAACGATCAGATATCAATGTGACGCGTGACGGGCTACAAATAGCGCAAAACTTAGAAAAACTTTACACGTATCAGGACAACTGTGGTCCGCCCATAGTTTTCGTATATCTCAGGTGACACGACTGCGGTCTTTAAAAAGTGGAGACAACAAGGTCAGTTAAGCGCATAGCTATCGTAATTAGTGTAAAGTAATTATTGCAATTATAAGTTGCAATGCCGTAAACGCGGCTTATTTTCTGGCTACCATCGTTACTGTGAATAGTATGTCAGGAATAGTGTATTTGAGAAGGAGACTTATTGAATTTAATGTGATTCAAGTAAAACTTGGAATTGTTTCACTACTTCTGGTGTAACTTGATTTGATACCGTTGAAGATCCACATATATGTACGAGTAATAATTTCTTGCAAAACTGTCACCATTTTGTATATTTTACAACTCTCTTTGAATGTTCATGTTCCATTGGGAAAGTGTTCATTGTAAGAGTAATTGCACTCCATAACGACGATAAGGTAAGCTTTCCTTTAAAAGTGTACATAGTCTGCATAGTCTACATATTAAAACGCTTTGTAAATGACAAAATCTGCCTAATCCCGATAGCACTGTAAGACCGTTGTAAGATAAGATACACCACAGTGTAAGGCTGTAGCCCTACAAGGGAACTCAGTACACAGAGAAGTTTATTATGTGCATTTATAGAATGCACATTTATTTATTTCTAATTTAAAGATTAACCACATTTTATCATTTTTGCAAAGGCTGCAATAAGATGGCACTGCATTAAAGGTAAATAGACGAAGTGGATATGAAACGAAGGAATGACAATTAGCAGTAATTCTTACTGAAGTTGTAATTAACAGTAAATGAGTAGAAGGTTTAATTGATTATCAAAATCGGTCGAAAGGAAATAGACAATAATGCAAGCACTTTTGGAAACTACGGAAAGAATATCATTATAGAGAAAGAATGTGATCTAATGTAGTCGTCTCCTGCGAGGTACCCGCCACCGACTGTGTACTGTACTGAGTCTGTGTGTTCATCCATCCAGGCTTCTGTACTCATGCATGTGATGCTTGAGCGGTGGAAGTGAAGCCAGGATGCTTTACCCGCACACTGTGGAGAAATAAAATACGTTAAGGCCGCAGCCAGTTGGAAAACAGAAAAAGAAATGAGTCACCGACTAGGAAATGACAGAGAGAATGAAAGCCATATAGAAATAACATTTAAAATGAGATCTTATATTAAAGTAATCATCACGACAAAATCTTTGTTTCGTCTTGAATAAAAACAGCCAAACCCTTCAGCTAACATCCTCCCGCACACAAAACAAAATGAGAAAGCTAACCAAATAAAGAGCATCCAGCACGAAATAAAAGTAGACATAAAATTTGGATAGAATTTTAAAAAAGGATGAATATATTTTTATATTTTTGTTTTATTCTTTTCAGAGATCTTAAATAAACTACCGGATGTAGGGTGAATTGTTACACTCTAAACGTGTAAAATGAAATCTATAAAAGACGTTTACAGCGCGAGTATAAAAACGTCAGTACTAAACACGTCGGATTGCAGAGAACATTTTTGCATTAAGTGTTACTTTCTGTCGTTACAACTTTTATTGCTTATGGATTGACGTAGAATACTCTGTACCGAAGCACATTACATTACAGAATCAAATAATACTTTTATTCGTAAATGTAATGACAAATTGTACGCATTTATGGAATATTAAGTTTTTCCGCAGTTTTTTGGCTTACCGCCCTACCGAAAGGTTATGATCGAACCAAACACAACAACACTTTTAACAGTCATATTGGCAATTGACTGTACAACCCATTTTAGGTTGTACTTGTGGATATCTGTGCGTACTGGTTCGTCACTTTTGTGTACAGTCTAGTAACTTCACTCAAGACTCAAGGTAATTTGCTCTGTCTCGCAAATATTTAAACATTTTAACATGATAATGTTTTTAGGCTGGGGGTCATTCCACAAAATGTGTGATGCAAAATGTGTAACGTCATCGAAAAATGTAACGCTCCAGGTGATGCTAACACTATATTTTTTCCACACTTTCGATTCCCCACAGTCTAGAAATCTTCGGTCTCTGTCGTTTTAACATGATAATGTTTTTTATATAGTAAATATCAACATAGAACATCGCTGAACAGAAGAGTCTGCAGTTTATGCACATTATACGTTTCAAAAGCCTAAAAACATTATCATGCTTCGATGTTTCGGTTTCGTCGAAATCCTTTTTTTGTTTTTAAATTGTTATTTTTTCAACTATTTTACACTAAGATAGTCGTGAATAATCAGATTTGGATCAGGTTAGTCATTTTAATTACCTGGGTTGTGATATATCCTATGAAACCGATATTTATTGGGATAGTAAGCTAACGAAATTTAGACGCATCTGTGGAACGACACCTGAACAATAAAACACGGAAGGATACCCGAATGCAATTTTTCAAAACTGTGGCAGTCCCCACATTCATGTATGCTAGTGAGATATGGGCTCTTGGTGGAAGGCACATACAGAGAATTCATGCACCTGAAACGAAATTTCTAAGAGGGAAATTCTTTGTTCTCTCCTGGATCGGAAAAGGAACGAGGATATTAGATGCCAGAAGACTGAAGATCACGGAAGGAGATGGTGTGAACACTTTAACCATACCTGATATCCGTCTGTCTGTGGCTGCCTTGGATTTTCACTCTACTGGGAAGAGATCCTGTCGATAAACCGAGGAGGAGATGAGTTCCGGAACTGGTCAAGGGCCTCATCCTTGGAGTGGTGATGATGTTGATGATGATGAACTATTTTACTTTGACTGTTTTTATTTCCTATGTGTAATTGTTTTTGTTTCGTTAAAGAACAAGCACAAAAGAAAGTGTCCTCCAATGGGATTATTGTGATCACGGAAATGTAAGTTAAAACGAGTCTGTGACGTTCCGCTTCGCTGCTCTGGTGTCACAAATTACCTACTGGAACTACGCTATCATGAACGTTATAGCGTAAACAAAAATTCCTTTTACAATAATCAGTGAAAGAATACACTGGAGGAAGTATTTTCCAATTGCAGTAACCTATAATAAGAGAGACAAAAACGTGAATACATATACGCATATATTTTTACCTTGCCTCGAATGTATAATGAAACTCAAAATTTCTTTTAACGTCTTTTACCGGGTTTATTAAAAACCACGAATATATTCGAGAACAGTGCATTTTTTAACTGAATGATTACTTTTTAGCTGGGTGAAAATAAAGTTAGACACTACAGGAACGACAGAGTTGCGCTTTGAAGAAACAAAAGCCGGTGGAGTCTGTATGGAACACGTAAAACAATATTACTCAGGGAAATAAAATATTCAGAGCAAAAAATTATATTTCTTAATGAAACGTTTCTTGGTTATTTTCTTAGCGTAAACTTATTTTACATATTTTAATACAAAAGAAGGTGAAGAGATTCCAACAAGTAGGGTTGAATTTTTGTAATTCCCAAGAAAGAAAAACAAATGCAAGGAGTAAGTTGTAATGAACCCAGCCCTTAAAATCCCATCACGATTTTCCCCTTTCTCTTTAATTTCACGTTTTTCACTTTACCCAGTCGTCTTTTCGACTGAGTGTAACTACGTATATACTTGTCAAGAAGAGTAATGTGCACTTAAATAAATAAATAAAAATCACATAAACCTTAAAATTAACACGGATCATGACCTCGCTGTTAGCTGACGAGAGGAGTGTCTGTGTAAATTTATTTGTGGAAAGTTGTCTTCTACGTTCAGTCGTTCCGTTGTCATCTAAAAATGGAGGCTATTTTAATAAAGCTTACGGGGGAACATTCACTTTTAACTAACTGAATCCTGAACAGAATCAAACTACCGGAATAGTGACACTAATTATTATGAATATACTGGGTACAAGTGAAAACCCACAGACTACTGCATCCACACGTCTACGTTGGCCGAAACTATAGGATCCCGAAAAAAAGCTTATAGGATCCAATATCGACATATCTATACAGTATATGATTTAGTCAAAGCATATACATACGAGGTCTGTAAATTAAGTAATGAGACTAATTCATTAAAACTTTTTTTTTCAATCAAACCATATTTAGCCTCTACCGCCTTCAAAATAGTTCCCTTGGGAAGTCACATAGCGCTTTACACGGTGTTTCCACTCTTCATAGCAGTGCTGGAACTCAGAAACTGGAATCTCCTTCAACTGGTCGGTTACATTTTTTTAAATGTTGTCTACCGTCCCAAAATTGTGTCCTTTGAGGTGTTTTTTCAATCTCGGGAAGAGAAAGTAGTCACAGAGACTCCAGTCAGGTGAATAAGGGGACTGAGGAACAACAGGAATATTTTTCTTTGCCAAAAACTTATTAACCAAGACTGCTGTGTGACAAGGTGCATTGTCATGATACAGCATCCAGATGTTCACTAGGGCTGGTCTCACGCGGGCAACTCTTTTCCGCAACCTTTCAAAAATTTCTCGGTAAATATGTTGACAGTCTGTCCTGTAGGCAAAAACTCCTTATGGATAATGCCATTACTATCAAAGAAACAAATGAACATGGTTTTGATTTTCTATTTGCTCATTTTTGCTTTTCTGGGACATGCTGAGTTTGGTGTGTACCACTACTCGCTCTGGCATTTTGTTTCTGGATCGTACTCAAAGATCCATGATTCATCACCAGTAATAACATAGTTTGAAATATTTTCAATTCGTCCTAAAAGATCACGGGACATTTTCATCCTACTGTCTTTCTGTTCAAGAGTGAGGTTTTTTGGGACCAATTTTGCACAAACTTTTCTCATTCCCAATTCATTTGTGAGAATTTGATATACTGTAGTATGGTTCAAATTTAATTGTTCTGCAATGATTCTGATGATTAATCGACGGTCAGACCGCAGCAAGTCCCTGATTCGATCAACATTGTCGTCAGTTCTTGACTTTGACGGTCTTCCAAGCGTGGATCATCCTCAATTGATTCCCGGCCATCTAAAAATGCTTTAAACCATCTGAAAACCTGTGCTCTTGACAAAGCTTTATCTCCATATGCCTTTGTCAATTTTGTATAAGTCTCAGTAGCATTGTGCCAGATTTTAACACAAACCTTGGTTGCACAACGTTGCTCGTAATTGATGTCACTCATCTTTATAACGCCCAACAAAAACTCACTTCAAAAAAGATTGTTTACGTTTCACATGGCAACAATATACAATAAATATTAATACTCAATATTAATTATCTGTTTATCTAACCATTGTGTTAATGGAAACTTTTTAGCGATTCCATATTGACTGTTACATGCTATGTCTCATTACTTAATTTACAGACCTTGTACAATGAGGCCATATTATTAATAAACTGAAGTAGCCTCACTGAACTCTTTCAGACATAGTGGTCATATTACACTAATCGTTTATGAATAACGGTATTAAGTATATATACATTACATTATAACATTATAATATAACATTATTATAACATAGACCAACAGGTATAATAATATATTTCTTATTATATTATCACTATGGATTGTATAATGAAGATACTATGCCGAGAAAAATAAACTTATGAAAGCAAATTGTATGTTGGCCGCGTTAGTTCTTTTGCTAGTGTGAGATCGGATTAAAAACATGGTGCTGATGGAACTGGCGACGGCCGTAACGCTTACGATGATAATGACGACGACGACGACGTTGACGAAGATGATAATTATGACGTCGTTTCCTACCGAAGTCGATTCCCGACGAATTTTAGAAAGCCCGCCAATTATGCGCCTTATATACGTTACAAGGAAAACATGGTAAAAAAAACAGCAATACAAGATTACAAGAATGAATGTTGCGAAGACGTGCTCATAAAGCGAATCAATCTTAACTAATCTGCGTAATAATTTCAAACGAATGAAGGCGCACAAATTGGCATGCAAGGACAAGCACAAAACGGACCTCTTTAATAGTTAACGACGAATAATCAAGCCATCATGTAGAGAACCAAATGCTGTATAAAAGTATTAGGAGACACAATTAATCTATTTTAGAACAGCATTATAAAAAGACGCATAAAATGTATCAAAATAATTGAATCGATACACTTTTCAGTGTTATTATAAAAAGACGGAATAATCCTTCTTAAGTTCTATTACGTTTAAATAATTGCTGGTGCTCCGGATGAAAAGTCTGCAGCTTTGAAAAAATTAAAAATACATTTGTCGATATAAGAAATAAAGTATCAGGGTTTATTTTGCCTAGCAGTCGTCATTATATAAAACATTAATCAGTAAGAAGGAGATAAAAATATAAAATACAGTTAGAGAAGTTAATTTATGCAGAAAACGTTCTACGACTCTGAAAGAAATCACACAAATTAATTTTCTTGTTAGAAACGTAACGACAGCGGACTTCGATCCAGCTTCCCGTCGTGGCTGCCAGACATAGATTACTGCATAATTGTTTATCGGCTTTCTTCATTTCATTTTTCTCATTACCTTCTGTTACTGTCTGGTAATCCCTCGATCTCGTTCGACGTTGGCATCTCAATTTGTATTACTTTCATGCTTAAGTGTTAGTAGCTGTACGTTCTTTGACAAGTAGCGGCTAAGTCTTACTTAACAATAACCTGAATTGTAGGCGTAATACTGCCTCGATCAGAAAAACAACGGCCGGCATCAAATCACCTGTCTTCAGTCGTAATTATTTTTTTGTCTCGTATCAGTGTAGTTACGTTGTTGACATGCTTCTGCACATCATTAAACAACGTCTGTACCGACGATGACACGACGAGGCGGCTGAAGGTGATTAGTTGCGGTTGATGAAAACTAATTGTGGCAACGCAGCGGCAACTTAGTTTCAACACGGTTCTCTCATCTCACTAACTGTGCAATCTGACTAGTGTACAGAGATAGTTCGAGACGTGTTGTGCAATTAAGAACACATTAATTTGAGAGAAAAGGTATCATGGTATCACATTAATTTGGGAGTAAGCGACATGGTAAGAAACGGAGTTAACTTACAGAGATAAATGTAAAACGAATGAGTATATATGTAGCCGCTATGATCTTACGATAAGTATAAGCAATGTGAGGGAGCCAAACAAGTAAGAGAGACTGTGCCATTGACAAAAACTTTATTTAAGAAACAAAGTGTAAACTGGAAAATGGATAAAAAATAAGGATACTTTAGAAAGGAAGTTTATAATGTAAGCTCCTTGTCTTTTGTTGCTCCAATACAAAATAGTACTGTAGTATATACTGAGTAAACCCTTTGTCTTAGTCGTTGGAAGGAATTACACGAACATTACCTTTGCTTTGTTAATGAACTAGCTGTAGAATGTGTCGACTGAAATACTGTATTGTATTGATTAAACTACTATTTCCAATCTATATACTAGTGGAGGGATTGTTAGTATACAATATAGTACATTGTATTTGTTGACCGTACACTCGACAGGATATTTAGGCAAAAGGAATATACACACAAAATAATAAATCTGCCTCAATAATAATAATAATAATAATTATTATTATTTAATCTTTAAATTGTTACAAGATTATTAATTTTTAAAATTAAAATGTAAAATAATTATTTATTTAATTAAATACTTTACAACTACTCTAATTAAAATGAAACACTTAAATTAAAAGATATTTCTTAGTAAACACTGTGAACATATCAAATTAATGGTGGGCAACGTAAGCGTCTCCAAATTTAACAAGTGAACTGCCTGGGAAGACGAATAAAATTAATTAATGAGCCATTTCAGCTTGTTTCATGAAACCAAAACCTAACGGCTTAACGGATGTTGCAATTCGAATGGAGTTTGAGACTTTCGCCTTGTTTATATTTTGTGTCCTCCATCCGGTAAAGAATTTGCTGACAACTATGTTTAAAAGTGATGACACTAACAGGACACACTGCGAAGCAAAGAACATTTTGTAACCCCACTTTCAACTTTTAGACTTTATTAAAAAAAAAACCCTTTTTTTTTATATTTTATTTTATTTTTTTATTTTTTTTTTTTTTTTTGAAAGAGGGGCCACTGGTTATTTAAAACTAGGCTAGAGCCTAGGGAAGCCAAAACTGCGCTGGGTCCAGTATGACGGGACTTGCAATTAAACTCATTGTTTAGCAACAATAACAATTTTATTTAGCTAGTTCAAATAACATGCAAGTATCCTTTCATCAAATTAAATTACATGTAGACATCAGCATAATAATACCTCCTTACATGTAGATATCAGCATAATAATACCTCCCAAATATAAATAACTATAACATCAATCAATATGCACACATAATTACACACAAATAAATAGTTACATAAATACACATGGCGGACACATATCGATATGCACACATATATATATACTACACACATGTTCACCTGGCAGGCAGCTCAGAAACATTTAACCATGCCACCGAAGAATAGCATCTTCAGTATCAGTGACCTAGATCCCCATCCCAAAATACTGTAAAAGGGTAAAGTACCCAGCCTCCATAAACTTTCATAAACCAAACCATTAACCAGTCCAGTTATGACTGCTTGCAACCAATGAAATTATCACAAGAATTCAAAATTTTAGAAAGGTTCCCCCAGATAGGACTGCGCCATGGCCAGGTCAACATGGCTGCACGGCCGTACGAATGTATAACAGAATTTATGATTAGAAGTAAGAATCAATAGTGTACTCATATTAACAACTGCACCAGTAGTACACTGTCCATGGCAGTAGAAGAACTGAATGAAATTTCACTTATATTGAATTGTTACTGAGTTAAAATAATTTTTATAAAACATACAAAATATGGTTTATGATTGAACCAATAGTGTGCTCATATTAACAATTTAACTAGTAGTACACTGGCTATGGCAGTAAAAGAACTGAATGAAATTTCACTTATATTGAATTGTTACTGAGTTAAAATAATTTTTATAAAACATATAAAATATGGTTTATGATTGAACCAATAGTGTGCTCATATTAACAATTTAACTAGTAGTACACTGGCTATGGCAGTAAAAGAACTGAATGAAATTTCACTTATATTGAAATATTACTGAATTAATATAATTTTATAAAATATATATATAAAGACCATTTTAATTAAAAAAAACTTTATAACATCAGCCCCTAATAAAACACGTTTGAGTTGTTTCTACAGTGTTGGCTTGGCCACAGGCGAGACCATGCGCACCACCAGATCCAGCAACCCAAAACATGCTATAGACCTGAACTAACGGCACCAGCGGGTGACGTCCACAGGTTACAGCACCACCCCAAACCTTTAAATCTACAAAAAAACGAAACCCATATAGCTATGAATACCCTTAATCAATGTAAGCATAATTCACCCCCTACAAATCAGTAAACTTAAGTCACCCACACTTTTACCCTTAAAGAAAATTTCTTAGCAAAATTGGGTAGCGCATGACCCCGTCCGGGCTCACACTTACTAAGGGGGCATAAGCCTTAATGAAATATACTGACAAAATTTAAAAGCACTTATTGTCTCGCTGGACTTGTGTCCCAACAACTTTAATTGGAGAAGTTCCAGGAAGAGAATACGGTGTTCTACATTGTAGAGGCCAAAATATAGATAAATGGGTTAAATGTCACCTGTGAAATCCGGCACAAAACCTGGTGTATTGTCCATTTCTTCCTCCCGACGGCACAGACGGAGAATTACTCGTGTAATGTCATTGGTGGCAGACGTTCGGCCACCCGCTGGAGTGGATCGAGATCGTCTTAGGTCGGGAACCCGAAGAGTCGCTTAGTCGATTATCTAGTCATGATGGTTAATAGCAGAGTACAAAATCAAACTGATGTCCGCCGGGAGAAATTGGAACTGTTTCGAGTTCGGCTGCCTGACGAATACTGAACTCCGTAGTCACAAGAAAAATATCTCTATCACTCCCGCCTAGAGCGCGCACGGATCGCGAACAAGACAGATAATGGCTCATACATCGCTCAAATAATTAATTCACAAACCCCCGCAATGACCGTCACCTAATTAACTAGGAAAATGGCCGAGTATTCCAAAACTCGGCACAATTTGTTGTTTACGAAGATGCGACTTGTAAAAATCCAACACAGATACTCGACAAATTTCCGTTTGTGCTGACAAACGTGATTACAGATATACACACTATTAAGAAATATGCAGGAACAATATTGACATCGACTGAAAGTTACTATGAGAAAAAATATATAGTTTATTAAAGTCTTGATATGTGTTTTCTAAACCTTGTATAAAAATGTATTTTAAAACTGCACAATTTCCGCTGTTTACATGGCCAGGCTCGGTTACAATGTCGAAACGAATTAAGCCTTATTCCTTTCTACTTACCTATTTACCTTTCAGGTTTGTTGTCCTTTCCCCTTCATATTCGCCTACTAATAAATTATATTTGTTCATCGCTTGGACGATTTTTGATCTCCAACACATGTGAGCTTTTCCCGTACAATTCCTTACGAGGGCCGCTCTAATACCTTTATGGCAATTCGACGTTTACTTTCTGCAAATCGCTTTCCGCTATTAACTTCAGTCGTCTCTCTTGCAGGCTACCGACAGTGTCGCTATCATTCTTCCATATGTTGTTCGCGTTCTATATTCAAGATTATTTAAAAATCTCTTTCATCTCAAGACTAACTAACTATCTCAATCATCTCTAACTAACTATCACTTTATAGGTTATTTCTGTTTCCACATAAACTTTTTTACATTGTGAAAATCATTTCTCTCCTTTGCCATGTATTTCCCTATTTTCCCATTTCTGCTGTGATCCGACTGCACTCGTCACAAATAACTGAGCTTAAATATTTAAATTTATCACGTTTTCTTTCACAGAATTTTCTAAAAATACAACTCATATTTCTTCACGTAGAATCGTCGTATGTTCGGTATTTTAAAGTTGATGTTTAAGCTCTATTTTACATAGTCCTCGTATAATTTACGAAGCATGTATTATAAAATTTTACGCAAAAGTAACTGAGCATCTGTTAAAAGCACAGAATGTAGCTTTCATTCTCCTGCAACAAAACATAAAAAAGTAATTTTCAAAGTATTCAAGGTTTTTTAACTAAATGTTGATGTTTAGGATTGAGATTTTTTTTTCATTTTCAGTAGCATGGTGAATAAAACTTTTCATGCTCTTCACAATACGGAGCACATGCTGGCTGTATTGTTTTGCAGTCCGGTATTTTACGATAACGCAAGTTGTGCCCATTGTGACTTTAAAGGCGCAGAGAGGACGCGTTTATAAATTTCATTTAGGAACAAAACGTCGGAGTTACGAGAGCCGATATCGCCCATGTACACCTCCAGCTTTTTATAGCGTAGAGAAAACAAAAATTAAGTTACAATATAAATCTTTTCTGTCATTTCAAATACGTTGTTTTTATCAAATTCTACGCTGTCTGTTGTATTGAGTTATAAAAAACAGTACCTCCACAGTGGTATGTGGGCCACGTGTACTAATTAGTGTGTATATGAAATATTTTTTGTAACGGTTACGATTATTTTATTAAATTTGACCGCTGAAAGACAGTCATTCTGCCACGGAGGCGGTGGGAAAAGAAACAATACAACTGATTGCATGAAACGTGATGTTAACTATGTAATGCAATATGACGGCGCATCAACTAATAATGAGATGCGTAATGAGCTGTAAGTAGCTCAAGCACTCCAGAAGCTTCTACAAGTATCGAGAGACTTCTGATAACGTTATTATCAGAATGGATATTCTGTCATACGTTACTGATGACTTTGACAAAGGGCTATCCAGATGTAGGCAAAGGCCAAGCACAGCCAGCTATTGTTCCATTTGATGTTAATCTAAACAAAATTCCTGGTCACTAGTTTGATGTCATTATTTATACAAAGTGATAATATAATAGTTTATTTTTAAGTACGGTTTAGTTACTTTTATGACCTTAGTGATTTCTGTTGCTACAGTGAAACTGTGTGAATGGATTACTATTAACTATGAGAAGTGTATTTTTTAAATAAAACCAGATTTGCGTAAAAACGTTTAATAAGACCTGGAGTTGTTTATCCTCTACAGAACTGATTTGTTGGTATCGAGCCAGATAGCTGTCTGCTTAAAGATTTGACAACTATATCTTATAAATTGGCAAGAAATTTACTTAAGCGATAATTGTCAGTGATGCATATCTACATTCATTTTTATAACAAAAAATTGTAATGTTCCTCCATCCATTGTCTTTTGTTTTACACTATTTTAACAGCTAAATTATAAATGTCATCTTTAATAACATTTTACACTTAATTGAGTTGTAAAAACAATCCTTAAAATTTGTGGTGTAATGATGAGTGAATGTTTCAACAGAATAATTAATTATTTTATCTTTTGCGTTCCTAACGACGTTTTAATTACATCAAAACGTGGGCGACTCATTACGATTGGATAAGCAACTTATTTGACACACAATAGAATTAACATAAACAGTTTTAAAATATTTAAGATTGGGATTTCAATAAATGTTTTATTAAATATTCTTTTTTATTTTTTTGAAATCTAATTTGTAATATATTTTTAAAAATAATTTAAAAGGTATATGTTGTGACATATTGTAAATCACTTTTCTGTTTTTGTATCTTTGTACCAAACCGATCAGTGAAACAGCACATACCGTGTCATGCTTCTGGCGGTACTGTAGTATCGAAAAGCAGAAATATTTGAGACTTTAAACAGATTCAAAATAAAAACGGAAATACACCGATGACGCCTCTTAATTCCCTGCAAGTTGTGATTTCTGTTGCATATAAAAATACAATATTCTAATTATCGGAAAGAAGTTTCGTTTCGGAAGTCATCAGCAAGATCAAATAGATGTGATCATGAAGACGAAAGTGTAAATGTCAGCTAAAGGCAATAGAGAACGAAAGCGAGAGTACAATGTTGATCTTATAAAGCGTCGAATAAAACGAAGAACATATTTTATGTTTCACGTTTTATTTTTCATCTATTTCCAAAAAGCAAATGAAGTGCTATATACTATATTTGAAACGTGTAAAACAGCATCTATAAAAGAATGTATTAAACATAAAAAATGTGACTTAAACATTCTCTTGGATCGTTTATACTTTTATTTTATACTCTTTCAAGCCTAACAATTTACACAACTCTAAATTTTCAACGTAAGTTGAATAACTGAAGTAACCAATGAAAATAAAAAGGTTTTTACTATTTTTTGTTCTCACATATTTTTACATTTTTTTACTTAAATATTACAATTATCCTTAAGATTGATTGGCATTTTTCTTCAGATTTATACGGCTTCTTATGAAGAATGCGCGTAGATTATACATTTACCTGATAGAGATTACCATTATACAACCAGCAAATTCCAGCATCTTGTAAACGATTATACAAAAGTCACTGTGCACTAATAATCTATTCTAGAACATAATAATTTAGAAAGTGATTTGAGTTGTGAATGTAACATCCAATCCCCAGACTGCGAAAACATTTATGTAGGCCGAAATGACAACCTTTTGAACGAGCTTAATAATTCTTAATGAACAACGAAAATTTGCAAATATTACATGGTAATTCAACCAAATTAATAATAATCATTCTTTCCCAAATGAAGCTAATATGATTTTATAAAAAAAAACAACTCGAAGGTTAAAAAGGTTAAAAAGGTTAAAAAATGAAATTAAAAATTTTTAGAAATATATGAACGTAACGTAAATAATAAGTCAATTGAAAAAAAGTTCAAAATTATATAATTGTCATAGTATAAAAGTAGTAATAATACTAATTTGTGTGTGTGTGTGTGTGTGTGTGTGTGTGTGTGTGTGTGTGTGTGTGTGTGTGATTTCCACTTGAATTGAGTTGTATTTAACAATAACAAAATTTATAAACGAAATTCGTAATTTGATTTAAAATTACGACAGTGTTATGCATAATGACGACGGTTAAAACCATGACGATAGATACAGTAAAACATGAGTACAATATCCTCCTTATAAAAGTGTGTGTAGATTTATTTAAATAAAAAAGTAAACTGAGCTATAATTTTCGGTTCCTGAAAACGACTGAAGACGTGTCAGTCACGAGCAGTCTTCCTGGTTTATTCTTTAAGTAAACATCAGTTCCACTAATTTTTTAAGTGAATTGGGCATTGGAATTTCCTTTAAAACCATTTTGATCTGAAATAAATATTATCCTAATCTCCATTATTGACCTACATATTTCACTAGATTGAATTTTTGATTATGATATCTAATTAAGTAAAACTAATAAATTTATGCTACACTCACTTGTTGCACACACCACTAGTCACTGTGACACCGATTAGCGCTTTCGAACGTACCCGTTCATCATCAGATCGTAACTGCCACGAAGGCACGTTATGATCTGATGATGAACGGGTACGTTCGAAAGCGCTAATCGGTGTCACAGTGACTAGTGGTGCGTGCAACAAGTGAGTGTAGCATAAATTATTTAACCACTAATAAAATTTGTAGTTTAAAAACTAATAAATGTTTTGATAATTATTATTTGATACCATCGATTCTTTCCAGTCGTAACGGTAAAATTGATACAACCTAACCAATGAAAGTGCATTTGGTAAAAACTGGCTTTTAAATTATGTTTACAATGAAACTTATATTATGGTTCAAGATTTTTATTGCTCGCAGTCGTATTTCCTACCTTGCCTTAAGTAATAAATCTGAACTATCCAATTACCTTTCAGTCCATCAAGCTATAGATCTCAAAGGTTTATGCTCTGTGGGTGGGGTATGCCATATTTGTTAGATTCGTTTCTGTTTTAAGAGATGATTCATTTACCTCTCTCCAGTTTATTGTTTGTGTGCTAGAGACTGTAAAGTATCTAGTGTTATCCTGTACGAACAAGAACAAAACATTCTGATCTAAAACGTTTTTATTGCTTTCTACTGCTATCCTTTTAAGCTTCAAACGACCGTAACTTTTAATGTATAGAATGTGTAACTTTCCACTTGTTACTTACGTTTTTATCTAAACTTTTTAATTTTACAAAATCACAGTGAAAATCATTTGTTTCAGTATGTTGCGACTGTGAAGTTTAAAGTGTGGCCGAATTATTGTTATTTTTGGGAATCCACTTCTTTCACATGTGATTGTGTTAATTCTTTGTTAAACTTTGTACCTTGTTAACGTTTGTTTTGTTAACGTGTTAAACTTAGTACCTTTCAATATCTGCATATGTAAACGGCGGGCGCGTGCAGTGACGTCACCCCCCCCCCCGCTAAACTGCTGCCAGCGTGTCCCACTACGCTCGCAGCAGTCTAGTTAGTTAACTGTTAAACTCTGAACGGGCAACAGCCTTCATTCGCCGCGCCTATGTAATACTTTCAATTCGGAATATTCCACTACAACTTATTATTATGCTTTTCAGTGCTTAATTCATTACTAGTTGGGTCAAGAGGCACTGGAATTCACCACAGTGTACGTTGACGACCTGCTTATCACGTCATCAAACTGGGATGAACATTGTGAAAGAGTCAAACATGTATTGAAAAAATTATCCAACAACAATATTACCCTTAAATTGGACAAATCGAAATTTATTGCAAAAGAAGTGAAGTTCTTAGGATTCAACCTGACCGATTTCTCTCGATTTATCTGTTACCAAAATTAAAATTTCTTACTATGGAATTTCTGACTGCTTTTAAAAATGAAACTGCACAATTACAAGAAATGTGTAAATTATAAATCTGCAAATTAATATTACTCAAACTTTATTTCAATTACACAGAAATTGTTCCTAGTCGTAAATAGGAAACTTATTTTTTCTTGCTACCTCAGGGAAATAGACTACGTAGGCCTAATGTTACGGGGAACTTTTACGTCGAGACTTCAGTTCAAGGATATGGAAAGTATACAGTATGATCTAGGCATATGGGAAAAGTAAGCAACTTGCGAACTCGATCTGTATAATATATAGGTAGATCTGACGGCTGTAAAACTAGGTAGGAAATTACTGTTTTCGTGATATGCATGTTACAGGATTCGTGAAGTTTTATCATGGATAAAATTTATATGTATTGTAACGAGAAAGACGAGGTCGTACCTGTTAAAATGTGTTCACACTTGTTTATTATGTGTATTAGTGTGAATGTAGTGTGTTTGCCTCACACCGGTCGTTACATTAATCGAAGTCACTACTGGGGTCTGTAGCGTTGTCAAAATTACCAGTACAACCTACCTGTTAATTCATAGGGGTTGCGAATCCCGGGTGGCGCCAAATTGTTTCTATTAAAACAATTAAAATAGTTAAATTATAAGATGATACGTGTTATTAGCGTGGACAGCTGGAGCGTTCGAATGGTTCCCGCCGCTATACAGGTTGCCGTCTTGACCACTCGAGACGAGCGCTAGTTGGTTATTGAATAAAACTTGCTAACACACATATACTCTACAATGTCCTATGAAATAAAAAGATAGTAATACTCTGTACTGTGATTTTAATACAAATTCAGTCATTAATTAATATGACAAAAGGATTATAAATGTTTTGATAACAAATTGCTCCGGTTTATAACATGAAACACAAATATCTCAAGGTTGGCAAATCGATCTGAAAACAAATTATTTCTCTGCCGCTATGGCTACAGTTACATACAATATATTAATCTGTTTAAAATCTGGGGTTCTTTGGATTATGAAATAAGACATAAACGTTGGTTACATTAAAAAAGTACACTACCATACCTTATACGTACTTAGAAAGTATAATGTGTTTTTACAAATTGTTCGGTTATATCGTATTTTTGTTACAAAGTTGCACTCTTATGCTAGGTTATATTTTGATTAATAAAATGTTTTTACGTAAGTAAATTATGCATTAAAACCTTTGAAAGAAAATGATATTTGTTCAATAGTGAGAAATTTGATCATTTGAAAAATATTTAAAGTAATTTGGTTTTTTGGGATTAAGGAAATTATTCGATACTTATCAGTTCAGATAGTGTTGATATGTTGTCATCTGGGGTAGTGGATATTCTGCGAATTTGGATTGGTTTTAAGCTTCGAACATCTTTTTCAATCTTGTCTTGGGATTTCTGTTAACTAATTTATTGGTATTTGGTTCCAGGACATCGTTAATTCATGGTAGGTCGGCATCTATTTGTCTTTGTTCATCTTGGTTAACTTCCGAAACTTTTCGTAACTATTTAAAGTAAAATTTCAATCATCACAATTTTGCGTGCCGCTTACCCACGCGTCATTTCTTCAAGTCTAATAAATTTAACGGAAAATTAGCCTTCAACGGCCCGTTACTATGGTAACATCACTCCTTCGATTGGTTAATTCCTCTTTCAAAAGCATTGTTAAGAGATTTGAATTTTTATTCAAATTTATTAATTATTTTCCTAATGGTTTTATTCCTTTATATTTCCTTTGGGGTAATAAATGATATCACTATTATCTTTCCTTCCTTTCAAAGTTTACAACGATACCTCATAAGATCATATTCTGTTATACATTAACTTTAGTCTAAATATTTGACATTTGATAAATTACATATCTTTCTTAAATTAAACTTTTATAATAACATTTCTGTTTTAAAATGATTTACATATAATTACTGGCCATCTACTGGTCTTAGATTAGTAAAGTTTCTTGCGAAATTGTTACAATTGACATTTGAGTGTATCTGACAGTTAGATGTTTTCATAGCCAAGATTAGCCATGATGGTTTTTGGTGGATTTCTTTTAAAATTACATTTTGAATTCAACCTGATGGGCTTCACTTAGTTATCATATTTGTTTGTGTTGTGTGTTCATCCTGTTTGTGTTTTAATTGCTATTTAATACAGCTTTCATTACACATATTTTAAAATATAACAATTAGGCTTATGGACTGCAAGTTCCCTTCAGCCATATCCTCTTCATAACATTGAACCAAACTATTCTTTACAAGTTACTAGTTATTGTTAGTTTTAATATTAATTTCTTTCTTTTGTTACTACTTTAAGTGATAAACATCATCACTTCTTGCAAATTTATGAAAGTTATTTCCCCTTTCAACATGGGGTGTTTTATTCATTGTAGTCTTAATTTTAAAACAAAACCTTATTTCTATCCTACTATTTCCTCCATACCATGTTAATACAAACTGTTTTTGTCTGGGCTTTCTCCCTGAATAATTTTACATGCTTCTTTTACATCTATTTGAAATATTACTTTTAATTATTTTTAATTATATAAACGTGTATAAGATCACTCAAATCATTGATTGTTTATCAATGCTTTATAAAGTGTTTTCTTACTTATCATTACATTTTTATTGCTTAACATAACTATTTCCCTGTATCACCTTCACCTTTAATTAATAGAGGTTCATCACTGATACACTTTCACTATTTTTAGGGTATTTACACTTTCACTATTTTTAGGATATATACACTTCCACTATTGCACTTTACTTTGGTTCACTGTTTGTATTGAGTGTTATTTAATGGGTAATCCCTATACTTTTCTCCTATTATTTCTCACTATTTCTTTACAGCATAATATTTATTATTAATAATATTAAGTTAGTTATTTTTTATTAAATCTAACCTTCCTAATTGTGTTATTGTACTTTTCTACACTACGTTACTTTACAATCGTATTGTGTCTTTAAAATAGGTACATAAGTTAATTCAATTATAACAATACTATTTGTTTCATTAATGGATAATTATTTGGTGTTTACTTACAGTATTCTATCCTTGAGTCTACTATTTCTCCCCTTTATATGTGTGTTAGTTTCCCCTTGGGTTTAATCTGTCTCCTCTTCATTCTTCCTCTTCTTCTCCATTTTCATCTTCTTCAATTGTCTTCATCTTGGTTCGGTTCTCCTCTTCTCATCTGGTTTGATTTCTGTTTAGTCGTAGGGATTTGTTCTCTTCCTTTGATTCTTCTTTAGTTCTGGTTTCTTATTTTCCTTTGTTAGTTCATAATTGTTTGGTCAATCACCTTTTTTCTTGAGTATGTTACGTGGTTCCCTTCTTTGTGTTTTTGTTGTTGGGTCAATCACTTGGGTTGGGTTATATCGTCGTTCGTCGCGTCATAATATTTATATTTTACTCATTTTTAAACATTTTATTTTATATGAAGTATTTTTATAGTAAGAATTATCTTTTTTATCCCTGGTACTGGGTTTGGCTTATTTGTGTTGTAACATAATGCCTCTCCTCTAAAATTGATCATTTTGATAAAACACTAGCATAGTTTTTTATGAAATTATCAGTTATAGATAACCTTTTTCCTTTTCTTTCTTGTTTGTTTCTCCATTCTTCATTTCTCTTCTTACTTAATTCGTTCCTTTTTATTTGGATCTGTTTTTATTCATTTCCATGGTGCATTTTCCCTCATATACAAATTTTTCCCTAACTTTATAGTAGTTGGTTTCTCCCATTACTACTCATTTCTCTGAGACCAGAGGCACATCATCTCTGCTCAATTTATTTGGATTGCTGGACTTTTCAACAGTCAATCTTAAATACCCTTTTTGTCAACTTGTGACTTAAATCAATAATGATAATAATATACTTTGGGATTGTCCACCTTGTGGTTTGTTTTTAGATCACTTTGGCTTTTTACTCATTCTTCTTTCCGCTATACCTTAACTATACACTATCATCTACTCATACACTTGATTGTCTTTATATTCATTCATATGTTAATCTCATCATATCTAACTTTTCATTATTTTGTTTCAATGCTCGTTGTGATCATTTTAATTGTCTTAGACATTTTTTATTCTTTTCTTAGTCACTTAGCAATATTCTGCTTTAGAATATTATCTGTATATTTGTTTTATATACAATTTCTCTCTCTTCCTTGTACCAGTTAAGATTTTTTTTTTTCTTAGAATACTTTTGATTCATTATAATTTCATATAATTATCTCATTAATTTGAGCTTGATTTTATTTTTTGTTTATTTTATTCTGTATTAAATATCGTTTTTGTTAATTCTTTGTAAGTTAATTGTCTTACCTTAAAGGAATGTTTGTAGCGTATTCCTTTTTAGTTATTTTTTGTTTAATTATAATAGTAAGTTTGTGATTCTTACATTTTTATTATATAGGAATGAGTGTAACTTATTCCTTATTATCTCACTTTTTTACTTCATACTTCATATATCAATCTTTTATTAGACTGTAAATTGATTTAAATTGAAAGGAATTTGTGTAACGGTTTCCTTTGTTTTTTTTTCATTATTGTTTAATTATATTAATTCTTTTTATTTCGCATATATCATCTAAATAATTGAGTAAGTTGCTCTTACAATCTCTTTTGGAATTTTGAAATATGTTTCATTTCATAATGGTTTTATTCTTCTTCGTAAAATTTTTTATCGAAGTTTGGTTATACACTCCCTTTATTTTTCTTGTATTTATATTGCTTATCTGGTAAGTATTATTACCATTATCTCTTGTGATGATATACGGACCGGTATATAGCAATAATAATTTCTTTGCTATACCTTCCATTGTACTTGGTAGTTCACGATTTTTAATTAATATTTTTTCTCCTTCTTTATATTTGATTATTCTGGGTTGGTTTTTTGCATATTTGGCCTTTTGTTTCTCAATTTTTTCCATTAAGAGGCTGTACCATTTGTTTTTATCATACGGGTCTTCTGGGTTTTTTGGGAATTCTATTATTTCTTGGATCTCTCTATTTGGCTTCCTATCGAACATCATTAAGTAGGGTGTATTTTCAGTAAATTGGTGATAGCTGATATTTAAAAACACTTCGGTTGAAGATAAAAATTTGTACCATTCTCTCTGGTTATTATGACAATAAGTTCGCAAAATGCGTCCCACCTCTCTCAACATTCTTTCTGCTGGATTACTACTAGGGTGGTATACTGAAGTTTTATATGTTTTAATGTTTAGTTTTAGTAATTCTTCTCTCCACCTTCTTCCCTTAAACTGCGTTCCATGATCGGTTATTATCATGTACGGTTTTCCAATCTCTGACATGTATTTATTTTTAATAATATCTAATATTTTCTTTGTTGTGGCTCTGTTTATAGCGTATAATTTGGTGTACTTGGTGTAATGGTCAAGTATGATCACAATGAACTTGTATCCATGTCTTCCTCCGCTACGTGGGAATGGTCCACATATGTCGAGGAACACCTTCTCTAGTTTGGCACTTGATGTGATGGGTATCATCGTTCCATTCTACCTCTCGTTATTGGTTTTGACCATCTGACACAATGTGCAGGCTTTTATGTTTTTATTCACTTTTCTTGTAAGATTTTTTATGAACAAATCTTCCTCTAAAGCTTTTACCATTTTAATTGTTCCCATGTGGCCGTATCTCAAATGGTAATCTTTGATGATTTGATTTTCTAATGATTGAGGAATTACTAGTTTCCATGTGTCTTGGTTCTTTTTTGTTTTTATAAATAAGATATCATTGTATAAACAGTAAAATTTGTTAATAATTGCTTCAGACTCCATCAGTCTTTTTCTGATGTTGGATATTTTGGTATCTTGCTCTTGTTGCAACACTATTTGGTTTACAATATTTTCCAGGTCCTTACTATCTTTCAATATATAATACACCTTTCCTATCTTCCCCTTTTATCCTTAAAATGTCTGATTTACTACATTTATTCTGGATAATACGTCAGCCACTATGTTTTTGCGTCCTGGAATATACTCCCATGTAATGTGGTATTCTTGCAGAGCAAGTATCCATCGAGTAAGTCGGCCATGACTCAATTTACACTGTTTGAGAAACGATATTGATTTATGATCGCTTCGGACCGTGATATGATATCCTAGTATGTATGTCCTAAACTTGCCGCACGCGAATACTATGCTGAGCAACTCTTTTTCTGTAACATTGTAGTTACGCTCGCAGCTATTTAGTATTCGGCTGGCGAAGCTAATGACCAGGTGATTTCCATCTTCGTCTTCCTGGTACAGCTCTGCGCCTAGGCTTACATCACTAGCGTCGCAGTTTAGGTAGAACGGTTTTTCAAAATTGGGGTGATGTAATATAACAGTATCAACAAACTTTTGTTTAATTAATTTGAGCACTTCCTCTTGTTCCGCTCCCCACGTCCATTTTTCTTTCGAAGAGAGTTGTTTGGATAATTTTGCTGTAGGTGGGAGTAGTTGGTTTGAAACTTCCTATAGTAATTACATACTCCTAGGAAGGATTGCAATTGCTTTTTGTTTCTTGGTGATGGGAAATTTTGTATGGCTTCAACCTTCTCTTGGGATGGAGAGATTCCCTTCTCGGTCAGGTTGAATCCTAAGAACTTCACTTCTTTTGCAATAAATTTCGATTTGTCCAATTTAAGGGTAATATTGTTGTTGGATAATTTTTTCAATACATGTTTGACTCTTTCACAATGTTCATCCCAGTTTGATGACGTGATAAGCAGGTCGTCAACGTACACTGTGGTGAATTCCAGTGCCTCTTGACCCAACAATTGGTCCATGCACTTTACGAACACTGCTACTGAATTAATGAGTCCAAATGGTAACCTTTTGAACTGGTAATTTCTACCGTCAAATATGAAAGCCATGTACTGCCTACTGTGTGGGTGCAGCTCCACCTGCCAGTACCCACATACAGTATCCCAGGTGCTAATATATCTTATCCCATAAAATGTCTTCAGAATTTCTTCTATTTCTCCTGGTGAGGTTCGGTCATTGATAATCATTTTATTTATTTCTCGGGCGTCCAGGCAAATTCGTACCTTGCCATTTTTCTTGGGTATGGCTACTATGGGGCTGGTATATTGAGATTGGCTATACTCAATAATATCTTCAGCAATCATTCTATTTATCTCCATCCTGACTTCATTTTTCAGGGAATGTGCTATGGGATATGATTTCCTGTGGAAGTCTACCGGTTCTCTGAAACTAATTTTACACTGGTATCCTTTAACTTTTCCTGGGGTGTTTGAAAAGACATGTTGATAGTCGTTATAAATTGCAATTAGTTTTTTAGACTGTTGCTCACTAATTTCTTGTAGAGGCCGTTCGCTTTGGAAGGTTATGATCGCTTCCAACTTCTGTTTCCACAAGGCTTTGCGCTCCTCCTCCTCGGCCATGGTGATAGATGGTTCACGCCTCTGACAATAATAACTCTTCAATCCTGGGTCTTGGCTCAGAGCAATTGGAGTTGACATACAATTTATAATGTTTGCGGACCAGGTTCCTTGTTCCGAAGTTAACAACAAGACTCCCTTCTGCAGGTTTATTACTGCTGAATACCTTCTTAATACATCACACCCGATAAGCATGTTGAATGGTAGCCCACTTGCCACGAGAAATATAATAGGGATGGTTGATTCTAGATTATCTAGCTCCAATGATACTTGTTTTCTCACCGTTTTGTTCTGTTTACCAGTTGCGCCAATGATGATTATATTATTTATTGGCAGTGTAGGGATTGGTGTTCGAGAGTGAGCTTGAATTCGTTCTAATTCAGGCTGGTTGATTAGAGAGATATTAGACCCCGTATCCACCATGATAATGGTTATTGTGCCGTTTATGGTCGCCTTGATGTGAACAATTTCACTATTATTTTGTGGTAATTGTTTGGCCACTTCTTCGAGAAGTTCCTCTCGAATATCCTTTAAATAATTGTTGTATATTATCGTAAACATTTTATTTTCCTTATCTGACGTTGTTCGACGTATCAACCCAAGTGATTGGTCATGTGAAGGGCGTTGATACTTTTTCACTGACCCGTTTAGTTTAAAGGTGGTTGCTGGCTGACGGCCAGGTTATTTGACTGGTCGTTCGTTTCATTGTTCAGCCCTTGTTGCTGGTTGTTTCCATTCTGAAGTGGTTCGTTGTTCCTGCTCACTGATGGTTGATTGTTATTATTATTGGACGTGTGGTACCATGATTCTGGGTGCCAATTCGGGTTATATTTTCTGTGGTTATTCTGTCTTCTCCCCCTGATGAAATTTACGTGACGTCGGCCGTCGCTTCTATTTGGATTACCCCCGGGTCCCCGGTTGTACTGGTAACTAGGATGATACCGGTTGCCGTAGTAGTTATGGTTGTTGGGGTGACCATTGGTGCGTTGTTCAGGTTCAGCTCCTCTGTAACTATCATTCGGTCGGTTATTATTTTGGATGTTTCTATTGTTGTCTTGATTCCCTTGACGATGGTTTTGTTGACCTCTGTTACCTGGCTGATTACTCGGAGGATGATTCTGGGTATTTCTATTGAATGGCTGTTCTTCATTATTATTATGATTGTTTCGGCCCCAGTTATTCCGGTTATTGTTTTGTGGATGATTGTATGGTACATTGAAATTAGTCGTATTATTATGTTCATTCCATTTGTTGTACCGCTGGTTCGTGATCCGGTTTTTTCGGTATTGGCCATCATTCTCCAGGTCCTCCAACAGACTAGCCATTCCTTGAATTGTTTTTATTTGTCCTTGCCTTCGGGCCTTCTGTATTGCTTCTTCGTAATGATAACCCAGCTGTATTACCAAAGACTCCTCGGGTATCTTGGGTTCTAAATTTCTGGCTAAACATACTTTTCCCAAAAAGTAGGACGTTAAAGTGTGTCCTCCTTGTGACTCGTATCTTCCATTGCTGATATCATTGCGGGCCACATTCTGTGTGGACTCGGACCAATATTTCTCCCGGAATTGTCTCTTAAACTCTTGTGTGTCATTGATCTCGGGTCGAGTGGCCGTCCACCAGTTGTCATGGGTGTCTCGGAACATTTCGTCTATCATACTTCTCACACTGGACCACCTGGTTTCTCTATTTTTTTCTATCAGCTCTTCTACCCGTTTGAGGAATTCTATCGGGTTCCTCCGGTAGCTGCGGAAATTAATCATCTCTCGATTTTCGCTGGTTATGATCTGTGTGTTATTATAAGGTTTCTCTCTTAATGCATCTAGCTCCTCTTGCATTTGTTTCTCCCGTATACTTATCCCCTGGATTTTCTCTCTGTTTTCTCTGGTCATTCCGTCTAGTTTATCGATGACGGTGTATACCTTCTCCACACGATTGTTTACATCTATTTGTATCTCTTGGTGCCTCTCCTCCAGTTCCTTGACCACCTCCTGTTTGTTCTTCTGGCACCCTTCGGTAAGGACTTGGTAGAATTCTGTCGCTCTCAATTTACCTTCCTCCTCAACATTACTGATTTTATTGTTCAATTCTTCTCGGATTTGTATCACTGTTTCGTTGGTCTCCGTTACCGTTTGCCTGATCTCCTCTCGACATTCGACTAGCTGTTGCTTCCATTCCTCCTTGGTTTTCTCACTTTCTTCCTCTATTTTCCGTTGGAGAATAACATTATTATTTTCCATCTTCTTATTTACTATCTCCAGATCCTTCTGGATCTGTTTCTTCAGCTCCTCGCTCTTCTTTTCCAATGCCTCCTGACTTCTCTTCAAGTCTTCATGGTTGCTCTCTATTTTGTTATTCAGAAATTCTATGTTCTCCTTCATCTGCTTCTTCAATTCTTCACTGTTTAGGTCTAGTTTTTCCAATTTTTTATTCAAATCTTCCTTGTCTGACGCTAGTTTTCTATTCAATTCTTCCTTGTCCCGTCTTCTTTCTTCCTTGTCTGACTCTAATCTCTTATTTGTTTCCCTTGAAAGTCCAGCTATGAAATTCATCAGGTCTTGTATGCTCGGACCTCCCTTTGCTGTTTCATTATCTCCATCCTGTTGTTCTCTCTCATCGTCCTGAACTGGTTTCTCAAATGGGTTGTCAACTATTACCTCCGCTTCCGGTTCTGGTTCAGGTGGGTTTGGATTTTCCATTTGGTCCTCCTGTGGGTTCTCTTCCAGCAATTCTCCAGTCGTTTCCTCAACTTCTACTTCCTCAACTTCTTCCATTTCTTCTTGGTTTAATGCTTCCTTGCCTTTGCGCCTCGTAACCATACCGTGTCTATTCATAACCTCCGCTAGTTATCCTTTCTAGCCTCACGTTGCTGGTCGCAAATATGTAACGAGAAAGACGAGGTCGTACCTGTTAAAATGTGTTCACACTTGTTTATTATGTGTATTAGTGTGAATGTAGTGTGTTTGCCTCACACCGGTCGTTACATTAATCGAAGTCACTACTGGGGTCTGTAGCGTTGTCAAAATTACCAGTACAACCTACCTGTTAATTCATAGGGGTTGCGAATCCCGGGTGGCGCCAAATTGTTTCTATTAAAACAATTAAAATAGTTAAATTATAAGATGATACGTGTTATTAGCGTGGACAGCTGGAGCGTTCGAATGGTTCCCGCCGCTATACAGGTTGCCGTCTTGACCACTCGAGACGAGCGCTAGTTGGTTATTGAATAAAACTTGCTAACACACATATACTCTACAATGTCCTATGAAATAAAAAGATAGTAATACTCTGTACTGTGATTTTAATACAAATTCAGTCATTAATTAATATGACAAAAGGATTATAAATGTTTTGATAACAAATTGCTCCGGTTTATAACATGAAACACAAATATCTCAAGGTTGGCAAATCGATCTGAAAACAAATTATTTCTCTGCCGCTATGGCTACAGTTACATACAATATATTAATCTGTTTAAAATCTGGGGTTCTTTGGATTATGAAATAAGACATAAACGTTGGTTACATTAAAAAAGTACACTACCATACCTTATACGTACTTAGAAAGTATAATGTGTTTTTACAAATTGTTCGGTAATGTCGTATTTTTGTTACAAAGTTGCACTCTTATGCTAGGTTATATTTTGATTAATAAAATGTTTTTACGTAAGTAAATTATGCATTAAAACCTTTGAAAGAAAATGGTATTTGTTCAATAGTGAGAAATTTGATCATTTGAAAAATATTTAAAGTAATTTGGTTTTTTGGGATTAAGGAATTTATTCGATACTTATCAGTTCAGATAGTGTTGATATGTTGTCATCTGGGGTAGTGGATATTCTGCGAATTTGGACTGGTTTTAAGCTTCGAACATCTTTTTCAATCTTGCCTTGGGATTTCTGTTAACTAATTTATTGGTATTTGGTTCCAGGACATCGTTAATTCATGGTAGGTCGGCATCTATTTGTCTTTGTTCATCTTGGTTAACTTCCGAAACTTTTCGTAACTATTATAACAAATAGAAATAGTGTAGTAAGTGTAAAAGTGTTGTATGCTGTCGGGCGTTACCTCCGCGCACTTTTTGTTACTTACTGTTGACTGGATCCTCTGCGGTGATGTAGTCCTGTAACACAACTTAATATTATGTTTTTTGTGGGCGCCACTTGGAATCGTTTGTTCCAAGAATAAAATGTGATTAATAAAGAAATTAAAATTTTTAAATCTTGCTTCTATGAAAAAATATAAACAAGTCAGTTTAGCTTGGAAAAATCAGGTAAGTTTAATGATTGTTCAAAAACAAACAAATCGTCTGAAGGACTAACATTCATAAAAAAATTATACAATTGCAGAGTTACTAAAAAAATTCACAAGTTATTATTATTATTATTATTATTATTATTGACAATTTTATATATCCAATCAAGTATCGGCTAGTATTTTCAAATTTTTACTCAGTTGAAAAGCATGAGTTTAATACGTGAAAAAATCTTTACTCTCAGGACGTGACTCCTTTGAACTACCAAGACATATCAATAAGACGCTTTACAAGAAAAATTAAGTGATTTGAAGGTGTGTGTGGCATGTGTAGTACAACTGTGTGATAAATGTAACCAGGTAAAAAAATGACTTTAATTTTGGTAACTCACGTTCCAATGATTAATTAATCTCGCACAGGACCCTCCTCTCGGGTAGTTTTTTCAATCTCGCCTCTTCATGTGTCCACTGAATCTATTTTAAGTCAAAATTGCGATCATTTACTATTTCCGCACTTTTTGTAAAAACGTTTGGCAGTAGATTCTCGTTCAAACCCCGCCAATACGCATCAGCTGCTCCGCGTTGATTCTCAAATTGGCCGCCACAGCGCTGATTCCCATGTAGTCGAGAGAAAGGCTTTGTGTTTGTTTGTTTACGTTAAGGGGTTATTGTCAAGTTAGTCTGTTTATGCGAACACAGCAGAATTGGTTCTCTATTTAAAGTTTTGGTCCCTCCTGGGCCGTTGACGTTCTGGCTGCGTGATTTCTATTAAAATTTGCCGTGTTGCTGCGCTATTTCAGCAACACATTGGCGTAGATTCTTGTTGAGGTTAAGTCAGTCTGTTTGTCAATGTACGGGAAAAGCCTTTCTTCGTCTTGTCGATTTCTCGCCTCTCGGTTTCGCCTTAGCTGCGTTGATCAGTGTCGTGGGTGATGCATCTGTTCTGGAGTACAAGTTTCAAGTGTTTTTGGGTCGAATTTGGTCTCTCTTTTATACTAGTTCAGCCTGATTGAGATTGTGAACTTCCGGTATATTTGTGTAAAAATTCTTTCTAGATTCTTCGAGAATAAACGAAATGGAACATTATGGAACAATTTTCATTTCCGTCGAAGCTTTTAGAACAAATTTCTTATTCTTCATACTACGGATATTTCAAAAATTACTCTGGTATTTATCAAACAGTTTTACATTAGTACTCACAATTTGTATGCCATTATTACATTTAGATTCTCTGTTTTCAACTGACTCTAGTGATACTAATTATGATTGGTTTTTAATTAAATTAAGTCTAATAAGTAACACAATATACAACTCTGACCTTGGGTTGTTGTCATTAAAATTCAATTTTTTAGAACAAAAATTGTTGTGGAACTATTATGTCTCTTCCACAATCTGAACATACAACAATACTATCTTCCTATAACAAAACAAACAAATTTTAACATATATAATACCTAGATAATTACAATTTTACCTGGCCTCTGTCCATGGCCTAGATTTTTGTCAATGTTATAACACAATGATTAGTCTCTTTCTTTAACATATGTAATATTTCACTAGTGTACACTCAGAGTTTATTATATTGTCTGTCTTTTGTGATACCTGGTTACTCTTTACATATATTATTTTTATCACAGGATGACATAGCATCATTGATTGGTCTTGAGATGCCCTTTTCCATGGTGTGATAAATCTCACTCTTATAAGTTAAATTCTTTTATAATTGACTTTATTTTCAACTGAGTTTGTTCGTTTTTAAGGTATACTGAAGTATTGTACCATTCTATTTTATTTTTGTTAGCATTTTGTAAATATTTAGTCAGATATGTTTATTTTTGTACTGGTTGATTGGCTCCAGCCATACATGGTATAGGTAAATATTTTGCTAACTTGACTATTACAATGTTAAAGTTAGTCAAATATATTAGTATAGTCGCTTTATATCATATTTCAACTTTCTAATGCAATTTGGTTGCATTTTGGCAACATTAAATCCATAAATCATACAATATTTTATGCCTCCCACATGTTTTTAGTTAATGCTGTTTTTGGCTATTTTGACTGACTTTTATTCATTTGACAGCTTTCTTTATCTAAGATAAATTGTTCATTTTTGTCTGCTTGACAATTACATATAGTTTTTATTTCAATCTGATAATAATTAATTTTTCATGAAATCTGGGTGTTTGGTCTCAAATCCAACACATTAGTATTTTTTGTCATAACAAATATATAATTTTTATTTTAACTTAAATTCTTTCTAATAATGTATTTAAATCATTTAATACATTTATTTTATTTACATTACATAATATAATAATGGATCATGTCCATTCATTCACAAAAAATAGTTCTTAATACTCTATTCAGACTTAATAATTAATGACTTCATTTTGGTTGATTCTGACATTATTCGTCTCTCTTATAGTGTCTTATGGTTTTTTCACTGTTATTCACTTTAATAATATATATGGGGTTTGTGTCTTAGTCATAGTTTGGTCGTTTTTTCATGTTAGTAGTAATGATTATTAGACAATATTACACAAATTTTTTAGGACTACTTGGGTTTGATACTGTTCACCTCACTTTGTTCTTATGATAATTGCTATGTAAATGGTTTCCTTTATGGAACGTTCTGTGACGTTACACTATTTAAAGTAAAATTTCAATCATCACAATTTTGCGTGCCGCTTACCCACGCGTCATTTCTTCAAGTCTAATAAATTTAACGGAAAATTAGCCTTCAACGGCCCGTTAGTATGGTAACATCACTCCTTCGATTGGTTAATTCCTCTTTCAAAAGCATTGTTAAGAGATTTGAATTTTTATTCAAATTTATTAATTATTTTCCTAATGGTTTTATTCCTTTATATTTCCTTTGGGGTAATAAATGATATCACTATTATCTTTCCTTCCTTTCAAAGTTTACAACGATACCTCATAAGATCATATTCTGTTATACATTAACTTTAGTCTAAATATTTGACATTTGATAAATTACATATCTTTCTTAAATTAAACTTTTATAATAACATTTCTGTTTTAAAATGATTTACATATAATTACTGGCCATCTACTGGTCTTAGATTAGTAAAGTTTCTTGCGAAATTGTTACAATTGACATTTGAGTGTATCTGACAGTTAGATGTTTTCATAGCCAAGATTAGCCATGATGGTTTTTGGTGGATTTCTTTTAAAATTACATTTTGAATTCAACCTGATGGGCTTCACTTAGTTATCATATTTGTTTGTGTTGTGTGTTCATCCTGTTTGTGTTTTAATTGCTATTTAATACAGCTTTCATTACACATATTTTAAAATATAACAATTAGGCTTATGGACTGCAAGTTCCCTTCAGCCATATCCTCTTCATAACATTGAACCAAACTATTCTTTACAAGTTACTAGTTATTGTTAGTTTTAATATTAATTTCTTTCTTTTGTTACTACTTTAAGTGATAAACATCATCACTTCTTGCAAATTTATGAAAGTTATTTCCCCTTTCAACATGGGGTGTTTTATTCATTGTAGTCTTAATTTTAAAACAAAACCTTATTTCTATCCTACTATTTCCTCCATACCATGTTAATACAAACTGTTTTTGTCTGGGCTTTCTCCCTGAATAATTTTACATGCTTCTTTTACATCTATTTGAAATATTACTTTTAATTATTTTTAATTATATAAACGTGTACAAGATCACTCAAATCATTGATTGTTTATCAATGCTTTATAAAGTGTTTTCTTACTTATCATTACATTTTTATTGCTTAACATAACTATTTCCCTGTATCACCTTCACCTTTAATTAATAGAGGTTCATCACTGATACACTTTCACTATTTTTAGGGTATTTACACTTTCACTATTTTTAGGGTATATACACTTCCACTATTGCACTTTACTTTGGTTCACTGTTTGTATTGAGTGTTATTTAATGGGTAATCCCTATACTTTTCTCCTATTATTTCTCACTATTTCTTTACAGCATAATATTTATTATTAATAATATTAGGTTAGTTATTTTTTATTAAATCTAACCTTCCTAATTGTGTTAGTGTACTTTTCTACACTACGTTACTTTACAATCGTATTGTGTCTTTAAAATAGGTACATAAGTTAATTCAATTATAACAATACTATTTGTTTCATTAATGGATAATTATTTGGTGTTTACTTACAGTATTCTATTCTTGAGTCTACTATTTCTCCCCTTTATATGTGTGTTAGTTTCCTCTTGGGTTTAATCTGTCTCCTCTTCATTCTTCCTCTTCTTCTCCATCTTCACCTTCTTCAATTGTCTTCATCTTGGTTCGGTTCTTCTCTTCTCATCTGGTTTGATTTCTGTTTAGTCGTAGGGATTTGTTCTCTTCCTTTGATTCTTCTTTAGTTCTGGTTTCTTATTTTCCTTTGTTAGTTCATAATTGTTTAGTCAATCACCTTTTTTCTTGAGTATGTTACGTGGTTCCCTTCTTTGTGTTTTTGTTGTTGGGTCAATCACTTGGGTTGGGTTATATCGTCGTTCGTCGCGTCATAATATTTATATTTTACTCATTTGTAAACATTTTATTTTATATGAAGTATTTTTATAGTAAGAATTATCTTTTTTATCCCTGGTACTGGCTTTGGCTTATTTGTGTTGTAACAGTATTTGCTTATGTACACTGTACAGAGAGAGTAATCATTACTTTTTCTCCTCTCAACATCTAATCAAAGTATCTACATTAAGTGAATAATGACACTAAACAGTATAGAAATAAAAGGAACGAATTAATTTAATGGTCGATATAGAAATTTTAAAAGTTTTCTTGAAATTCTGAAAAAAAAATAGTGTATCAAAAGCATTTCCAGTAAAATTTTACTTGTTTCTTTAATCACATCCAGTGGATTCCCAACATCGCCGTTCCCGCCTATCACATACTGCCTCAACGCAGCGCGGGAGTGAAACTGGCCTTTCAGCTGGATTGGAACTGATGTAAACAAGGGTAAGATTGTGTGTGTATTGCGAACAGGTGAGCCGTCCCAAGTTAGTAGCTGCACGAGATGCAGTGAACCCTAGTAACGGGCGTCCCCGGCAAGTAGCTGCACTAAATGTGGTGACTCCGGCGTAGCGGCGCGTGTTTGGGAACCATGATTCTTTTCCATGGCCAGTAGCCTTATGGCGTTCCATTCTTTGGGACTTTGCAGGGTGAACCCACTCACGCACCCGTGAAAGGTGTGCGGGCGTAGGTCGCGTCATTAAGTAGCGACCCACGCGGGTGGCCGGGATGGGACCACGGGGAATCACGGTTGATGGTCACCGCCGATTGGTGGCTTCCTGTGTGCCTGCGCACCCTTTCTTCGGTGTCATTGGCACTGACAGTTGGGAAATGTGAGTATCGCCGCACGGACGGTGAACGGTTTTCACTCTGGATCCTAAAAGCGCCACGCGAACGGGAACCGGTGGGGATATTCCCTGGCTAGTAGCTGTCTCACGACAGTCCGTGATGTCCATTAGAACACTAGTGGCGTTCAGTCCAGCCTGGTTCTTCTCCCCTCTTCGTCGGACTGGGGTCTGTGGAGTCGGCGGAGTTACGTAGTTGGCAGGAGAGAGGGAAAGATCAAGGCAACCTGGCTCCGATAGGGCTGGCGAGGCAGTGTTCTCCTGCCCGGGCCAGAAGGTGGAGGACACCCTGTAGCCCTCTGGGGAAGATTCTGAGTTTTATACTCAGGTTCGAAAGCGGAGCTTGGACCCTCGACCATTCTGGGCTTGCGGATTGTAATGTTGCGAGCACGACGTACGTTTTTGAATTACGATGAAAGCTGGTCGTTTGAATAGGAATAGTTGTATTCCGGATCCTCTGTAATGACAACCGGTACTAGACTCCAGCAAATGGGGAGAAAAAGAAGATGTGTTAAGAATAATACAAGGGAAGTATGTGAATGTTATGGGTATGGCAAAATTTTCCACTACCACTGCTCTTTCCAATGTTCCACACAGTACTAGTATCTGTTAACTACTAGGTCCTAAAATATTTTTTTCATTTATTTGGACAATCAGTTTAGAAAAAGATAATAAGCATCTTTATATGAAAAATGAAAACTAACATGAAGAGATTAGTTTTTTATGAGATTACTACAGCTTTAAAGGCAATCGTATTAGTAGCATATTTCGTTTCTGTTTCTAACGCTTACTTTAGAGAAAATTATATATAGCTATTTCAAACTTAATGGTGCTTTCAAGTAAACCCATACTTTTAATATATATTACCTGTATTATAAATTAGTTAAAGATACAAAATTACAATTACTCTATTATTGTTATCCCAAAAATGTAGAAAAATAACTAGTTCAAACTTAAAATGAAAACAAATAGTTGACACCAAATTCCATGACTCCTGAAACGTTTTGAAAAGTGAAACGAAAAGAAATTATACGTAAACGGAACTCGAATTTTTAAGATATATGGTCACTTGGCATAAAATACGGCGATCCGTGAACGAAATGCAATAGATGTATCTAATGTAATAAACACAGCACGCAACATATAAATTAATTTCTCGTGCGCTGCCCCAAGGCCGACACCGTGCCGAGCCACGCGGTAGTATCGGTAGCGACTGGCAAACAGATTCATTTGTGATTTAGATTAGCTGTGTGCGTGTATTAATTATAATATCATTGATTCGATGTATACGCATGTTTCATCGCGTCGAACCCTAGTCTGTATACTGCAGTCGAAGGTTACGTTCGCTCGACCACGGCATTCGTAATTAGATTAATAATAAAATAAATTTTACAAACAAAATAATATTAATTGAATCAGAAATATTCGAAATCGTGAGACAAGGTCGACTATCACTGGATGAAAATGTTCTAATTCGAAGTATTCAGGTGTTTGGAAAGATCATCTGATCATCTACAGGTTACGTGGCTAGAACTCAAAGTCGACTTTTAAGAAATCCATTGATGCACTGACGCTTTTAAGACTACTGATGCTGACCATTCCTGTCGTCGCTGGAATGTTTGGTCTACAGCCACTGCTCTACACTCCGAGTTATTTAATAAATGTAGCCATAATGATTTTATAATAATTTCAACTAAAGATACTGTTACGACGGTCTTCCCAGATCTTCGTGTTGTTCAGTGGAAACAGAAACTGGCACCAATGAAGTAACTACAAACTTTCATTAGACACAAACAGCAGTTGTTAACTGCTGTTTGTAATAAGTCAACAAAGTATTCTTATACAATAATCCAAATTGAATTTGTCCAACACGCAACAATGAATGTCAGCTTATTTCAGTTTTTCACTCATTATCACAATAATCACTTCTCAATAAACTGTAACAATCAATGCAAACCACACTGTAAAGTCGCCAGGTGTAACAGAACTGCGCCGTTGTGAAATCCACTATTTATACCTCAGCCGCCTTGCATTGTAGTGAGACAGCGGATCTCTATACCGGTAGGGTAATTGAGAACGTCTGGATGCGGCATTACGTAATTCTCCCGCGTAGAACGATCTATAGACGTCTGGAACAACCCTGCGCGGCGTGCGGGAAGTCACGTAGACATTTTTTTTACGCTTTACCTTGGCAAATGTTCCTGATTCACTGTGGAAAACACTTAAGTTTATTCCGAAGTTCCTCTCATGATTGCTCATGATATTATTACTCCGAACAATTGCTCATGATACAAATTTACTTTTCATCAATGGCGGATCCACCGTGTGAGGTTAAGATAAATAATAAGCTTCTTAACCCTGTACTTAACACTATGAAGTAACGATTTCAGAAACGTGGATGCTTCACTATTTATTTATCACAAAAATTGATGCAAACAGAATTCAAAAAGGAAACGAGACACAACGTTTCCCACGGTATTACAAGTTTCTTAAACGCTTTTCATCTTCTGATACTTCCTAAACGCTTGTCGTCTGAACTGGTGAAAGGGTTTTCTGTTCCTGATTACACCTGCGGAGGTTATCTTCTCGTAGTCCAACAGTAATCACAGCTCCCGTGCTTATGTGTCTTCTTAATCCGCAGTTTCTGTAAACTGTTGAATTTGATCTGTTATTCCGTGAATTCTTCCCCAACTATGCCGTTCGGATCCGGCGTTAAACTGTAGGTCCCATATACCTGTGAGAGACTCAGTACCACACGCACCACGGGTATATGCGGGGAGGGTACAAACCAGTCGAAAGACTGAAGGACTACGAATTCCGTAAATTGTCCGCAGGATCTGTTACCTGTATTTTATTTAAATGGAATATTCCCAACCATAAATTGTATTCTTTCTTTAAGTATTTATTAATTTGCAAGGAATTGTCTGTTGTTCTGTACTTAGCATATTCCGAGATTTAAGCGTGATGACGTAGCTGACATACCCGTTTCATGTTCCCGACTAACACTATAGTCTAATTAAGTATAATTTATTCTTTATATACTATACTCTGTTTAATAGACACACTATATCATATTACAGTATTACATTATAACACTACTGCAGTACAACAATAGATTTCTAATGTTACAGTATGCAGTATTATAGTATGTACAACACACACACACACACACACACACACACACACACACACACACACACACACACACACACACACACACAAGTATTCTTATTACTCTGCTGCAGTTAAGTATACTTTTAATTTTTTGTTAACTACGCCATTAGCACCGGAAGCCCCTGATCTTTGGACGCGACGACTTGACCGAACGCGCACACAGAAATAAAATCAATGTTTCCACCTTACACAGAAACCAGTAGTTGCATTAATACGTTTAAAATTGTATGGACCTGTCAGATCCTAAATTAAAAGTACGTTCAAAAAATTACACACTGCCGGGACCTTATCTGTTACTCTCCCCTTTAATCAAAAAATACGTACCGATGACAGTTATTTAAACAAAACAATAACTACCAATTTCCATTTAACTACACGATACGTTGCAAAACACACACACACACACACATCGGTGTGTAATATATAAGCGTCGAAAGTATGCGTATGGCAGATCCGACATACAGTGTACAGTAATACAGCCTCCGTCGTCTGTCAGGTAATGAATACATGATTTATTTGTAATAATAGTCTTTTAGTTTGTTTCTTGCAGCTGTGTTACTATTTCTCCAATCCTGATACTGTACGCGTAGATCGTATTCATTAAATAGGGAGCAGCTTTGGGATACAGAAGGAAACGAGAAAACACCACATTATATTTCTCAAATGCAGTTTCACTCAGCGATGGATTACGTTATCGACAATACATATATGTACTGTGATATTTAAAGGAGTAGCCAGCGATGGAAACGAATGGAGCGTGGAAAACCAATCTCCGCATTCGATGAACAAAGAACCTGTATTCTACCTTTAAAAACAATACAAAAATAAACAATTGAAATGTCAACATTAAAATTCATAACCCTCATACAAGTAAAATAAAAATTCTTTAAAAATTCAGATCAAAGAATTGTAATACGCACTGTAATGATCGGACAGTCATAAAATGACACTTGTGTCAAGACAGTTCACATAACTTGTATCTCATGAACAGGGGATGAGCTCAGCCCTAGTGAACTCTCCAACCCTTCACGAAATCATTTAAATATTCTTCACTTGCTCAAATACTTCACCTCTTCTTGTGTTTAAAGGTCTGCAGTAGTCTTCTCTACCCGATCCATCAGACATCTAGTTATATTTAGTTAGGCACATTCAACATACAAAAAGCTCCATTCCACGTTATTTTTAGTTGTTCTTCCGAGCCATCAGCTGGTAGATTTCTTCTTTTCCTCTAGTCCATTCTCTTTTGCTGTCAAGCGTAGACTCCTTCAGCTACTTCCGATACTCTCTTCTTGGTCAATCTTGGGATTCCTCTTCCTCTCCCATCGTCTGGGAACGATTTCATGATGAGCTTTACTTTCCTTTCCCCCATTCTCGTTACGACCAAACCAATGCAGTTCCTTTCTCTCTACAGTCTCAGCAACTGATTCCTGATGGAACATATTTCTAACGACCGTATTCTTAACCCGTTCTCTTCTAGTTTTTCCATCTGAAGGTATAGAGACACATTCCAAAATTCTGTATCTTTTCCTCGCCTCCTGTCTCTGCATTACGTGTCCTGTCTATTATATCACACATATTTTTGTATATGTGAATAGCGTTTTAACTACCAAACAGACCTTCCTACACTGCGTTTGCACTTAAAAGTATGGAGCGTCAAGTACTGTGGTACAGCGAAGTGGGCACGTTTTCCTTCCGACTAGTTTCGACAGAATAACCGAGGCATTCTCTCATTTGGGTGTGTGTATGATTGTGGTTGAGAGAGTTTTGTATGGGTGGTATTCAAAGTTCTACTTAAGTATATCGCTGTGCTTTACTGTCCGTATAGTTACTTCAACTTACAAATTTTCAACACTGGCTACTCGGTGATACCCCGTCTTTTTCATATTTATTCGTAATTTTTTAGTTCAAGCGCTCTTCTGAGAATAACCGTGTCGTGAATTCTAAATCCTAGGCAATCGGTACACCTTCGTAACACGTTTACAGAACTGTCGTACAAATCTGTTGTGTTTTTCTAATTTATTCATAGACAGTAAGGATTACGTACACAGTATACACACGTTCATATAGCGCGCTGAGCGACGTCTCCCGCGAGGCACAGTTCACCTTTTACCCGTGTAGTACTTTCTACTCCGGCGAGTTAACGTTCGCATGCGTCTGTAATTCTTTTGTTATAATAATTCTTGTTGTTATTTAAATACGGTTCACGGTGAGCGTTGCGTTACGTCTGCATTGTCATGAACGCCGCATTCACTGCCCGAGCATACGCGGTGCAAATTATCCATTGTACGGCGAAGTGCAACAGTACAGACCGGTCGTACTGTTTCGTCATTAGCGAGAGTAATAATAGTTCTGCTGGACGTTCACCATTCGTTTAAGCGGACTGCTGATTTCACTACTGTTATCCATGTTTGTGGAGTAATATCTGACTCACTAGGGGCGAATTGTAGGCTTACATTGCGGTTATTACGGCCCACAACATGTACAAGAGCGGATGCCAAAACTTCAAGCCTTCGTAATGGGGACCAGGTAACAGTGGTTCCCAAAGTAGGGTCCGCGGGCAACTGGGGGTCCGACGACACTTTTAAGAAAAAATAGAATTTCTCAGATTTGTTATGCTCTAAAATCTTAGAATCTTAAAACATTTAGTAGAAGATTTCAGTACTTTAGTTTTGTTGAAACTAATTGTAATTGTAAAAGTAATTTCAATCTAATGGCTTTAATAATGTCTTTAAATCATGTTGTATAGCAGATCTGTTTGTGAGCCGAACTGACTAGAGCGCCTCATCAACGCAGAACTGATCGCACTGTTTTAGTCCACGTATAAGCACTGTATCTTGCTTGTAAGAACTGTATCTCTCGTATAAGCACTGTATCTAAGCAAAACGTTTTTCCGTGTAGCTGGTTTTACGTCTAAGTAGCTGGATTTCGACACGTGTGGCTGGAAAGATAGAGCCGAGGTTGGCAAAGTTAAGAAATAAACCTGATGTCGAGAGTGACTTAATATTGAAATTATCAGACGTTAAACCTAATATTGCAGAGCTAATTGTTCAAAAGCAGCTTCATTGTTCACAATAAACTATGTTTGATATAATTAATATTATAATTTTACAAGTTAAGAAAATTTTGATTTTAAGACATTTTAATTAAAATATTCTGTCATATTTACTGTTTGATTATTTCATAACTCAGACGGGGTCCGCGAAATTTTTAATTTTTAGGGGGGTCTGCGGACTGAAAAGTTTGGGAACCGCAGGGAAGGAAGAAATATTCGTAAATGAGGAACGTCAAGGAATTGACCAAAATAGATGATGAAGCTTTTAACACATTGACACGGAGTAGTTCGCGTTAACAGTCGCCATCCTTCATTGTAAGTAGCTAGTTCCTATGAGTATTTATCATCACAGCAACCTTAAAGCAACACACAACAACCTTAGTCTCTTCAAGACCAATTTTCAAACTCGTACCGACCTAGGAGGCGTACTGATCATCACAGAAACTTTAAACCAAATAAAATAGCCTCAACCTCTTAAAGAATAATTCTCATCCAATTCCTTTAGATCAAGAAGGTGTGTTGATCTCCAGACAATTCTTAAAAGCACTACAACCAACTTAAATGCGACTCTCAATTCTTCCCCAATTTCTCTCCGTCCTCATCAAGGGTCTGAGGGGTGAACTTTTTTTGTTCCGGTGATACATGTCGGTTTTAAACGTCGGTATGCTCCTAATCTGAAATGTGGGTATCAGCGACTCAATAGCAGAAATTAAACTATTTCAGACGAGTAATTTTCTTCCGAAAAATTATAAGCCAACGCTACCTTTGTCTTTTGAAAGGTCAACTCAGAGATTGATGAAGGTGTACTGCACAAGTAGCTGAAGAGTCTGATCTGAAGGAAACACAACGCGAAACGGCCTCAATGACACGATAACTAAAGAAGCAAGATGAATAAATCCGGCTGTGAAAAACTGAGCATAATACAGTTTCACAAAAGCTAAGTTTATACTTAACGTCAGATATTAGAGCTTTATTTTTGTTTAAACTACCTGACAACACCTGGAGAGGATGTGAAGCGAAAACCGTGGAAAAGCGAAAAGTTCGTGGAGACGAGAACCTTGAATCCCTACTGAGAATTTCAGATTTCTAACAGAAATTAATCTTCATGATGTTCGTGTTTCAGAATACTCCTTCACAAGCTTGTCATTATTGTATATTTAAAATCAAAAAGAAACACTTAATTCAAAAGTTTTGATTAAGAACTGGAAACATTTATAAAACAGATTATCTGATCATTTAATCATGTATTGACTAGTATGACTCTGACAAAGCAAAGTATTGGTAAACAAAAAACTTGTATTAAGAGAGCAACAATTGAGACAGAAAGTAAGCAAAAGAAGACGAGGAACAATGAAAGGCCTAAGAGTTAGGAATTATAACCTAAAAACAGGTATAGGCGAACACAGAAAACAAATGGGAACTCTTTCAGAAATATGCAAAAGAATTAGATCGATAATCTCAAAAGAAAAACTAGATCAAACAATTGAGGCCATAAGCTCTTCAAGAATTATCAGATAAAGGTAGATCTGACATTGAGGGCGATGTCCACATAAGACGTTTAAGTCAAGCAGAGAAAGATGTAAAAAAATTCAATGTAATTACAGAAGATCGTTAAATTACAGAGAATTAAGAACCAGCGAGAAAAAGGAGAATGCAATGATGCACGATTGAACGACAATGATAAATTAATGGATACCGGTGAAATAGATGATGGCCAAAATACAAACATCACTGAATTATATGAAAAGCAGGAAACCTATAGCTTATCAAATACCACAGTACTTTTCACTTATGCATCTCATTAGTATGTTTGGCAAGAGGAACAATTAAAAACTCTTGAAAACTTCCAAAGTCACGGCTTTCTCTTTAAGAAAAGAGGCAAGTATGATTTTACGAACTATAGGTATATTATCCAACTGAGCGCCGCTTATATAATACCGTATTCTCTAGATTACTGAATAATAGACTAAAAAAATTGCAAACACATCGTTGCAAGAACAAAGTGTTCGGAACAGGAAATTACTGGAGTGAAGACGATTATGAGGCACTGAATATAGTTTGGAAGTTAGGTACGTTCCATGTCCAAAAGAGAGTTGTTCAGAAACTCAAACGTTTCCACCTTCATTGCAGTTGACCACATTATTTCCATATTGGCTGGGTGAAGAGAAAAACTTTGTCATAATGTTACGACATATTTCTTTCAAGGAGTCCTGCAAGTTGAAAATATGTTTATGGTTCTTCATTCAGTGGCATCTGCTGAGCAATAACAATACAATTTTTCTCTCTCTCCTTCTAAACTCCCTCAGTTTACTTTACTCATACTCAGTATACGAACGATTATTGAAAAGTCTTCGGAACGACTATAAAAAAATGCTTTGAAAGATGAGTACTCAGAAAGCATTGCTAGCTTTTTTCAAAGGACTTCTGGATTTCAGTATTTCGGCTGTAATATAATGTTGTGTTCGTCTTCTGATAGGTATCATAAAAGTTTCAATTGGTTTGACTAAGCCAGGTTTTGTGATCTTCCAACTGATAAAATCTCTATTTACTTATGAAATAAAAATACGAAAAGCAAGTTTTATTAAAACAACTAGTAAGAGGTTAGATGTTACTTTCGCCTCCAGAGTGGCGCGTACATGAACGAATAGTTTTATTTGCCGCCTAACTAGTGGTTACGATCGGCTAGCTTGCTCGTTAGACGAGAACATTAATGTTGTGTTGCCCAGCATGTGTAAGTACAAATTGTTATTGCTATAATAAGTAACAAATTACACGAGCCGCGTATGTGTGCGTATAGTGATTTACGCTCGGAGAATACGGTTGTTTGTTTGTCTATGGGAACCGAGAGCAGAGTTAAATAATTAGCTGGTAGTCGGTCCGGCTTTGTTGATTTACGGCGGAATCGAGACGCGTTTTACTACCTGACGTGATGAAACTTATACTTAGCCCGTGTCTGTTGCCCATTGTCTTGTTGCGTAATAAGACGACTAGGAGGAGTAGGCCTAGTGTTTGTTTAGCTGTGGAAGGTGGTGAGACAGGCGAAAGAAACATTTACAGCGGGAATAAACTGTTTCTCGTTCGAGAAGAAGGAGGGTTGCTTTAACCCTTAACAATAACTTTTAAGACCTCTGCAGACAGTTTTGGTAATTTAGGAACTTCTCTGGTGATTTGTATGTACAGCTAGAGTACTAAGACGAGTCCCTGAAGTTAACGAAAACCAAACAAAAATTAAACAAAAAAAGTAGAAGTGAATGCAAACCTTAACAATACGACAGACATACAGAATATGATGTTCTTACAATGCTTATGATTAAAATCAATATCTGGAATAAACAGGTTTCTGACAGAAGATCTAAAAAAATAATAATAGTCTAATAAAGGACTAATTAAAATCTCGGATTACTCAAGAAGCCACTGAAGAACGCTACTTTTTAATTAGTCAAAAAGTAATTAAAAAATGGTCAAGGTTTTCAGGGAAACCCCAAGAAGAGGACAGGTGCCATCTGGACTGACGAAATGAGGGAGAGACGTCGTTAAAGAATGAAGGAGATTTGTGAGAGGAAAAAGAGACAAGAGAAGGGAGGAACCATTTCCATTACCGGAACTAAAACACAGATTCGTGAAAAACAACAGGTTCTTTCATAAGCCTAGAAACGTCGTTAATTTGAATATAGAAGTCAAAGTCAACGTCGATATGTTTTCAAGATTTGTAGTATTTCCTTTTACCGCGTTCTACAATTCAAGAGTTATGAAAGTACATCAACAAGACCGGCTCAAAAAAATAATATAGACGTTTTTAGTGATTACCTCCACAGGTACTACGTGTATGGCCCTCTCTTCTATGGCGCTACAGCCCAAATCAGGCCCTAGTCTCCACCAATCTCCGCCTCCAGTCCACTGTGTCCATCACGGCCAACGTTCAATTCCTCAACCCCGTGGCCCTCGCTTCCTCCGCAACACCATCTCTTCCTCGGTCTGCCTCTGTATATTGTCCCCTCCCAGATATCTAATAACACCCATTTAGGGGTTCAGCTCAGCGCAATCTTTGTATCCATGCAAATCCTGAGACCGGGATCTTTTCATATATTTAATACAATTCGTTATTGTGTTTCAGTTTCCATCAGTGGAGTATCTAGAATTTGGCCTTCGGGGTGGGGGGTCCGATCGAGTCGTCTTCATACAAAAGAAAAAACAAGTTCAGATTAATCAACTTTACTATCTTTAAAGTGGTTGAAAAACGTGTGATAACATCCTGAAATCAATCTCATCAAAGTAAACGATAAAAGAATAAAAATAAACGTTAATGAAACATTGTTTAGGATTTCATGTGTCAAATGGATATGCAAATCTAAACCTGTTTTTAGATTTATAACAAGAGTTACTAAGCGCATATTAGTGTACAAAGCTGAAAAAAATAATAAAATAGCTACAATTTAAGAGATTAACAAAATTCGTCAACTTCTTCGACCCTTCGGGTGGGGGGTCCAGTCCTGTTCGTCCCCCACCGTAATACGCCCCTGGTTTCCATAAGCCATTTTTCTTTTGTACTGGCCCTATAATGCGTCTTAGGATTCTTCTTTCAAAAATATCTGTAATGTTGGCCGTTTTCTGTGTCATGCCTCACAGACGTAGCATAGCACTGGCGTATTGATGGTCTAACACAGTTTCGTTTTTGTTTCCCTATGCACATCCCTGGACGGTAGTAAAGCGAAGTATACTTTGTTAGCCATGGCGACCCTTCTACGAATCTCTGGTTCTTCTGTTCCAGTTTTTGCTATAGTTACTCCCAGATATACGAAATTATCCACCACTTCAATTGTGTTACCCTCTATTACGTAACCTATGTATGTTACTTCAGTACATTATGAAGGCAATAGCTGCAACGCGTTTTAGCTGTATTAAAAACAATAGTAGTTTTATGTGTTAGTATATATTGGCTGACCGATATAAAGCATCTTCTGTTGTGGTGTCCTCGTTTATCAAAGCAGAGACGTTCTTCGGTCTCTGAGAGACTACAGAAGATGATGTAGGAGAGGACAAGCAAAAATATGACATCAGACAACATTTTGCTTCTTACATTAAGATGATTGTAACTCAGTTATGTTACAGAATCAAGGACGTATATGGAATTTCTTTTTAGGGGGCAGGATTTTTTTCTGACTCTTAAGTAGTGGAATTTTAACGTGAGCAAAAATCATTACTACATGAACGATTTTAACATAAATATAATCAAGTATGTCTCAATAAGACTTGCCGTGTTGAAATTACATTATTTATGTTGTAACAATATCTGTAACGGTTACAAAATAATATATTTGTGTGGTTTACCAAAATAAAAATTTTTGTGTTTTTGAAAAAATATTGTTTATTTGGTTTTGTTGTTTGTATTTAGGAAATAAATTTCGTAATGAATTAATGTAAAAATTCTGCTCTTTTAAGTCTGCTTCTGTTAATTGTATTAATTTGAAGTTTTATAATTAACTTCCGCGTTAATTGGATTATCTCCAGCACTAATCGATAGACGGTTCTTCTTCTTAATTCAGTATTCTCCTTCTTCTTTGGTAAAGGCCGCCTTTCGGATAGCCCGTGATCTCAATTTATCTTATTTTTTATTCTATTTATTAAATTTATTAATAAATTTAAACCAAATTGCAGAAATTTCAGATTTATTAACAATTGTATACAGTCTCGATTGTTAATCGATTATCAACAGTAGTATCGACTCGTTCTCAGGGCTTGTCGATTAATTTTTTACATTTGTATTTTTTATTAATTATTTGGTTCTTTGAACGGTTATTTTATATATAGTCAGAGAAGGGTAAGGTCAGGAAAGTATAACACTTACAAGTAAAAAGCTTAATAATTAAAATTTACAAGTTATTAGTTAATATATAATGTTTATTAATGATAAAATTTCGAACCAGTGAAGTCTGTGTGGTTACGTTGGTAAAGCTCGCTTAGGATTGTGGGAAGAAAGATGGCGGCTCCTGGACTGCATATGTTAAACCGTAGACGCTCGATGAAAATTTCTTCCAATAAATGGTGCCTTTTCAATGTTTCCTCGTCTCCGCAGTTGTGCTTATTCCTTCTGGTGTTAGTAGAATGGTTCTGGTTCAGTGTCTTGTGCTTCACTTCGATTAAATATGTGTGATAATGTTTAATTTACTTTGTTCCATAAGGTCGAAACTGGCACTTCTCGTCTCGTTATTAAGAATTATTTATTGTGTAGGTTTAAGTTATTAATTCACTCGTTTACTGTTCCGTATTACTTTATTTTAATGGTGGTATTAAATGTTCTCACTGACGTTAAGTTTAAGTTCAAAATTTAGTACCTTACGATTTTTCACGTTAGACTAGGCTTACAGACCGTTCGCCATATTTGTCTACTATATCGGTTAATATTAGCAAAGCTCTCGTTCAAGTGTCTTCGACAAGGTCCAATAATTAACTGTTCTCATTTCCTTCGTCTCCTGAACATCTTAGCCAATTTAGTATTAGTAATACATTGTTTTAAAATCCGTTTGGCTTCCGCTACATGTAGAAAATTTACATTATATCACTGAATATATTTTTGCTATTATTTAATTTTATGAAATACTAAATACATAATCTATTTCTTTAGTTCATTCTGTTTGATTTGATACCAAATAAGATAGTTTTACAAAGTTTTTTTATCAAAAATGCTATATTTCTTTCATTTTGAAAAAGTAGGTTTCATTTTTGACTTCCTGTCCTTCACCAAAATGTTTGCCATTTTATATGTTATATTTATGATTGTACTAAATCTCAGATTGACATAAAATGTTTAGCTTTCCTTAATATCTTGTAATTTTATTAATTGGTTATCCTTTTAAATATTATTCAATAATTTATGACTCCCCACTCTCAATTTTCAGTTATTACATTTACAATTTTAACAATAATTCTTCCTATCATTTTACAATATCTTTTTAAAGTATAATTTACATTATATTATTCTGTGACTGATTTACCTTACATAAATTTCATCAGTTTAACTAGTTTACTGTACTTGATTCTTCAATTATAATGTAGTTGAAATTTACCATTTGGCCTAGATTTTATCTGGTTTTACATACAAAGTTTTTTAATAATTCAGCTTGTTTATACCCTTTCTGACCTTCTATTCTAATACAATGTTGATTAACAATTCCTTACTTTACTACAAGAACATTTAGTAGTGAATTTAAACTATTAATTCATAACGATTATTTGATATTAAAAAGTGGTAACTTATTTAATCTCAGACCATTTAGTCTTGATTAATCCTAGTAACTTATAATAAACATTTTATAATAAAAGAATGGTATCCACACTCAGACATTGCATTCTTGATTAAAACTATTAAACATAATAAACATTTTAGAATATTAAAACATTACTCTCTATTTCCTACAATTAGGTATAGAGTTCATTTAACTAGAAACATAACACATTTGGTTATTCATTTTTAAACCTTTCTTAAAATTACTTGAGTGCAGTCTTATCTGTTTTTAGTTTATTTTAGGGATGTATCCCTTGTCACTTTACTTATTACCCACCTGCTCTTTATTTATCTTAATCATTTCAGTAAATGTTATTAGATAAAGAGTGGCACTTTATTAGAAACATTAATCTTTGCCCTTCATAATACTATTTTATTAAATAGTATTCATGAAGTTAAATTAAAACTTTAAAGTTGTTTAAAGGTACACTTTAATTAAGTTTAAGTATTTTATGCACTTTCTTGAAGTTTATTTACTATAATATGATAACTTGCACTTGTCCCCTGTTAATTCTTGATACTATCACTAATCAGTTTTATAGTTTTATATTACCAAGATATTTATTTATGAGGGACTGTTAAGATTTGTTTTTATTCATTATACAATAACCTTTCATGGGTGCACTTTTTCTTATCACTCTAAACACTTTTGTTTACATTTGTTTTACATTATTTCTGTTTTTGGGTGTTATACTTTCATTTTGTGACATTTAATTTCCCTTGGGGTTTTGGTTTTCTCCTTACTGGGTCTCTTTTGGGTATTTGTTGTAGTCTTCTCCTCCTACTATCTTGTATCTTCAAACTCATTCCTGTTTAATAGGTATTTTGGTGTGTTCTGGGTATCTTCCTTATTCATTCTTTGGTTCTTCATTACCATATATTTATTATGTACGTTGGTTTGTTCTGGGTATCTTCTTTATTTATTCTTTGTTTCTTCATTACCATATATATATTATGTACGTTGGTTCGTTCTGGGTATCTTCCTTACCTACTCCTATCCTACCTGGGTATTTTCCTTAATTTATTGTAGTTTTTTGGGGTTTATTTTTCTTTACACATTTTTGTTGCATAGTGGTTTTTTCTTTATTTTTACTTCTTCAAGTTATAATAGTATTTTATTTTGATACTTATTTGTTTTCATTTGGATTTTACTTTGATAGTTAATTTATTGATATTTATTTATGATCATATTCTGTTCATTATTAAGTGGATAATCTGTCATGCTACAATGTATAAAAAAACTCCATATATACATAGGCCTATATGTGTATGTGCGCACGCGAGCGTACGTACGTGTTTCCATTGATTAGTTTAGTTAACGGATTATGTTACCGTTATTAAAAGTGGACGTTATATAATAACGGTATGGTAACGTTATAATAAGTGGATTATGTTACTACAAAATAAATAACATACATATTTTTTTTAACTACAAACCAGAAAACAACGTACAGTGTTCTCATTTATAGGACAAAATCTCATTTCCTCGGAACACTTGTGAGCTGATCAATTACTTCCTCGTCACTTACCGCACAAGGTACAATTAATTCAGGGTTTTGTTTGCCTTCTTAAATTTTACATAAACATATATCATAAAAAACTTAATTTCAACTGACAGTATATGCAGGTAATAGTTATCTGAGTCGACTTCGAGAGTAAATCTGTCAATTGTACTTCCATGTTTTTAATTATATAATACTTTTTGTGTTTACACCTTGATTATTTTGCTCTGTCGAAATTTTGTATGCTGATAATTTCAGAATGCCTGGAGCGCTCAAATACAGGCTTGTAACAACTTATTTTATTTCATCGTGTTATACCTTCTCTTTATCTGTTGTTTATGGTGTTGCATTTAGTATATCTCCAACTTCGACTACACAAAGAGTGTTATTGATTACGTGATCTTAACTGCTGTAAGTGCACTAACAAGCTTATCGTGCTGTTTGCAGTATGTTTTACAGTCGCTTCAAAATATTGCAGGTACATTCAAATCCGTACAGGACTGCACGTACAGTAGGCAACTGATTTAACTGCAGCAAAATAAGCGTTTTCTTCCCCTTTAAGCACGCGACTGCTTCAGTCGTAACGCTTCTCTTATTCCATTAGTTAGTTTTTTCGTTTTACCGTCATTTCCTGAGAACGTTTTCTTCTGACGTGAGAATTTCACCACCTGATTCGAACCGCCCGATGGGGGGGGGGGGGGAGAAGAACGCTTTAAACGAATCACAAAACATTTTCTCGTTAAATCTTGACGTGCTCGGTAATTAGAGATTCGCCGTTTACTGACAACAAAACCTGTACTGTTTGGTCTACGTTGTTTCTAAATGAGATCTGTTTAATCAGTTGTACCTGAACAAGAGTTGTATCTGAGTGACATTATGCTCGCCTTTTGCGTACGTCACCCATCATAAAACACGATTGCGATGTTTAGAAAATATTTAGTCGTCGCACCGAGAGTTATTGTGGACATTAATTTGTCCCGCACACAGACGTAACAACAAAACGTTAGCGTTTGTTTCAAAGGCGGTTAAGTACCTGAAAGTGGGACAGCGCAACCGAAGCGTCGAGTTAAATGGGGCGTTGATGAGTCAACAGTAACTACGTGAGACCGCTGGTAGGTCAGTGGTCAGTGGCGTGACGGTTGATACCACTGCTGCCTGCGGTTATTTAGTATACAGTAACAATACTAGTACTAGTAATTGTTATTTAGTTCCTAATCTCCAAACAAATAATACATTACCGCTTCGTGTTTGACGGATTAAGAACAACGATCTCTAATGATGAATTTAGTCATCAGAGACAGTGAAACATTCATAAACATTTTCACAAACGCAACATCTTATTGCACACTGCTCACGATCACAACTATAATATTATGTTATGAAAACAATAAAATAATAATATTTGTTATTATTATTATTACTGTTATTGCTGACAAAATTGTAATTATTATTTGAAGCAAAAGTGTGTCCACTCTCAAACTCTTGATGCAGCATTTCATGCAGTAAGATTGATAATGGAATTGTTCGCATCCCTGTTAGTCAATTTTGACTCCAAGTGATTTAATTTACAGTTGTAATAATAATAATTATTATTATTATATACTAGCTGTTACCCGCGGCTTCGCCCGCGAATATTTGACTTTTAATGAGTATTTTAATATAATTTTTATTGTCTTTGTCTATATGGCGTTCTGTCAGCTAGTATAACAATTTTGTACTCATTAGTCAAATTCTCTCTAAATCTGTTTTCTACACTTGTAGGCCTACTATTTTAACTTGTACTAAACTATTATGTTGGTGCAACAGCCTTTGGAGATATTTATAAAGTACCTGTTAAATCAAAAACGCTAAATTCTTTATTTTAAGTGTTACTGTGTTAGAAGCATTGTATAAAACATTAAACGTTATGTTTTCCTCAACCATGAGTTTTATTTATTTCAGCAGTAAACTAAAAACCAAAAACCGTTGTCACCAACCTCACAAATGAAAACAACACGTATTTTCGCTTTGCGTTAAGTGTAGGACAATTTACAATTAGTACACTTCTTCTTTTCCACATCGTAATATATCGATAGAATCGCATATTATATAAAACATCAAAGATATACAGCAGGAATGAATAAATGTACAGTTCCGATGCCGCTAAATAGGTTTTGTTTGTTACCTTGTTACTATGGTAATTAATTCCGGTCTCCATGGTGTTGATGACATCTTTATACGCGTCAACGAAAAGGCATAATTAAAAGGGCCTAAATTGTGCGAACGGGGTAAAATATCAAATTCTAAGTTAGACAGTATTTTTTGCCTTCTGTCAAAGGTTACCTGTGCAAAATTTGGTGGCAGTCGGTGTAACAGTGTGGATTTGTATTCAGTAACCATAAATCCTCTGACTTTGAGTTTTATATATATAGAGTGTCAATAATAGAATATTATGTTAATAATTATTAAACATTATTATTGCGTAAATCAGAACTACGTATATACACAGAGAGACACTGATTTACTCATTTTTATTTAAGCATACTGAATGTATCTTGCCATTGCCATAAGTATCCCATCCTTGCAATTGGGATTTTCTTTTCTTTTTAACTGCCGCAGTGGAATCAAAGTCAATATTTGCACATATACCGTATGTGTAATGTGTACATTATATGTATTCTACTAATGTCTGTACAGATTATTCTTTGGCTGTGTGGGAGCTAGAGGTTGACACCGGTGGTACTTAACTACTAAGTAGAGAGGGAGAGAGAGAGAGAGAGAGAGAGAGAGAGAGAGAGAGAGAGAGAGAGAGAGAGAGAGAGAGAGAGAGAGAGAGACAGACGTGAATAGAGAGGGATAGTGCTAGCTGATTTGGCTTATCGTTTTGAAAGGCGACAGTAATAATCGAAGAACCGTACATCAGTTTCAGGTTATACGTATTTAAGAAAAACCTAACCTGCTCTATGTAGTCTGATTTTAGGGGTTTGTTAGGTTAGGTTAGGTTAGGTTAGTGTAATAAGTGAAATAAAAAAGATTAGCCTATTCTTAAGTAGTACTTATGCCCTACAATTAAGGATGCATTTCTACAGAAAAGACTACAATAAATTGATAGAGTATTAATATAAATTCTATTCGACTCAGTTATTTATTTTTTATTATCAAAATACCCTTATACCATATTGGTGTCGGGTTACATCAACTACACTCTATATACAAATTTTTTCCATCTTACTCTATCCATTGACAATGTCCTCGCTTCACTCCAGCCCAAGCTTCTTTCTCTCAAAATGTTTCCCATCATTCCATCCCAAGTCAGTCACGGTCTTCCTCTCTTCTTTCTCTCCCCCCCTGATTTTGCCTCCCAAACCTTTTTTACCATTCTATCACTATCCATTCTCTGCATGTGTCCCCACCAGCATAAAATTCTCTGTTCAATAAAATCCAGAATCGATATCATTTCTAAATCCTCTCTTATTTGTGTATTCCTAACTCTGTTCTTCCTTGTTACTCCTACTACTTTCCTAAGAAATTTCATTTCCGCCGCCTGAATTTTACTTTTTTGGCTTTTGGATAGCACCCACGTCTCACAGCCGTTTATTAAAACCGGTCTATATACTGTTTTATACACACTCATTTTCGTTTTTCTTGATATCTCCTTCTTATTTATAAATCTATTGTTTAATGCATAGTATACTTTTATTTCCTTTTCAATTCTTTCATTTAATGCGGCTTCTTGATTCCCATTACTATCTACTATAACCCCTAGATATTTAAATTGTTTGACTTGTTCTAACTTCATTCCTCCAATCTCTATACGAAGGGGGATCCAAAAGTAACGAGAATTTTTCTCTGGCAGTTGGTAGAACGCTAGTTCTGACTTCTCCCGCTAGGTGCCTTCACTAGACACCATTTTGTATCAGTTGCCCTAGCGGCATTGTTGTGTAAACATTAGCGTGGTCAGTGTGGCTATTTCTTGTAAGCGCTGTTTCACGTTTTCGGCGATTTGTCAATGACAGACATTAAATACCAACGTGCTAACATCGTATTTATTATTTTCTCCCCCATTACCATTACCTTTTTTTTGGTTTTATTTATTTTCATCCCTTTTTCCTGGAGAACTTTATTCCATATATTCAAATTACCCTGTAACGCCCTTTCACTTGTAGCCATTAGCACTACATCATCCACAAAAGCCCCTTCTGCTACTTCTATACTTCGCAAGTTCCTGTATCCAACATGCATTTTCCTAACCTTCAGTGAGCACTTCTTAATAATGTCGTCCATGTACAAGTTGAATAATGTCGGACTCAGTCCACCTCCTTGTCTTAATCCATTATTTGTTGTAAATCCTAATGACCTCATATTTTTACCAATTACATAATTTACATTATTTTTGTATAACCTCTGTACTATCTTAAAATTATTTTACTCCTTATTCCTCTATTTTTTAAACTTTCCCATATTTTTGTTCTAGGCACACTATCGAAAGCCTACTCAAGATCAATAAAAGCTTGTTGTATCGACTTTGTTGCAGAGTAAATATGTGATCCTGCACACTTCTCCCTGCTCTAAAGCCACTCTGCGATTCCTCCAAACTATTTTCTAAAATTGGGACCAATTTCGACTCAGTTATATTATTTCATTTTATTACTTTTTTAACTCTTTAATTTGTTTACGTAATTTCTAAAGCACTAAACTTGCTGCAAGGAAACTTCATGTCTTAATCGGAGAAGATTCTCGGCTCATTCTCCCTGAGCTAGACAAAACCTACATCTCCAAACGGTGTGTTACAGGAGGGTTAGTGAGTATATAAAGTCCAGATTACAGTTGTCAAAATTTAAATAGTTCGTGACACTGACAGCAATAAGTCACTGTGTAGGCCTATATATACAGTAATTCAAATGTCCTAAAATTAAGATTCTATTTCTAAAAAGAAAGTAAAACCAGATTGACTAACGAATTGTCACTAGACGAAGCAATATTTTACAAATTTATAATTACATTTTCAAAACTTACAACATTTTTTACATAACTTCTAACACACAAATAGAAATAAAGATCATTTTCATGCACTAGTGGGCTGAGTCGGCGTTGCGTTTATCCGAGCGGTGGTTGAAGAGACGGCAGTGCATCGTCTTCATGTGTGGTCAAATATAGATTTCTGCTCGACCGTGCTTAGCATTAATATATTGGCATAATTTATAAACAGTACATAGTGGAGCCGGTGCAGCTCGAGTGTGACATGTGATCAGATAAGGCGGGAGACATGATCCGCCCGAGGCGGCCCGAGCTGCAAACGGCGACCGCACACCTTGGCTCCTCGCCAGATCGTATTCATTATCCCCGTTTCGAGCCTATTTTTGATCGCACTTATTATTATTAACTACCCTTCGATATGAATACTGCATTCTATGAACGTAGACACGCACACACTTCGAACTATAAAATCATCGAAGCTGTGTACAAGAATAAAAAATCTGCACTAAGAATCTGAGATCTAACGGTGTAAATACATTTCATAAATACAAATAAAAACTCTTTAAAATGATAAACTAAACTTCACAAAATGTTTAAAATTAAAGTTCCTTCTAATTTTATAAACCGTTTCAAAAAATATTTAAAATAGTGGAAATTCATGTGTAGTATGTAAAAAAGAAGCACAGTGATGAGGTTGATAATCGCTCGCTAATAGATTACAGCTTCATAATTTACGACTCTGAGACGTGAACACTTGATTTTGCGAATGAAGTGTGTACGAACGATTCCATTGCACTCGCGTCTGTAGGGGAATAAAGACTTTGATCGTTTGCATGGTTTGTACAGAGGCAGAAGTTCTGATTTTAATTTTTTTTAATTTTGTCCGTCTTGGTAAGTAGAATGTACCCGATAAAGGCCTAATTTACATACGGAGCAGTTTGAGATGAACACTTCTAGTTTCCATTGACAAGATCTCGGGAATTTTTTCCTCTCGAATCGTTTAGTGTAGTCTCTCTGCTTTCATTGTAATAATGAAACTGTAAACGATCGTTTTTCCATATTTTACACTTACAATGATTGAGTTTAAATACATCAGAATGTCGTGCACGTCATTTCTGTTGCTATAAATGCAAATCTAAATTAGAAAACCCATCACTTTGCCGTTTAGTCCACAAACATACAAAAGTGATACTGAATAAGGGCTAAATACGACTATTATATTAACGACTCGTAACACAAAGTTTTTTATAAGTAAAAACATAAAGTTTTACCTTACAACCTGAACCGGTTTTCACCTTTAAAAGGCTTCTTCAGAGGCTGCCGCTGGTAGCGCTGTCCGTCCTGTTGTGGGCGACGGAATCGAATTTCGAAAGATCGATGCTGTGTGTGTGGGGTGAGATATGTTCGAATAATGCGTGCGATTTGAATTGTGTCTGTTCGTTTAGGATGTCGTTTTTATATTTTTTCGAGTGTTTGTATATTTCCAATTGTTCTAGAGTGTCTAGTTTTCGGCCTTTTGTGTGTACGTGCAGAATGTTCATGTTATTGTCGATGTTTTTGTATGTGTGTTTTGCTTCAATGAGGTGGTTTGCAAAGGTGGATTCTGTAGTGGAGTGGAGTGGCTTTGTGTGTTCGATGTATCTCTGTTTGAAGCTATGTAGAATTTGTTGCAATTTGAGCAATTTAGCTTGTAAACACCGGGTAGTCAAATTTGTTTTGTGCTTTGTGTGTGTGTTTTGATAGTGTGTGTTCTGTTTTGTTAGTAGTTTTGTAAGCGATTCTGTATCCTGCTTTTTGGAATTTGTGGGCTATTTTGTTTGTTTGTTTGTTGATGTATGTTAGTGTTATGAATTTGTTTTTTTCTGTCTTTGTCTGTTGTTTGTTTTGTGTTTTGTGTAGGAGTTACTGACTATTGTTCTGTCATATCCGTTAGATTCTGCTAGATATTTTATCGTGTTTAGTTCGTCTTTGTAGTCTTTTTCATCTAAGGGGATGTTAAGTCTATGTATCATGGTTCTGAAGGCAGCTAGTTTGTGTTGTATTGGGTGATTGGAGGAGTTGTGTATTAGCGTGTCAGTTGTAGTTGGTTTTCTGTATATACTGAATTTGTGCCTGTGTTCTAGTTTTGTGATGGAGAGGTCTAAGAAGTTTATGGTATTGTTGTGTTCGTATTCGGCAGTAAAGGTTATGTTTTTATGTATTTTGTTTATGTGTGTTAGTAACTGTTCACATTGTCTTTTGTTTCCCCTGTATAGTATTAGAATGTCATCAACGTATCTGTGCCAATATAGTATTTTATGTGAGTGTTGTAACAAGACCCTGTATTATGTAGTTACAAATAATGAGAAAGAAAGAAAAAATTGTATTTAAAAAAAAATTTTCTGAAAAAAAAAAGAAAATTTTATGGTTGTTTATAGTGTAGATAATTTTGAATTAATTCTGTTTTATTGTTTTAATTGAATTTCTAAAATTTAATAAGGTAATTTTTAATTAATTCGCACTTCTTGAAGATCTTAACAAAGTCCGGAGTTAAACAGATTAACTCCTGTCAGCAATCGATTAACGACTTTCCGTGTTGCTCCAGTATCTCACCTTTTGTTAATATTTTCTTCTTTCAGGAAGTCTCGTTGCTTAATTAAAACCTTAAATTACCATGTGAAATAAGTTATTAATCCATACAATTGAAATGAATTGATTTATTAAAAGAATTAAATAATGATCGATATTAAATCGATTTTGAGCAATTGTCGACTCCGTCTCAGGTATAAATCGATATGTTCATACAGGTTAAAAATTCTTATAAGTATTATAAAAGGTTCTTGGAACGATTATTTAATAATAGTCAGAGAAGGGCAGGACGAGAAAGTATAACATTTACAGTAAATTATTTTAAATAATTAGTATCTAACAAATGTGAATAATCTTTATAAAATGTTTAATATAGTTGAGTATCAGACCAGTTGTAGACTACGAAGTCAGTCGATGTTGGTGGCATTGCTTCGCTTTTCCATCATGGCTGCCATCAAAAGTGAAGAGGTTAACTGCAATATTCGTCGCGAGCAAATCTCACAATAAAATCAACTTTATAATTGTTTTAAAGATCCCCGAACATGTGTAAACTGTCTAATATGTTGTTTGGTGTATTCTGGAAGAGTGTTCAGTGTCCACTGGTGTTAATTATTTTATATTATTTGTGTTCACTCATGTCTGTTCGCTACGCAAAAGTGGTTATTCTGTTGTAGCTTGAATTATTACTAATATATAGTTTTAATGTCTTAATTCACTGGTATTATGTAGTGTGGTGTTCGTTTTCACTGTTGTCGTTGAAATTTTTATATGTTTTGACTGGAAAAGTGTTTATTTAAGTAACTCTCGTTCTCACAGAATTTTTTAGGTAACCTTAGTACTTCATTATACGGTTTTTAAAGAACACAATTTCACATAGACTGTTCAGTTTGAATGTTAACAAAGAACTAGCTAACTTCCTCCACTTTAGTAAAAATCTTGCCATGTTAATATTTGAAAAGTATTGTTAAAATAATTGTTACTTCCCATATACATGATTACAAATTACATTATATATGGAATAATTTTAGTTTATTATTCGCTTTCATGAGCTATTAACCATATAATTGGTTTATTTATCTCATTCTGTTTAATTTAATATGAATAGTCCATATTTGTTGAGATTTTTGTTGAAATTACCAAATTTCTTTCTTTTTGGAAATCTAGGCCCAAAACTTGGTTTCCGCCTTCCTATACTTTTACTGCCATTTTAAGTGTTATTAATATAATTATAATAAATTTCAAATGGTCATAAATCCTTTCTTTTCCTTAATTACATATACACTTAACATTTGAACTGTTTTTTAGTGATAATTTCTGAATTTATCATTCCTCTTTAAAAATAGTTAATTTATACATTTCAAAAATTTTCAATAATTTAAGGTATTTTTCTATATTACCCTTTTAAATCTTAGGTTCATTTACAGTAGTTGTTAATTGACCTACCTTACCTAAATCTTGCCAGTTTACATGATTCATAGGTGAATTAACTGGTTTATATTGAGTTTCTGTGAATTCATTATTTGGCCTAGAGTTTAGTATTTTACATGTATGGTTTTTCAAATAAATTTACTTCTACTCCTCCTCTGACTCTTAATAGTTATCATGATATAAAATAAAATTGTTTACAAACTTATTGAGATGTGTAGCATCTAATTCGTGCTACCGTTATAAAAATAATAATTAACATCACTCAGCATTCTGTAAAGTTGGACATGTTTGCTGAAATTGTAGTTAACATACATTTAACTCATTTTGTTAATTAATACAGCATACATACTGAAACATTTTAATTGACATGTATGCTGTTATTTAACTAATATAACTTATTCTAAACATATAAATCTTATTGTATAAGAACTCTTTCAAAAATATGAAGTTCATGGCTTTGAACAATATTAGCCATTTAAACGTTTTAATACTATTAACACTTAAACTATTATCAGTCCTTTCTGTTTTTACTATTATTTAACATCCCCTTATATAGTAAACAATTCCACCCATACTTTAGTTATTGTCATTCCTACAAATGTCTTGAGATAACAAAGTGACCTAAAATAATAAAATATTGGAAATACCTTCCATTTTATTATTTCATGAGTTGTTAATTATCAAATATAAAAGTTGTTTTATAGCATATAGTTTAAGTTATAGTAATGCTACAACTTCAAGTTTATTATATTTCAAAAACACTTACACTAATACACTTTCACTGGAGGTTCTGACTTATATTGAGTCTTATTATCTCAGACCAGACCTTTTAGTCAGAATGGACTGTGAAGATTTGTTTATTTTTTTATCACACAATAACTTTAGTTGATGCACCTCTTATCATACTACACAACACTTTTGTTTATTAATAATTACAATTTTATAGGGTATCGGGATGTTATACTTTCTTTAATTGTATCTATTGGTTTGGGGTCAATGGTAGTTAATAATAGGTTTTTGTATGGTGTTTCTTCCATACTAATTCTTCCTTTCTTCTCGTCTTCCTTCTTGTCTTCACTCTTGGGTAAACCAAGGTACTCAGTGTTATCTTGACTGATGGTTGGTTCGGAGTATCTTCCTTATTTTTTTATACTGACTTTACTCTTCTTTCTTGGTTTCAGGGTATTTTGTTTATCTCCTGATAATAAATCTTATTCTTCTTTCTTCTGGTGGCGGGTATTTTGTTCATCACCACTCCTAATCTGATTTTTTCTTCTTGATTTTGGGGTATCTAGTTTATTTACTGCTTCTAACCTCCTGGGTAATCTCCTGGTTGTTGAATATGAGTTTTCTTTAATTCTTTCTTTGACTTTTAATAGTGGTATTTTTTATAATATTTTTTATAGTTTTTATAGTGGTATTTAATGATTGTTTTTCGTTTATTGTGGTTTTTTCCTTTGAAGTAATTGAATTTCATTCGATATTCTTTTAGTGTATGTAATTTAATTATTTTTTATTATCTTAAATGAATTAATTATTGGTGGAATTTCTGTCATGCTACAGTGTCTGTCATTGTTTGTGAGTATTTTTGTTTTTTCTAAGTGTTGGAGGAAGACTTCTGCTAGAATTCTGGATATGGGGGAGCCCATGGGTAGACCATCATTCTGTGAGTAATATTTATTGTTATAAGTAAAGTAGTTTTATTTTGTGATAATGTTCAGAGTTTCTGTTATTTCGTTGATAAGTTCGTCTGGTGTGTTGTTCTGTTTGTGTTTGTTTTGTTGGATGGTGATTGTTACAAGACGGACAGCGCTACCAGCGGCAGCCTCTGAAGAAGCCTTTTAAAGGTGAAAACCGGTTCAGGTTGTAAGGTAAAACTTTATGTTTTTACTTATAAAAAACTTTGTGTTCCGAGTCGTTAATATAATAGTCGTATTTAGTTAAGTAACGGACACGTCATGGACAACGAAATCCATGAATGAGGGCGTCTCCTGACCTCGTATTGGGAACAATCAGTTCATAACTGCAGGCCAAATATTAGTGTACATAGACGACCCTGTAATACACTACTTGATAGGCCTTTACGAAAGAGTTAAATTGTTGATTTGCATATTATGTTGGCCTATGAGCATGTAAGAAGTAAGGTTTACAAACTACTTTAATCACTGATAATATTAATATTTCTACTCAATAGACTATAACACTTACTCCAGTGTACCGACTCTTTATTGTACCTCAGAGCGCCAGTAATAATAAACACAAATTAAAATATATCAATCAACTTTTAATGATTCATTTGCATTTATATACTACAAATTTCTTTAACATGACTTGAATAGTTTTGCCTTACAATTTGAATATTATTTCGTGGCAATGAGTTCTTTTTAGACAAATTGAGTCACTATATTTGATTAAAATATATATATTTATAAAACAATATTGTATCAAATGTTCATTTATTTGTTACTTGCGTGGAGAATCCTTCCGATGTGCGTAGTCCTTAAGGTGTTCCATGCCGGTGAGTTGTCAGCAGCTGTTTGTTGCGTGTTAATCCTGGTTATGAATGCACTAATTCACTTTATCACAGATGTACACTACACTTGACATATTGGTGATACATACAATTATGTCGTATAATTATACACTCTGGTTTACAACGTATTCTTGAATTTACATTAAGTGCATCTAACACAGTTTGCGTCGCGTGGGTCTCGATTATCTCATACCGTCGTGAATTTAACCCGAACTAATTCGCTTTCTTCAGTGATTTCACCACAACATATCGTATTGATGAAAATTTATATGCAGTATTTACTTCTCGTTGTTCGTTACTACTCCGAACATTCACTCATTAACTTATTACTGTATATTAAACTTTATAAATTTAGCGTAAGCAATTATCGCGTTCCCGTACTTCTGTTTACTGCTGCGAATTTACTTTATTCTTTAAATTACTAATAAAATATATATCTATATAGTTAACGCAAAACAGCGCACGCGAGTCTCTTCAGTGTAGTTTCGCCGATATAAAGAAGACTGCCTGATTTCTCTCCAAATTCATATTTTACACTCGCTTTGAATTTCCCTTACCAAGTCTGGATAGAAAAACAATCCCATAGGTTTAGACTAGCGCTAAATACAAAATCGCCCAATCTCCTTAGCGAAAACCTCCTGCGCAACACATGACGCTTCCTCTGATTTGCCGAACGTTTTCCACGTCTCAAGTGCTTAAAAAACTAGCGTCACTATCTATCTCACTCTTACATCGCTCTCTCGAACATAACGGTATCTATTGTTACATGCACTTAAAGTTTACAACATTGGCAAACACCCCTAATATCCTAGCGAATAATACATTTTATGATAGTTATGTCCCAAAACGTGACTTAGCCTAATATTACCTTCCTTATAGACGTCAGCCCCAAGGCCGACGTTGCTAACCTACCGCTATACTCTACAGCTTTTTACAAGTTAATTTCTTTCATGTAATGCCGCCTAACGGTACAGGCGTTTCACTACCTCCCCGCTTTCTAAAACATACACATTTCTTTGCGTTCAGCATAGTTTGATTTCGTAAAATTTGCGATTGCTCAATTTTTGCGTTACAACCCACAGCATAAACGTATATGTATGTATATTACCTAGCCTATATGGATTACATATTGTAACGAGAATCCCGTGGCCCTTGCTCTCAAACATGTCGAATAAATTACTGAATACCATAGAAATCGACACCTACAATTTTCGTTAACACTTCTGCAAAGCGATAACACTCGTATTACAGTAGGCCTTCAAGTTATACAGTTTCGCAATACGCACTATGGACAACCAATAACAAACGTTACCAAGTTAAATAATTACAACAGTCTTCAGCATAAATAACAGTTCAACACTTCACACTTTCACTAATAACACTCCTTTGTCAGTTAATTTTTCGGAAATTAACTCTGACAGACAGCTGGTAACAACATGATTTTATAGACACCCATGATCACCCGTTTGGTGCAATTTTGACGAGAGCATTCCAGTTGAATCGGGCAACATCCCTTGCAGGTCTGTTAGACTTTGTCAGACAGTTTCAGAACGCTGTTGAGCGCTACTTGGCAAGGGTCACCACGAGAAAACCTACACATGTTATTTATGTCGTAGCATCGTAACACTATTATATCGTAATACTCTTAATAATATCAACATTAAGATTGAAACTTAATCGCCTACGTTTGTTGAGATCGAAATTGTGACTAGATAGAATATAAAAATATAGGTTATGCCTAGACCTTCTTCTTCTTTCAGTTTTACCCTATAACGTTCCGGGCTACGTTATAAATCCAGGGAACCCGTAATAATTGACGCTAGCCAATTATACAGGCTGCCTACGTTGTAACAAACTGAAAGAAACTGAAAAACACTTAGAACAATAATAATTGTTGTTGACGGGACACAACCCGTCTAAGAAACGCGTAAAATAATCCAATGAATTCATTTCAATTTTTGCTTCGCGCTTCTTTTCTTACTTTCGAATATCCCTTCGTCCTTTGGTTTTTCCTTTGTCTTTATCCAGGGAATTCCTGAAGTTTTGTATCAGTTCTTTTAAAGTCGACTTATCCTGTCATATCCTTCTTTATCCCTTGTACCAAATACTTGCCTTTTTCTTGTGAACGTGATTGAAATACGTTTTGTGAGTCTATTGTTGTCCATCCTCATTTTGAATCAGTTATTGTCTTCCGCAGTGTGTGTGGCGTCCATTATTCCTTCATTCATTCTTGCAGAATTCTTCGTTATTTCTGTGCTTACACTCACCTTCTTTTGTTTCCAATGGACCCAAAATTGTTTGCAACAAATTTGTTTCCTTCTTTTCTATCTGTTCTATTTTCCTGATTTCAAGGAACATATATTCTGAAGCATAGAGATGTTTATTAGTAGAAGATCTGAAATAAACATTTATTAATCATTACGAAAGTCTGTACGACATCTAAACGTCGGATTTTGAGTAATATAATCAAACTGAAGGAGCGAAAAATCTGGCATGAATAATATCATTCTACTAGAAGTCTGAATCCAGATTTCTTATAATGTTATTTATGATTTTCTAAAACCTATTGAAAACAGTAAAAATTAAATTCTGTCTACTGAAGATTCAGTTTCATATTTTATTTCCCCAATTGTTATTCGTGAAATATAAACAGATCGAGAGCATCATCAGAAGCAGAAGGCTTAGTTTCTTAGAATTCATGTGAGGAATCAAAATTCCCACACCTCAGTCGACATGTCCATTTAAAAGAAGGCACGGACTCGTAACGTTTACAGCCACACATCGTATCAAATTTCACAAGAACGTATGTTTACAATTCACGTTCACTTTACATAGACCGGTAGGAAAACCTTTATTTCCTTTGAAGTGAATTGTTGTTTTTAATTTTCAGGTGAATTTTTCTGGTTACTCGGCCCACCTTTCCCAAATTTATTATAATAATATAATAATGGCTCCCATGTGTACCACCGAAGCAGCTTAGGAGTCAGGCAGGGTAGGCTGCCTTATGCGAGCCGTACGGTATACAAGGAAGGCAGTGTGGCCAGCACTACGCTTCAGCCGCTCATTATTATCCCCAGGATGTTACCCAGATACTCATTTTCAACAGGCTGAGTCGACCTGGGGGCTGAAAAACGTACCTTGATTTTATGGTGCGGGCCCGGGAATCGAACCCGGGACCTCTAGATTAGTAGCCAGGTGCCATACCCACTGGTCTACTGAGCCGCCAACAATTTATTATAAATTGTTTTTTTATCTTTGTATTTCAAACAATAGTGAAAAACCGCCACACTAAAAGACTGAAAACGTGTCCTATTCGTCTCCTATTTACACCGGAAATAGGAGAAAGAGGCCTTCCCATTGGAGAAGCCTTATCACGTAAGAAGATTAGCTAATAGTAAGTAGTTTTTAAGCCAGCGGATATAGGAGTAATTTGTAAGCAACTTCTGATTACTATCAAAAATAAAATTAAAAAAATTAAAAAATCACATAATGAGCGTAAATGTAACTATCGGTAGGCGTCGGAGTGTAAGAGGATTCACTACACTCGATTCCAAAACGTAACGTTGCGAGCTGGATCGTTTATCGACGTTCATCCGGACTCTGGGTCCATCCAACGCTGTTGGTTGCAAATTTGGATTCATTGCATAATTTATAATGAATTTGGGTGCTAATCCCGTGGGTTCTAGCCACGGCATTTGAAGCGTAATTATAGATTTTCAGGCCTATATTGACCACAAACCCTTTCAAGGGTATAAAGAGGTATCTTTGACTTTAAAGAATTAGTGCTCTATCAAGACTCCTCATTCGCGCCAACCCCATGTTTGATTAACAGGCCAACGAAGACTGGTAACCTGTGCTACGAAAATGACGTATTACTTGAGGTAATTGCATTGACACTAGATTCACGAAGATGCAGAGCTATGAGTAGTCATATTTGTGCATTATTGTCTACAAAAAAAAGGAAGTAACAAGAATAACAGGAGATAACAAAATAAGAAGCTAGGTAAACACGGTGGCGGTGGCGGTGGCGGAGTCCGTGTTTAGAATGCGCCACCACGCGTTTGGGACCGCCAGAGACTCGTGCATCAATCATTAGTCTGCGGCGCGCCATCATTCATCTTGAGATGTGTCAGCAACCATTGTTTATCCCTAACTTTTCTCCACCCTTTTACAACCCCTCGGCCTAATCACACATGCTAAGGTAAGATACATAAAACTTTCGTAAATATAAGTTTATTGAAGTAGCCTATATTTACTGCCAGCCGAAAATTACGACTATTTTGTTATTTCCCATTACGGGAAACTGAACACAGCTTGAAAGAAAAACTTCTCTTCTTTAAAAATAAATATAAGATATACATTCGCGTGTAAGATATACGTTCATGTTATTTGCATAATATTAATAATCATTATTATCAGTTATAATAATTTTGCTTAGTAAATCAAGAGAGTCTGGTGCTTGGCTACTAATCTAGAGTCCCCAAGTTCGATTCCTGGGCGCACTAGAATACCAAGGTGTGTTTTTCAGCACTCAGATCAACTCAGCCTGCGTGGGGTAATAATGGACTGCTGAGGCGTAATGTTGGCCACACTCCCTTTCTTGTATGTCAAACGGCTCGTACAAGGTAGACTACCCTAGCTTCCGGATTGGTTAGGTGATAAAAAAGGACCCACTCTTGTTATACTCATTTTAGCTAACACAAAACATAATTATAGGTTAGTACATAATATATAGTTTCCAATTTTTTAATATAATAAAACACTGTTGTAAAAGTTAAGGAAGGTAAGGAAGGAATTAGCTTCCTTAATATTACTTAACAGTGTAGTTTCATGAATATGCTTCTAACAAAAATTGGTACGATGTGGTGACACAAGCATTAAACGAAATGTGGTAATAAATGATACACATATAATAAGAATTAGGGAAAAGTTATCGAGACTAAATAAAATGACAATGGAAGCAGTTTTTCAACATAATTTTATATAAATTAGGAAATAAGACAGCGAGATAGTTTATCAGCAACTTTATATTGCAATTGTAAGTAGGATAAGAGCATTTAATACCAAAAGAGCTACAATACAAAAGTTAGTATTAGTTGTAGGATATAGGCTACGGATGGTTCGGTCATAATAACAAGGAGTAGAAGACGCCTAGAAGAAATTCTGCAGGAATTAGAAACTGAAGCAAGAAATCGAGGACTGGAAATAAACTACAGATGAAGAATCGAAAAACTGGACAAGACAAAATGAATGAAGACAAAAAGAGAAGAACTGATAAGAAAAGAAGTGGATATAAGAAACTACAAATGTGAGAGAGTATTCAATTTCAAATAGTAGATGAATTGAGAATATCAGTTTAACACAAGGATAATCCCGATAAAAATGAGTGAAGAGCAGAGACAGATCAAAGGATAAAGCCAGGCCGAGGGCGTTTTTTAGATGTAAATTGTTCTCTAAAAGTCAAAGAATTAGTAAGAACATAAAAGTAAAAATATGCAAGCAGCAGTAAGATTGGTGATGACGTGTGCGGCGGAGACTAAGGAAATATGAAGATAGGTTCGAAAGAAAAATTAAAGAGAGATTCAAGGGATAAAATAAAATGACAAGCTGAAACAAGAAAATGAGAATATCGAAAAATTACAAATTGTTGCGAAAGGAAGCGATACTGTAAGGAAAAGATATAGTAGAGCTAATAAAGGTTCAAAGAATACACTGGTATGGGCACGGGTGCAGCAGGAAGGATGCATTGCTTTAATAAATATCACTGACTGGGAGACAAGGTTATCGTAGTGAGAGGAAGGGGAAGGTCAGCAAGTTCGATAGGAGGACCAAGTAATAGGGGGGGGGTATGAAAAGCATTAGAAGTAGAAAAGATGAAGGGAACAAGTACGTATCGTAGAAAACTGGAGAAGGGTATTTGAAGAAGCAAGGATAAGATTATAGGAGATTAAACTAAAAAAACGTAGTGACTTACCACAATAAATGGGTTTAAGAAACTCAATAAACTGAATAACACCGTCACACAAGGAATACGTGATTTTATTATTATTGTTATTATTATTATTATTATTATTATTATTATTATTTATTGATTTTTTTTATTGATGCAAAACAATTGACACGAAGGGAAGATGGACCACTAGGCTCATAAAGCATTTAGCTGGAGTGATCGCAAACATGGAGAGATTAATCATTTCACAACCCAATTTCTAACTGGCCACGGGCTGTTCTGCAAACAGCAACTAGAAGATGTGCACCACACATTTTCACCTGTGATAGATGGAAAGGGGCGAATGTAGTGAGACATCGGAGTGATGCTGCAGAGCGAACACCACTGGGATCAGGTAGCAGGCAACGTAGAGGAGGATCTAAAGCAAAAGAAGATAGCAGAAAGTGATCTTGCTAGGGCCGCTGACAGAATAGCAGGAAACAAGTAACGTGGACCCGCAGAAGGTTTAAAACAGATGAACGTCCACTTGAACGAACCACCCTGAAGTACTGCGAAAGTTGAGTCCCGAGGTGGATCCATTATGTAGGTTTCTGGTTTTGGTGGGTGCGGGTCCCACACACCATAGGAGTGCGAACCTTACTGCGGAGAACATTAGTTTTCCACTATTTCATTAACTAAAAATTATTATTATTATTATTATTATTATTATTATTATTATTAACACTATTGCACTGAAAACATAATTTGCGTTAAACTTGAAATGTTTGTACGTGTGTGTTTACATGAGTTTTGTATGCACATTTATATTATTTATGTTTACCATGTATTAGTTAGTGTGCACATACAGTATAGGGTATAGCCTATAAATACTGACCAGCTCTGTTGTCACAGTCAACAGGCAGGCGTTCCGTTGTCATAAACTACCATTAGCCATGTGCCACGTGACATAGTGATCGGCTTGACACATTCCGAGGCGGACTTCGATCAATGCTCACGTTATGAGACTGCATTAAACAGGATTACTATTTAAGAAGCGAGTCACGAACGACCTAAAAGGCGTGGATAACGTTTGGTCTCTTTTATCTGTTGTATTCCGTACTCTCCATTAGTGAACGTACTGTTTGTTGTACTTGTTAATAAGGAGTTCAACAAAATCCGCAATCTCGAAACCAAGGGTTAACAGCGCAATGGACAGCGACTATTCCCTTTAACGTATGACTACAAACAACGACAAATGTAATAAAACACGTTTGCTTAACATTAGTTCAGCCATTGTGAAATACTGCTGATACGGAATCAGACATCTTGCTACATCAAACCCACGATGTTTTTTGCTAGGTCAAACGCAGTATTGCAAATAGATAGTAATTAAATTAAAATTACATCAAAATGGCAGATAAAATACTGAATCGAAATCAAATGGTCTGATCACTAAGACATAGGATACTAAACCAGGACGACTGCTTGGTTGCTTGCAGCCCTTCTGAATATATTCTCACTTTGCTATACTATTTATTTAATATAATTTTAATTCAAAATTTATACGTACTTTGTGACTCGCATATTTTTTAAAGTTTAAATAAATAATATAAATTGTCAATAAATAAGTAGATAAATAAATTGTACGTTTGAGAAGAAATACATTTTACAAAAACTTCTTAGCACGGTAGTCACACGATATACGTACGCGAAATATGAAGTTTGAACTCTGTATTTTCAAAAAACTATATTTTCAAGAATATAGTTTATTAAACCGGTCCCCACTTCGCGTATCATTTTACTTCCATGTTCCATAAGGAAATGGAAGTATGGTGATGGCAAAAAAAATCGTGTTCGAGATAATTGCAGATTCTGATTGTACTACCCTCAAAACATGAAAAAAAGTCATTTTTCGAAAAGTGTCTGTGTGTGTCTGTGTGTCTATAGATTTTTTCTATGGCAAACGATAACGGCCGCAAATTCAAACAGAATCAAATAATTGTTTGCATACAGCCTTGAATTGTAGAGTACTCAAGACCTATTGTTTTTGGTGAAGATCGGTTACGGGAAAGGGGTAGTTTACCTGCAACGTTTTATGTTTTAACAAGGGTCATTTTACTTCCATGTTCTTTTCTATGCGAACGATAACTGCCGTAAATTCAAACAGCAATAATTTTTATTTAACCTCCCTGAATAATAGAGAACTCAAGGTTTTTTGATTTTGGTGAAGATCGGTTAAGAAAAAGGGGTAGTTTACCTGCAACATTTTATTTTTTAACAAGGGTAATTTTTCTTATGACGAATGATACCTGCCGCACATTCAGAGAATCAAATAATTTTTTGCATACATTCCTGAATTGTTAAGTACTCAAGATGTGTTCATTTTGGTGAAGATCGGTTTAAGGGAAAGGGGTAGTTTACCAGCAACACTTTATGTTTTAACAACGGTAATTTTTTCTATGACGAACGATAACTGCCGCACATTCAAACAAAATCAAATATTTTTTTGCACACGTTGCTGAATTGTAAAGGACTGAAGGTCTATTGATTTTGGTGAAGATAGGTTAAGGGAAAGGGGTAGTTTACCTGCCACGTTTTATGTTTTAACAAGAGTAATTGTTTCTATGACGAACGATAACTGCCGCATATTCAAACAGAATCAAATAATGTTTCGCATGCGTCCCTGAATTGTAGAGAACTCAAGGCCTATTGATTTTGGTGAAGATTGGTAAAGGTAAAGGGGTAGTTTACCTGCAACATTTTATGTTGTAACAAGAGAAATTCTTTCATGAAGAACGATAAATGCCGTAAATTCAAACAGAATCAAATAATTTTTTACATATGTGCCTGAGTTGTAGAGGACTCAAGGCCTATTGCCTTTGGTGAAGATCGGTTACGGGGAAAGGGTAGTTTACCCGAAACATTTTTTGTTGTAACAGAGTAAAGTACTTAATTTTGATAAATAAAGTATCCTGATAAGAAGATCTTAATAATCCACTGTAGAAACGTAGATGAAATATCTATAAATGAAGAGGCTAGTTGAACGGGGTGGGGGTAATTTTCTATAAATGAAAATTATAGTTGAAGGGCGAGGGGATAATTTTTATTTATATGTCATGTGTACTACGTTATCGGCAACAAAGAAGTAGTTTGTTGTAAAAATTCCTTCTGGGCTTTTTGGGCTTGATCTAATGTTTTCTACAAAACCAGACGTTTCGGCAGTACTATCGACTGCCATCGTCAGTGAAAATTGAGTGCACTATCGTCGTGTGATACGTTAGTGATCACAGTACTGTGGTTAAGGCTGAAGAAAGAAGTAGTTTCTATGGAAATAGTTCATTTCGAAAAGTATTTTAAATATAAATCTTAGAACATGGAAGTCATGTATGGTTCCCCATACCAATAGCCTATTTTATTTTTTGGTGGAGTTATTAGTACAATTTATCGTAACGCACCCCATATTTTCTGTTGTTCAATATCTTTTATTTTCCTGACAATTGTTTCACCAGTTACGGCGCAGCTTCAGAGGTTATCTGTATAACTATAACAAGTATTTATTTGTTCAGTTCAAGTATTAATAAAATGTTCTATCAAGTGCCGAGGGACCATTCGATTAGTATCCGTTTTATATTTAAAACCCTGCAACCGTTTTATTTTCTACGGTGATTTTACGAATGTAAATCGTATACCTTGATGTCATTATGATGAAATTCTGATGAACCGTAAATTCTATTGAAAGTCTAAACAGACCATAACCAAAACAAAAACCTTATTTGGAAACGTTGTAAGGATAACAAACAATTTTTTTTATTTATTACTGACTACAAATTACCGTTAGGCTATTCTAAATACAACAAAATAAAAAATTCCTAGCTCGACCGCCAAACAAAACAAAAGCAATAATTTCTTACTGGATATGTACTTTATAATGTTTAAAAACTAAAGAGACCAGAACTGTAACTAACACACACACAGACAGTCCAGCTTCCAGCTTGAGTCCCGCTTTGTGTTTCCGCAACGTTTCATCTCTGCCATCCTCAGGAAGATTTCTCGTCGACGACTTAGAATGGAACGATTTTTCACTTAAACCGGGCCTGTAAGTATACTGAAGTGCGATTTGAAACGCATGTTCTTATTAGTCTAATAGCGCATGTCGTGTTTGTTAAGCGTTGACACAAAAATGAATGTAAGCAAGTATATTGTAATGCGCTAGGTAAAGACACTGAGCAAAGAAACTTTAGATGTAAATAAAATAGTAGTTCAGATTATATTTAAAACAATCTATCATTAGACGTATAACTTGACTGCAGTTAATGCAAGTTCTGACTGACACATGTTAATTACGGGTTGAGCCAACGGTTCAGGGCAATTATGCCAACTTATTACAACTACGAATTTTGTAACAAACGTTTAGACACCGCCAGGTCAACTATTAAAAACGGCCTTGACCAGGTAAAACTCTACATCGCACAAGAAACAATCTTATGTTCTGCCTATTATAGATCTTAATTGAGGTCTAACATAACACCCAGGATTGTGTCATTCTGAGCAAAACAGAAATTACTTATCAACATAATATTGTACAGACAGTTTGTTTTTATTTTTGAAACTGGTTTAATCTCTCGTCTTATCAGAGAACCTTTCTCGGACCTGGTATCATAGGAAAGTAAGTATATCACGTCACCGTCACGTACCGTGACGTCATCGTTGTCGTCATGATTACCATCTACTACACTCTGGGATTAGGTTTATTGTGATCGTCTTGTTTTTGGACGTCCCGATCACATTTATCCCTTACAACATATTATAAAGCTTTCTTTTCGAAGTTACCATCGTACCATCGTTCTGCGTATTTAAATGTTCTTTCCATTGCTGCAGTACTTAATTACTTTTTCATTTATTGGAAATATGTTCAATTCCTACCTCATATCATCGTCTCTGTTAAGCTTTTAAGCTTATAATTTCTTGACGGGTTCCAAGTGAATTTGATCCGATTTAAAGTTTTATAATTAATAAAAACCTTCTTGCCTCTTTTCCCCAACTCTACTCTCACCGCTAAGTCGAGTAACCTTTGCCACGGTTATGGTAACCAATTCCTTCGGCGCCAATGGTCACAAGCAAACGGGAGAAGGTGGTTCTGATGTCACCCAAAATGGAGGAAACGCTGTTTTTATAGTGTCTTAAATATTTTAAGCAACAGTCTGCCTGTTATATTCCATGCCCGGGTTAACGGGGGAGGAGTCTAATGGACAGCGGAAGCAGCAACGTAGTTACGTGGATAATTCATAGCTAGGTATGGTAACAGGCCTGACCTCTGAGTCACCTTACGTCACAATGCGCTAATAACGGCTTTAGAGGAAATGTAATATATTCGAAAGCCTTAAACTAGTAGCCAAGTATATAGAGGCCAAGCCGAGAATAAAGATTAGGTCAAGCGGATACAATGTTAAGCTCTATAAAAGATATGATAACGTATAAAGTAATATATAAAAGCTGGAAGAAACCTTTTAGAATACGCATTACCACGCTTCGAAGTCGAGCTTCCCTTACACATTCTTTGACATACCGAAGAAACTTCATTTTCACGTCATGAATTCTGCTGAGATGTGTTCCTATCCGTGACCCAGATTTCCACTGTACATGGAATGGGGTTTTACAAGCTGCGCGCGGCGATCAGTTCTGATCGTTCTAAGCCAGAGGTGGAAAGAAATAAAGAGCGCTGATTTATCATTTCTTATGTTGTTTTTCGTGGTTACATATAAACTAATAAAACTCAGATATTAGTATATACGTTGTAATTAGATTCAAAAATTAGAAATTTGACTGTTTGGAATACTATCATTGGCTTATTAGAAGTTATATGTTAAAACACGTACATTTTTTTTATAATACCTCTAGTAACTTATATTGTTAGTTTGAATCATACTGTTACAGTATAACCATCGCGAAAAGGCGAGAGCATCGTTCTATACGCTTCCCGGTTAGCCGAGCAGGTGCGTGTCTCTGCCAAGGCCGCATTTAAGTACACTCTAGAGTATTCTGGACAGCACTTGAAATACGCATTATGCTGGCACGCCGCAGAAAGGATGGAAAGTTATGCTGTAACACTTGCGCTATCTATATAAGGAGAGCAGCTGGCTTTATCAGTCAGTTACATTGAGCGATTTCCTTAGTGCGGATCGAGTGGTGGTTGAAGATTAGTGGAAAGGGTTTGCTGTGTTATAATTAGTACGAAACTCTATTACTTGACATTATTATTGCGTGTGGACAAATTTAACTTGAATTATTGTACGAGAATACCGTGTTGATTAAAAACTGTTATTTGTGATTAATTAAAGCTGGTAATTAGTGACCTCATTTGGTCTCTGTATTTTGTTTTCCAGTGTACCAGTGATACCGTCGTAACAATACAAAAGAAAACATTACAAATATATGCAATCAACAAAGTTCAATACAAAAACTGAACCAGTACTATACCTCTGTTATCACTATAATACAAGACTTAATTACTACAATACGCTATTACAAAAAGCTTTACTCCTTATGATATATGTATGTATATGCTGAATATGACGGTACTATAACTTGGTGAAATGGAAGCAGCAGTCCATAAGTTTCCCAGCTGGCCATACTTCAGCCATGGATGGACGCTTCAAAGTCGACTAGTAGGCCTACTGTGGCTGCGAATAGACGGCGCATTTTTTACCCATATGTTGTAGCACCGGTGAAATGGAAAATTCATATATACATACTAATTGTTCTTTGGAGACCGTATTACTATTAGACTATAAAATCCTATCTGTTACGTGTCTAACCCTGGCCTTAGCACGAGATCAATAGTCTCAGAGTAAAGTAGTAAAATGTACTATTTTTTTTAAATGCATCGAATAATACTAATTATGTGCAATGTATATTTCTGACAATAGCAGTGTAAACAGATTTAAAATAGAAATCTATGTAGCAGAAACAATAGAAACGAATCAATATATCTGGCTCTACTATATCTATAGTAGACTAATTATCTAATTAGAGACTCAAACTGCGATTGAATCAAGTTAACTTCGAGGAAAAGACGGTCAACGGGTATCCTGAAATCGCTACGCAAAATTAAGTATTTGATTAGTAACAAAAAAATTTTGATTGACAACCCTGTAATCTCAAACGTGATTTTTCATGTATGTTAGTAGAAAGTCCACGTTTTTTAATAAGTCAATAACAATTAAAAGAATAACGCAAAAATACTGAGATTACAATGTGTAAACAACCGTTTGTTACTGAGAGCAACAGTACCTCTCAAAAATTTTCCGCCTATTACATTATTATGCCAGCATTATAAATTCAAAGCGATTTGTCACTGAGCGACCAGCGCGTGCCCGTCCGCCAGGTCAACAGTAATTTTAATCTGATAACAGGTACATTAATAAAACAGTAAATAACATTTTATTATACTAGATTAATACATTTCTCTACCTATTTCGCCGTGATTCCTGTTTGTAGAATAAATATGAAATAATTTGCTTTCTATAAAATAATACTACAAACTTATCTTCGATAAAAATGATCAAACCTCTATGTTTCACACCTTTATTTAAAATTTACTAAATTCTGGCACAGCCTTCTTAAAAAAAAAAAAAATAATAATAACACATTCGTAATAACAGATTACCGAAGATGTGCAGTAAACTGTAGTCGCATAATTTTTAAATTATAATTCCTTTATAGTTCGTCGGAGAAAATATAATGCCGTTATCAAATGAGACTGACAGGTAGCCCTATATGATTTTACATTACTGTTACCTGAATTTCTACACGTAAGAAAGTGAAGTATCAAACATGTCCTACTGCACTGTCTCAAAAGAGAAGCTAACACCGCTCCGTATAACATGGTTTAACGGGGAGGCTCAAACGTTCGGTTCTAAACAATAAAATGTTGCCTCTCATGCAGTTTATATAGACCTCCAAGAGTTGCTACGCGTGCCAATTTGTAGGCTATAGACCTTCTGGGGGCTGTAAGGTGTCCCTTCAAATTCCTTCAACCGCCGCCGCGCGCATCTTGTATAAACCCCATAAGAGATTCGGCATAGACCTTCAAAACATTTTAAGATTTTGCTCCGCAGAGCATTTTTTTATTGTTGTCTTATTTATTCACTTCTAATATTATGTATTAACGTGAATGTACAGTCTTTCATCCACGCACTATGTCGCGCGTCTTCTTCTTTTTTGCTTTTTGTTCACCATTTGCTGTGTTAATTGAGTTTCACGGATCTTCTACAAATAAAATCATAAATAGAATATTACGTGTGTTCACGTCAGTATGTACTCCAGGTTAGAGTAAACAGCGATTGTATCAGGGTCCAACTGCTGGCGGGCAATAACATGTTGACTCCTCGTAATGTGAATGATGTACTGCATTTATAACAAACTAGTTTCTACATAAACAGCCTGATCAGAGTCTATAAATAAAGCCAACTAGTGCGAACGGAAGCATTTATCATATGTAGGGTAAATAACTCAACGGTTGGCAGGGCGACCGCTGTGCTCTGAGGTTATCAACAGGTTTGCTCGGATTCCGTATATGGCCGCGTGTCTCGGCGACGACTGACTTGACACTTAATGAATTAAACGCCGCAGCAAAAATAAAACGGGGCAATTTTAATTTTCACATAGGCCTACTCTTTTGAATATTACAGGCTTTTTGAACATGTTATACTTACATAACATCGCTTATACAATCTCGTTTGGTGTACGGATTTTACGAAATCAGTTGTTCGTGCAGAAATTATGTGGTGTTTTTCCACATTTAAAAAGAAAGTACTTACATTTTTTTGGATAATTATTTACTCAACACAGAAAGGAAATGTTAGAACGTGTGCTTCCATTATTCATAGAGTACATGATAAGTAGGTATAGAAAACATTAGTTATACTGTTCGCCGTCGTTTCTTCTACAATTGGCGCTCGCAAGTCAATACCAAAGCGAAAATCGGACTGTTTTGTTTATTTGTGATGCTACGGGCTGGGTTCAGTGGATCGTAGTTGGAGTACTCTGATCTACCGTGAATACACCCTTCGTTCTCAAACATCTATACCCGGGACGTCTGTATTTACAGACAAGCAGTTTAGATATAAATCGAGGAAAAACGGAAGCATACATCACCTTGTTGCATCGTCATAACCCATAAATTACGGAAGGATATGCTTCGTTTGCTGGGAACTCATTAATTCAATGTGAATTCCGTTAAATTATAAAGCATGTGTAAGTGAAAATTACATGTCGTTAATTACAGTAATTGTTTACCGAGTAATTATGGGCTTTCCATCAAACAGTTCAACACGCACACTTATATACAGAGAATGTATACGGGAATACATTCAGAACATATATTTTAGATAATAATGGTACCGTATAGGACGTGTTAAAGGACATGTTATTATATTGAGATATTTGTAAAACATACTGACATAATTGACAGCTTTCAATCGTGAAGTTAAGGGTATCACTGATCCAAATGTAAAGTCAAACGTTATTACAAATACATGGATGATCACAAGGCGACTCGAAAGCCAGGTATCTGTTACACTGTTAAAGGTAAATAGAGGTAACAATTTAGTCGCTTCGATAGTAGCATTCGTGCTATCATCTATAATGGCTCCCCCGCTTGTACCATAGAAGTAAGCGTGTATTACCAGTTAATTAGTTCCCATTATCGACTTCTCTTGGGATTTATATTCATTCAAGGTACAGAAATTATCGTATAAAGTTGTTGGAAATTAATATTGTTACGACGGTCGCAGGGATCGTCTGTGGAAACAGAATAATTGACGCTGAATGAAACCGGAATCTAGAACTATAATGAAAGTTTAAAGAAATAAAGACTACAATTAACAGCATACAACACTTCTCCAAGTTTATAGGTTAGTGCAACAAAACTAACGTAACCAACCTAACTAACAGTGTCACAGTAAATAATACAAATCACTAGTATGTCCGCACTCAATAATTCACAATATCACTTTACACTTAACCGCTATTAAACACACAATTCCGGTAACGAAAAATGAAACACTGACCGCTTTGACAGTCAGGCTGTGTGGCGTAGTATGTGACAAAACTGACCTGAATTTCGGTGAAATAATCAACCACAATCTGGAAGGTGCGTCTAGAAAGATCGAGACGGAGCCCGCGAAAAATGCGTAATCTCATACAGCGCGTGCAAAGTGTCTCGTAGCCATGCATGTTTCTATCAGCACAGCGTAGTAGCAGGGAAACAGACACAGTTATAGATTAGCTAGAGTATAAAAATTCTTTTGAATTGCACGAAATTACTCGATTTTCTTTTTCTTTTTATTCAGTGGACCTTACGGGTAAATATAATCACAAATACTAGTCACCCCTTCTTCCATGTGTATCGTTCATATCAACCAGCATTCCCATCTTCTTACTTCCTGCCTCTTTTTCCTTCAATCTTTCTCTAAATTATCGTTCTACGAACATGATTAAGTCTTAACATTGGCTCTATAAATTCTGTCTTCTTCCTTCTTATTTTCAGAATCTTATCCCCTTTATCAACTTTTGTCATCACCATATCATTGGCCACTGTGTCTCTCCAACTGATTTTTAGCATACTTTTCCATATTCACATCTCAACAGTCTCCAAGTACTTTCCTTCTTTTTCCTCATTATCCATGTTTTTGCAATATAGAATGACAAGCTCCAAACAGAACACTGCAAACGTCTTTTGCAGACTAACTGGTACCTTTTAGAACTAAAAAAATCTGTTGAAGACAGTTTTTCATTTGCAGTTCTGCTTCTGATCTCTTCTGCGAAGTTTCAATTACGCCAGCAAGCTACTAAAGTATTTGCAAGTCCTAACCTGCAGTAGCTGCTTCCCTCCAATGACGATCTTTACTTGTCCGTTTTCATTTGATATTCTCGTGGCTTTGGATTTATCAGTGCTTACGCTCGTTCCGTAATTCCCCTCTGTCTAACAATCGCTGCAACTGTCTCATCCGCAGCCAGTACCGGCTGATCGTCTGCATACTAAACTGTTGTTATGTTCTCTCCACCTATACCACCTAATTAAGTTGTCGACTTTAACTTATTTAAAACCATTATCCTTGGTCGACTGTTCTAAAAATGTTCCTACCTCGAGAATCCGTGGTCGTCATTTCAATTATAACTGACGACATGACATTTTAACTGACATTTCAATTCTGAAATTAAATCTGATTTCAGAATTACAGTGTCTAATAACGAAAGTTCACCAGGAGAATGACAGCGCTGATCACAGCGGGTTGTGCTAAGTGCGCTGTGAATACTGAGAACTTCAGATTTCAAGGACGCATGCTTTGTAGTAGAGAAAGTTCAAACAATGAAACAAACAAGATAATACAGGCAGCAGTCGTAATACATTACGCATTATAGAGGAATAGAGCACAGGAGAGTAACAATGAAAACAAGGTTTTATACCTACAAATTTTCGTACTTATGGAGAGAGAACTGGACACGATTTGACTTAATAGTACAGCAGCAGGAAAACTGTAAGCAGCAGAAACGAAATATTTTAGAAAAGCCCTAGGAAGAAATACAAAGAAAAATATAAGTAATGAGGATGTAAGGAAAAATTAAGAGTGAAATCATTGAAGAATCCCTAGAAGAAAAAAATGTTAATGATGTTTAGACACTGTACGAATGAATACTGTAACGTCACAGAACGTTCCATAAAGGAAATTAATTGCAAAGTAAATTATCATAAGAGGAAAGTGAGGTGAACAGTATCGAACCCAAGTAATCCAAAAAATTTTGTAATATTGTCTGATAATTAATATCATTAACATGAAAAAACGACAAGACTATGACTAAGACTCAAACCCCATATATTATAACGTATATATAACAAGAAGTGAAGTTGTTCAGCCTTATGAAGAAGAGAGAGTAATCAATTATTTACCCTCAGTTTAGCCGATTTCGGATTTCTTCTGTTTTTTGTGCTGAAATTGATTACACATACCCACTACAAAAAAATTATAACACTGTATTATTCAATATTATTTTTTCAATAATATTATGTATTTATTATTGGTTTTTATTTCCTGCCACCAAAACACAAGTATTACAATTGCTCTTTCCTTCAATTAAACATAATCTCGAGTGAACAGAGTAAACATGGAATAGTCTAAATAGAAAAACATATATGGTTTTGTTTCATAATTTTACACTATTAATAAAAACATCAATTAATATATAATTCTTAATAATTCCCCAGGGTTCAGGGTAAGTTCTTTTTGTTACGAGAGTGTCAGAAATGGATAATTACTACGCTTTACAAATATCGAAAAACTTATTAAATAATTTGTTTATTTTTCCGTGTAGTATGTAGTTCCTGTAATGTCCGTAAGAGTGCAGCGTGCTTTTGTTTATTTTAAAAACATGTGTTCAGATGAATATTTTATTTTTCGATCTCAGCGTTCGGAATGTGTTTTCTTCTTGAATTATTACAAAAAAATGTTTATATTACCTCGCTCCGTATGGTTCTTACTGGATTGAATCTTTTTCTGTGGTGAGGTCCGTCTTGGGTTATAATTTTCTTACCGTTTGGTGAATTCTCAAACGTCAATTAGAACTAGGCCGAAACCATGTTGGCTCATCAGAATGTCTTCTTTCACTGTTTATTAATTAATACAACCATTAAATTTGGATAAATCATGTATGATTTTGAAGTGTTCATGCGGCTAGTTAATTTTGTATCAATTTGCCCTCCTCTCAAGTTCCGAAAAGGTTATTTTTATTTATAAATGTAGTAGCATCATTTCTCAACTCTACCGTTTTAGTTCAAAATTTTTCTTATTAACAATACTTGTTATTTTTCATCACTCTCAGTAACACATAGTATTTTTATTATGCAGGCAGTTTGTAATTATTATAAATTTATATTTTATTTATGGAAAAATAATTCCTTTCCATTCCGGTTTCTTTACTAATTTAGTTTACATAATAAGTTTTGGTTCATTTTCTTATGACATTGTATATAAGTATTTGATAATTTTATTATCTTTAAATAAATTTATATATTATTTATTTAGTCTCTCATAGTATTCCTACACGGCACTACTTCCTGTTGCCATTTCCCTCATAGTATTATTTTAATTATTTATTATCTTTTGGTATTTAAATTTTTATGTCTTTTAAAACTAACCCTGGGTTTTCTTATAATCTAACACAATTATTTGAAAAAATATAATATTAACTTGGGTATAACAATTAGTTGTTCATACAATATAAATATTACAATAAACAAAATAAACTACAAGATCAGTTAGTATTATAGCATACTTTCATAGTTTTATAATTTCCACACACATAACACAGTTTGGTAATACTTTACTTTCACTTTTATTTTTCACCTCAATGGGTACACTAGAACTCACTTTGCACTGTATACCACTCGAATTGTTTATCATATTGAGTGATATAATTTAATTTTGAGCGAGCCATAGGTTACCCATTTCTGACATTGATGTTATTATGATTTAGTTTATTGGGACAGGGTTATGTAACGTTACATAAAGCCCCCCCACTAGAACAAATTTATTTCAGTTTAACTTGTTTATTAAAAATAAATTGTTGATTATTTCCATTTTCTTAACTCTTCTTTATCTTCATAATAGTGTTTTATTTCTGACTGATTATACACTGACTGGTAATTCCGACTGGTGGTAATTGCTGTTTTCTTACTCTACTCTCTCTCTCTTGGAGGCAAATTCATCAATTATTCATTTCTGGGTAGTGGTACTTCCACATTTTATTTGATAAGGACTGGTCACACTAATCATATTAAACTTGTTTTAACACTCATTTCTATTTACTTTTATATACTCGCTTTATCAATTAAGCTTCTGTCTGCTATCTTCCTTCTATTTTCTTCATTTATACTTCTGGAATCTAATATCAATCCTTTCAGCTATTTTATAATTATTATACCTTAAATATTCAATTTCCCTAACATTTTTCCCTATCTTGTGCGGTGGTTCCAGTCGGGTGGCCACTCTGGGTCCATACACCGCTGTCCATCCTTACACCTTCTGAGACCAGGGGAACATCATCCCTGCTCATAAAAATTATTGCCGGAACATTTCTACGGTCAATACATAAAAATAAAAAAATTATAAGTAGTAGTCAATTAGCGACTAGTACCAAACACTTTTGGGATTCTTCATACTGTAGCTGTTTGTATTTATTTATATATTTCTTCTTCTCCTTGATTCCTTCTTCTTTTCCATTGACTAATAGCATATAACATCATTGATAGGCCTTATGTTAAAATTCTTTTGACTTTACTTCTTGTGACATATTTCTCCGTATCATTTCTTCTTATATAATCTTCAATTCCGAGAAATTCTAATTATTGTATTAATTATCATCCTCCTTCAGTTTCATTGGAGTCATTAAATTATTCGTTATTCTTCTTATTGTACCTTCTTATCTGAGCACATTACCATCAATTGTTTATTTATTTATTCTTCTTTTGTTACCATCAAAATATTATTTTTCCTATTAGTCCATTTTAAATCAGTTCTTTATAAATATTATTTAATCATCTGTTCTCTTTTTCTTGGTGGTTTGTTGTTTGTTAAATTATATGGTTTCAAAATAACTTGAGTAAGATGTCCTTACATGCTTTTAGAATTTTGGGGTTTTTTAGTTTCTTCATTTTAAATTATTGTTCGAAATACCTTGAGTAAGTTGTACTTACATGCTTTTAGAATTTTGGGGTTTTTATTTACAATGGGTTGCTTGGTCCTGTATCCATAAAATCCGTCCCTTTTTTCTGGTTTGTTTGGAGTCTGTTTAACCGTGGTCCATTATTTCAGGTACTCCCTTTACTCGGATTACTGGGGTGTTCGGAATTAATTCTCTCCTTGATAATCTTCTTACCATCCGGCTCTCCCACTTTGCTGCTATGAAACTTTCACTTAAGTACCGGTCTTCCGTCATAGTTCGTTCCTTTTTAACTAACAAGTATTGTACCTCCTCTAACATAACATAGTTGCTCATATTTAATCTCATTTCATTCCCTTTTTCCTCTGGATTATTTACCAAATATTTGAATGTTGTATTCCGTCTTGAAGATACTACTGATATTGTCTGATACACTTCCATCGTTGACACATTTAACTGGGATGTAAACTTAGTTAACTCCCTCTGTTCGTTAATCGGAAGGTTGAATACCTTAATTAATCCACCTGTAATCATCTCCCATTCTTCCTTGGTATTTATTATTCTCTTTCTACATGTTTTTATTATTTTCTTGGTCTTCTTTTCCACGGTCTGAACATCCTTTTTGTTGTGGCTATTTTTATTTTCAGATGGCATTACACCTTGGTATTCTGTAATTTCTATTTCCTTCCTACTCTCTTCTGTATTCGGACTTACTTTAATACCTTCTGAAGTGCTGTCTGATGTTTCATCCAAATTCTTGACACTATGGTCCATTTGTTTATTTGTCTCCTCCTTGTATGTATCTGTTTTTTGGATACGCGTATTAACATTTTCAAACTTCTCTCCGAAAGTTTCCCATATCTCCTTATTGAAATTCTCCATTTTACCCTCAAATTGTTTTAAATTCTCATTATTCTCTTCAAATTTTGCATTCATCTCTTCTCTTTGCCCTTCAACCGTTTCCTTCAGTTCATGGTATTGTTCATTCATGGTTTGTTTGATATTTCCATGAATTGTTTCTATTTTTTCATTTAGTTGTTTGACTAAACTTTCCTGAATGCTATCTATTTTCTCATTGGTCTGTCTATTTTGTTCCTCCTGTTTCTTAAAATTCTCATCTATTTTATCAAATTTTTCGCTCAAGGTTTCATTTTGTTTCCTTGAGTTTTCATCTATGGTTTGTTTATTGCTTTCCTTAATGCTATCAATTTTCTCCATCATCATCCTCATCATTTCTTGCCAATCTGGTTCTCTTCTGGCTTCCGCTTTTTCTGGTTGGTCCCCTTGGGCATCCTCTTCAATTATTTCCGTTTCCGGGTCCATAACTACTTCTGTTTCTTCTTTATCGCCTGTCTGTTGGTCCATTTCACTGTCCGTGACTAATTCTATTTCTTGTTCCTGTCCACCTTCTTCAATCTCCTTTTCTTCGGCCCTCTTCTTCGATTTGCCTCGGATATTAGGCATTTCTTGTTTTCTCATAACTGCCAACGATAATTAGATTTTTTGGTATATATTTTTTATTAAATATCAAAATTCTTTTCTAATTACCGCCCTTTTACGTTGAGCGCCAATTCTATAACGTACCGCTTTTTTGAATGAGAGGTTTTAGCGAAACATACACCTTTAGTCAAGCCCCAAATGTTGGGTTCTCCTCATCTGTAATGTACCGCTTTTTTGAATGAGAGGTGTCAATGTTTCCGCCTCTCCGCAGTCGCCACTTATGAATTATAATAACTGACGTTTTTATAAAGTATAAATAAAGGATTTTTCTATTTTTTGTTATTTGGTTTTACTCAATCTAAATAGAAATCGAGAGTGTGTGATTTGGGGTCAAGAAGTGAAGTTGTTCAGCCTTATGAAGAAGAGAGAGTAAGTATCAATTATTTACCCTCAGTTTAGCCGATTTCGGATTTCTTCTGTTTTTTGTGCTGAAATTGATTACACATACCCACTACAAAAAAATTATAACACTGTATTATTCAATATTATTTTTTCAATAATATTATGTATTTATTATTGGTTTTTATTTCCTGCCACCAAAACACAAGTATTACAATTGCTCTTTCCTTCAATTAAACATAATCTCGAGTGAACAGAGTAAACATGGAATAGTCTAAATAGAAAAACATATATGGTTTTGTTTCATAATTTTACACTATTAATAAAAACATCAATTAATATATAATTCTTAATAATTCCCCAGGGTTCAGGGTAAGTTCTTTTTGTTACGAGAGTGTCAGAAATGGATAATTACTACGCTTTACAAATATCGAAAAACTTATTAAATAATTTGTTTATTTTTCCGTGTAGTATGTAGTTCCTGTAATGTCCGTAAGAGTGCAGCGTGCTTTTGTTTATTTTAAAAACATGTGTTCAGATGAATATTTTATTTTTCGATCTCAGCGTTCGGAATGTGTTTTCTTCTTGAATTATTACAAAAAAATGTTTATATTACCTCGCTCCGTATGGTTCTTACTGGATTGAATCTTTTTCTGTGGTGAGGTCCGTCTTGGGTTATAATTTTCTTACCGTTTGGTGAATTCTCAAACGTCAATTAGAACTAGGCCGAAACCATGTTGGCTCATCAGAATGTCTTCTTTCACTGTTTATTAATTAATACAACCATTAAATTTGGATAAATCATGTATGATTTTGAAGTGTTCATGCGGCTAGTTAATTTTGTATCAATTTGCCCTCCTCTCAAGTTCCGAAAAGGTTATTTTTATTTATAAATGTAGTAGCATCATTTCTCAACTCTACCGTTTTAGTTCAAAATTTTTCTTATTAACAATACTTGTTATTTTTCATCACTCTCAGTAACACATAGTATTTTTATTATGCAGGCAGTTTGTAATTATTATAAATTTATATTTTATTTATGGAAAAATAATTCCTTTCCATTCCGGTTTCTTTACTAATTTAGTTTACATAATAAGTTTTGGTTCATTTTCTTATGACATTGTATATAAGTATTTGATAATTTTATTATCTTTAAATAAATTTATATATTATTTATTTAGTCTCTCATAGTATTCCTACACGGCACTACTTCCTGTTGCCATTTCCCTCATAGTATTATTTTAATTATTTATTATCTTTTGGTATTTAAATTTTTATGTCTTTTAAAACTAACCCTGGGTTTTCTTATAATCTAACACAATTATTTGAAAAAATATAATATTAACTTGGGTATAACAATTAGTTGTTCATACAATATAAATATTACAATAAACAAAATAAACTATAAGATCAGTTAGTATTATAGCATACTTTCATAGTTTTATAATTTCCACACACATAACACAGTTTGGTAATACTTTACTTTCACTTTTATTTTTCACCTCAATGGGTACACTAGAACTCACTTTGCACTGTATACCACTCGAATTGTTTATCATATTGAGTGATATAATTTAATTTTGAGCGAGCCATAGGTTACCCATTTCTGACATTGATGTTATTATGATTTAGTTTATTGGGACAGGGTTATGTAACGTTACATAAAGCCCCCCCACTAGAACAAATTTATTTCAGTTTAACTTATTTATTAAAAATAAATTGTTGATTATTTCCATTTTCTTAACTCTTCTTTATCTTCATAATAGTGTTTTATTTCTGACTGATTATACACTGACTGGTAATTCCGACTGGTGGTAATTGCTGTTTTCTTACTCTACTCTCTCTCTCTTGGAGGCAAATTCATCAATTATTCATTTCTGGGTAGTGGTACTTCCACATTTTATTTGATAAGGACTGGTCACACTAATCATATTAAACTTGTTTTAACACTCATTTCTATTTACTTTTATATACTCGCTTTATCAATTAAGCTTCTGTCTGCTATCTTCCTTCTATTTTCTTCATTTATACTTCTGGAATCTAATATCAATCCTTTCAGCTATTTTATAATTATTATCCCTTAAATATTCAATTTCCCTAACATTTTTCCCTATCTTGTGAGGTGGTTCCAGTCGTGTGGCCACTCTGGGTCCATACACCGCTGTCCATCCTTACACCTTCTGAGACCAGGGGAACATCATCCCTGCTCATAAAAATTATTGCCGGAACATTTCTACGGTCAATACATAAAAATAAAAAAATTATAAGTAGTAGTCAATTAGCGACTAGTACCAAACACTTTTGGGATTCTTCATACTGTAGCTGTTTGTATTTATTTATATATTTCTTCTTCTCCTTGATTCCTTCTTCTTTTCCATTGACTAATAGCATATAACATCATTGATAGGCCTTATGTTAAAATTCTTTTGACTTTACTTCTTGTGACATATTTCTCCGTATCATTTCTTCTTATATAATCTTCAATTCCGAGAAATTCTAATTATTGTATTAATTATCATCCTCCTTCAGTTTCATTGGAGTCATTAAATTATTCGTTATTCTTCTTATTGTACCTTCTTATCTGAGCACATTACCATCAATTGTTTATTTATTTATTCTTCTTTTGTTACCATCAAAATATTATTTTTCCTATTAGTCCATTTTAAATCAGTTCTTTATAAATATTATTTAATCATCTGTTCTCTTTTTCTTGGTGGTTTGTTGTTTGTTAAATTATATGGGGTTTTTTAGTTTCTTCATTTTAAATTATTGTTCGAAATACCTTGAGTAAGTTGTACTTACATGCTTTTAGAATTTTGGGGTTTTTATTTACAATGGGTTGCTTGGTCCTGTATCCATAAAATCCGTCCCTTTTTTCTGGTTTGTTTGGAGTCTGTTTAACCGTGGTCCATTATTTCAGGTACTCCCTTTACTCGGATTACTGGGTTGTTCGGAATTAATTCTCTCCTTGATAATCTTCTTACCATCCGGCTCTCCCACTTTGCTGCTATGAAACTTTCACTTAAGTACCGGTCTTCCGTCATAGTTCGTTCCTTTTTAACTAACAAGTATTGTACCTCCTCTAACATAACATAGTTGCTCATATTTAATCTCATTTCATTCCCTTTTTCCTCTGGATTATTTACCAAATATTTGAATGTTGTATTCCGTCTTGAAGATACTACTGATATTGTCTGATACACTTCCATCGTTGACACATTTAACTGGGATGTAAACTTAGTTAACTCCCTCTGTTCGTTAATCGGAAGGTTGAATACCTTAATTAATCCACCTGTAATCATCTCCCATTCTTCCTTGGTATTTATTATTCTCTTTCTACATGTTTTTATTATTTTCTTGGTCTTCTTTTCCACGGTCTGAACATCCTTTTTGTTGTGGCTATTTTTATTTTCAGATGGCATTACACCTTGGTATTCTGTAATTTCTATTTCCTTCCTACTCTCTTCTGTATTCGGACTTACTTTAATACCTTCTGAAGTGCTGTCTGATGTTTCATCCAAATTCTTGACACTATGGTCCATTTGTTTATTTGTCTCCTCCTTGTATGTATCTGTTTTTTGGATACGCGTATTAACATTTTCAAACTTCTCTCCGAAAGTTTCCCATATCTCCTTATTTAAATTCTCCATTTTACCCTCAAATTGTTTTAAATTCTCATTATTCTCTTCAAATTTTGCATTCATCTCTTCTCTTTGCCCTTCAACCGTTTCCTTCAGTTCATGGTATTGTTCAATTATTTGAAAAAATATAATATTAACTTGGGTATAACAATTAGTTGTTCATACAATATAAATATTACAATAAACAAAATAAACTACAAGATCAGTTAGTATTATAGCATACTTTCATAGTTTTATAATTTCCACATACATAACACAGTTTGGTAATACTTTACTTTCACTTTTATTTTTCACCTCAATGGGTACACTAGAACTCACTTTGCACTGTATACCACTCGAATTGTTTATCATATTGAGTGATATAATTTAATTTTGAGCGAGCCATAGGTTACCCATTTCTGACATTGATGTTATTATGATTTAGTTTATTGGGACAGGGTTATGTAACGTTACAATATATTGTTTAAGTGAAGAACAGTGTAAAACTAATAATATACTATAAGAGAGACAGATAATCTCAGAAATAACCAAAATGAGGTCATTACATATTAAGAAATGTAACTCTGAATAGGGTATAAAAAACTATTTATTGTGAATTAATGGACGAGATCCATTATTATACTTTGTAATATAAATAAAATAAATGTATTAAATGATTTGAATACATTATTAAAAAGGATGTAAGTTAAAATAAAAAATATACACATGTTATGACAAAAAATCTATGTTTAGGAGCTGAGTCCAATCACTCAGATTTTATGTGAAAATTAATTATTATAGAATTAATATAAAAACTATATGTGAATGTCAACTAGACAAAGACGAACAAATTATCTTAAATAGAGAAAGCTGTAAATTGATTAGAAATCAATTAAAATAGTGAAAAACAGTGTTAACTGAAAACATGTGATGAACATATAAAATGGTAATATTTATGAATTTTATGTTGTTAAAATGCAAGAAAATTATATTCTAAAGTTGTAATACAATATAAAGTAACTATGCTTATATATATGACCACCTAAAACACTTTAACAGTCGAGTTAGGAAACTATTTACCTATACCATACCAGGCTGAGGTCAATCACAAAAATAGTCATATTTGACAGAATAATTGCAGAATATTAGCAAAAATAAAGGAAAAAGGTACAATCCTATAGTGTACTATAGAAACAAACTTACTCAGTTGAAAATAAGCTTAATTATTAGAGAATTTTGATTATAAAAATGAAAATTGTCACTCCAAGAAAATGACTAATCTGTGCAAAGCAGTATGATGCTAAGTAATATTACAGTAAAAATAAAATGTATCAGGATAAACCAGGTATCACCAAAGATAGACAATATAATAAACTCTCAGTGAATACCCAGAAAATCCCATATATAATACCGGGAAAAACAAATTATCATCAAAAACTAATGACAAAAATCTAGGCCATATATAATGCCTATAGAAAAAGGAATTTATTTATATGTTGTATGTTCTAATATTAGTTTATTTTGTTATGAAAGGATAAATATGTTGTGTATTAATGTTATAGCAAGGACCAAGCAACTTCATAACATTTTAATCGTTAAAAAATTAGAATTTTGTGAACACACTGCAAGGTAAGAGTTGTATTTTATGTTAATTTATTAGATTTAATTTGTTCAAAACCAGTCATAAATGGTATCATTGTATTCAGTTGAAAGCAGAGAATCCAAAAATAGTAATGGCATGCAGATTGTAAGTAGTTCTGTAAAATTGTTATACCAGAATATACCAGAATAATTTCAGTAATATCCTTTAGTGTGAAGAATAAGAAGTTTTTGTTCTAAAGCTTCTACGGAAGTCAAATTTGTTCTATGATGTTCCATTTTATTATTCTCGAACGTTCTAGAAGGAATTTTTACACAAATACACCGGAAGTTCATGTCAAAAAATTAAAACAATGAGCCTTACAGAGTATAAAAGGAAGACGAAATTTGACCAAAAAACACTTTATGCTTTGAATCCAGAAGAAACACATCACCCACGAAACTGATCATCACATCCGAGGCGAAACCGAAGAACGAGAATTCGACACGAGAACACAGAAAGGCTTTTCCCGTACATGACAAAAGACTGATTTAACCTCTACAAGGAGTATACGCTAAACGTGTTGTTGAATAGAGCAGCAACACGTCACATTTAATAGAACACACGCAGCCAGAATATCAACGGCCCTGAAAAGACCAAATTTTAATAGAGAACCAATTCTGCTGGTATTCGCTAAGACAAACTGACTTTGACAAATTTCCCAAAACGATTTACTGACAAGCCTTTGAACGTTGAATCTGGAACTAGCGCTGCGACGGCCGAATCGAGAAACCACGCAGACAGCTGATCGCCGCCGGCAGAATTCAAAGCATAGATACAGTGCGAAACTTATTTCAATCGTGCGGAGTTTTAAAAGACCGTATTTTGACTTACAAATAATTACCAGTGCACGAGGAACGTATACACGAAGAGGCAAGATTGAAAACGTACCCAAGAGAAGTGTCAAGTGCAGGAGATAATTACCCACCGGAACGTGAGTTATTCAAAAGTTAAAGTCATTTTTACCTGGTATCATTTGTCACACAGTTGTACTACACATGTCACACACCTTCAAATCACACAATTTTTGTAAAGCATCCTATTGATTTGTTTTGATAGGAGTCACGTCCTGAGTATAAAGATTTTTCATACACTAAACTCATGCTTTTCAACTGAGTAAATAAAATATTTATTAGCCGATACTTGATTGAAAAATTTGTCAATAATAATAATTTTTGTAACTCTGCAAGTTTATTTAATACGAGTGTTAGTCCTTCAGACGATTTTAAAATTCATTAAACATACGTTATTTTCAAATTCAAAATGTCTTGTTCACATTTTTTCATAGAATTAATTTAACAACTAAGAAATCAAAATTCAATTTTTTAATAATAATGATTTCTTGGAATAAAAAATCCAAGTGGCGCCCACATACACATAGTAGCTTAAATTATTTTACAGGACAACATCGTCGCAGAGGAACCAGTCATCAGTAAGTATCAAAAGTGCGCGGAGTGTAACGCCCGACATCACAACACGAACAACACTCAGACAATCTTATTTTAGTTATAATACGAAAGGCAAGTTAAGATCCTGTGAGAGGCGAGACTGTTAGAAAAAAACAGAAGAGAAAGGCGAAGACAAAAGTGGAACAACTCAGTAGAAATCATCTTAACCAAGGTAGGAAAAATGACACAGCGAAGAAAATAGTGAAGAGACCGTTAGAAGTGACAAAGTTGTGTTGAATGAATATCTAAATAAGAGTACAAGAGACCCCGACATGCTAGGATATAGAAGCATTAGATTACTGAACAAGCGAACCGAGTTCTTAGTTTTAACTCGACCGTTTTGTATTGTGTGCCTGTCTATCCAATCATCTGTTTGTCGTATGTCTTACGATAATTTTGAATGCAACTGATTTTCGTGAATTTTGGGATGGGTGTCCCCGGTCCCCCCCCCCAGACTGCTATGGGGTTTTATATTGTTCTCCCAAAAATAGGGAGGGGAGAGACAAAAATGTTAGGTATTACAATTTTTTGAATCGCAAAAATCCAGGTGGGGGGGAAGAGCACCAACGCTGAAGTCGTGCTCTTGAGCGCCGATACTGATAAACCCGTGTTCTGTGCGCCGACCTTATCTGTATATTCTGTATAATCTGTACTTCGTAGCGAACACTAGCGGTCCAATGAAAATTTGTACAAGTCATTACTGACGCCATTATCACAGCACTAGTAAGATCCCAGAACAAAATACATTTATTATTAAGTTAGTTAAATTAAATTATTGGACATTTTTTCATATATACTATCACAAAAATGACGAAAACCCAATTACTCTACCATTTTATTAGTAACATAACTGTAGATCAGACAATCATAAAATAATACTAAAAGTTTTGGACTAATGCGTTAGTTTTTTTTTAGTTAAATTTAAAACCGTAATACCTAAATGCCAAATAATTTAGTCATAGTTTTTCAGTGTATGTTTGTTTCCATAGATATCTATACGTCTATATCTAACGTTATTCACAAATACACATAACTGATAACAAAATATACCGGTAAAGTTTTTTTGTGACACAATTCACAAACTTTTTGAAAGCGATCAAAATGAGGGTTGAGACATACTAATTCTGTCAAATTACTACACATACAAAATACAGAGACTTCAGATACAGATTTTCCATGTTCATTAAAATTTCTCGTAGCTTCACCTCCAAATAAACTATAACAATTTTATAAAATTATGAGTTTTATTTTGTGCCTTTGGTGCTTCCAGATTTAGCTTTTTGTTTTGATGTACGTTTGACTGATGTTTTTCCTTCGTACACACCCAGAACGTAATACATTCATTTGAACGTTTCATCCTGTACTGAAATCACTCGTGAAGAAGTAGATGATCATTCTTACTTACTTTCTTGGATGTAATGACTCCTTTAGATCAAAATTTACGACTTTAGTACTACTGTGTCACAACGATTGTCAAACCAAAAATCCATGTGGGGTATCAAATTAAATAGAATTTCAACCTAAATCCGAATATAGCGTCCGCTTTTAGAAATTTAAAAATGTTTAACGCCTGGGCCTAAAACGTGGATTAAAATTTGAAACAATTGGAAAATCCGTGGCGGGGTGTCAGTCTGAAGGGAATGTTAACCCAAATCCGAATGTAGTGTAGTATATAATTTTTTAACTTTAAGACCACCATGGGCCAATTTTCAAAACATTGCAGAAGTGGGGAATGAAGATATGAGGAATTTTATTCAAAATAAAAATTTGGTATCTTTAATATATTAATTAATTAACGTCTCTCAATGCTGCTTGCAAGTTTGGACTGGTTTCAAAAGGTTGTAAGATACGTTGCGAAAAAAAACTTTACATATTTTTATCAGTTCTGTACATTAGTGAAAAGTATTAGAAATAGGCCTACACATACATATGGGAACATGGATAAACTGAAAAACCGTGACTAAATTATTTGTCACTTACATAAAAAAAAAAAAAAAAATCAATGCGGTTTGTAATTTTTAGTCTTTATTATATGATTGTCTGCTTTTGTCGAGAAAACAAGAATTACATATTTTTTGTCATAATTAAAAGGTTATCTAATATTGAAATTTACCTAATAATAAACGATCAAAATAGTGAGCGAGTTCTGCAGCTCAGGGGGCTAACTAGTACATATGTTGCGCTTGTAGCCTATAAACGCCAATTACCTCAGGTAATCAATTTGAGACTATTAAATGTTACGTTAACGCTTACGCGTTCAGCTATTATTTTACCGTCACATCGGTGCAATCTTCACGCGGATACGATTTTGCTTATCGCTGAGGCCATCGTCTCTGTTCGTCTCGCATGCGCGCACTTAACTAATTAGTAACCGCAACACACGAAACTCTACACAGCTATCGTGACCGGACAATCGACGTTCGGCTGTTTTAATTGTTTACAATGTGTGAAACTGGACCCAATTATATATACCTTAACACCGTGGAGACGTTGATCGTGAGACCCGACTAAACACCGGTTAATTAGTCCAACACGCGCACGCGGGCGTGTGAATGTACGTGGACAAACAATCGTATCAAGCAGTACAGCCACCAAATAAGGCGTGTGTCGCTTATGTAAATCCGTAACAATTGGTCCCCGTATTGTTTTCTGTTAATTACGGAAACGCCTCAGCCTCCTCGTTACTGACCGCGTATACCTGGCCAACTGTTCAATAAAGTTTTAAAAATAAAAGGTTTGCAAACCGCTACTCTAATTAAAGACAAAACCTCTGAGAAGTGTCAACTACTCAATTTCAGCAAGAACCGAAGGAGTTTTTTTATTTAATTGTTCTATAGTAGAGAACGCTTTTTTGATATTCAGATCCCATTTGTGGTGGTAAGGCTAATGCACATAGATGAAGAATCAATGAAAAAATTTAATCATGTTTTACACTGTGACCCAGCCTGGGGTTCAACCAGTTTCCGATGAATTAAGGAGCCGATCTGGATCTTAAACGCCTATCAATGAACTATGTAATGAAATAATACCGGATATCATACATACTCCAGCGTCAGCAGACTGCAAAACTCTTTCTGCAAAAAACAATAATTTTGGAATCATGGTAACCTGTATACAGCTTCCTGAATACTGTTAACGTTAAAAGATAAATCAAGTTTGTGTGTGTGTGTGTGTGTGTGCGTGTGTGTACGTAATGCGTAACAAATGTAAAACAAGGAGAAACGCTTCACACCTGGCGGTCTGTCGGTCTGAGTGTAGTTAGTTTACCTAATTCAGATGCCCACTGGTGTATATCTTTCATTTTAATGGCTCAACTACGTGTCGTGTTCGTTAAGGCATGAATAATAATGAACTCCGTTCCCACATGCTCTGTCCGGCGTCTACACAACTTTCGTCTGACCCACTGACGGGTTTTGTTCCTTCCGTTGGCTTTTTGTGTTTACTACAGGAAAGCGGTTAGGCCTACAACGGGTTTTAATTATATTTACTGATTTCATTTAATACGTATTACACAGACATGAATTACGTGCTGGGCATTAACAGTCGCCTTTGAAGTAACTTACTGACATTTTTTACTGTCGAATGTTGATTTATTATAAAAAAAAATTTATTGGCCCCTTTTCCAGTTATAACTGATTGTAATCCTAAAAGTTCTACGTCCTTTGTAATTAAAAGACTCGCTGCATAAATATACTGAATATATTTTTAAAAAGTAACATAATTGTCAAAAGCGACCACACTCAAAATTTTGGTTAGCTACGTTAGGGGAACGATTCTTACGACAGAATAGGTCAGTCCGGCAACAAGAGTAACAAGATGTCCTTCAAGGACCCCGCAACGATAATCTCTGTTTCTGGTCTGACAGGATTGAACACATGGGATCGAAATGTATTCTCCAGTGCGTTGGCAGACAAACAATATGTGCTTCGAAGAGATTTGTCCGGAATTTCCTCGAAAACTATATACAACAGGTCACCTTGGCTGAGCAAAAACATCGATACTGTGACAGAGGGTGACCAATTTAATTCTGCCAATTTCAATCGGGAGTACCGCGATGTAATAGGCCGGATGTGTTATGCGTTGGTAAGATACTATTTTAGTGAAAGTGACAAGTGTTTATTATTTATTTGTGTTGCGGACTATTGCAATTTGATTTACTTGATGGCTGTTATTGTTGGTTTGCCAATTGTATAAGTGGGAGAACTGTTCCAAAACGAGCGTTTTGTTTCACAAATGTGTAAGTATCGATTTCTCTAGTGTCCAATAATTTACTACACTATGTTAAGGACGCGATCCATTCATCCGCATAAGAGTATACGTACTTAGTTCAACAAGAACTTACAAAGAGTATTTAAAATGTATCACTGTACAGACACATATTTTACCAAAAGGATCGAGTATACTGTTAAGGGACCGGGGTATAAACATTCCCCAAAAGTTTAATTTTTAGTTTTTATGTATAAAAATTCTCCTTTTCTTCGTGTTTAATATATATTGTGTAGCCAAATATTTTCCCACATACGAGTATATATATGTTCCATGTGCATACTGGACCGATACTCATACTCATTACCATACTCATTAACATACTGGACCGATTTCACGTAAACGTTTCAGTATTTGAAAATTATTGATAAAATAATTATTATAAAAACAAATAAAAGCGTTCGCGAAAGATCTGTGGAGATCAGAGTGAAGAAAATGTAGATAGAAAGGAATGAAAATGAGATTAACGACGTATAGTGCAGACGCATTAGGTCACACACATAATCTAAAACAGGATATTCCATAAAGAGCATATCTTTCATATTTATAAACACTTGGGTTTATTATATTTGTTTCGTAACATTGCTTATGCTAAATTTAAAATTAATACTGAAAGCTATTAATTTTATTTCATTTTTAAAGAGTTGTAAACACGCAAAATGATTCCTCGTCTCCCCCTTTTGAAACTTTGTCAGCCTCTTCTGACGCCATCGTAAATATTTACATAAACACTAAAATATAGCACGAACTATAAAAACACACAAATTTACATACACCAAATAATTTATACACTAAATACACACTGGGCACACGTACAAAATAAATAGATCAATTTTACAAACAACAGCTTATACTAAAAAAGATCAGCACAAAACGACAGCTGTAATTTTCTGAATACTCGGGTTAAAACACGTCAACAAACTGATGGTTTATTTCTTTAGCAAGTTTTTTTTGCCTGTTGTAACTTACGCCAGTACTCGTAAAAAGAGTTTCATGATATATATTTATTCCCCTTTTGACAAAAACAAAGCATTCCTCCACTTTCCTTAATATTGCCAGCTTTCCCCAATGGCAGTCCGGTAGAAACTAAAGCTTCCCAACCTTTTGTTCATGCTTCGACAGGGCCGCCCTCTCCCTACGCTCCTGTTACGCTCACGTTTGCTCTCTGTATCACGACTTTAAAGCTTAGAATATTATTTCGTTATGGATTTTTATATGCAGAATACGGTTTCTGTAAGCTGTTTGATACAGACCACAATGGTACTGTAAATATTCGTGTAAAAATCTAATGTTGTCGTAACATTTGCTAAGTGTATTGTCAATTCAAAACATTGTATCATAATACTGATTACTATACTGATAAAGTGTTATTGCGTGTATTATTGCTTATGAAATACGTTTATCATTAAAAGCTTTCCTCAACAAAAACTATTGATTTTTTTTTATTAACTTAAAAGCTATTCTAAAAAGTAATAATTATTTGTATTTATTAAAAATAATCAATTTCAATTTACGATCTCCTACATGATGCGGACGAAATTTACTGTTTTAAGTCTTAAATCACAACAAATGTATTTCTAACAATTTCTGTAACGGTATAATAAGTTAATTTAAAACACGTCGTTATTAACACAGTATGAGAAGCACGGGAAACTGACTTGTGGTAGTACCGCAGCTCGACCGCTGCAATATATTTGTACGATTCGCTCAATTATTTGGAAGATTAGAGCTTAATAAAGATAGAGCATTGGGAGGTAGATAAAAAGTAAATTTAAATCTTTCTGTACACTTCACTCGCTTAACGTGTTAGTGTATCTTAAACAGGGAAAAAGTTTCTTGCAGGCTACTTTTTAAGCCTCACGACTGAAAAAAAAAATGTCATATGAAATTTTATTTTTGTTTTGTTATTACAAGTATATTACTAAATATACACGTCATGTACATCATCCACGTGATGTGGACTACATGTGCAAAAAAAGTATTGTTAAGGAGCCAGAACATCTTCCATAAAGACAGTTTATATTTTAATGCGTAGGCCTACTAAATCGAATGTGCAATGGTGTTATTAAGTTTTTTATTTTTACCGACTGTTTTGTGGCTAAATGCATTTAAAATATACCAAAATATGAAGAATTAAAATACTGTTACTATAGTATACATTTTGTAGACTTATAGTACTTCACTTTTATCGGTTGCTGGTAGCGAACTTGAAACCCATAAGCGCAATCTATTTCCCTATCTCGCCCATTGTCTTATCCGACGAGAAGTCACGAATAGGTTAGCAAATCTCGTGAATTTTAAGGGGAAAAGGTTCATAAGATTGCAAAGAAAAATAAATAAAAATATGTAAAGATAAAAAACAAAAATTATAAATAACCCTAAATAATTTAGTGTGCCGAATAATAATTTTTGTAATTTCTTCTGGAAATGGTATATACTGCGACAAAAAAAAATATAAGGCATAGTATTAAAAACACAATAATAATAGAGTCTTTTATCTGGAGTAAGGTATATATTTTAAACAAATTTAAAATGGTCTATGATTGACAAAACTTATTTATTCTAATTTATTAATGTCTGTAAATTATTTTAATATTATTACTTGGTCGTTGAATTCCTTTTACGACATCGTTGAACCGTTGAATCTGCCACCACTCGCGGCCTGTTGAATCTGCTACCTCTCGCTGCCTACTGAAATCTGCTGCACTGATGACACGTGGACACTCCGCTCACACACACGCACGCCGATACACCGATAGCGTTTATCTCTTTACTGAGGGGTCGATAATGGGTTTTAATTTAAATTAATGTGGTTTCGGTGTATTGTACGTACACATTCTCGAGTCTTGATGTGCCCTCGCGTTCACACAGATGTATTCCGGTAAATACACCAGACCCTAAGAGGATATCTTGACTCTCGCGAGAATAGCACTAATTAATTAATAATTTAATTTATATTATTTGAGTTCTAGTACCCGATAGGATTTTAGCAAACGGGCAACTCGTTGCTAAGATTCCGAACTCGTAACCCTTATATAGAAACTTATACTGATACGAAAAACTGGCACAGAGAGAACGTCTGTTTAGGTCGAGCTGATAGGTCGAACTGACTGAAACTTCCTTCGCGGAGACTCAATCTGAATGAAAATAGGGGCCTCTGATTGGTTAAAACCCCTAGCACGTGATTGATGGGTTAAATTGATAGACAGAAGTCCTGCACAATTTGGCTGAAGTCTGAAAAAGCATGTATAGATTTAAAAAGTTTTATGACTTTTAGACGATAAGGATTCTTTAGAAAGATGAGTTCTGTTAAAAAATACATATTAAAATAATGTATCTCGAGTCTTTGACATACAAAAAATGTAGCGCTAATTTAGAAGCATGAGCTGTCCAAGTCTCAATTCAATACGTTAATTTAAACCAGAGTTATTCACGTAAATACGAATAACACGCGCACACGCGCACTAAATTCGCGTCATTGACATGACAGAAAATAAATTTATGTGCATTTTGACACAGAACAGTTAATTACCCATTTCTTAATTCAAAACTTATAGCTATTTTACAAAATTTAAACAAAAACAATTTCCACCATGTCTATAACGTCATAAATTGGTATAAAAGCATGTAGTCGTGGCTACAAATACCCTTTCTGCGATGTTCCATTGCAATACATATAAGCACATATGCACCACGTATTACTTGTCTACGTTGTTTTATATTGTAGTTAGCGTAAATAGAATAAGGAACAGTTTTAGACAACTTTGTGCAGGAAAATGCAGGCTGGAGCATGTCGAGAATGCACCTGCTTCGATAGTTAAAAATACGGCGTGTGTGTGTTTGTGTGTGTGAAGCCAGCTGCAACAAGAATATGGGGTGACGCTACGAATTGTTTGTTGTCAATTAATCAGGTCTTAACAGGATTATAATAAACTAATTGCTTGTGTTAAACCTGTAAGCAAAGACTTACGCCAATTATAAAGACACCATTACATTAAGGGATTTTTAGCTAGTATGGTGATGTAAAATTTATTTCCAGAGGTGCAATATTAAAGATGTTAATTAATTAATATTAATTACTAGTGTAATTGAAGAGTAATTAATATGTGTGGTATATGTGAGTGACCAGAGAAAAATTACGCAAACAATGATATCGCTCAGGTGACGAGTATGTTCATGAGTTCGCGATAATTAACCAAAAAGTGGGTGTAATAAAAAGGACGCTTTGGCGCGAAGTGACCATCTCTAGCTTGTCGAAAACAGGCCTGTTCCTGTCAAATCGCCACCAGTATAAATACCACTGGCAATTTTGGGCGAACACACACTCAGACTCAGGGAATCTACACACGACGTCACGCTGCCCGTTTGCAGATCGACCAGGACACACACACACACACTACCACACTCACACCAAGACGTAAGGAGGAACTCTGGAGCATCACCAACAGCAACAACCCATAGAGACAACAAACACCGCATGAGCATAGTCATCATCATCATCATCATCATCTTCTCAGGATGCTGGACACACACACACACACACACACACACACACACACACACGCAACGGTAACGGCAGATATACGCCGGTGATACAAAAACAATTATATTTTTTATTGTGAAGAGAGGGAAAAGAACTTAAATATGAACAGATAATAATTAGAGTTTTAAAGTAAAATAGTAGTTAGATAAGAGAGTGTAATTTAACAACAACTTGTAGAAAAGAAATACTAATCTTTTGTTGTAATTTTTGGGTGTGTCAGTATAAATCAATAATAGATTGGAAGTAAATGTAAAATCATTTTTATTTGTTTATCGCAACAATAAATTCATTCTTGAATCTTAATATTATTTTGTTGGTAAATGAGTTGCTATCATTAATTAAAATTTGAGATAATTACAGACACACAAATAAAAAGAATTTAAATAACTTGTTTAACATATTTGGTTAGTTAGTAAGATTATCTGGGTGTTTATTTTTGTTGTACGTTATGAATAGCATAGCAGGTTACAGATTTGTAAAGCTTATAAAGGTGAATATTTATTTGTATAATGTTTGAAACGCGTTTAATTGATTGTTTCATGTCAACAACATCTCACTCCTCTTTAAAAATTATTTAATTATTGTGCAACTACATATACTTGACGCAACGACAGAACAAATCCTGTGACCTGGCCGGTGTAATACACATTTTAGTTGCGTTGAGAATATGATAATATATTTGAAGAATTGTTGTAACGTTCCAATACATACACATACGTATGATTAGGTTTTATTTACCTAGTCACGACTGATTTATTTACCGATCCTTGTAACTTTTCCGTGTTTCGTATTACTTGTTGCTCCCTTATGCCCATCCGTCCATCTAGTCATAAAACTACTTTTAGGCCTTTTACCGTTTCTTACATTTTTTACATTTCACCTGTTCTTTTTGACATTATATCCAAATTAACTTATGTTCTAATGGTTCTTATAAATATGTTTTAGTTCCTTTTTCATTTAAAGGTGTTGAAACAAAATAAAAATTCGTCTGATTTCTAACAGAAAAAATCTTCGTTTCTCTTTTTCGCAATCAGAATTGTATATTCTATAAGCTAATCTGACATAGATGAAGTGATTGGTAACGGCCCAGAGACGATTATTAACCTGCTAAAAATTTACCATAATTTATTTTAGAATTTGTTCGAATTTGAACTTAATACACACATGAAGCATTTAACGGGACTGGGGATACTTTGTTGTAAAAATATGGGCCGCTTTGTCAGATTGTGTGAGGGGTTTACTGTCCATAAATAGAAGTAGATCAAGGCTCTGTGCTCCTGTGTCAGTGGAGCCACGTGGATGCCTCATCGTAGTATGGGCGAAACGTTTTGTTTTAAGAGAAATAAAACGACATGTGGCAACTGATTAACATCAATGGATAATAGCTGTGTTGGAGTTGCTGGCGAATCCCTACACTTGAATACCGTACTCCCATATGGGTACTATTAGGATGTTATTACTTACTCATAAATTCGATCTCCTTCCTGTTACACATTTAGTTGTTGGATAGTTAAGACTACTTGCTTCATTTTTTTGACTATACACCGTTTCCATGTCATCCTGCTATCCTTGTACATTCTCCAGTATCTGACGTTTAACAATCCATGGTATGATGTTTACAGTCTGTGGAAGTGAAACGTGAAATTTATGAAACTAGATTTAATGTCATTGATTTTAATACGCCATTTCATGAACCAGCTTTGAACTCGCTGACCCCACTATGTCTGGGCTATTGCTTCTTGTTTATGTATCTGTATCGCCTCAAAATGCCCCAAGCGGGCTGCAAATATGGGACTGAATTACAGAAAACCCAGTCTGTTAGCTTTGTACAATACTTACAGTAGAATTCTAAACACTAATCAAGATAACAGCAACTTTACAATAAGATCTTTTTAATAACGGCACTGACCCATGACACTTTCACAACACGTCTGTACAACTTGCTCGGAGTGACATTTGCTCTGAATGTACTATAAGCGCACCAGCTTTGTTACCAAGACGCTTGAGGAGGGGTGTCTACTGAGTGACATTGTGTGCTTGAATTGGTGGTGTATTACTAATTCTATTAACATTGTTCAGTTGTTCAGAAGATGTATTTAGTTGTGATTTTGTCTGCGTATTAGATTGAGCATTCGTACATTATACTCGTATGTCAGTGTGATTTATTGAATATTATGTTAGTGTGTGTTTTGTTATTCACTACTGTGTGAGAGACAGTCAAGTCATACCGAAACTGTTAAACGTATTTTAAATGTGTAGTATTACAGTGATGTGTGCAGTGGAATAGCATACTACACTACATTCCTTGCTCAGTAGCAAAGCTGCTGCTGCGACAGTACGTGTGTTATCAACGAGCTGATAAAACGCGCGCACGAACACACAAACACACACAGACGCACGCACTCACACACGACACAGGTTTTACCAAATAAACAAATCTTCATCTACTTCATTCTTCCAGTCCTGTTTAATTAATACAGTATATAGACAAAGGTCGAATCTTACTGGCCGCACAAGAAGCATTCTGATTTTTCCACAAATGTGTTAGATTCCATTCTACGCGCGTGCTTCTCATTTGCGATATTCTAGTATGGCGGCCTGTATTATCATAAATTATAGGCCTAATAGTTCAAATTTTATTAAGGGGAAGGCTATAAGAATAAATAGTGGAGAAAGACGTGTGCTAGATTTTTATTTTAATTATTTATTTTTTATTATACTTTTTTAAGGAGATATCTAGCTTCAGTGTACCGTTTCTAGAGAACACCATGTTAGTCTTTTATAGATCCTTTTTCTTAATTCTTTTTTATTATTTTTTTTTCATAGCTTGGTATAGGCTACAATGCAAAGAGTCTTTTATACAATAATTACAATTTGTTTTCTTTGCAATATTTACAATTCATAATTTTTCAGAAATGTATTTTTTATTGCAATTTTTTACTGATAGCTAAGTTTCGAAGTTTCCCCATTTGGGATATTTTGTCAAATGTGTGACCGTAGTACTCAGTGTCTTTTCGGAGAGCGCTGATCAGCAAGTGAAGTGAAGTGAAAGAGAATTAATGAAAAATAGTGAAAGGTACATTAATAAACAACAATTTCACGATATCAGAACATGGAAAGGATATTTGTTTGTAAATTAAATGGTGTGACGACAGAAGCCGTCTAAAAGTTAACATATTGGTTAGGATTCTTCAAGTACCCAGTTTTCAGATCTATTAGTAGTACTTTATACGAATGTTTCTGAAATGAAGCAAAGTCTAAAAAAAATGCTGGTACATTTGAAAAGTACTTGTGGGTGAAGCTTTCAATATGATAATCATCCAAATTGTAATTGTGTGTGTGTGTGTTTTGTGCTCGCGGGCGCGTACGTAATGCACTTAGTAACAACAAAATAATAACAGGAATGAAATAATAATAATAATAACAATAATAATAATAGTAATAATAATAACAACAAATCATGATGTGTTCAGTAATAAAAATAATAGTTATAACAAATAATGCATATGATTAATTCAATTATATAATTATAATAATACAATAATAGTATGATATAATAATTGCAATTAATTATATTTATTTGTAATTAATAATGTCAATAACAATATAAAAGTATCTGGGACTTAGCCGTAAAGAATTTGATCAGGCTAACTAAAAGAACTGCAAATGATGTTTACAAATGATTAGTTGAATCTCGTCAATATGGACGTTCTCTTTTTTAATTAACTGTTAGATGAAATGAAGGACTTATTGTTGGGCTTATGCAGTCAGGTTGACCAGGTAACAGTTTTTAAAACTCATCGTTGGCTTCTGCGCAAATGTAACTGCTTAATACCATACTACACTTCCTAGAATCATTATGAATTTCTTAGGACCACTGTTTCTCCGAGCAAATGCCATTCAGAGCAAGTATCACAACTTCTGTACGTACAACCACAGTTCAAAAGTTCCGATCATTTTGCGAACCGCTTGTCAGAGTTTCACACGATTACGTGGCTATCGGGAACGTCAACGGAATACCATTACGTTCATCACCTGTTAAGTAGTTTCTTATGCACATATGTTGTCATTATTCAGACTATAGGTGATTTTTTTAGTTTCTCATTACAATACCAACTGTTTATATCAGTGAGCCTAAGTAGACTGATCCTGTGCATTTTGTTGCTTTTATACATATCGCCACTTGATTGATATTAATTGAATCATTTCCGAAACGGCGACGTTACTCTATGTCTGTACCATTGTTTTCCTACATGTTTGTCTCATCTCGTATCACAAAAAATGTGATAAAAAATACTGAGATGCTTTATGTAGTCAAATTTTATATAAAACGTGAAGACGGTTACATGAACAAGGAAACATTTTAAAAGTTAAACACGATTTCGGAGATGAATCTCTTGGACTCAGATTTCAAGTAGCACACAGCATTTCTGAACAATTATGTTCTGGACGACTAAGTATATTAGTAGTCTATATATATTCCCTGAGCTGTAGACCTTGCTCACTATTTTGAACGAAATATGTTTATTACTACATACATTTTGATGTGTGATAGTTTTCAGTTATCGAAAAAATTACAAAAAAAAAAGATTTCTCTATTGTTTCTTTAGTAGTATAACAATTGTAGACAGCACAAAATCATGTAATATTCAGATTTTGATTTAAGTAAACTTTATTTCATACACACATAAATATTTGCGATTTTAACCAAGTTTTTACACACTTTCTGGCCTTTAAGTCCAAAATTTTGAAATTTTCAAAAATGAACACAATATTCACATTGTGGTTTTAAGTCCGTTTAATTTGATACCCCACATTGGCTTTTGTGATTTTTTCACAATTTTTCCCCTCCCATATTTTAGCTGCCACCCTCTATTTTTTTCGGTAAGTATAGACACGCATGCCAAGTTTTACGGAAATCGCTTGACGCCTTCAAAAGTTCAAAATTTTGTGAGCGATACCCCAAGTAGACAGACAGGCAGATGTCAAATGGTCGAGTCCAAACTGAGAGCTCGCTTCGGTCGTTCAATAACAAACTAATGTAGGTATATCAAAAGTTACAGATCCCATCAAGCCTACTCGTTGTTTGACGATAACAATTACTGGCTGTGGACAAAATTTAAATCACCAGGCTGTTTACAAAATTTGATCAACGGTTTGAGTCCGGTCAGAGACCGCAACACAACAACACTAAATATCACACCACACACTCGCTGAACAAATACACAGCAACAAATGATATTCTGTGGTACCCCAGCCCCTGTATTGCCCTGATTGTCGTCAATATGAATATTTTCTGTTTCAACGAAAAAACTCCGCACTGACACTGTATCTCAGAGTCTATAACTTTTCTTTGCCCTTCTTTCGCTCCAAAATACTTTAAAGAGACTGAAGAATGAGAACCAGGGGCAGGGGGAGAGAGAGAGACAACGCATTTAGACAGACAGAGAGGTTAGTGTCGTGAACTTAGTTACTTCTTCACGGATGTCTAGTCTGGAATGCCCACGTTAGACAGTATCTGATAAACTAATCATAAGCATTTATGTTTGTCATTTAGAATACAACACATGACTGATGGTGGTTTTGACAAGCCTGAAATAATCCGAAACTAAACTATCGGATATGGTTTGACAGGGCACGCTAAACACGTCCACCCGGTGTGCTGTGTGTGACGGCGGGAAGGAATGCAGAGTGCGCTACCTGTATCTTGGAGTCAAGATGTCACTGTCCACTCGATCGCATCGTGAATAATTAACGAATTATGTTTTGGCTCCATTGACACTGTCCTGTTAAAAGACAATACTGGTTGCACAGCACTGTCGTCTTACTATGGATAGTTGGAGTCAAATACTTGGGAATGTACACAGAAACAGCGTGCAGTAAAAAAAAAAGTAAGCAAGTTGTCTTAACCATCCTACAACTGAAGTTGATAATACGAAGGAGATAGACTTTATCAGCAGATACTATAAAGTTCTAATATACAACGCAATAATAACACGTATATGGATCTACGGCATTCAACTGTGAGGATGCGCCAACAATACCAACACAGTTATTATCAATCCAAAACGTACAGAATGACAGTTAATGAACCGTGGTATGCCACAAAGGGTTCAGCGAAATTATGTTAAAAAAACCGTATACCATACAAGCAGAAAAGACCACAATCAAGACTCGCTACTAGACAGGGAAGATAATAGGAGCCTCAAAATACGATGGCCAATAGATCTGATGTAGTTGAGGAATCGCCACTAGTCATTTCCAAAACCCCGTCTGCTTGAAAGCAACTTTAATACGTCTCTTTACTACATAATCATTATCTTCAGCAAGGGTTAAATCAAAAATGGTTTGATCCGGTTCCATGCACATAGACTAAAGCTGTGCACTCCAACGCTCCACATCTCTCCGTCCTTTCGGCTTATAACTCCATAGTTGTTTGTGGCAGTCATTCATTTGGTTAAAATGCTCCAACCATTCTAGCCGATACTAGCCAATCCTATCAAGTATACTCGTAATATTCAGTTTCTGGCATATATCGACATTTCTTCTGCAATCTTGAAGACCATATCCTGCCACGTGCCTGAGAAATCTCACTTCGGCCCCTTGAATAGACTGGCCTTGGATTTCGTTAAAGCCCAATTCTCAGGCCCACACAGAAGTGTGGGGAGGGCCATCACCTTGTTGAACCTTAGGCGTGTTTCTTCACTTATTTATTTTAGAGTTCTCCTGATGGCCTCATACCTATGGTTGAACTTCTACATCTTCTTCTCCAGATCACTGTTTGTAATGTCAGGAACACAACTCAGATATTCAAAATTACTGACCTGCTCCAGAACAGTACAATCTACAACAATTTTTTCTCGTATGGGGTCCAGCCATCACCTTGGTCTTCAATGTGGAGATCTGTAATCCGAAATCCTTGCAGATTCGACTTGCAGATTTGGAGGATAGGCCTATATCACGATGACTTTTGAGTGTATCAGCCGAAATTTGTGAAATTTACTTTGCATATCTAAACTTTTACGCCACACCACCCCCACCACCCCTCGTTTTTGAGATTGATTCCCACAAAAATAGAGGGTGAGAGGAAAAATTATGATGGTGAAATTTTCTTTTAAACTCGCAAACATTCATGTGGGGTACCAGATTAAAAAGAATTTTAAACAGAACCTGAATATAGTCTTACATTCTGAAAATTTAAACATTTTGGAACAACAGAGCCCAAAAAAGAGACCAAACTTTTGAAAAATCGTCAAAATCCGTGCCGGCTATTAAATTAAAGGAAATTTTAACCCAAATCCAAATGCACTATTTACTTTGGAAATATTTTTTACTGTACATGGACCAAAAATGGAAGTCAAAATTTTGAAAAAGTATAAAATCTAGGTGATTCAAGATTGAAAGACGACAGCAGTCCCTTACAAACTGTAAGAATTTTGTTTTGTATATAGAATAATTTATTTGATAATCAGCATCATATTTGCAATCTGTTTATTTATATGTGTATACAAAATACACATAAAAGTAAAAAACAAAGTATGAGAAACAAAGGTGGCCAGTGTTTCCCGATTAACGCTTATTCGAAAATTTTACTCACAGATTTAAAAAAATAAAATATATTAATTTGATTTTCATCTGATAATAAATGTACTTCCATAGGAAACGTACATAAAGAGTGTGAATTGTATTACATAATGTGCATATAATAATTTTAATCAATCGAAATTTGTAAAAAGTGAAACAGAAATATAATTTATTATATTTAGCCAAATCGACGGTGTATTTGCTAGACAGATATCATCGGGCGCACCTCGCGAATAATGAGTTACAAACATTTTTGTATTTCGTATATTTATTGATTACAGAGTTTAACTGCATCCAGTAATAGCAAACGACAGTTTGTTTAAAACTAGTATTAATTCACTTGGTGATATGTTTCCGTTACCAATTGGTGAAGCTTGTTCTTCTTTGTAAGCTCGGCATGTTCTGTACCAAAAGTTAATATTTTACAAAACACTGAGTCGATAGACTTAGTCATCAGTTTGTGTCTGTCGCGGTTATATTTTTTGAATACCATTATAACCATTATACCATTATTGTTCATCTTCTTCTTCACGATCACACGTCAAGAGCCTGCTGATTTTTTACGGTCAAAGATTTTTTAACGGTTTAGCACAATTTTGTCTGGTTGCCTTCTTCTGTGGCGAACAAACTTAAAAATTTTTGTTACATATCGACCTAACAGGGGAATGGTAAACATTTCTTTACAGAAATTTAGGTCTGTACAAGAGAATTTATCGTTACGATGGTCTCACGGATCGTCGCATGGTACAGTGAAAACAAAATACAGACACCAATGAAGTCACTAGTTATCAGCTTTACTCAGTCACAAATAACAATGTGCAATCAACAGGGTACTCTCATACAATAATTCAAGTTAAATTTGTCCACAAGCAGTAATAATGTCAACTATAAAGAGTTGCGCACTAATTATAATACAGTAATCACTTTTCACAATCACTTGATCCGCATTCTACAATCGCGCGGAAAATAACTAACTTCTAAGCCGACCGCTGTTGCTTATATACGTCCCGCAGATGTTTCAGAATAATTTGCCATTCTTTTGGCGGCGTTCCAGTATAATTTGAATAGTTACAAGTACTCGAACAGTCTAGAGGGTACTTCGCTGTGGGGCCTTGACACAGACACTGCACCTGTTCGGCTAGCCGAGGAACGTGTAAAGCTTTCACGTAACTGCACCTTCCGAATTTTGAGAGCATTACGTAGCAATATTGTGTCCGTAGCAACTTTAGAGGACCATAAAGAAATGAGAAAAAACAGGAAGTCGTAGAACGGTTGTTGGCCTACTTTATGCACACACTGACTACAGTTAGATTCTTATCCCTACAACCAATGTAATAACAAAAAATAACGTAGATGAACATTTATACAAAAGCTATATGAATGCAGCTTTATTGTTTCTATATTTTGACGTACTCGGCAACTGTCAGCGGCAAAATCCGTCATAATCTCAGTAAACCAATTAGAGACGCGTTACAACCACTTACACACAGTTTGCGTGATATCTGAATGTAGGATTAATCCGCCGTATCCATATAATTAGAGAGAACAGAGTACCCTGTCTCGTAATGCGCATAGTTTTGGGTATATAATAGGAACAAATGCTGTCGTCGTATCGTATACCGTTACAAATTAGCTCTGTGTATCTCGCGGGAGCGTTTCAAGTCAAGACACGCGCCTACCGGGTTGGCAATTCTACAGTCTTACCTTATTACGCATGTAAATTAATATCGGATGGTGATGGGGTGGGCGACAGAGACAACGAGCGGGTCGAAGGGGGTGGAATGTTATGATGATGTCGACGTGTGTTTGTCACCCTTTTACACAATATTGTGTTCTTCCGAGGGTTTTCGTGTTTGCACAAGACAGACGGCGGCTCGGCTCCCGTTGTCTCCGGATTAAACTAAACAACGGGCGCGTACACACACAAGGCACCTTGTGTTGTTCGCACCTTCCTCCCCCACACCACCTAACGTTGTACAACGCAAACTCTCTACCACTGCTTGGAATAACGTAATGTTCGTTCACGTACAGTAATCGACATGGTATTGTATACTGTTGTTGTTCTACTGTATACTAGAATCTCAGAACAAATTCCAGTGTCAATTTCTCGGAGTAAAGTTTGCTTATTACTTTCCCCACTCGCCAGGTTACCAGGTAATTCTGTTTAATATCCTGTTTAGAACTTGTTCAAAGTCCATTCAAGGCGAAACGTGTATCCGCCTATCTTCCCCATGCTCTGTCTGCCTTTAGGTAACCGTTTTTCAGAAATAGTTAAGGGCACAATCTTAAGAGGTTTGACCATCGTACGGAAAGGAATTTTAACTATCTGAACAAAAAAATTACTTTTGTAACTCATGTTTTTAAAAATAGTTGTTTAATTGTCAAAATATTATAACTCATAAAATAGTTAATAAGTTTCTATTATTTTTTACATCTTCCTTTAGAGATACAGTGGCTGCAGCGTACGTAACCCAACAAACAAAAACACGAACTGTGACTCCTTCTTTACACGAGCTGAGAAAAAGCTACATAAAAATTAAGTCATTGGTTTAGTAAAAACTTTATGGTTTTAAGTGAAAAAACGAAATATATATTTTTCAGTTTGAGAGACAAAGACTGAATTTTGATGGTCTTTGTCACATAATGGATCACTATGTCAAAAAGAATTTGCCTGTATGTCCTTGGTGATTGAACGAACAGTTCAACCAAAAAATGATATATCTTGGTTTAGTAACAGACAGTAATTTCTCAAGGAAAGACCATGTAAGTAAACTGAAGAGAGTGTTGTGTATATTTCTGCAAAAACTCTACTTCTTATAAGATTTTTGTCCAGAAAACTAGCTGATCACAATCTATCATTTGGTTGGATCTAAAATAAATTACGGAATAGTTGTTGGGTAGGAACGTACATTAACTCGTTACAGCTAGTTACTATAACACAAAAAGCAATCGTTTCTAAGAAACGAAAGTTTGAACACACTTGGCCACTTTTTCAAAAGTCTGGAATTCTTCCACGCCTTAGGCTGTTTTATATTAGATATAAGTTTAATGATGAAGGCTATGATCTAAGAAAAAGTCTTACTGTTGTTGTTCCGCGGTCAACATTAACTCTTCATCAGTAGTTTTACAGTAGTAGTAGTCCTCGTAATTTGCTAATGCCGTATGTCAGTCTTGGGAATACTATAGGTGTTTCTGACATCTCTGGAAACATAGTTGCTTTCAGTTTCAAATATTGAAGGCATTTTAACAATTGGTGAATAAAAAAAATAATAATAAACAAATAAAAAAAAGAAAAATTATATTGTAATTTTTGTTATATTGTGACACTGTATTATTTATTTTATATATATTGTGTTTCATTATATCATTATACTAGCTGTTACCCGCGGCTTCGCACGCGAATATTGGACTTTTAATAAGTATTTTAATATAATTATTATTGTCTATGTCTATACGGCGTTCTGTCAGCTAGTATAATAATTTTGTACTCATTAGTCAAATTCTCTCCAAAGCTGTTTTCAACACTTGTACTATTTTAACTTGTACTAAATTATTTTATTGGTGCAACAGCCTTTGGAGATTAAAAGTACCCGTTTATAAAGCCTTTGGAGATATATATATATATATATATATATATATATATATATATATAAAGTACCTGTTAAATCAAAAACGCTAAATTCTTTACTTTAAGTGTTACTGTGTTAGAAGCATTATATAACACACTAAACGTTATGTTTTCCTCAACTATGGCTTTTATTTATTTCAGCAGTAAACTAAAAACCAAAAACCGTTGTCACCTAACCTCACAAATGAAAACAACAAGTATTTTCGCTTTGCATTAAGTAATAGGACAATTTACAATTAGTACACTTTCCACATCGTAATATATCGATAAAATCGCATATTATATAAAACATCGAAAATTTACTGCAGGAATGGATAAATGTATAGTTCCAATGTCGCTAAATAGCTTTTGTTTATTTACTTGTTACTATGGTAATTAATTCTGGTCTCCAGACATCTTTATTAGTAGTATTTAATATATTTCATTACTCATTCACTGCATCATCAGAAATACGTATAAACATAAATTTTATAATCGTTTAAGACAATTACAAAATATATAGACGTATCTGTATACAAAATAACAAAATATATCGATACAATTGCATATAGAAAACATTAAAAACTGCATGAACGGATAAACGTACAGTTCCGATGCCGCTAAATATCATTTATTTATTTACTTGTTACTATGGTAATTAATTCAGGTCTCCATGGTTTGTTGACATCTTTGTACTCGTAAACGAAAAGGCATAATTAAAACGGCCTAAACTGTGCGAACGGGACAAAATATCACACTCCAAGTTAGATAGTATTTTTCGCCTTGTGTCAAAGGTTGTCTGTGCAAACTTTTGTGGTAATCGGTGTAACGGTGTGGATTTGTATTCAGTACCCATAAATCCTCAGACTTTGAGTTTTCATATATTTATATAAGTTATAGATGTATTTAATGCAGCTTGCTGGATTTGTGCTCTTAATTTTAATATTTTTTTATATCAAGAAATTCATCTGATTTGTTTTTGTGAATCAGCAAACGGTCCTAGTTATTTTTACGTATGTGATGTTTGGGGAGAAGACCCAGCATGGTCAGTACTAGGGGGCCCCTACTTTGTTTCAACACTTTTGTGTATTGTTATAATATTGTATTTGTAATATTGTGATGAAATAAAGATTTTAAAAAATGAAAAATTCATTTTTAAGAAATCTTGCTGTATATTGTCAATGGTACCCGTAATTGGAGAACCAAGATAGTTTGAAACAGTCCTACAGCGTAAGTTAGTTCTAAATTTTCTTCTGATTTATTTTTATTGTGCGTTTACATTACTTTGCTCTATCGTTTATTATCAGCTTCCTTTAGTCTCCTCTCATCTCTTCTAAACCGTGCCCGACAACATTCGCTGCACATTTTATTTATTTATTTCTTTATTTAGCCTTGCAACTATTAATTCTTAGAGGCAAACAAACTTTTTATAAATTTTCAGAATTACTGTTTAATGTAGTTTCTGAAAAAGTGAAATTTTTCAAAAAATTACTGATACATGGTTCCCTTAAAGTTGCCATCCGCGTAATATTCCCGTGTCTTTCAAATTTGTTTTTGGAGATACCTGAAACAAGTTTAAGTTTTACCCTTCCCTCCGATTTCAGCACGTCTTCCTTCCATCAACCATGGTCATTACTACTGAGCAACCATATCCTGTAGCTAATGAGTCTATTTCAGTCTCTTCGGCCACAGACAGCACTGTCTGATCAATCTTTTACACAATCTTTTTTTCTTGTGTGTAGTCTTATAGTAGGAGTGTGTGATACTAAAGAAGATGTAAACGAACCGTGGGTAGTGCGTAGATTTAAAAAAAATTCTAAGTATAAGAAACATAATCATACGATAAACTAGAAAAATCATTGGTTAGTGTGGTAAACAAGGTACTAGCATACGGCAGGACGTGAAGAAAATGAAAACGGCTCGTGATACGCACAGGAGAACGTTATGAAATCCAGGTTTATTCATTCAGCAGTCAGTTGGGTCAGTAGACCTTTCAGCTTACCAGGAAAGAAAAATAAATAATATTTTGAAAGTTCGTTAGACACTATATTTTCCATTAAAAATTATTGACTGTTTCAGAATATAGAACACATCATGGGAGACGAAGAATTCAAAAAATATTGGATTTTTATTTAAGGTTATTGAAAAAAACAATTCCATATTTTTTGGAGTTTGAGAAGAGAACAGTAAAATTCCGGTCATTTTCAACGGTGGACTGCGTCTCCACGACATCCAACAAATATGTCTGAAATTCAGTTATTTTCTCGTTCGTTTCTCCCCACGATACATATGCTTTTTTCAATACGTATCGGTATTCCGTTTCCTATTAAAATATCCCCGTTTTAATGTGTCTTGGTGCGACCCTCCCGTGTATTCTGAATGACATGGATGACTAAAACCAACCCTACCTATCTTAACCCCTTCACTGTGTGTGTTAAACTTTTCTGATACTTTCCAGCCTGTGCATGATTTGTCCCTTTGTGACGCCGGGATCCTTTTGTGTTCCGCGGAACGCTGATGAAAAGCAACCCCTCTTGGTGATCCCTAAAGATTCACTTTTTCTTTCTGAATGTTGAACAAAAAAAACATCATACAGTACACGCGCCCACACCTCATCATAATTTTTTATTGAACACACAGCAGGAAGTGTTGTCTTTTCTCCTTTTGTACAGTGAGGCGTTAAATTTCGCACTTGGCACGTCGACATGCATATATCTATAGAGCACGGTTTGAAGGAAAAGATGCGATAACTGATTACGTAATGCGTATTTAATTTACGTGCGATATCAACGTATTTAATCAGTAAACGCTGTCAGTACACGAGTATTGGGGGACTTTGTGCTTCATGCAAATCTATACATAGTATAAAGTAAAGTCGGTCCGTTTTCTCTCTGTGTTTGAAATCGCTAATCTCAGGAAGTACTGAACGGATTTTATTCTCAAGTTTTCGCCAATAGATAGAGTGTCTATCGAGGAACATTTATGTGTATAATTAATATATATATGTTGTACATTAGCTTAGCTATCACGGTTTATGTCAAGTAAGTGGTATAGTTTACATCTTATATATAAAAATGAATGTTTCTTTGTTTGTCCCGTATGCGTTCCTATACCATTCATCCGATTGCGATGAAACTTCGGTGAGTTGTTGTGCGCACGCCCGCGAAGATTTCTGTACTTTTTTCGATGGGGTCTTTTGGAGGGTTCTTTGGGGTCTTCCACATCCCCTCCTAAACCACTGGACCGATTTCAACCAAACTTGGCACAAATATTTTACGCAACGGGAGAACCAACATAGGATAGGTGTTTTTTCGATGGGGTCCTTTTGGGGGTTCTTTGGGGTCTTCCACATCTTCTCCTAAACCACTGGACCGATTTCAACCAAACTTGGCACAAATATTTTACGCAATGGGAGAACCAACATAGGATAGGTGTTTTTTCGATGGGGTCTTTTGGGGGGTTCTTTGGGGTCATCCACATCTCCTCCTAAACCACTGGACCGATTTCAACCAAACTTGGCACAAATATTTTACGCAACGGGAGAACCAACATAGGATAGTTGTTTTTTCGATGGGGTCCTTTTGGGGGTTCTTTGGGGTCTTCCACATCGCCTCCTAAACCACTGGACCGATTTCAACCAAACTTGGCACAAATATTTTACGCAAAGGGAGAACCAACATAGGACAAGTGTTTTTTTCGATACGATCCTTTGGGGGGTCCTTTGGGGTCTTCCACGTCTCCACCTAAACCATTGGACCGATTTCAACCAAACTTGGCACAAATATTTTACGCAACGGGAGAACCAACATAGGATAGGTGTTTTTTCGATACGATCCTCTGGGGGGTCCTTTGCGGTCTTAAAAACTATTAGATCTGGTTACTACGGCAACCCAATAGAATAGATTCTGTTCTAAATATATTATCGCATTAAATTGAAGACCACGCGAACGAAGTTGTGGGCAACAGCTATTTATTTTTAAGAAGCCTACTTTAATTGAACTTTATTAATTAAACTAACATTTTCATTACGTACAACGCGAAACTCCGTAGCGAAGCACGGGTATTCTGCTAGTCTCCCTATATATTACCCAGAACTAAAGAAAGGATTCCACAGGGGTACAGCAAACACAGTAACCTATATTTATTTACATCTTCATGTATATTAACTACACACATCTGGTGTGTGGAAATAAGTAATAAGACTTATTAATAAGTACAAAGTTAATCGTTGGCATATTAAGTACAAAACAATTCTGTCCCTCTTCAAAGTAGTTCCCTCGGGAACCCATACACTCAAAGAAAGACATTGATTCCACTGGGTGGAACAACGCTACTGGAAGTCTTAAACTGTCAATGCCTGTAGGTGATCCGATACAGTCTGTTAGACGTTCTCGGCATTTTCAAAATACGGCACCATGTGAAGGATGTTTATGAAGGGACTAATAAACACGACAAATGCGTGAACAGGGGCAGGTGGACGTGAGTTTTACGATTGTCAACAAACAAGTGTACGAGAAAGGTCAAATTGTAAAAAGTTCCGATGACTGATCTAAGGAACTCTCCAGAAACATTTTACTGCCAAATAGGTCGAGGAGACCCCTATGTTCCCGGCTACGGTAACTAAAGAACATACCACCTAAACACACAATTTGCGTTGTACAGTAATTAAATAAGAGTACTTGTTAGAACATAAAATTACTTAAATGATTATAAAGTACACGTTATAAAGTAAAACATAACTATTATAAACATGTAGTAAGCTAATGCGACATAGCATTACTAGTAGTATACGTAAAAAGCAGTAGCAGTGATTGCGTTACGCAACAGTTCTGGATATAAACATTCGTATTTTCAAAACCTATTAAGCTAGAATCTTACAAATTCAATAAAAATAAAATTCAGTCGATTCTGATAATTTAATTCGCTTACACTAGATACCTACCTCTAATAATAAAAAGTTTCTCGAAGGCCAACTTTTTCACATCGCAATTAGAAAAAAATCGTAACCAGACCTTACACATAATTTTTTTTAACAAGTGTGAAGCGTACAGACAAAAATTAAGTATTCGACGCCTTGATGACGTATTAAGTTACAAATTGAAGTAAAAGCAATGTATTTATGTCAACAACGGAAATACGATGAGTTATGTTTTAAAGTTCGACAAATTGATGAAAAGTACAATTTATTGCTTGTATATTTGTTACAGCTTTATTTATGGTCAAAAGAATATAAAAATTTGTGGAATAATGGAGAATAACGGTTTTTATGTTATAAAAGTTTCAATATTATAATCCTACAATTTTTGACTAAATTTTCAAGTCCCGCTGTACATACGAGCGAAAAACCCTTATAGGCCTATGAAATGTTCTCCCTATCTTCCCCATTGTTTCATCTGACTTCTGAAAGAACTCTAGAAAGCTAGTCTGACTTCTTGATGCTTTTACTTGATGGAGGGTGTTTAGCCCCATTAGCTTGTCTTGTAGATGCATTGCTAAGAGGATGTACGACTAGGCCTATTTGGTACGTCTACAACATACAAGATAAGCTGGACGTTGTAGACAGACAGCGGTGGCAAACAGCACTGGATACTAAACAGTGTTAGAGGTAGAATCTACACGAGGTCAGATTCCAAATTGGCCTGCAATGTTACAGCACAGAAGATTAAAGGTGTGATAGGATATAATATTAATCTAAAGAAAAGTAATGTTTAAATTTTACAGTGTTACTGAAAATGAAATAAGATGGTCTGTACGCCCAAATCTAGACTACATTAAGTTTGATAAATGGTTTTTATTTTATGTGACAGAAAATATGACTTTCAGTTTTACAATGCATATGTTCAGCGACGTTATCTTTTTAACTCAGTCATATGGATTTTCAATTATTGGAGGTAATAGTTTTTCAAATTCCCCCTTCCGGTATAAAACACGAATCCCTGGACCGTGTGTCACAAAGTGCAGAATCTAAAAACCATAAAAGCCAACGTGTTCGTACCGTGAAACACTGATGAGAGGACGTTCGGCGTTTTTACGTCAGTATAAAATTATTCATAAAAGATTTAACGCTAAACGACTACTGTTATAAGGCCGTAAGCGTAAAATTTAACAGATTGGCGTGTGTTTCATAAAGTGAAGAGGAGCGTGCCGTCGTTATACTCACAGGCGCACGCCGCATTTGCATTTTATTAAGCTGGTTACGGGCAGGTGTAAATCAGCGAGCGTGTATCTTCGTGCATTTGTCCGCGCGGCGACACGTGCTGTGAAAACGTTACCGTGCAGTAACGCCCGCTCTGAATAAACACATAAACGCTGAAAAGTCGACAGCACGTGAATAGTTTGTTTGTTTTTAATCATTTCCACGGTAACTATGTTTATGCAGCTTCAACTAACTTAATTGTGAAAACATACAGTTTCACAGCTGCATAGCTGTCGGAGATCACTCGTTGGGAGCCAACAGTCGAGGTCTTATGAACACAGCAGGTGACGAACTTTTAACTGAAAGTTAACTGCCGGGTCAGAAATAACCTGTAGGTCTACCACGTGTAAGAAGACACTTAATAGGAGCGAGAATTTCTCGTTGGATTAATTTTGGTGTTCAAATAAAACGAATAAACGTTTTACAGAACATTCACCACAGAATGGATCATACGTCGTTTCAAGGGAGGTCAGAATACGGCAATATCAAATTGACTCGAAGTAAATTACGTGACTTAAATTATCGACGATATCTTTTAACTAATAAATCAGTTATCACCGGCAGATGACTTGAAATCAACGATAAATATGTATTATTTGGAGAGATAAGAATAATCAGTTAATAATTAAAAATCGTCATCTTTCACTGAAGCATGTCTGCATTTGACACACGGTTGACCCGTCTAGTGTTTCCTCGGACGTCCGACACTTTCCAGTCCATTGATCTCTAATTTAAAAAAAAATGTATGGCATTCTCTGCACGTGGGGTATACATTTGCTTTCATTTTCATTTATTGTAATACTTAAGTCAAATATTTTTAATCATTCTCTGTGTTTATTTATTGTTTGGTTCCATAAAAATTTCATTTCATTCGTTTGCTGTCTGGTTTCATTCCCATATATTAATTGTCCAACAGACATTATCTTATAAAACTTTAATACTGACTCTTTCTTATCTTAGCTTTGTAGCTGTTTCCTTTTGTAGTAATTTATACAGCTGTATCTCCCTCATTTTTTCTATAATTGATCAAAGTTATCTAAATTTTATAGAGTGGATCCTAAGTATTTACATTTACCATCCTGACCATACTATTGTGATCACTTCTTAATAATCGATAAATAATGCTGATAAAATTCCTGGAGCAGCTCATAAATAACAGTGCGAAAATTATCAGTATCGATTAAGAAAAGGATAAATACAAAGGGAGAGCGGGAGAGCGCGCGGGTGGGGATATAGATAGATAGATAGAGAGAGAGAGAGAGAGAGAGAGAGAGAGAGAGAGAGAGAGAGAGAGAGAGAGAGAGAGAGAGAGAGAGAGAGAAGTATCGTAAGAAAGAAATATTTTCTCTCAGAATATTAAAAACGTTTCAGTTATAACTTGGTTTCCATAACCGTGAAACCCGTTACCCTTACCCGACTTAACCACACACACTAGAGTTAAAATTAACATGTAGTTAGGTTAATTAAACTATACCAATCAGGATGATATCATAAAAATGAAGTGATAACTAAAGCTAGCCGAACCGAACAAACGCACACACGTGGAGTGGTTGTCGGACAAAATGACTTGGACAGGGTTTAGAATTCCTACTGGCTTACGGTGCAGTATTGGAAACTGGGTCCTAAGAACAAACCTAAAACCCAAACAGTTAAGATGGACTGTCTACGAAGGCCAATTACAGTGTCAAGGTGGAACACATGGACAACGAGAAAATTACAAAGAGGACGGAAATGGGGATAACATAATCGGACGAATATGTTGATGTGGTATGACGTGGAGGCAGAGTACCCGCAAAGCAATGAGTTCCAAAAAATCCGGAAACAATGTGTGGTCGGGTAAATAAAGATTACAAACGAAATCCAGAAGGCAACGAAGGCTCTAGGACGCGCAATGATTAAACTAATAATTATCTGGTATTTTATGAAAAGATTTTTGCACGCCCATTACCTATTACCTGAATTATTCGAATATTGTTTATATTACGTTTTCTTTATTCCTTATGTTTCACTATTAGTTTGATCTGAAGGCCTAAAGGCTCACAAAATTTTATCTAAATGAAATGTATCAAATCGATTAAGAGACTGTTAATTTTTTCTGATATTAATAACGTACTCCGTTTGGACAAACAACGTGTTTTCAGGACAGGCAGGGTGTACTGTCTAACTTTAGCCGTTTTTGAAATAAGAAAACAAATTTAATAAAGTCAGTTTGTCACTGTAAAATTTTAAGATATTGACAAACATACGGCAATATCAAATTGACTCGAAGTAAAACAACAGATTCGGTTATTTTATTTATGATTCTCTTTTCGAAAACTTGCCAACCTAAAAATTGTACATCGGTCCTACAGGTAAAAACGAATACGGTTACATGTACGGGCCATAATGAACGGGCGACCGTCCACGGCAACTTTTTCAATACGCACTTAGTTATGGTTACAAACGACCGCAAGATTGCCTGCCTGCAAGACACGGGGAGTGAAGAATAGTTGGTGATGAAGCTCTCGTGGTTATGATTACTAACAACCCCTCTGTCTGACACTTACTTGCATTGATTACGTTAACAAGCAGCCAACCACCACCCCTCGCTCTACCTTTCCAACCCCTTACGACTTGGGTGATAGACATTTCGCCGAGTTTGCAATAACCGCAAATCTCGTTATGTCACCGCGAGCGTCTCCCTACATATAATACTACAGTATATATACTAGAATACTTCCAAACGAGGCACATAATCATTAAAACGAGAAACACATTGTTTCTATATATTCTAATTTTTCAGGACTATATGATTTATTTTATCGTTAACAAGGGATTTCCCGAATAAAACAAAATTTTCTGGCATCACGTTAAGTCTTATGTATTTGTTAATACTCCTGTATTTAAACTGTAATACTTCTTCTATGTAATTTCCAGTCGTAGAAGCAAAAATTCTACTCGAAAAACGTATGCACCAAAGAGTTACAATGAAGCCACAACATACTATAACAAAGCAGTCTGTGAAGAAAAAAATTACACTTAACTTTATTTGTAGGTCACTCCTTCATTTGTTAATTTATAGGTTGTAAATGCATGTATAATAACACAAAATAATATGTACGTATGTAGGCCTATGCATTTAGTATTAGAGAGATAAAAGTATAGAAACCACATAAATGAAGGTTTTACTATAGATGTACGAATCTGTCTCGTATAGTTAGCAGGCCTATTGTAGATAGCCTAATAGATCACAAGAGATGCCTAGCTAAAGAAGAATACAATTAAAATTCGGGACGATAAATTAATACTAAGGAAAAACAGTGCACAATAAAGAAATTATGTGTGACGCACGCACGCACAGACACGCAGTTGTTAAAAATGTATCGAAAATACAGCATAATTAACATCTGAAAATATTTTTATATTTTTAAAACCATAACAGAAATACTAAATAAAGATCAATTAAACATTTTTAATATAAACGTTTTTTTAATACAAGCAATTTTTATTACAATAAAAATACAATTTTTCACTATATTGGTAACGCAAATCTTGAGATATTGTAGTGTTTCAACAACTAACAATTTTCTGTAAAACACGATAGGCTGTATTAGACAAGGTTAATACGCAAGTACATTTTCAAACAGGTACCACGCCGGCTTGCACTAGACGTTGGATCTTCAAGGGCTAGAAGAAGAAAACCTCGATCCCAAATCACCAGACTGGGCTATGTCTTACCCTTCTATAGAGCGATAACCTGAAATGGGGAATCTACTGTTTCTCATATTCTTCAATGTGATCATCCGGATGGATCAAGACAGTTTGTTTGTAACATTACCATTTACTTCACATTCCTCAAAATTATATTTGTTCCGTTTTTTCCTTTGTTCCGACGTGCACTTCTGAGCATCTATATCACTTTTCTTCCTTGATTGATTAGACATTCCTTATCCAAGAGGAAGGTTTATTTCAAATAAGTACGAAAAATTTTATGAAGCAACTGGCTTTTGTGTATGTTACTGTAACCAGTTCTGATTTTTCTGGGTCTGCAATAGTTCTGGAAAACATTTATGTATACTAGAGAATAATTAGTCAGTTTAGTGAACAATCTGTTTCATTTTTAATTAATTCATTTGTTGAAATGTTAAGGGTAAACGTCCTCGAGCATAACTCTGTACAGCGACGGTGACGATATGATCGTACTAAAGGAAAAGTAAAAATATCTCGCCAACCTCCGAGATGCAGCGTGACTTGCACGTCGTTTCAAGGGGGTCAGAAAAGTAAAAAGTTTCGAAAACCTTTGTTTTCCAGATAGGCCTACAACGTTAACGAAAAGAAGGAGACTACATAACAGTGACTGGTATGTTTATAAACACTGATTTTATATATAATAAGAAACTGTTTTCAACAAGGTCCGTTTCGCCGATGACGCTGTCAAGTCACTGTCTGCGAGACCTACAATAGTTAGTAGAGCGTCTTTTAATAATACTTGTACATACTACTGATTAAAAGTATTAAAAAACAACAAAATTTACGATATTCTCAAAGAAGTCCAGGATTAACACTGAAGAAGACATAAATATTATTGGCATCGAAATACAGAGGGAAGTCAGTTGTAATTAACTTGGGATACGTTGACTGAAACAAGTAATCAGACAAACGAAATTAAAAGCCCCTACAGACTTACAGCCATGAAAGTGAAAATGTAATTTCGCAGCCGACACGTTGGTTTATAACAAGCGATGATACATTTTGTCGCTGTTTTTCTACAATATAATATGAAGCTGAAGCGTAAACTTCAGACAGATACAACAAAAATTGGAGGATTTAGACTCATGGACAATGGACACATAACATTGTGAATATTTTGCTGCTCCAAAAGCTCAACAAAATGAAGTGTAGTAATGACTGCAAAACAGAGAAAATTGTGAACTTGAATCGCTTGTGAGAGAAGTACTAATTTAGCCTCAATTTGCGAGTATTCGAACAGGGGAGAGAATAAATGTTTCATAGTACACATTTCTATTTTAAATGCTGCCACTCCATATTGGCTACCAAAAATGTGTTATTATTTATAAATAAAAATTCAAATGGGGGATTAACAAATAATAATTAAATATGCATAATTTCAAATTAGCATACACCTTCTTTAATGTAAATTTTTCAAAAGATATAATTTAGACACTCCTCTTTCCATGGTAGGTAAATTTATAGCAGATGATATATACATAATAATTTTAACAAAGTTACGAAACGTTCACTTACATAAAAAAGTTTCTACATAAAACTTCAACAATTTTTTTTAGATAATATATTTTACAATAGTATACGGTTATCTTACACGTACAGTGTAGATTGATTAATCACACAGATACGTGTAAAATGATTAATACAAATGAAATTATCCATTATTTAAATTAAAATTTCTTTACAAAAATCATGTCTACAATAATTCTCTTACGATAAAGGTTATCGTATTTCAAGGATACGGTTTCACCTATATTAACTTCAAAAGATCATAGATGCGATTCGTGTTAGTGCTGCTACCCCGTGGGTAATCTGTAAACTATGTGACGTGACGCTGTGAATACTTCCCAGTTTCCCTAAAAGGTGGCGTCTCGAGAATGTTCCCTGTGTCTGCAACAAGTTTGTCACATGTCAACTACACGTATGTAATCAATGACACTACTTAGCTTTTGTGACTTGGAAAGAAATGACAAACTCTAACCACTGGGAAAATAATATTATGCGACTGCCGTTTCATACAATTTTAATAAATTACGTTTTAATATTACTACGAATTAATTCAGAGAATGTTTTACAAATAATATTAAATATTATTTATGTTACTCGTGACGCTTTAACTACACAATTTTCCAGTTAAGGATAAAATTTATGTAACATTTTAATATAAAAAATAAGAATCCCTTAGTAATTTAACTTGTAAGTATTCTTTGAACTATTGTTATGCTAATTACTCTTGACATCCAATTATTACATTATACAAATTATATTTTTTATATAATAATTATGATTACTATCATTTTAATTTTATTATTGTTTTGTTGAGGAAGGTTTATTTGCATCCTAAATTTAATTTCTGATTGTTCAGTGTTAATCCGCCATGCCTGGAGCGGAAATAACCCAATTTTTTCACGATTTTCACGCTAAAACGGCGGAGAAGTACATGCGTCAGGATCAGGAAATGACGGCAGATAAAGCGATGATAGATACGGTAAAGAAGGGAATGGCAGTGAAGAGGACTTGGACAGTGATAAGGACGAGAAGGTAACGGAGGAAGGTGGAAATTATCTCAAAATTCTGCATGTAATAACGAAAGTTTATTGTAGTGTCTCTTCTACCAGTATGACACTTTACGCAGCCAAAAACCTGTTTTCTGACGTGACCAATTTCTCATATTAAAAATAGAAACAAATAAATAAATATGACTGAAAATTAGAAAAAAAAATAGTTTGTAGAAACAATTCTATTCATTTTTTCGGGAAGCATAGTTCAAAGCAATCCTCTTTAGAATTGATGTTTAATAATGTATTTTCAGTTTTTATCGTATAGGTTTAATAAGACTACGGTATTGTTTGTAAATATTTTCCAATTAAATAATAAATTTGTGATTTAGTTAAGTAATAATCTTTATTGTTAAGATCGGGAAATAATTTGATTCTTTTTTTTTAATACAACATTTTCTATTTAATACGTCATTAGGTATTGAAACGACAAAAACGCAATACACTAATTGCAGAAGAAACTATATTGAACAATATCACAATATTTTTTTTAATACTAAGTTTTAATATTTTTAATAAACTATCAAAACCTTTATTACTGCTAACGAGACGTCACAAGGTAATCCTCTTTACATTACATGTTAAAGTTAAGTGACTTACCAGAGTAATCCAAAATAAAAACGATGGTAGAATTTTTAATCCGCGCAATGTCCTGCCAGTCACTGCGAGAATTTACTTTATTTGTAGATACATTTTATAAGCTAGCGTTATCAGTAAGGTTGTTCTTTTTATTTTAGTGATGTTGGGCCTTTGTATTGGCCGTACGAGTAATATCGTCAAACAATAAAAAAGCAATGTGCAACGGTAAGGTACACAATGTTTATCGCTTATGCAGATTATCGGAAGTGAGATTTGTGCACCCGCGCGCCTGTGTGTGTGGGACGGATAGAGTGATTACGTGTTTGCTTTATAAAATCTCGCCTAAAGTCTCTCAGTGGTGGACAACCATTTTACTCAATGAAGTTTGCTTATCAGTACCATAAACAGAACTGATTATTATTTGTTGATCCCTCATTTATAAAATGCTTCATGCCATTAAAAGTAAATTGTGGGGAAACTTAAGAAGAAAACTCTGTACTGTCCATGACCTGATAAATTCAAAAACATTTATACATTTAGCTATGTATTTATATTTATATTTAGCTATATTTATACGGACTATAGCTATAGCACATAGTAACAACGAGACAAGAGGTCTTTTAACACCAGACCATGTGTGGATGCATATAGAATCGATTTTCACAAAAAAACAGACAGTTACTTGAAAAAAAAAATGGCAGGAAGCCTTCTATAAATAAGCGATTGTTGTTTGTGAGATTTTTTTAGGAATACATAGTTTTTGCCAATATGAAAATAGTGGACATCCGTGTGTATCATACTCGCTCGGTGTAGACGTACGAACAACTCGATGACTTACCCGTATTTTGTATGTTTTTCTGTGAATTTAAAACATGTGGGCACAAATGTGACCTTTTACAATGGAAAGAAATCATAAGAAATCTGAGCTGTGAAGTTCAGTTGTAGAACAGGTCTGCAAGTTACTCGAAACGATAACTTGCGATGTTTAGTAATAAACATAATTTTCAGGCAAATCATCTCTTTAGCCTGAAAATTCGCTTGCCACCACCAGAGAAGATAATTTGCACGTTTTTAATGCGTTAATGGAAAAAATAAAACGCACGAAATAAAATTGAAATGATTAAAGAGAAGGGTAAGTTCAGCAAGGTCATGAAGACATTCTTTAAGAGGTTTTCGTCTTTACGTTGAGGAAAGAAGTGTAACTTATTTGGAGTAGAACAAATAGACCGTTTTCGTTTATAACAAACAGTTACACACGAAAATAAACTGGTAGTTCAGAGGAAATTTTACTTTGTCTGTAGCATCACAAGACAAATAATGTTAATTTAAAAGGTTTCGTAGCTGCTAGTTTCAATTAAGTGTGTGAGCATGATTCAATGAAACCCGTAATAAGTTGTTCGACTCTCAGAGTAACGTTCGAACAAATATTCATCAGACCTCAATCCGTTAGTTTGAGATTAGGAATGCCGAGACCACACTGCTGGAACACCTGCATGATTATAGTTAAAAACATTTTTTACCAACGTTATAGTAACGCATTGCTTTTTACATTATTTCTCCCACCAAATACTTAAGTACTGAATGAGCAGATATTATAAGCATACAAAAATTATAATTGTTGTACATGACGGTGTAGACGTTATGAGATGGGATTTCGAAGAAAGAAACAATGCGCCAGAAAAAACAAACAGAAAAATGAGGGAAAACGTAGATGTAGAATCACACATTCTTTGTTAAGCAAAAAGAGGCAGATGCTGCACTTAAGTAAGATGCACCATTTTCCTCCATCATCTCCCAAACTCTGACGTTTTAGGCGGTTTCATCTCCGTCTAAGCAGTTTCTCTTCATTTGCTTTGTTGGTTAATCTTTAATTGAACCAAAAATGGCCTTGCTCCTTGAATTATAGTGACTTCAAAAGTAATCAAACTACAACCAAACTAGTAATCAAAAAGTGTGGCAGTCGCAACTTAAGGTCATGACTTTGAAATCCAGAAATGTTAATGGCATTGTCAAAATGAGAATAAAATGAGTACTTCAGTTCCCATTTTAGTTTCGTGACGTCGTAAGTTTCTTACGTAGGGAACTCAACTTGTCGCTTTCCACTAGTCCAGTGGGCCCTGATAAGTGCTCCAAAGGGATCTACCTCGTCATCACATCGGATTGAAAGGCACCTGGTGATAGATGACTTTCATACACGTAAATCCATAACGATGATAACCTAAGTCTCTTGAAAGCGCTTAGGGCAGTGAACTAATGAAATTAACAAGTTGACAAAATACATACGAATCTACTAATTCGTTAACTAAATATTGATTCGTTAACTGAGTCTCTGATGAACATCTATAATGTATATTGATACAGCATTTGTTCAATACTGTCTTGGCCAAAAGAGTGACAGTCAGCATCAAAGCAACTGTCATCACTGATAATTAATTTATACCTCGCATTAGTGTAGTTACGTTGTTGGGATGCTTCTGCACACCATTAATCAATGGTCATACCGATAGAAGAATAACGACTTGACGGAACGTCTCCGTTGGAGGTGTTAAGCTGTGGTTGATGAATACTAAATGTGGCAACACAGCATCAACATGGTCTCAAAACGATAATCTCATCTTACTAATGCAATCTGATTGCTGTGTAGAGACCAATGTAGGGAAATGCCAATGGAAAACACATTTTTACGTCAAAAGCTTCCGACCGTGATCCGTTTAGCTGAGGCAAATTATATGTCTTGCTTTTTGCCGACTTTACAGCAATGTGCTTTGCAATACAATGAACGATCACTAAGGTATTATGTAAAAAGGTGCGACGTTTTTCTAGCATACTGGGCAGGACTTTCTCCCCACCCACCAACTTCCAAACATCTAAGGTGAAGAACAAATGAAGCAAGTAAATATTCGTAAATAAGTAGCCTTTGTACTGCAGTTTTAGTCAGGGCACGTTTAGTTCGACCATACGCCCAATTTGGACCGGAACCGCCAGATTTACAGCGCACGTACCGTCGACGAAGTCAGTACGTGTGTTTGTTTCGTTGGCGGACAATTTGTTGTTGTGTGTGTGTTATGTCTTTACAGAGTCGCGTTTGTAAACACGACCGAGAGCACGTGCTCACACGTCGGTTATTTTTAGTAACCATCATCCCCCTCTAAGAACAACAATTACCCCGATAGCTGCCACAAACTAACACCACATTACACCCGGCATAAGGTGTTTCTCGTTCGCTGTAAAGTGAAAGTGTAAATTATCCTGGCTTCTATTCAGGTACCGTACTCTACATCGATCACTTAGTAACGTCTCACCATTATTTGCTCAGTCTCTCTCTTCCACTATTTCTGCCTGTGCCCTTGTCTGCCTGTTTATCTATTATCTGTTCACCTCTCCCCCTCTCGCTCTTCCTCTCTCCTCCAAACAAATGAGACAGATTACATTTATCTCGCTTTTAGTGGATAGATTCGTTTTCCCCGGACGCTTCTTTTCAACGATTCTTACTGTGGTGGCAAAGCCTTTTATCCAAGCACATCGGTTTTAATTATGTGCACGATTCTTCTTCCAGTAAAACTACGTATGTCTAGAATTTCCGTCCTGACAAACCAGCAAAATGTTTTCGGCAATCGTGCGGCTCGACCTAAAAAAAAACCAATGGAAAATAAAGGGGAAACCTTATTTCTTACTTAGTAACTCAGTCGTAAGTACACTTATATATTGTTTTAGTAAAAAAGTAGTAATATAATTTAACAAATTTAACTAATTACAAACATGAACTTATATTTCATTTATTACTTTTATTAACTACTATGACATAACCGTTGTGAAGAAAAATGTGAATAACAAACAACGATTTTAATTAAAAATGTATTTAGTGCGAGCGACTATACAGTATATAACAACATCAACTACTTTACAACTACTACTACTTTATACATCAACTACTTATGAAACTACATATACTGCGATAATACAAGCATATGCTGTAATGTGCATTTATTAGATAAAATAAATATTTAGATTAAATTTAGAAATATGTAATAAATAAGCAGGTGTGAAATTGAAAGCTGAGTTTATATGCAGGAATCGACCTGCACGATCACGCGATTGTCGCTGAGAGAGTGTACAGTAGTAAATAGTGTGTGTGCGTGAGGCCGGATCAAGCCTGAAAGTTCGCAATCTCACCCCAAATAGCTGTTGCATAATAGTTTTTATTTAATTATAAGAAAACCATAAATGGTAGAAAATTGCAAAGACTTCTAAATATTGTAACGTCACAGAACGTTCCATAAAGGAAACCATTTACATAGCAAATTATCATAAGAGCAAAGTGAGGTGAACAGTATCGAACCCAAGTAGTCCTAAAAAATTGTGTAATATTGTCTATAATTATTTCTACTAACATGAAAAACGACCAGACTTTGACTAAGACACAAACCCCATATATATTATTAAAGTGAATAACAGTGAAAAAACCATAAGACACTATAAGAGAGAGAAATAATGTCAGAATCAACCAAAATAAAGTCATTAATTATTAAGTTTTATAACTCTGAATAGAGTATTAAGAACTATTTTTTGTGAATGAATGGGCATGATCCATTATTATATTATGTAATGTAAATAAAATAAATGTATTAAATGACTTAAATACATTACTAGAAAGAGTTTAAGTTAGAATAAAAATTATATATTTGTTATGACAAAAAATATTAATGTGTTGGATTTGAGACCATACACCCAGATTTCATGAAAAAATTAATTATTATCAGATTGAAATAGAAACTATGTGTAATTGTCAAGCAGACAAAAGTGAACAATTTATCTTAAATAAAGAAAGCTGTCAAATGAATAAAAGTCAGTCGAAATAGCCAAAAACAGTATTAACTAAAAACATGTGGTAGGCACATAATATTGTATAATTTATGGATTTAATTTTACCAAAATGCAACCAAATTGCACTAGAAAGTTGAAATATGATATAAAGCGACTATACTAATATATTTGACTAACTATAACATTGTAATAATCGAGTTAGCAACATATTTACCTATACCATATATGGCTGGAGCCAATCAACCAGTACAAAAATAATCATATCTGGCTACATATTTACAAAATGCTAACAAGAATAAAATAGAATGGTACAATACTTCTGTATACCTTAAAGACGAACAAACTCAGTTGAAAATAAAGTCAATTATAAAAGAATTTAACTTATAAGAGTGAGATTTGTCACACTATGAAAAAGGACATCTCAAGACCAGTCAATGATGCTATGTCATCCTGTAATGATAATAATGTATGTAAAGAGTAACCAGGTATCACAAAAGATAGACAATATAATAAACTCTGAGTGTACACTAGTGAAATACTACATATATTAAAGAAAGAGACTAATTATTGTGTTATAACATTAACAAAAAATCTAGGCCATGACAGAGGCCATATAAAATTGTAATTATATAAGTATTATCTATGTTAAAATTTGTTTGTTTTGTTATAGGAAGGTAGTAATGTTGGATGTTCAGATTGTGGAAGGAACGTAATAATTCCACAACAATTTTTGTTATAAAAATTGAATTTTCATGACAACAACCCAAGGTGGGAGTTGTATATTGTGTTACTTATTAGACTTAATTTAATTAAAAACCAATCATAATTAGTATCACTAGATTCAGTTGAAAACAGAGAATCTAAATGTAATAATGGCATACAAATTGTGAGTACTAATGTAAAACTGTTTGATAAATACCAGTGTAAATTTTGAAATATCCTTAATATGAAGAATAAGAAATTCGTTCTAAAAGCTTCTACGGAAGTGAAAATTGTTCCATGACATTCCATTTCGTTTATTCTCGAACAATCTAGAAAGAATTTTTACACAAATATACCGGAAGTCGATGAAAACAGTCAGCCTGAATTAGTATAAAAGAGAGACCAAATTCGACCCAAAAACACTTGAAACTTGAACTCCAGAACTGATGCATCACCCACGACACTGATCAACGCAGCTAAGGCGAAACCGAGAGGCGAGAAATCGACACAAGACCCGAAGAAAGGCTTTTCCCGTACATTGACAAACAGACTGACATAACCTCTACAAGAATCTACGCCAAAGTGTTGCTGAAATAAAGCAGCGACACGGCAAATTTTAATAGAAATCACGCAGCCAGAACGTCAACGGCCCAGGAGGGACCAAAACTTTAAATAGAGAACGAATTCTGCTGTGTTCGCATAGACTGACTAACTTGACAATAATCCCCTTAACGTAAACAAACAATACACAAAGCCTTTCTCGACACTGCATGGGAATCAGCACTACGGCGGCCAATTTCTGAATCAACGCGAAACAGATGTTTCGTAGTGGCGGCGTTTGAACGATAATCTACTGCCAAACGTTTTTACAAAAAGTGCGGAAATAGTAAATGATCGCAATTTTGACTTAAAATAGATTCAGTGCACACGTGAAGAGGCGAGATTGAAAAACTACCCGAGAGGAGTGTCCAGTGCGAGATTAATTAACCATTGGAACGTGAGTTACCGAAATTAAAGTCAATTTTTTTTACCTGGTTACATTTCTCCCACAGTTGTACTACACATGCCACACACCTTCAAATCACTCAGTTTTTCTTGTAAGGCATCTTATTGATATGTCTTGGTAGTTCAAAGGAGTCACGTCCTGAGAGTAAAGATTTTTTTTTACGTATTAAACTCATGCTTTTCAACTGAGTAAAAAAATAAAAACACTAGCCGATACTTAATTGGATATATATAAAATTGTCAATAATAATAATAATAATAACTTGTGAATTTTTTATTAACTCTGCAATTGTATAATTTTTTATGAATATTAGTCCTTCAGACGATTTGTTTGTTTTTTGAAGAATCATTAAACTTACCTGATTTTTCTAAGCTAAACTGACTTGTTTATACTTTTTCATAGAAGTAAGATTTAAAAATTTTAATTACTTTAATAATCACATTTATTTCTTGGAACAAACGATTCCAAGTGGCGCCCACAAAAAACATAGTATTAAGTTGTGTTACAGGACTACATCACCGCAGAGGATCCAGTCAACAGTAAGTAACAAAAGTGCGCGGAGGTAACGCCCGACATTTTACAACACAATTACACTCACTTTTTCTTTTGTTTTAAATTGACGACTCCGACAGTGGGGTTTAAAGGAGAGCATATTTTCTAATTGTTATAATATGCATAAAAATAATACACATGTGCAGTGCGAATTTGGCGTGAATAGGACGTGCAGTGCGAATTCAGTGCGATTTTAAGAGCGTAGTAATTACACGGATTATGCGATTACGATGGTAATTACATTGAACATGTGTAATTAAATCAGACACCGTCAGAACACCTTGTAATCCACGTTAAACATTGCAATTGGCAGAAATGTGCGAAAATATGAAATTGGACGATAGTGGGGGAACTGACGCCACCAAACAATTCCTGACATGCTGAATTCTGGCCCAGCAGGTGCAGTAAGATGCTCGAATATAAATAAGGTCACGAATGAAGCCAAATTACTATCAATCAGTCTTCAGAAGCGGCGGGACGCTCAGCATCGACGCGATTTGTAAATTGTGTTAATTGAACTACAAAGTCAGATGGACGATATCTTCATCTAAGTATCAAACAATAACTCTTAGTTTGATTACAAATACGATTATAGAACATACTCGACAATGTCTACACCCACAAACGTTCATCACTGAAGACAAGCGACGAGGTCACATCAGGCAGAGGAACTCTAGGCAGAACAATAGAGGCGTCTACTAGAACAACAGCAGTGAGTGCAGGACAACATATCACTCTACACTACAGCAACCAGATGGGACCATGAGGGACGATTAACTGGAGGACGACGAGTAGAACCGGAGAACGTACAGGGAACTCCATTGGAAGAGGACCTACGGATCAACGGAGGACATGGGTACGATCTACAGAATCGAGGTGACAAATAATCAATTTATAATTTGTAAATGAGAGAATAAAGACATTGAAAAGACACTGTAAAATTTAAAAATAAATAAAAGTTATGTAAAATCTAGATAGAGATAAGAGAATCTAATTTAAATTCAATAAGAATTTTCTTTGATGATTAAAAATTAATTTAGTAAATTTAGTTTTTATTTAAAGTTTGTAAAGCAATAAATGATTAAGAGGGTATGCAATGCATACAGTACCGTAGTTTGAAGTTATGTAAAGAAAATAAAACAAAACTGCAGTAAAAGCACACAATCAGACTGAGCAGTCGAAATTTTAAGATTAACAAGTAAAGACTTAGAATATAGTTTTGTTACTGTAAGATATAAGATACATTTGTGATAAATGTACTGCAACGATTGAACGTTAAGCAAACAGTAATGAAGGTTTATGACGAAGTAAATGAGATTTTTAAAAATGCTTTTGTTTTTTTTTTTTTGAATAAATTGATGGAAACTTGTTAAAATTCAATAAATGACTACTCTTATTACGATTACACTCAAACCCCAGTAATTGGTACATATTAACAGTAATGTTAGATACATGTTGGCACAGCACAAATTAATTTACATTTATTTTGCAATTTGTTGTGTTATACATTTTGGCGCTCCAACAAGGTGTGGGGCTATACAAATTAAATTACATGTAAATTTGTACGCAAATTTACATTTGTTATAATAGATAATATTATTTTTGTGAAGTAGGGTCTACAAGCATATTTTAAAAATTAATTAATATTCACAATTCAAATTATAAACTTTTACGTATGTTTATTTTTTTATCTTCTTTACAACAATAATGCCCGAATCTAAGAAAAATTATAACCTATGGAAATAGTATTCAATTTAAACCAATTAATAACACTGGTTTATTTTTAACAATGTTTTTGTATATCTGTCACGGAATTATACGATTGATCTGTGTGTGACGATTTAAAAAAATGTTTAAATAGCACAAATGAAATTTTGCTTTTATAACAAGTAAGAGTTATACTCCCCTTACCTGTACCTAGATTCCTGCATCAACGTGCAAATTGTCCCGTACCAACACGCAAAGCACTGTGTTATTTAGCTAAAAATAATAATTCCGTTAATTAAATAAAATAAGTACTAAATAAATAAGGAAATTCCTAATTCATAACCAAAAGGTAACATAAAGTATTACGATTTAATTAATGAATAATTAATACTACTTAAAAGAACGAACTATTTTCTCAGCGCGTAAAACCGCGCCAGCTTACAGACCCCTCGCCGCTAAACAATGCCCACATTCGCCGGAGAAACTTCGACATGTAAGGATGTCGCTACTGTGTTGTCCATATACACGTAGGTGTATACCGTTAAAAAATATTCAATCAAGTTTGTAGTGATTTCGATTTGACCCAATGTAGCGTGGAAATAATAATAATAAAAAAAATATATATATAATGTAGTGCGTGAAGATATATGTAATAAAAAAAAGGGAAACTTAGCCGACACATCTCTTAACAAACTGTAAGTGGTAAGATATGTTCCTTACCAGATTTTAGTGCTGTTAAAATAAGAACTGTAATTAAAATGTAAAATGTGAACAACCGACTCCAGAAGAAGAAAACACAAACAACAACCGTATGAACTTCTAGTACCAAAATCCAATCGTCTAGAACGAGACTACCTTTCGGAAACAATCAACCTAATGGAGCATCAAGAGGAACAGTGTATCACACCCTAGAAGACGACTGGAGATGACCATCACGGACCCCACAGCAAACTCATGTTATATTCAGGTGATATCAAATCATAACATTTGTAAAAATTTGTTTCAACAAGAGAAGTAACAAAAGAACAGTAAAGAGCTTTTGATAATTTAAAGATTAATATATATATATATATATATTGTAGCGTGACAGATAATCCACACAAATACATTACTCAATGATCATGGATAAAGCTTTAATATATGGAATATCCAGATGAGAATCAATTAAAATGCACTATTTACTAATATATTCACAAGAAAGGTTAAATAAAGAAAAATTCTGCAAATAATATAATATAATACAAATTTAAAAACCCAGGAAACTAAAAATGTTAATAACAAAATTACCCAGGTAAGATAGAAGCAGGCAATTAATATACCCCGTCAAAAAAAAAAAACCAGACCAGAAGAAACAAAGGCATACACAGCGAAAAACTAAAGAAGAAAGAAGAACAATCAAAACTAAAGAAGAAAGAAGAATAACCAAAACTACTGAAGAAGGAAGAAAGAAGAACAATCAAAACTAAGGAAGAAATAAGAACAATCAAAACTAAGGAAGAAAGAAGAACAATCAAAACTACTGAATAAAGAAGAAAGAAGAATAATCAAATCTACTGAAGAAAGAAGAAAGAAGAATAATTAAAACTAAAGAAGAAAGAAGAATAACCAAAACTACTGAAGAAGGAAGAAAGAAGAACAATCAAAACTAAGGAAGAAAGAAGAACAATCAAAACTAAGGAAGAAAGAAGAACAATCAAAACTAAAATTACTGAAGAATGAAGAAAGAAGAACAATCAAATCTACTGAAGAAAGAAGAAAGAAGAATAATTAAAACTAAAGAAGAAAGAAGAATAACCAAAACTACTGAAGAAGGAAGAAAGAAGAATAAATAAAAATACAGAAGAAAGAAGAAGGAAGAATAACCAAAACTACTGAAGAAGGAAGAAAGAAGAACAATCAAAACTAAGGAAGAAAGAAGAACAATCAAAACTAAGGAAGAAAGAAGAACAATCAAAACTAAAATTACTGAAGAATGAAGAAATAAGAACAATCAAAACTACTGAATAAAGAAGAAAGAAGAATAATCAAATCTACTGAAGAAAGAAGAAAGAGGAATAATTAAAACTAAAGAAGAAAGAAGAATAACCAAAACTACTGAAGAAAGAAGAAAGAAGAATAATCAAAACTACAGAGGAAGGAAGAAAGAAGAATAACCCAAAACTACTGAAGAAAGAAGAATAATCAAAACTAAAAATACTGAAGAAGGAAGAAAGAAGAATAACCCAAAACTACTGAATAAAGAAGAATAATCAAAACTAAAAATACTGAAGAAGGAAGAAAGAAGAATAACCCAAAACTACTGAAGAAAGAAGAATAATCAAAACTAAAAATACTGAAGAAGGAAGAAAGAAGAATAACCAAACTCAAAGAAGAAAGAAGAATAATTAAAAATACTGAAGAAGGAAGAAAGAAGAATAACCAAACTCAAAGAAGAAAGAAGAATAATTAAAAATACTGAAGAAGGAAGAAAGAAGAATAACCAAACTCAAAGAAGAAAGAAGATAGAAGAATAATCAAAACTAAAGAAGAAAGAAGGATAACCAAAACTACTACTACTGAAGAAAGAAGAAAGAAGTGAGACGACCCATATAAAACAAAAACCCCATAGGGAAAGAACCCCCAAAACCCTAGAATCAATGAATGTCCAAAGAGAAAGTATAACACCCCAAAAAACCATATCACTGTAAAACTGACAAAAAACTAAAAGTGTTAGTAGTATTAAATATTAGTGCATTCAAAAAGTTATTGTTTAGTTTGTATAAACAAATCTTCACAGTCCCCCCATGGTTGAATATTTCATGTTAAAAACTAGAAAAAGACTAGTAAATATATTAATAATTCACCATGGACAAGTGTAAGTGATCAAATTATAACTAATAAACTTTAAAAAGGTGCATGAGTTGCAGTACAAAGTAATAAACTTTAAGTTTTGTGAACAGTGTCTACTTGGATAATGAAATAGTAATATTACTAATAAAAAGCTACTAAAGCTGTATGAACATTCCATAGAATGGAATATAACTTAGATAGCCAGGGTTATACTTTAAGAGGGGGCATAAATCCTGTAAAATGGGGAATTACAGAATCAACTGTTAATGTTGAAGTAGCAAAAGATGTTAACCATTATATGTAACCAGGATGTTAGGTTCCTATTACATATAATAATTAGATAAGTAAGGATTATTCATAAGAAATATTAGTGTTATAATTTGTTATTTTATTGTTCATTTTAATTTAGGAATGCCCTATCTAAAAATAGATATCATTCCGATGTTATAGAATACTTTTAATTATGTTATTAGGTAATATACAAAACAATGTTATTCAGAACACCAGTTTTATGTAGAGAGGTGTTATATGTTAACTATACAATCAATAATTACTGTTATACCAGTCAAAGAATTAATTTTTAATCAAATATATAAGAATCAGAAGTCAAAGAAGGATATAAAATAACTACATTAATAAAACATTTTTGCAAATAGCCACACATCAAATCTAGGCAATATAATGAATTTAAACTGCAAATAATTAACAAACATAGTCTTATAAGCCAGTTAAACTGACAATATTTAGGCAAGATAAACTCAACATATTAAATACTATGTAAATAAGGCTTTCTAAAGATAGGGTCATTATATGAGTAAAATTATTAATTGGTCTAATAAAATACCATTTAAAACTGAAATAGATTCACTGACATTATCATAGGGGGAGTCATATACAAATGAATTGTATTAAAAAACCATCATTAATATACTAAATTGCCATAAAATAAGTGAGAATTGACAATTATACCAATTTCAGATTTAATAGAATAATAATTATATTAGGGAAAATGGCTATTATTTACTTAGAAGACAGGAAGTATAATTTTAGGCCTACCTCCCAAAAAAATGTAAGAAATATAATTTTCTGATAAAACTTTGTAACACTAACTTAATTACTATCAAAATAAGTAGAATAGAATAGTGAAAACGAATATGTAGTTAATATTTCAAACAGTTAACTCATAACGAAATTACTTTCTGAGCATAATGTACGATTTTAAAATGTGTCGGAAGTTAAGATGATTTGAAACAATGTATGAGATATATTATATAGGCTAAGATTTTCATGAGACGAAGAAAATCCACACAGTTCATTATTATACCTTGAAGAGAGCACTTAATGTGAATATTTGATAGAACCAACCTTTAATGGCTGTTACGTTATAACAGAGTTCGGAATCATTTTGTGTAAAATTATTTTTTATAACTATTTTAATTATTGTGAAGTGGTGAAGTTGACCTATGAACTACATAACACCAATAAACGGAATCACATATAACTAATTAAATGAAATAACACTGAAATCGCACCAAATACCAAGTGAAAATTCGAGGTTAAACTGACACACATAAACACCAGTAGATATACCCATTTAACAACATTTTTACACCAAGTGAACTATTCCATCATACACCAGTGACAATAAACTATACCCCAGAAGATAATATACAATTGCGAAGAACATTTAAACGAAGAAGGGACATATTTATTCCAACAAGCACTTCATCCAGGTTAGAAGGCGAACAACGCGCATGCGTCAGGCGGCCATTTTGATCCAATATCATCACGGCAATAAGACACGACTGTGGGCTGCAACTTGGTTTGAATACAATTATATATTAACTTTTATTATTAATAACTACCATTGTATTGTTTAAATTTAAGACATTATTAGAATTGTAAGTGTTATACTTTCATGCCCCTGAACTTCTCTGGCTTTTTATATTAATAACCGTTTAAAGAACCTATTTTATAATACAAATGTAAAATTCTTATATCGACCGGCCCTGAGCGAGTCGATACGGCATTGTAACATCGATTTTAATTGATCAAATTCATTATTTTGTTTAATAAACGTTTGTTTTCTGGTAAATTGAAGTTGATTTCTCTTATAAAAGGACTTAACAGTTAATTAATCAAGAAAACTAGATAACCTTTAAAGGCAGTATATGCGAAACTACAACCTTTCAAGAGTAAGAAGAAGAGAGCCGTTTTCGCCTAAACTTGAAGTTAACTGGATTGTCTTTTTAACAAATTTACAGAAGGGAAAATTATTACCAGAATAAACACAATACCATCATAATTATAATTACAATCAACAACCTCGATTTATTTCTAAATTTTAAGAACATAAATACACCGAAAACATTTTTTCAGAATTTATTTTTTTTATAAATATAAAAATAAAATTTATATTTTATTTCAAATTGCTACAACAGCAATACACACAGAATTTATTTGATAACAACAAAGACCAGGAACGTTACCAAATCGACGTTTCCCAGAGCGGAACGTCACTACTACACATACACACCATAAACATTATTCTGGGTAATATTATACCAGAACACTACTACAATTACGATTATATTATTGTTTTATTACAAAAGTGAAGACCAACAGTGAGTGCATATCGAAGACTAGGAGACATTAGCTACATACTACACACAATCAGAATTGAATTAAATTATATATTTGTAAATATATCGTTTTATTACAAAATTGGTTTCCATCGCGGGGCTTGAACGAGGCAGACGTCCCGTATTATTACAAAATTGGCTAGCCCAACCAGTGGGGCTTACAGGAGAGCACAATTCTCATACATCTACCGATATTTGAAATTATTGTATTATTACAAAATTGGAGCCCAAACAGTGGGGCAAACAGGAGAACACAACCATCAGCATACATCTAACATTTATTATTTGTAGGCCTAATATTGTTTTATTACAATATATAAATATATATATATATATATATTTGTAATCTCTGTAATGAAGTAGTAATAACATTACGATGTTTAGATGTAAGGTAATTCTAAAATTTACACCCAAAATTATTCTTCAAATAATTTGGTTAAAGTTGTGATAAATTAAAACATAACAAAGTTGAGACCCGGATCCGTGGTACTTAAAACAATATCTAGCTGAATGCTTTTGAGATAAAAAGAACAAGAAGTAAAAATTTTAAATATTAAATGCAGAATTTATTAGAGTACTTCTTTAAGAGTAAAGTAAACTATGAGATATAAATATAATAATAAAGAGATGTTTTTGCTAACACCCAGCGAGTGAATAAATTTATGCAATCCTTGACTAATTCCTAAATAATAATGTGTTATAATTTGTTAGTGAGTAAGGTTTACTAACAACGGCAGCTAGTTTAATTAACAGGTAACAAATTGAACTGGTTCCCGACTTTAGTAATGTCTTAACAAGGAAGACGTTACATGTCCATGATTGATTTGTGCTCGGTTAATTAATATGGATTGAGTTATTTGTTTCTGAGAGTATACGCCTGGTGGTTGTCGGAAAATAAACTGACAATAAAAATACATTAAGTTTCTACGACCAACTGCAGACGACTCGATGCAATCCCACAGACCACCAGTTATCGGCAGCCCACGCTTTCAGAAACACTGGTGTAGACCATTATAAAACAAAACCAAGACTATACCTTTCTCCTGCGATTACCTCTTTCCGTCTATGCAATTCTGTTATTCAGTTTGCTTACTCGAAATGTCGCTTTCCGATATTCAGTCCTCGTTGTTCTTGAAAACGACGATTCGTAGATATTGTTACGGTTTATGGTCTAGTACCCTTAGTACTCTTCGACTCACACGGTGTCTTCTTCTCTCTCCTTCCTCATTTCAATTAATTTCTCTCGCTCTCTCTTCATCTGAATCTATGTTCACCTAACGTTAAAAAAGTCCACTCTATGCATATTCTTTATTTCTACTTTGTACACTCTCCACTGTTAAAATGTTTTGGCGTTCTCTTCAGCAATGAAAGAAAGAACCCGAATTGATTTCAGGAAGATGGCCAAAACAATGTGGATCAGATATAAGCTATTTCTAGGAGCTCGACAGTGCTACAAATGTGGCAATGTTACGTGTTTCAACCTTGGTGGATGGGACAAGCCTGGGTTAAGCAACAACGGAACTGGCAAATTATATAGGTTTATATGGTTTCTTAATTTTGTGATATACGAGAATATGATCTACTATTATGGAATAAAACAATTTGTTAATTTAAGCCATAATGGAAATTTTCATAAATGGAGATGTTATATAAGAATAATTTGGCTTAAAATCATAGAAATAAAGGAGAATTGTAATTAGAGCACCTGATTAGACATGGTGGACATCTGTAACACCAGCAAAGTAAACTACGGCAGACTGAAGAAGTACATTCTGCGTACACATTGAACGGTATAGCGTCCAACACCCTGCTTCGAACGGCTACAAACAAGATACGAATATGGTTAGCAGAGTTCTATTGGAAGTGATAAAAGTAACGGACTATTAATTAACGAAGCCGTATAGAAAGTTCTACAAAAACAGACAGAACTGCTAGCTGTTGCTTCTTGTCACCACCGTTATGAAATCCCAAACGAATCCCTTACACTCGTACATATACCCTAAAACTCACGCGTCGCAACACTCAGCACGAAGCTACAACTAACTTTTCAACAGTAAGTTACAACAGAGTTGGAGGAAGAATGCAACAAACATGATTGAGCCTAATGCTCAACCTAATATTAGAGCCTAATTGTGCCAAAAACCTTCACGAGAAAAAATGACCGCGAAGGAGGAAATAATCTGTGTATATGGAAAACAATGTTACACGTAAAATGATGAAAAGAGACGGTACACTCCTGTTAAACTACTTTCGTCATTATCTCCGTTCTCGAATCACAATTAGCAGTACGTAAGTCAAAACGTAGAGTTCTGTGGCCACAAGGGCCATGGGCATAATCGAATAAATAAAAATGTACCATTTAATAATACTTACTTATAGGCCTTACAATTTTTAAAATGAAATATGATGTTCTCCATTAAACCATAAAATTATTCATTTTCAAAAACAAATTTATGATTGGATATGAGTGTATTATGTTTCCATAAGTGTTATTAAAAATCTGATCCAACTTCACCATTGAATCCTAATTACTGTACGTATATTTGTTGCGCTCGTGCGTGTGTAATCACCTAATACGTCCACACGTCTATCTGTCAGGAAACTTTTGTTCTTTCAGCTGTTTTGTCTTTTGGCTATAGCCATATTCATTTTTGCTAGCATTTAGCAAAAAAGTTTAGAAGTAGGCCTACCGTACCAAACCCAAAACAAAGTAGCAAGAAACATTATATGTAACAGCTAAACAACGCGGTGCTGGGAACTATTGGGACATTCAAACCACGACACGCAACTTCAGTCACTAGAGTACGATGAAGCCACAGGAGGAGGGCGGCACGCAGACGCTGGAGACGTGTACGAGGTAGGGTCTGTACGAGCCGTTTACATACACGTTTTACGATTATGATTTCCACGAAGCATGCTTGTGCATTACGCGAAGAAGAGGAGTCGCCAGCCGCAGCGACAATATGTTATAAATTTACAAACGGTTCTTCTTGGAAGACCGCCAATTACATGTACATCTTATGATTTTTCATGAGCTTTTATTTAACATAACGTTCTTATGTAAATTAGCGCACTTTGTATTCCGTCCGACAGTTCTCATCGGTTTCTTGCGTTTTTGCAAAAGCTCCGCAAACGCGAGCGATCGTCGTCCAATATAATCCGTATCGCGGACGGAGAACGCACAAACCGCCCGAGAAATGCCGATGTTTTCTGAAATTTGACAGCTATATATATGTATATATGCGCGTATGTGGTAGTAATGTCACCGACGGAATTATTATGCAGTTATGTTCATTGTTGGACGGACGAGACAGCGATCTGAACAATTCTTGCGTTAACGAGAAACACATTCCCCGCGCAGCGCACCTGCACCTGCCGTTGCTCACATTTCACTCATTACAAAACTCGACACGAAAAACACCACTCAGTACGCTGTTTCATTGAGAAAGAAATCTTATTGGAACTTTTTATAAAATCGCGTAAAATTATGTCTTAACGGCTACGAAACGTTGAAATTTTACTACTTGCGTCCGTTTGGTAATAATGTTCCTTTAAACATGTCCTGGTGGTGAACGTTCTCTTACAGCAGTCAGTGGCTTTCGGAAATAATACAGATTATATACAACACAAAATATCCAGAAATATTTAAAATATTCAAATATTGGGCGATTTCTTTTACCAAAACACAATGTAAAGAGAATTATTATAGTGTAGGTATTTAGTTTTAACGCCTGATATTACGTACTTGGTTTAAAATTTCGTTAATTTTTAAATTTAATGAAAAAAATTGGTTATATATTTTTAATAATTAAAATCCTTAAATTAGTAGCGACCTTCAATCAATAAATAATGAAAAGGTTTAGCAAAGATCGGTCAATAAGTATAGACACAATTTTTACATTAGTTGTGTCGACGTTTTGATAATATTTATTGTTACCATCAGGACCTGTGTATGGACAGGTTAGTAGAGAAATAATCAAACACATAAACATATCAATTAACTTAGCGAATATGTGTGTGTGTGTGTGTGCGCGCGCGCGCGTTTTACATAAGCAAAATATTTACTATTCTCACATACTGGTATACTTAAACAGATATCCATAATAATAACGTTCCGAAAACATTATTAACACAATACTACAAATTAATATACTGAGATGTAATAATCGCTTAATTATAATTTTAAACTACAGGTCTTTTAATCATAATTATAGAGGCAGTTATAATCGAATGTACATTGGAATTAGTAAAGATAGCAATACAGTCTAAAAATACGTTATGGCTAAACACAGAGTGTACGCATGTTCGAATATGTATATTATTAAACGTTGTTAATATTATTTTCCACCCAATAGCAGAATGAACATTCTGCAATACAAAACATTGTGACTTAATACATACAGATTCATGTTTTATGACAATGATATATTATTTCTGTTTGAAACATTAATGTATTACATAATATATTATAGCAAATTTAATATTATTCCAACAGTAAGCAACATTTGCTTTCATGCTGACTGTCATCCTTCTGATCGTGGGAGCTATAGGCCTACCTGAAAGAATGTGTTATTTAAAATTTATTACTTGTATTTCTTAATGGTAGAATTATTTCCAAAATGTCCTTCTTGAAGGATAAAAATAAATACGGCTGCGCTTCAACTACTGGAGGAGACTAATGTACATTACGGAAGCGTTATTTCCTACTGACCAGTAGTGATTCAAAACCTGTCCACCTACTCGATAGTAGATTTGTCTCTAAAGCGGTCATTTAAATGACACTTGACCATTTCAGTGTGTCACTTAGAGATGGGCAACGTAGTTCATCGAACGAACTAATAATAGCTAGGTCGTTCATATAAACGAACTAGTATAATGAACTAGGGCGCTAGTTCAATCTGCCGAATTTTCTAAAATTTTTATAGATACTAAAAGAACAAAAATCGACATCTTTCTCTTTTTGTTTATCTTAGGTTATAGGCCAAGGATGACCAGGGTACTCATGCACGTGAGATAACATCAAAGCGCATGAAGATTAGCTGAAAGATAACAAATACCTTTCTTTAGCGTTCGACAAAACAGACGCAATAAAATATTATTTAAATACAAAAAAGTGAAAATAATTTTATTTGTGTCTCCTTCGGCCAGAATAGTGAAACCCGTCTCTCATTTAAGAGTCGTAATAAAAACACACATCTGAAATAACAAAAATGATTTATTCTTTACAATTAATTATTTAATAACTTTTAAAGCAAATTCCTCCAGCCCTAGCATAGATATTCTCTGCTATTTTATTTTTATCATATTTATGCCAAACTTTGTCAAAATAACAAAAATCAGACAATAAACATTTTTTTGAAACAGTCTATTCACTCACCCCCTTCCGATTCATCGGGATGATACACGTTTACTTTTACAAAGCCTTGTCTTAAAAAATAATTATATAGATAAATTGATTATTTAACAATATAACAAAATATTAAAAACATAAAATGTGGAGTTTGTAATACTAGGTTATAAAAACTCAAAAAATAAACTGCAGTCAAGGACAGTAAACGAACTAAACAATCGACCGATAGCAGGCAGAACTATTCGGTTCTAACACTCGTTACTCGTTCACGAACGACCTACTGAAAGCGAACGACCTGAATCACTGGGCAAAGCTGACTCTTATGCACGCTCACTTCTACCTGATGTCATGCCGATGTGACACCGTTTGATGCGATTTTATCATTCTGTCAGTTCACACTTTTGGTGTGAGCTCACATCATTTTGTTCCTACACAGGATCGTTTCGGTGTGTGACAGCGATGTGACATACCGAAATGATCGTGTGTAGGCCGCTTGAGGAATACAAGTAATAAATAGAAATTCTTAAAATCTACACGGTGACATGTCGGATCACTGTCGAGTGCTGTAAGTTGTGGAACATAAAACTCAAACTGTATACCACTGCTCATTTTTCTAAGTAAATTAATTAAAAATTTTGTTTAAACGTGTATTTTTTAAGTTCTCTATGCAGTGATTCAAAAGTATTAAATAAAGTGATTAAATATCTAAAAGCAAAAAAACTTAAAATTGTTTTAGTTATCACTGAACAAAATTTTATTCATAAACAATTGTGTGAAACATGGTGATCCAGTCTATTTCCAAGAAAAGCCCCGAGTCTGAGTTAGGTACACAGCCTGAATATAATATTCAGGTACACAGATAAACTAAATATATCTTACTTTTTAGTTTAGTACAATTATTGTTTATTTGATTCAATATGTAAATAATATTCGGTTAACATTTTTTAACAAATTTTGTAAAGTACGTTTTTAATTATTGCAATTGGTAAAATTATTGTCGGACACAAATCACAAGTGCAAAAACGTCGCCGATAAATCGTAGCGTAGAAAATATTTGATTCGTTGGAGAAGCAGTAATGGCAGTTATGAGTTTCATGAAGTATTTTAGTTTTAGCAAATGGGAAAAAATTCAAATAGCAAAAAATTGAAAACAAAAGGTGCAATTACTGATTGGAATGTGTTCGATAGGAACAAAAATAATTCTTTGTATCGCCGTGCAGACAAATTTTATACTGTATAGGTACTGTATTAGGTTAACAGAAATGTACCAGAAGTGTGAACAATCAAATGTTCGGCACCTACCTACAGGACCAGTTCAATAAGAAGTGCAGTATTGTTGAACGAGCAACGACAGTATGACATTTGTCTGTCTGTATGTCTAGCTGTCTGTCTGTGTGTCTGTTTTCGGAATGACTGACATAACTTTTGAATGTATCGACCGATTTTTGAAAAACTTGTTTGTCCATTCTTTTCTCCGACGGACCCCTACTGTTTCTGAGTCTAATCTCCCAAAAAATATGGGAAGGGAAGAAAGAGCATGAGGGAAAATTTTTGAAAAAATCGCAAAATCCATGTGGAATAACAAAGATAATTGTTAGCGAAATCTGAATAAGCTGTTCGGTGTTGAAAATTAAAAAGGAATCAAAATTAAAAAAAGGTAAAAATCCATGCCCAGTCGTGCTTCGACTAAAGTCCAAATCCAAGCCTAAATCCTGTCTACTTTAAAAATATATTAACTTCAAGAGGTCCAAAGACCAAAAATGGAAATGAAAATTTTAAATAAATTGTATAAGTCTATGTGGGCAATGGAATTTCATTTAAAGTACGAACATGATGTCTTAAATAATTTGACACCAGGCTATTACTACAGGCCATCAGAGTACAGTTACGTCACATTCTTGTGGGCCAAGAAAGTTTACACAGCATACTTTTGTGGAAGCCTTTTAACTTTGAGCGACTCCAACGACGTCGACGAAATTGCTAAATCATAGAGTCGCAGAGAAAGGCGACTGCAGTCCATTACAGCACCGTAAGATTTTTATTTTGTACGTAGAATAACTAACTTTGGTACTTAACAAGTTAATTGTAATCACTTCATTTGTACATGTAAAAAACATATAAAAAGTAAAAACAAACACAAGCAAAAAAACAAAAAATTAGAAAACCATATGATCACCTCCTCATGATATTTCTCGGTTCACGGCAATCTTTATTCACAGCTTTGAAAAATAAAAATTTAACAATTTGTTTTTATTTATAATAAACGTAGCCTATTTCGTTCGAACAAACGGGTTCGATAAGGAAAAATGTATATGATAACGGAGTGAAACGAAACTCAGATGTACTTAGAACAATATTATTGTTAGTTAAGAATTTTCCTTACTGCTGGGGGGTTTCTCCTAACAGAACACCAGAAATATATTACTTGCACAATTAAACAAATTTCATTTTGTTAAACACTATAAATTATTAATTAAAGGGGGATGTAGAAGGAATTGTCAAAGTAAGAAAATGACCACCTGTTTCCTGTTGACCGCGTTTCGCCATAATGTCTATCTTCATTGCTCTCAGTTGACGTCCGTACTTAATCACAGAGTCCTGTACTATGATTCAATTCTTCCGAATCATAGTACCACGTTACTCGTTTTCGCTGTATTGTTTCCATAACTCTGTTCTCTATTTTCATCATGGGCCTGATCGTTACACCTTAATCTTTTCGTGTTGTACGCCAATCCCTCTCTTCTACTGTCGATGCTGTATGTTCTGTCTATCTACAATTGTTCTGTGGATCACAACTTTGCTTTTATCGATCCTATTCCATAAAATCTATTTCCAATTCTTGCTATTCCTGTCGCATACGAGAGGAAAACAAAATTTTAAAAACAACATACCCTAATAGTAATGTACTGTATTACAAAAAAGTACAAACGTATACGAAACGTCTGATGGAAAATGATATCCAACAATGGATCATAGTCGTAAAATTCGAGTAAACGAAAAAAGCTTGAATTAAACTCCGTCCGTAAACGATAAACGACTCCGAATACATGAACAACTGGACAGAGAAGAAAAGAGAGAGAGAGAGAGAGAGAGAGAGAGAGAGAGAGAGAGAGAGAGAGAGAGAGAGAGAGAGAGAGAGAGAGAGAGAATGTGTAGACACCAACACTTAGTCGGGCGCCACGTAGAGAACTGCTGCTGCACAAGATCTGTTACAGGAGTGGGCAAAACCCATTTTTTAAGTGGCAATACAATCTACCGTGTAATTGTTTAAGATTGCTGCCAACCAAAAACACTGGCTGTAATTAGTAAGATAAAGACAGCGAATTCACTTGTCGCTGGAAAGGTCAAAACGGCTGCCGAAGAAGAACTATTCCAAAAGTAATTAAAACCTCTTACTGAAAGTGAACTTACACCTGCAGTAAGTCTACAACAAGCTACACTCTGTTCTAGAATGTATTATAAATTCTAGCATTATTTTATACGGTTGTAACGCGCATACTGATTACACAATATATCGTTTACAATATAGATCACAATTACATGTTCCAACAAACGTACATTTTCAGGTAGCAAGAGAAGAAGACGCCATTTCTCTGAAGACATTGCCATTTTTAGTCTACTAGTACATAACAGTACAAATGAATAATAATATTAAGTGTACTACTGACTTACGTTTAGTGAGAATATAAGACACTTACGTAGCGTCCGGAGGCGGCATCGGAGAAGGTATCCTAGGTGGCAGTACGGGGATGGGGGTGCCGCGACGCTTCACCCTGCCCACCCCGGCCACGCTACGATGCCGACTCGTCGCCTCCATTTTACCCGCCTCTGTAACAAAATAAACAAACTTAATACATATTCAAATAAAACATTACTAATTACATAACTATTACTACTCCTATCAGTTTTGAAATTTGTAGTATCACATTCGGAAAATGTAATTATTTTGATGTCTTGGTGACTACTTATTACTATTAGGGCATATAGGTTGTATAATTCGAAAAATAAGTCCAGATATGCTGCGTTGTGCCGCCTCGAGACCCAAAATTGAGGTTGGATACTACACAATAATTTACAGGAAATGCTGCTACGCTTGGGAAGACCACAGCATTGGGTTCACCGCAATGAGTGGGTAACGGTTCACTCAAAACTAACTATTGAAATATAATGAAAGTTAGTTTGTATACAGTGGCGAAACTGACTCAGATGTGCTTAATGACAGTTACATTTGGCTTCTGCTAAACATCGTGACATAAATTGCAATAATTTGTAGAAAGAATATGGATGAATATTATTTATGAAAATCTAAATTTTTACTCAACATAAACTAATATTCGAAGAGAATTGAAAACGCTATCCCTAACCTTTAATAATACGAATCTTTTGTACCCTTTCAGACAGCTGGTTAACAGAGTCTCAAAGGATGGGAGATCCAGAGAAGACATTAAGTCTCGTAAAAGAAGTTTTGAATCCATGTTGGATACAGGAACTTGCGAAGTATAGAAGTAGCAGAAGGGGCTTTAGCGGATGATGTAGTGCTAATGGCTACAAGTGAAAGGGCGTTACAGGGTAATTTGAATATATGGAATGAAGTTCTCCATGAAAAAGGGATGAAAATAAATAAGACCAAAACAAAGGTAATGGTAATGGGGGAGAAAATAATAAATATAGAGATTGGAGGAGTGAAGATAGAACAAGTCAAACAATTTAAATATCTAGGGGTTATAGTAGATAGTAATGGGAATCAAGAAGCCCCATTAAATGAAAGAATTGAAAAGGCAATAAAAGTATACTATGCATTAAATAATAGATTTATAAATAAGAAGGAGATATCAAGACAAACGAAAATGATTGTGTATAAAACAGTATATAGACCGGTTTTAACATACGGCTGTGAGACGTGGGTGCTATCCAAAAGCCAAAAAAGTAAAATCCAGGCGGCAGAAATGAAATATCTTAGGATAGTAGTAGGAGTAACAAGGAAGAATCGAGTTAGGAATACACAAATAAAAGAGGATTTAGAAATGATATCGATTCTGGATTTTATTGAACAGAGACAACTATGCTGGTGGGGACACATGCAGAGAATGGATAGTGATAGAATGGTAAAAAAGGTTTGGGAGGCAAAATCAGGGGGGGGGGAGAAGAGAGGAAGACCGCGACTGACTTGGTATGGAATGATGGGAAACATTTTGAGAGAAGGAAGCTTGGGCTGGAGTGAAGTGAAGACATTGTCAATGGATAGAGTAAGATGGAAAAAATTTGTATATAGAGTGTAGTTGATGTAACTCGACATCAATATGGTATAAGGGTATTTTGATAATAAATAAAAAAAGAAGTTTTGCTGGAAAAGGTCATTTTGTATCTTTGTAGGTCGCTATAGTCAAAAATCGTTTGAGTGGAAGCAAGAAAGAACCTCAAAATATTTTGTGTTGAGCGTGGCTGTTCATTTCAGGCATCCAGAAGATAGGAAAGGAACGACGAGCGGTTCACAAGGCATGGAATTAGAAGAGAATGTAGAGAATATCATGAGGTCAAAGGGTTTGAGATAACGATGGAGTGTTTAAGAGGAATCATGAGAATCATGGAATGTCTTTATCATACGGAAATATCTGTTACAACGGCGCTAAACAACAAACATATGACTGTTGAAGAGAGGCTAATTGATGGAACAAAAATGCTAAGTGCAGGACGAAAGAAGTGAGAGTAAGAGGATCGAGAAACTTTAAATTGAGGATAATAAACAGAATGACTTCATGCCACGTTTACCCACCCATTTGTACTGACCGAGGTGAAAAATTGGTTAATATTTTTGTTTAGCAATTACATGATTTGTGACTTATGTACTTTCTGATACGGCAGTTAAAAATTATAAAATGAAAAGAACACTCTTGAGAATGTTTCCATAAAATATTATTCAGTAGAATTTTGCATCTCTAATTAAAACGTTTTAGAAACGTTTAACGCAGTATTTAGAAACGTATGTACGTGTGTGCTTTATTACATATTTATGCAAGTAAAGAAGTAGACTAAACATTCCGTCGGTAGTACGCCGCAAAAGCTGTTCAACCTGCATAGTGTTCCTAAGCAGTAAAAAAAAGCGAATTCGAGGTACAGCGCATTTCAGAGGAAATTCTAATAGACGACCTGACATATTTTCCGCGCAGTGGATGCAGTTTGTACGTAATAAATGTATGTATGTTATTCGCTATTGTTTCCAGTAAATATTGTTTCTGCTTCTTTTTCGCGATTCTGTTTTCCAATAAAAACACACGAGACTAGTTAGTTCATTGACTGCTGACTCTCGAAGCGTGTATTCATTACTGATTGTTTTAGTTTGATTTGCGTTCTCTCTGTTAAGAAGGCAACGCATCGTTAGGTCGTTAAATCGGTGCATCAACGTACTTACACGCGGAAATAAACTAAACGTAGGAAAATATTCCCATGTCTAGGGGCAGAGCGCTGCGAGCTCTGTTTCAAACCAATTAGGTAGCTCTTAGATTGAACTCTACAAACAATATTATTTTCCGGCAGATATATTACGCTCGTGGCAAAATTAACATTAAGTATTGAAACTGATGTGATCGCATCGATAGTAATTAATAAAATGAAAACGCTTACAAGTTCGTTGAAGAGAAGAGAGAAATAAACAACAAACAGTTAAAATGAAAAACAGACACGTAATCTGATATATAGAATGAAGCAACAAGGTGAACGATGTAAATCGTAAGAAACGCCTAGATAAGTGCGGAACATGAAACGCATGGGAACCGAGTAATGCGAGAACTTTCATTACGTATGCACAAACAAATCTTTTTTATCATGTGGTGATAACAATAAAAGATTATTCTTCTTGATTACGAGATATGTAACTTTCCACATGATTACGTCAGTATTAGAGGTGACGTGTGTGTATAATATATATATTATATCAGTTATAACATTTTGAGAAAAAATGAAAGATAGGTTACAACTCACCATGTAATATTGCCTGACTCCGAGAAGGCTCTGTGCGGAGTTCTCATATTTTAGATATTATCTTCACAAGATAATAAATTAATTATAGTAAATAAACTCCTAGTAATAAACTCCTAGTAAAGCCCCCGTCCTGCAGAACTCGCTCACTAATGTCAACGAATTACGTGCATTATTAGATAAATTTCATTATTAGATAATTTTTCAGTTTATTAAGAATTTGTACTAATTCCATAAGAATTACGAGAACTTCAGTTACTCTACAATACTTTAAGTAAAATAACAATTGTAAACCTGACAGTCATACATTAGAGAGTAAACATTCCGAACGAATGCTACTCTTGGTATTTTAGTTAAATTTACAACAATAATGACAGATAAATTTAGTCCTAGCTTTTATGTTTATGTATGTTGCTACAGATGTCTATACATCTACACATCCAACATTTAATACAACACATCCAGGCTACATAATCGATAACAATTTTGTAACAAGAATCCTATCCCTCCCTATCCTATCTCCACCCGTTCCTCCACTAGTCGAGCAGTTGTAGCCTAAGTCAAGGCCGCACAAAAGTACGTTCCAAAGTGTTCAACACCACTTGAGATAGGCGTTAAGCTGGTGTGGAGTAAGGATGGAAAGTTATTCTGGAACTCTGCGCGACCTATAAAAGCAAGAGCGTCTGGCTTAGTCAGTTAGTTTACAGTGAGCGAATTCCTTATCGTGGATCGAGTGGCTGTCGAAGTATTTTGAGAAGCGATTACTGTGTTATAATTAGTGTGAAACTCTATTACTTGATATTATTATTGCGTGTGGACAATTTTATTTGAATTATTGTACGAGTATAATCTTGTTGAATAACTCGTTGATTGCAAACTGTTATTTGTGATTAATTAAAGCTGGTGATTAGTAACTTCATTGGTGTCTGTATTTGTTCCACTATACCATGAGGTCTTCGCCGACTGCATGGAGGCGCAATTTACTGTTCACCAAGGCGTCTCGGACCCTGCCCACTCGGCAGAAGTTTGAGTCTTCCTATCTGGACATTTTCTCGCCCTCCCGATGTCCCAGCCCTCCCGTTCGACAGGGATGAACTAGTTTCATCTATCTGCCGACTGAATCGCCGACGCGCTCCCGGTCCTGACCGGATCGTGGCCGCTGCTCTACAAAATCTACCTGCCTCAGGCGTTGACATCGTTCTTGAGCTGTTTAACTCCTGTATCCGGCTACAGTACTTTCCCCGCCTGTGGAAAACAGCCAACATCGTTATGATTCCGAAGCCTCGCAAGCCGCGAATGCTTCCCACAAGCTAGCGCCCAATCTCTCTCTTGCCAGTCATCTCGAAGGTGTTCGAGCGTCTCCTGCTGGCTCGCATCTCGCCGCTGCTCGATGGTTTCATCCGCAGCGAACAGTTCGGGTTTCGCAGAGAGCACTCGACCACGCTTCAATTGGTCCGCGTTATTACGCACTTTTCAGATGCCACCAACAGGCGAGCGGCTACGGCCGCCGTACTGTTGGACGTGAGCAAGACCTTCGATAAAGTCTGGCACGAAGGTCTTCTCTTCAAACTCGCCAATTGCCCTACACCATCGTCCATAGTGTTTTTCCTCCGGTCGTATCTTAGCGACTGAACCTTCAGGGTGAGCGTCGACGGGTCCTGTTCTACAGTTCGACCCGTCGCCGCCGGCTTACCACAGAGATCCGTTCTCGGCCCCGTTCTGTACCTTATGTACACGAACGACCTGCCTGTATTGCCCGGAGTCACGTTGTCTTTGTTCGCTGACAACGCTATGTATCACTGCAGTTCCCTGGCCCCGCGCTTTGCGAGTACAAAGCTCCAGCGTCAGTTGAACCAGCTTCCGGACTGGATACGGAAATGGCGGGTGACGATCAATACGGAGAAATCCGAGGCGATCTGCTTCACTCGTAAGTCCATCTCCTGATGCCAGCCCCTCTCCCTGGAAAGGAGGCCCATCGCCTACAAAGAGTCGGTGAAGTATTTAGGCGTTCGGCTAGATCGGAGCCTTTGTTTCAACGCCCACATGACGGAAACCTTTGCCAAGGCTCGCGGCGTCCGAGCCAAATTATCTCCGTTCCTCTCGTGTCGCAACCGCCTGGCCATGCGCACGAAATTTACCATTTATATGCTTTTTCTAAGGTCTGTACTGACCGCTTGGTGGTCTCTTTTGTCCACCACCAACAGGTGTAGGCTGGAAGCTTTCCAGTCCCGAACCCTCCGATCCTTGACGGGGTCCCCTTGGTTTGTAAGGAACGACGTGATTCGAAGGGGTCTCCGTGTTCCTACCTTGACTGCCTTTGTCCGGTAGCTGGCTCTAACTCTCTTTGCTAGAGCCTCGACCTCCACCTTCCCATACCTACGAACCATCAGTGCATCAGGAACACCACCGCCCATTCGGGTCAAGCGCCCTCGGGCCTTCTTGATGACCCGCCATAAAACCATCCTCTTTATAATTAAAATAAAAACATTAGTCCTCAGCCTAGAGTTTATTACTTAAACTGTCCTTTTCTCCATCCTGACCACCTCCTAGCACGCTGAGTCGGCTGCTTGTCGCTGTCATCGATCATCGGCACGGAGGCTCTCCGCCTCACGGGGGGCGACCGACGCCTCAGGGCGTCTGCTGAATGGACTTGAGACGGGCAACATGTGTTGCTCGAATCGGTGCCAGCGGCAGTGCTTTACAATCAAAAAGTTTTTTACTCCCCCGCCTTCTCAATTAACTGGTTGGCGGTTTCCTTTTCCAGTATTAGGCTACCCGTCGAATATTACCAGCATTGCGTATAACTACTGGCAGCCATTGGACACGCTCCAGATGGTGCAATCAAGCCACGGGTGCAAAGACACGCCGCACACATAATGCCACTATACCATACGACGATTAGTGAGACCCTCGTAACAATATGTAAAGTTATTTTACAAAAATAGTATACAAAATGTTTGACAGACATTGGCTTTATCACAGTATTAAAGACACCGAGTTTACATTTTAAATAAAATTCCTCACAATTGTGTCCATACGGTTTTACTATTGTTTTTAAAAACTCCTACATTTAGATTAGGGTTAAAATTCCCTTTAGTCTGAACCCGCCATGGAATTTTACAATTTTTTCAAATTTTTAATCCATTTTTGGGCCCTGGAGTTCGAAAATTTAAAAAGTGTTCAAAACTGAACAATATTTTCGGTTTTGGTTGAAACTCCTTTATTTTATATTCCTCGTGAATTTTTGCTAATTTTTCAAAATTTTGATTCCTAACAGTTTTGGCTCCCGCCCCACTATTTTTGGGGGTCGCTTTTAAAAAAAGTACGGAGTAAAAGTGAGGACGTTCACGTCAAGTTTCACGAAAATTGGTTGATGCGTTCAAACATCATCGTGAAACAAATTCCAAATGGCAGACAGACAAATTCCAAACGGTCGAGTTAACGGGAAAATTGAGGACTCGCTTCGGTCGTACAACGACTTAGTATAACTATTTGGGATACTAAATACTAAGTACACTAAGGGACTTAAGGAGAAGATCGTTAAGTGTCTTACGGAAAATGGCTACAAGTTGATTGGAATTGTTGCTGTGGTACAAGAACATGAAGAATACAAGAAAACTGCAATATACAATGTACAGCTGCCTACGGCTCCGCAATTTCGAAACTGAATAGAACCGTTAAAAGAAAAATAAACGACATGGAAACCGACTACTTAGGAAGATGTTGTTGTGCTACTCTCTAAGTCAAGTTAGAAGTTAGAATATACACTATTAGTTGTAGATTACAGATAAGAAAAATGCCGTTAGACAGAATAGAGGAGAAACAACTAACATGATATGGATACATCAGAAGAACAGATGATAAAAGATGGTCCGAAAATGTTTTAAATGGGAAGGAAAGCGGGGTCTTCAAAAAATCCAGTGGAAAGTGTTGGAGTTAAGACACTAATGGCGAGAAGAGAATTAAGGAAAGACGCTTGGTAAAATAAAGAAGAGTAACTCTTGGGTTGTGGTGGACTATCAAGTATTCTGTAGAAGTACTGTCGTATGACGACTGGAGGTGTGAACAGTTGTGAACAAACTTACTTAATCAAGTAACAAAAAACAGAAACTGTTTCCCGCCTCCCTACTTCAACAATATTCTGTACAATATAAGTAGGCCTACGTACCTATGCATGAATATCCTGCTGTATTGTATAAATTACAACTCAAAATATAATAATCGTAATAAAAAAAAAAAATTTTATTCTGCGTTATTAAATACAGACTACATATTGCCAATTTTCAGATACCAGTTAGGCCTACTTGAAAAAAGTAGCAGAAGGATGTGTGGGACTAAATGTCTAAAGAAAATGATTCCTACATTAATTTGTTCCATTGTATTTCTGTATTCGCATCAACTACGTGAGTATCAAATGTAAAATACTGAACGGTTTTCTACAACAGCGACTACAAAAAGGAAAGGTTGATAGTTGATGTTCATCAAATCTAGCTAAAGACATCGAGATCACAGTCAAAACGTTTTGTAATTACTCCGTTTAAACATTAGGCTTGCACAGGCTATTCGGCAAGTTAATGCCAAATTCGATCCCCGGCAATGTTTTTAGCCTGGGCCTGCGAAAATGCGTGTTTTACGTTACAAAAATAAGAACACTATTCTGAAATTCGTAGTAACAGAAAAAATATTAAACGAAGTCTGTTAACTTCATTTGCTGTCTTGCTATAAAATTTATTTCGTGAAATTGTTTTGGTCTTAATAAAAACGAATAAAGACGCACGCGGGTATATATATTTGTTTATGAATAAAGGCAAGTGCTTCTACAACTAAGAGATCAAAGTTTACGTGTTAAATAACAGTGTTCGATAAAAATTTGATAGGGCCTGAATTAAATTTGACAGTAAGTTTAAATTTTGAAAACCTGCTGGCTTTAATAATATTGGCGCCTATTAGGAGGCTGACTCGGGACCGTGTCCCCTCTGATGCTTATCGAATACATGCTTAGAGGAGTAACGTAATATAAGCGTGTTACTTATTAACTATTGATATTTACGCGTGGCTCGTCTGTTATTTCACACTCTAATAACGTACCAACCACGAGATACATTTTGATCTGACGAGCGCTTCTGCCTTATGTTCTCTTCAGAAACCAACCAACCAAACAAGGCTGGTTTGTGACCAGAAGATGGTGTGAAAACCGAAAGCGCTCGTCAAATCAAAACGTATCTCCTGGTTGGTACATTGGTAGACTGTGAAATAATGAGCTACTACTTCGTTTAGAAGACACGATACTGTCACGGCGAATTTAATTTAGTAAACGACTTCATTTAGTAACTTCTAGCGAGCTGTTGATTACGTAACGGAATGTGACGACGATTGGAGTACCAATATGACGCGTAAATGTGTAGAACGTTGCAGAATATTCTCGTCGGTCACAAAAAATCGAACTAATTCCTAAACACACACACACAATACGTATTTGTGTTGTGACAAAATTATTAGCCGGAAACTAGGGGTGATAATAACCAATGGGAAACGCGCGATCAACTGACAGGGCAGCATCGCTCTAATGTATGGAGGAACAAGTCATATATAGACTACGTATTCTTGGATCCACAGTCGGATGAGACAATGGGCGAGATAGGTAAATACATTGCGGTTATGGGTATTACGTTCTCTACTACCCGACGTGAAATCCTGGACCGATAAAAATAAAGTATTAGATAATTCTACAAAATCTACACAGTAGTAATAGTATTTAATATTTTTATATACTTTAAATAAATTTAGCCCAAAATCTTGGTAGGTAAAAAAACGTAATAAAACCATTTCACATTCGATTTAGTACGTATCAGAATATAAAGTGTCCTTACGCAAGATGTTCTTGCTTCTTTACGATACTTTTCTTTACTTGTAGTCCAGATAACGTACATGATGTAGGCTACATGCCATTTAAATGAAATTATGCTTGTAATAAAATAAAAAATAAAACTTTCACATCAACTTTGAATTTTTTCCAGTCGTGAGTAATAAAAAGTACCTTGTGAGAAACGTTTTCCCTATTCAAGAACACATTAAGCGGGCGAACTGTTCAGCGGTCTCGCCTGCGTAACGCCCCGACTCCGTTTCTCGTGCGTCTCATACTGTGTTAATCATGACGTGTTTCAATTAATGCATTGTACTGTTACAGAGTAGTAATAGTAATAGTAGCATAATAGTATGATCTATTTAAGATTATAAATTTATAATAATAAATCAAATATAAACATAATATATTTCCAATATAACCGTCAAAAGAGCTGATTTAGTAAATAATCATTAAACAATCAATAAGTTAAATCAATTTAAATTGATCATATCTATTTATATTAAATTCGATTATTCGTTTATTTTTTATACTGAAATCGAATCAATTCGATTATTTGTTAATTCATTTATAAACATCTGACGATACTAATATAATAAGTGAAACGTCACTTATTAGTGTTTCACCTAATATACGTCATTTTGCTTCCAAAAGAATTTAATCGTTGAAGAACTGTTCACAATATAGGAAACATCCAAGAAATATTGAAGAGTTACGTTCAAAATAAAGATATATATGTATATATAAATATATATATATAATTTATTTATTATTTATCACGTCTCCAACATGTACGTGGGCTGCCTTTTAAGTCTTTACAAACGACCACTAGATGGCGCTAGTGAGATGTGACATTATCATTGTTGAAAAATTTGTCATATATTATTTGTAAAACAATTGCAGCTCAGATATTGGCCGAGTAGTTTGTTTACAGTGAGCGTTTAAAACAAAAGTGTTTGTGAAAAAATGGAAATTTCATGTGAAGGTTTTCGTTGGATGATTTTTTATGATTTTAATAAAGGCCTACTCAACAACAATGCCTCAAATCGCTTCGTACAACTTTTGGTCATTAATCACCATCAGAAAAGACTGTTTACAATTGGTTTGCGGAATTTCGCCGTGGTCGTGCTTCAGTCAGCGATGAATTTCGTGAAGGTCGACCTAAATCGGTTGTTGTTCCCAAAAACATCGATGCTGTGCACAACATGATTAAAGAAGATCGGCATGTGACTTACCGTGAGATAGAGGCATCCTTAGGCATATCGAAGACTGCAGTACATTCGATTTTACATGAACATTTAGCTATTAAAAAGATCTGTTCCCGATGGATTCCGCATAATTTGACGGAAACTCAAAAACAGGCTCGTGTCAATTGGTGTAAGGAAATGATCCAAAAATTCGACCGAGGAAATGCAAAATCCGTATACAACATCGTTACAGGAGACGAAACTTGGATATATTCGTACGAGCCGGAAACTAAGCAACAATCAACTGTTTGGGTGTTCCAAGATGAACCGAAGCCAACAAAAGTGGTTCGTTCACGAAGCACTTCCAAGAAAATGATCGCTTGTTTCTTTGCTCACACTGGACATGTCGCCACCATTGCTTTAGAGGATCGAAGAACAGTTAATGCTGAATCGTATACAACAATTTGTTTGCCACAAGTCATCGATGAAATCAGGAAACACAACCGAAAACGTCGCATCATTCTTCATCACGACAATGCCAGCTCTCACACAGCACGTCAAACAATTGATTATTTGAAGGAGGAAAACATCGAATTAATGTCTCATTGCCCGTATTCACCTGATTTATCGCCAAACGACTTCTTTTTGTTCCCGAATGTCAAACAAAAAATGCGTGGACAGCGATTTTCATCACCTCAAAACCATATGAAACAGTGCTGTTGAATCCTTCCAAAACCATATTTCTGAGGTACCAACATCAGAGTGGAAAAAATGCTTCGAGACTTGGTTCGAACGCATGCAAAAGTGTGTAAATCTCAAAGGCGAATATTTTGAGAAACAATAAAACGATTTGTACCCCAAAAAATGTTTTTTCTTTCATTGTCTTTGTAAAAACTTAAAAGGTAGCCTATGTATTTTAAAAAGGTCACACAATTTCAAAAGATACAAAAATAATGTCACGACACAACAGCATATGTTGTCTATACGTTCATAGGTTCGTACATATTCGCAAACAACTTTGATTATATTAATAGAGGTTAGTAGCGTTCTGTGTGTCTGTATGTGCGCGCGCGCGCGTGTGTGTTTCTGTTGTTGATTTGAGCCGCGTCCCTCGCTGAATAAGAAACAACAAAATCAACTTCTTCCACCTACTTTGTCTTGCACATTTTAAATTTGCTGTCAACTGTTGTATCCAAGCAAGTTAGCCGTTTACATGCCTCAAAGTCTGTTTCGCCAACTCAGTTCAACATTTATACTGTCGGCATATTCGCTTTTATGTTGACTCGTTATTCGTTCAAATTTTATTTTAACGTCTAGTTAAACATAATGATCTCACACTTTGTTATTTTATGTCGTGAGAAGAGGGGTTCCTGTTTTATTACTATTTTATAACAAATATTAAGTTCGCGATTGCAGAATACTTTACTTGAACATTATTAATTTTCTTTAACCCGTTCCATCAAACTCTGTACGCTCGGGTAACATCGTCACTACGTTTTATTAAAAACAACATATTCGCAATTCCTCTACAGTTGCTTTGTCTAGCGAACCAAAACCCTTTGAACCAAATATCTTAAACGTTGTCTATTGTAGTCCAGTAAAGTTTGCTTATAAAATAGCGCTTACAAGAGCGTGGACTTGTGAACAAATTTAAATCCTGATTCGTATAAGCCGATCATACAGGAATACACAAGATTCGTTCCTCTTATTTCACACCCGTGTTGGAATCAAGCGTAGGTCAACATCCTTTCTAGTAATGTGTGTATTTGAATCTGTCTGGGTCGGAATCGTTAAGTATAGAGATAGTTCTAGCAGAACTAACAAATGAAAATGGGAATTAGAAGGCAGCAGGCGATATACGAATTCTGGGATTGCCCTTGACACGACATATCAGACTAAAAAGTTTACATAGACTGAACGCGTTTAAGAATCCATAACACCAGAAACCACCAAAATATAATTGAAACTATGCCTTAAAAAATTTCCCAGAGTAGCACGTTAAGAAAGCTGAAAAAGAATCCGAGTAAAACTACTAGTGGTAGACTACATTCAAAATGGAAAGACATGGGGAGGGGAAGTAACGGTTTTTATAAAAACTAATGTGGAGGATGGAGGATGCAAGAGACCAGGTCCCAAGAAGTCCATCGTCCTATAGTAGTAAGTAGTAATAACAGCAGCACCTACTGCTTTATTTTCGCTTTGGGAGGGAAGAGGATGACAGGGAAACGACCGTATGCCAAACGGAGTACTGAACCAGTACCTCACTCTCTATACATCCTTTACCTAAAAACATATGTTGATGTACATTAACTCCATAAAAATCTCTCTCTCTCTCTCTCTCTCTCTCTCTCTCTCTCTCTCTCTCTCTCTCTCCCTCTCTCTATTTATGCACCTAAGCATTCAAAGAATTTCGACGAAACCGAAACATCGAAGCATGATAATGTTTTTAGGCTTGTGAAACGTATAATGTGGATTACGTTTGGTGGATTACGAAAATCATTTCCAAACCACAGACGATCACAAACAGAGCATGTAAAACCAAATTTATTCTCACTTAAACGTTTGCTAAACTCAATGTCAGCAGCGATTATTTCTGTCTTGATGCGTTTACATATCAAATTTCTAGACTGTGGGGAATCGAAAGTGTGGAACCGTCACGTTTTTCGATGACGTTACATTTTTGTGGAATGACCCCCAGCCTAAAAAACATTATCATGTTAATAACAAATTTTCGATTAAAGGCAGATCATTAGCAGCACTGTATATTAACTCTATAAAAGTTAATTTATTGATTAAAGTGCATTCAACAAAGCTTCAGCTCTTTGTGCTATCGTGAGAAGAAACCATAAAAATAAATAATCCAAAAAGGTGTAAAATGCAGAGTTTCAACAAAGAACGCGCACTGTGAATTTATTAGATTCCTTAGCTGACATTACTTAATTAATTAATTATGCATATATTTTCACAGCTGTTTAGCTGTTGTTTACGAGCGTTGTGCAGTGGATTCCAGCGTGTGTAATACCGTCACAGGTCATGTCAGTAATTCTCTCTCTCTCTCTCTCTCTCTCTCTCTTTCTCTCTCTCTCTCTCTCCTGTAGTTGTGTTAATACCATCGTCAGATTGGATACACACGGCGCGTGCGCGCTCGTGTTCCAACTGCTTTCTACGGAATTCTTCTTCGTTTTGCAACGCTAAAGTTAATAACATGTCTCTAGTATGCACAATCGGGGGGTTTTCACCAAACTCTCGCCCTCCCGTTTACGATTAATAAACCGTTAACCGTGTAAATGCGTATAACACAAGACAAGCAATTATACACACTCAAACACACAACACTTTATATAAAAATAAATCGAACTCGCCCGTCTTCACATATAACGCGCGTATGCAAGACATGAAAGTCGTTTGGTAAAAGAGAAATCGGCACTTTAAAAATGTTAAGAAAATTACGACCTCAGGGTTAATATCAAGTCGGGACACTAGTATCCAATCGTAGTCTGCCTTTGCGACCTTCATCATCATAACATCGGCTGCCCCACATTACTTCTTCCATGAAGCCTTGTTAGTTTCGGTGACATTGCTCATAACTGATTCTCCATGACGTCTGCGAGTTCTTAAACATTTAATAATATCTCTTGTGTACCGGTATGTAGAAAATGAAGTTTCTTGATTCTGTCACAGAGTACAGTTTCAATGTACCAGTACAGGATATAAAATAAATGTGCCAATCATTTTGATTATTGTTTATTCACTGTTAAATACTTGCGATGCTTCGAATAAAATTGTAAAAAATCTCATCTGTTGTCTCGTATGGAACCTTACGCAAGAGGCGGACATAACAACAACCCCAATGTAAAGCAGTTTCAGTACGCGTTAGGAAAACTAATGTTCAGAAATAGTGTTCAACCATAAAAAAACACTAATTGTTTACAGTTTGATGCCCACCATCATAATGAGCTTTTCTGTGCCTGTTTTAACTTTAGAAGAGGAAGATATTTCAGAGACTTGTAACTTTGAAAAGGTGCTTTGTGACTTGATAGGGAATCAGAGTTCTACATATTACAAAGATAATATTTTATTTTATATAAATGGATTTATTGTAAGAAAAACTGACAGCAAAATCAAGTGTTTGAAATGCAGTAACGTACTGTTGGCCGACGTTTCAGATCTTAATGCGTACACTCACTTTACAGATTTTATTTCAAAGGGCAAACTGGTGAGGGCATTTCATGATGTTCTAAAACTGATTAAATACATGTATAATTTATATTTGTCTAATAACAACAAAGAAGTAAATACTTATAATTTATTAGCACAAACGTGTCGCCAGTTCACAGGTTCTGTGTTTAAAAATCATAAATTTTGTAGTGACTTTGCAGACAGTCATGAAATTAAACTCATTAAACTTATAGGTCAAATGTTTTTTAAAGTTATATGTCATGCTTCTGCCAAAGAAAAAACTTTGGCAGCAAATATTTCTAAATTAGGTGTTCGTCAAAAGTATAATAAACTCGTTCTTGTTTGCAATATGTAACTGAGAAAGAAACATGTTAATCGCGTGTTTTTCTTATAAATGGAATTTTCCGATAATTTAAGAATTCTTTATAATAAATGCTCAAAATAGAAGATATGAATATGACAGTTACCGGCATATGAAGGCCTATCATATGTATCACAAAAGCGAAATTAGAATCCCTGTTGCACTGTTAAAAAGATCAGATAGATTTCATACGCGGCCCACAATTTGAGAATTCACTTTATAAATATTAGTTTGTGCAAATAATTTTGTAGATAATCTAGCATCAGCGCATTTAGTTGTAAGTTTATTTAATTGTTAAGTTGTAAATAATTAATTGTAAGTTGTTAAGAATGTAATATACAAAAATTATGTACTGTAGTAATGTAATTATAATGAAATGTCGAAATGCAAACATTTGTATGTCAATAACATGTACATAATAAAAATTAAAAAAACATGTAAATTAATAATTAGGAATTGTTTCTGTTGTATTTTTTATCATCCCGTTGGTAAAATTTCTTATCCTTATTCCTTAAGAAATTTATTCTTTTAGTACTTTTCCTTTAGTAAGGAAAGCGCAATAATAAAACAATTCAGTGTTGTCATGCGCTGCTCAAGTTCCAGCAGCGAGCGACGACAGCCAAGTGGTGGGGAGAGCTGAACGAGCAGGACCGTTTTGTTAGCACGCACAGCGCGATCCACTAGTTTAGATCGTTGGGGAGGAGTAACATGAAACCCGAAACCTGGCCAGCCAACTTGACCTAACTCAAACGGCTGAAGGTGTATTGTCACGCCGTTTTAGTGTCTAGAAAAATACGTATCCGTAGGCCTATCGCCACACCGTCAAGCAGGTGGGAAAAGAATCAGATCGCATAGGATGAACGTGAATAACACTACATCCGCGCCGGGAGTACATGACCTTGAGAACTACTAATAGTGCGTGTTGACCATTAATAAAGTAAACTCTTCTCATATGAGTTGTTTCATTTGCTTTCCAAGAATACAATTTCTGTGGCTTCTTGTCTGATAAGTAATAACGGGCATTTGCTATAATTTGGTAAAAAGAATATTGCTGCACTAAAAATTCCATTTGTGATCATGGCTCCAAAAGAAATTTTAAATGTTCCAAACAAATTAAGGACTAAATGTTGACAATGTGTTTTAGTTTTTGTTAGGTTAAGTTGAAAGTTGTTAAAATTTTTTAATAATTTATAAAATAATTAATCAACTTTAGTGACTTTTGGACACGAAAAATAATACTTTGGGTGTGTACAGAAATTAATTATGATAGAATATTTATAAAATTGTATGGTAAGAATCCTGAGTTTCTCCTTTTCAGTGACGAAAATGAGGGGATTTAGCCTTGAAGCTAGTCTTCTTCGCCACCCCCTGGAAAAGATCCTAGTTACGCAGTTACGCCACAGGGTTTAATTTCAATTATTTCTTTTCACGAATATTACTTAGTATGACTTTGTCTGGGGTTAAGTTATTGAAAAATATTTTCAATAATATTTACACTTGTTAAACACCCTTACAATTTTAAACGCAGTGCAAAACTTACTACGCTAACAGCAATGCCCTTTTCAAATACTTCGCAGTTTCAAATGCTAATTTTTGAAGTTTTTCGCATGGAATACGATGACACTATCAGTTTTAATGCTTACATTGTAAAAATGTATGTCAGTTTGAAAACCGAAAGGAAAGTTTTAGCAGGATAGAGTTATTTTAATATCTAAAACCAAATCAGGTGACAACTCTTTTGAACGGCAATTAACGGCAGTATAACCCAAACATCACGTAAGAACAGTCCAAGGTCTGTTATCTTCCTACGCGGACGTGGTGTGGCAATTTACTGAAGACCTTCCCTTGCGACTAATCCTTTACCTACTTGCTTGGCAGGTGTGGCAATTCGCCCATAGTTCTAGATTCTAGAGACGGTGTGGCAATTTACCTTCCACGCACTCAAACAGCGAAACTTAATTAATAACAAAATCGTCGACACATATTATTTCGCGGCAAAATGTTTCGTAAGCGTGGTAATGTCGAAGCAATCCAGCTGTTCGACTTCGAAGCCGGTCAGAAAACACAAGAAAAATAAATCGATCGTAGTAGCGTAATTAAATAAAGTGTTCAAAATCAAAATACCGTATTGTTTAGTGCAAACAGGTTCACTAAACATCAGCTGTAAACAAATAATGAAAACACGAGATAAAGAGTTTTAAACGGTGGAAAAATACGCAAAATAGTTACCCTGGAAACTTAGCTTAAAGTATAAGAATAAGAATATATTAAGAATAAAAAAATAAAAATAAAATATACGTATGATTCTAGTAGATTCTATGGAAATGTCAATGAAAATGATGTATCATATATTGTTGATAAGAACAATACTACCACTTTTTACCGCTTGGCGGTAGCGAAATTACAGGCCTAGTATAGTTACACGAGAGTAATGTAGCCCCGATCGACGACTACGCAATACATTACTTACGTGACGTTAGCATTATCGTGACCGAGCACAGCACAGCGATGACTGTGTAAAGTGTAAACCGGTAGCCGCCGTTCGGGTCGTCAAACTCTAAACGGAATTACTCCGACGACAGACGCAGTTAACGTACTTCTTTCTTCTCTTAAAGTTTAAGTCAACAAGACAATGTCACAATGGTTTTCGGGTAGGCATTTATCAAATCGCTAGCTTTTTATACTTTACTTCCTTATACCTCAGCATCTTCTACCTGATGTGACAGTCCCTGTCCGTCCTTTCTTATCACTCGCTTCCCTAAATAGGTTTGTCCGAGTCATCTCTTTTATGTTATCTCTTCTATTTCTTTGTCATCCACGACTTCTATCGTTCTCATTCCCATATCGCTTTATTCGATGATTCTTTCACCATTCTTGTCGAAACCTTTCGACTATATTGCCTTGATTTTTCCGAAACACTTTCCGCATTTAGACCATAATTCTTTTCCTGTCGGTCTTGTCTATTCTTGTAACTAATTTAATTTTCCTCAATCGTGTCATTTCACATAGTTTCATTAATTATTTTATTTTTTTTACTTAATCCTTTAAACTCCCGTGCCTGAGCATCGTCACCAAAACTGATCCACATATTCCAAGTCTCCGACCTATGTTACTGTTGTCTCCGTTTCTTTGACCACTTCTTTGCTATGGCTTATAAAACCAACACTTTTAATATCCGAGGACTTCAGATTTTAATCTCTTCAGAATTTTAAACAATGAAATTGTTCGCCAACCTGATATTTTGGAATTATCTGTAAACAGATTTTATTAATGTTTTACGTATTGTCTCATTACGACCGGCAGAAAGCGACGAAAGCGAATAGAATGTAATTGAAAATAAAGAAATTTCCGCTAATACTACGTCGGTCAAAACGATGACAGTCGGAAGACTTTGATACAATAATGTGACTCTAAAAGTGCAGCCCTTGTCGGCACTGTCTCTGTGCACCAATCAGATTGCTCCGTTAGTAAGAGATTATCTTTTTGAGTTCACGACGACGCGACGTTGCCACAGTTAGTATTCATCAACCAGTGTTTATGACCTTCAATGGAGCATACTCGTCATGTCGTTATCATTCTGCTGTCGGCATAGTTTCTCATAGTTGTAAGACGTATTAACCGGACTATTAGGTCGCAGTCCATTTTGCTACCATGACCCAGGCTACGGCGCCATCAACACTGAAGATGGTAGCCTTTGGCGTTTCAGGAAATGTGAATTTTAGACCATGTCCTAATAACCCGGTTAACATGTCTTACAACTATGACAACTCCGGTCGTGACAGTTTGCGTTCACTTATTAGGCCCATACAGTTTCTTTTTCGTGAGTTATCTGTGATGACGTACTAGAGAATTTCTGGAGCATGCCTCTTGCTATACTAATAGACAAAACAGTGACTAAGGACAGGCGTATTCTTAAGTGCAGTGAAACAAAACACTGTAAATGATGTATTATATTAACAAGATTTATTATATTATATTATATTATCTGACAACAGCCAGGTGATAGTTTTTGCGTCAAATAGCATTGAATATTATCCAACAGCTACCGTTAATCTCTACCGAGTAATAAAGTTCAAACAGGTAGAAAACTGCGTTATAAATCTTCATCAATATATTATGCGTCCTTTGATTATATTCTATCGTTCATTTACATTATAAATGTAATCAGTTTTAAAGTCTGAATATTATTAAATCCAGCCGGTTTATTATTATGATTTATAATAAATTAGACGGGCGGTTTTGCGTTATGAGGCCATTATCAAGTGATGTGTGCGAAATATAAACGTCGCTTATGATATCATAAATTAAACCTATAATGGAAGGAAAGTAATTAAAGCCCCGTCGAAGAAAAATAAAACCGCTGATAAACAGGGACGTATATCATGACGGTCAAAGGCGGATGCTGAGCTGTGCTCTGGGACATTAATGTCTGCGCTGATGCAGAAGTACTGAATTAACACAGACTTTACTGCTTCATTTGCATCGCCAAATGGAAGCTTTTTTAGAGCACCACTTCTTCTTCTTTTTCTTCTTCTTGTTCGTTGTACACGGATCAGCTAATAAACTGCGTGTGCGTGAGCGTATGCAAGCGCAAATTGGTTGGTTACATAAACAAGAGAACACATGCGATTCAGAAATTACTTTCGTTTATTAAACGAATCGTTTCCATTAGCAGAAACTCTATTAAGTAAATTAGAGGAAATAGTAACGAGCGTCGCGAAATTCATATATGTTTTTCACGAGGTTAACGAAATCTTTTCGCTACATCTTCGGCTGATTTCATTCCCGTTGTCTCTCAGTCCTTTGGCTGATTTTACTGTCTTCTTGCTAAACATCTTTTTGAATAGTAGCTAGCGTGTCTCTAACTCTACACACTAAATAGTCCTAGTTTGTGTCAAACTTTGTATCTCCCATACAAAGAATGGGACAATAAGGTCTTCATTCAACTTGGTTCTTAACCTACTACAGTACACTGTTGATAGGAGTACGGACTTTAAACCGGAAGTTTTATTCCCCGTACAACTGCACCCTCCGACTTGTATTCGAATATAATTCACGAATAACTTTTACATGATTTTCTACGCAAGGATTTTACTTTAGACCTTAAATTTAGGTTTTTAACCGTGCAGACAATAAATTTGTTGAGATTTACGATCTAATTTATGCATCAAAGGTATGTCCAAACAGGGTTCAAAATTGATTTCTATTAGAGTTCAGAACAACTATATTCTACTGACAGTTCTGATTGAGTATCTTCAATCATCAAAAGCGTTCGATCAAATTTCACCCGCTGTTGTCATCTTTAGTGAATATGTAAGTTCCATGTCTGTCACGAACGCTTAAAAACCAACGTGAGAGTACGTTAACGTTTGAATTTTTGTATACCATTTTATATTCCGCTATGTCGAAATAAACATTTGCTAATGAATTTCACTGTTTTTGTTTCATATGTAGCCTAGTATAGGTTAGTCACGGAACGGTTTCAAATAGGCTTACTATTCAGTTCTATTCAAAGCTAGAAACATCCAATATATTTCGTTTTGAAAACATTTGGAACGATTTTCCCGTCATGATCACTTTTCCGGTACGTTTAACAGAATCAATAGAAACTAAAGAGGGACAACCGGCCGTTGCCATGTGCAATGGACACATTAACAATCTAATAACAATCCAACTGCACAATTAAGCCAACCAAATCCCCGCTACTGTATTTGATCACCTGTGGACAAAGGGCGTATGCTGTGCGCAGCCGTCCGACCTATAAATGTCACACAATTGTGTCAACTGTTTAGCAACAATAGGGGGGTTGGAGACAGAGAGGAATCGTTAAAATGTTTTCACTGACATTTTGCGAGCGAGAAACTTCCATTGTGACGGTTTCGTCTAGTCGGGGTCAACTGGCGACGAAGTGTTCGAGATAAAACTGCATTGTACGAAAAAACTACTAAACGTCTACGCGGAGTGGACGATATTCACTTCATGAAGGCTCCATTAAGACAAGCATAAAAGTATTCCAAAAATACATACAGTACTGTTAGGAAAAACGACACTTTACTAACGAACGTTATTCGGAAAACGTTCACGTTTATTAGTAAAAGTATCTTCACGGAAAACGTCATTAAAATTTAAAATAATACTTACGACAGATAAACTATAATATCCGGCATTTTCCCATCCATAGCTTTCATTTTTGCTCACCTCTCCAATCTTCTTCGTTTTCTTTTTCTTCGCATTAAGCTAATGGCTTTCTGTGTTCATCCGCCAGTGCTGTGTTAAAATGTCTTTTTAATTTTAATTTTAGACCTAACCTCGTGTTTCCACTTGGCTGTCAGTGTTTAATCATCTTGACCAATTATAGTGTCTGCCATACGGCCAGTATGTCCATTTCAGTACCCAATTTTGTGAAAACATATTTAAAAAATTTAGGATATTTTATGGAAATTCATTTTCCAGCTCACTACCCAATTGTTTACAGGTTTAATTTAAATTCATCCTTACGTAACATTATCCCATAATGATCTACTTGCTATTTTCCTTAAAATTTCCGTATCTGTTGATTCACTATTTTGTCTAGATTTTTGCCTTATTGCTCTATAACAGACAATCCATAAATGAGTAATGGGCTTACAACTGCATTGTATATTGTTGTTTTTGGTACACTTTCTCAGATATCCTCTAATCTATTACTTGCAATTAACATCGTTTCACGACACGTACAGATCACAAGAAGGCACGACGCTCAAACTATAGGTTGTGCTCAAACTCAAACCAGGAAAATGTTTTATTAAATCTATTTTATCGTGGAATAATTTATGTGTAATTTCCATCATACACTGATTTTCTCACGAAAAGAGACTGAACGGTTCAATCGTATATAAGCTACAATTTATAACTAATTTTTATCTTTTAAAATATCGTAGCTTAAGGCAAGGTGTTCTGCTTCGAGAAGTCTGAAGAATAGTTTGTTCTCATATTTCTTAAAAATCCAACATAAATGTTGATGCTTATATGCCTGCTTCCTTTAATATTCAATGCTCAAAGAAACCACAATGAATAAATCACTTTGAATAAGATTACTGCTTCTGAGGAGGACACATAATGAATCTGTTGGTAAAATGGGATTGCTACTGTCCGCTGATAGACCTTTATAAGATAACCGGACTACACAACACAGATTACTGCAAACGACGCCACGCGCCATACAGGGAGGCGATCAAACGTCTTGGTTAAAGAGGTAGTTCCGCGAAACTCGGATCTTACCCTAAGGGTGGGCACCAGACTGTATTCACAGTCTTCTCGGAAACCAGATCAGGAAAAGTCGAGTTTCCTTACATGTGTCTGTAGGCTATGTATACGCGAGCATGTAACCTTTCTTTGTTGTAGCCTAAAAACCTACCTACGTTCGATTTAACAATCTCGCTTTCTGGTACGTTTGTGTTACTATTTTTCCAAGTTTTCCTGATATTAGTAAATGCAGCAATTCATGAACCTTTTACTTCCGCCATCGCTCTATCTCTCTGGAAATGGAACGCCTCCCTCTCCTTCAGTATTTAACAATATGAATAAGAATCAAAGCCAAGAGTATAGCCTACTGCCAGAAATGCATAAAATATCCAGAAAGAACTGTTGGGCATTTCAAAAGAGCGTGTAGAGCAAAGAGCAGGGTACATTGTAACTCGTAACTACAGAGCCTGACACACGGTTACGCAGGACAATATTTTTTATCGTTCAAAGATATCGTCTACCACCAGCAGCATGTTTGTAATTGACTCCCAAATTTAATTCTTTTGGGACTCGCTAACCTTTTCAATTGATGGCACTTTGGAGACAATTTTGGCATTATCCGTTTGTGTACGATGCTTCCATTGATTTACCGTTCCATTTTATCAAATAAGGAATGGTAGACCAAAAAACAACAGTTATTACTAGAATACTTAAAAACGATTGTGATTTCCCAGCCGTTTACGAGATGTTAGAGATCTGTAATGGGTTTAAATAAATTTTAACCTTTATTAAGTAAATTTTTTGTTAATATTTGGTAATTTACAGTAGATCATTATCTTTAAAAAGATTTAGGAGCGTTCGTACGGTGTGCACGATGAACTCTATAAGTATACCGCATGTGTGTTTGTGCGTTTTTGTGTGTGTGTGTGTGTGTGTGTGTGTGTGTGTGTGTGTGTGTGTGTGTGCGTGCATGTTGTCTTTTTAATGGTGTGATGACCTTTACTGAGCGATAAACCTGATAATGAGGTGTGAGCCACGAAACACGTCGTGAATGGCCCTAAACGAAATAACAAGACGGATAAAACTGATAATATAAAATTTTATTCTACTTCTTGTGAAACTTCCTTTATGAAATAATTTAAAACAGAAGAGTAAGAAACGTATTTCATTACGTTCGTGTATTATTTGGAAGACTTTTAATGAAGTTAACATTGTTGGCAACGTGACGAGAGTGACGATAGAAACCAAGAGCTAGCTTCCAGGTGACGCCGCCGGACGCTTCTTGTTTTATAATTACCAGTGTGGATAAACGCTGCAGTTTGAAAACTCCGTTTAAATCTAGTTTCTTTTTCGGGTTTCAATGGATCGGTTTATGAATCAGTTGGTACTTAGAATTTGAATCGAAACCTTAAAACTAAACCGTTTCGTCCCCTTCCTTGGAAAACAACTGTAAATTTCTGGAATGTGTGCTGTACGCTTTGAGATTCTGCCGAGACGTTCATTAACAGCTGATAAGTAAGATCGTATTTTGTATTGCTTTGCGTTTCCTGTCAAGCACTTTAGACAGCGACAGTATAGTACATAATTTATTAACTGCTTTTGTAAAAATGAACGATTTTATCAGGCTTGAATAATTAACTTTGCACAGTTAGCTTCCCTTAACTGATTATTTAAAATCGAGGATTGATTTTTGTCTCTGTAGAAGCGAGTGGCTGTTACTTTTCAGGTTACATTCTAGGCTTTGGAACTAACGACCGCTGTTTTACCGGATGGCAGACACTCGCGGAATCATGTCACAACTTACATATTTTTAGGCCTGTTTGAGAAGCAGATGCTTTGAGTTTCTAATGTGTTGTCAGTTTTTAATTTAATCTGTGTAGAACGAACAAACACGACAAAAACCGGCAATCTTATTGTACTGTCATCAACTTGGTAGAGTGCACGGCAAAAACATTCTCATCTCTCAATCGATTCTCTCGGCCGTAACTAACGAAAATATTCACTGTTTCACCACCAGTAAACAACCGAATTTACTAATATACTAACACTGACGATGCATATAATGTTATTTGAAAGGCTCCACAATATCCCAACAACTCACACTGGATCGAATACGAATACAGTCTAAAACAAGGAAGTCACTGAAGAATAACTGAATTAAATTCGATTCCAACGGAAACGTAACAATCGATACGGCAATAAAGCGATACAACACACAAACGACGACCACGTAATCGCCGCCATAAAAGAGAGATTCACGACAGCCGTTGTTCGTAATAAAACATGGGCAGGAAACCGACAGCAAGGTAATTAAATTCAATAAAACCGTTTTACGGCCCGACGTAAACTGATAAATCGTGTTCTCGGGGTGCGCAAAACGGTCCACCGAAGCAGTGATCTTGGATTGTAGACAACCTATTTACGGTTTTAATTAATTTACGATCGGGCGCAGCTTAACGTCTGGAAGCAGCCATAAACTACCTCAGGTAACAGTTACCTGTCTCGCTCGCACCGATTTCCACGAGTCGTTTATCCTGTGAGAAACACATACACGGGTCTCATATCGGATTCCGCTTTCCACTGTCAGTCCTTATACAAACATCCAGTTGTCAACGGAAGCCCCTTTATGGCTTCCGTTTTTTTTACCTTACAGTGTCTTCCCCCGTGACTTCATTCGTACTCACCCGGAAGACCCCAATATAACTTTTGTCGTCTTCTCCATGTTCCCACTGATCTCAGTCTAATCCCAATGTAAGTTTTATCGCTTCACATCCAGAGTCATGAAGTTTTACAGAATTAAATATTTATATTTTCATTGTCTGATACTTGTTTGTAGGCTACATTTGTTGTCTGCTATTAACCTAATAGCGCCAATAACAAAATTAATTTATAGTGATCTGAGTGATTATTTTATTACAAATGGGAAAAGCAGAAAACCTGGTATTTTGATTTCTTAACAGAATGGAAGAAATACTGCACACATACCTATAATACTTACAGTTCTATTACATATGAACTTGTAATATTACATGCCTACCTGTAAGTATAATAGAATACTAATCCTTGTAAGTATAATACACTTTCATACTTACAATATAACGAAGAACCTATTATGTGTCTTTAGCTTTTACTTGTATGTCGTGTTAGAAATAGAAAAATAGTAACGTTATGTTAATAGTTACAAACTTAGAAAGAAAACCGTAACTGCATCGAATCAAGTCGCTCAGCAGATATATACGACTTCACAGTTAACTAATAACTTTGGGAAATGATTCATTTATATAATATACTAATATACGAGGCTCTTGGTATAAAGAGCATACTCATAAGCCTTTTTGTGCTAATCCAGTTTTTACTTAACGCAATCTCTAATTTTCAGCGTAGTCAAAGGGATGAGTAGCCTAATATTATGTTGGACAGTGTCAAGATGGTTACATTGAATGTTTTTTTTAAGCGTGTCAGGTAAAAAGGAAATAATTGTAACAAGGTTACTAAAAATTACAACGGGGCTGCAAAACGCGCACGTGTGCGTGCGTGTATCCATACGTGTATATAAATAATTAGAATTATCTGTGGAATTGTATAGTCTCCATTCATTGTACAGTGAGTGCTTTTTCATTGTCACCAGCCAACATTACCGCATGCTTACTTCGTAACACGATGAACGAATATGGATAACAACAGGCGTAGAAATTAGCGCCCCAAAACATATCTCGAATAAGTGGAATACATTTTAACTTTCGGGTATACCTCGTCAACTTTTAAGAATAATTAATGATGTCAAGAACATCTACTACACGAAATGCGCGCGCGCGCGTTTTGTCTGTAAAATTATACAGGTTTAGTAAACTAGTTTTCAAGAAATTATTTTGTTTTTGATCTGGCATTGGGCTTTCTAGGTCTGGTTGCGTCCTCTTTATCAGGACTACTGCAAGTTTATGAAAAGTACACGATTGCCCTCGGAAGCGTATGTAAGGTTCAAAACAAATCAAGTCTCTGAAAAGTGATTTAATAAATTGTAGAATAATTTACACGAATAACTGAGAACAACAGTACGTTCCGCGCGCGCGCACACACACCGTAAATGTATCGGATGCGTGTTTTCCATTGATTGTCTCTACAGAATCTCTTTGTTTTGAAAGTATAAAACAATTAATGGAACACCGCGCCACAAAAGTAGTAATAAAAGTCTCTTTAAATCAATTCTTTCCTCAGTTAGGCTATGTTTATGTATTTCTCTAACTGGCAGTGTAGTAGCAGTAAGTTTAGGTCATGTGTCCGCACCTAATGAACGTAAAGGCTTGTACAGTACATAGGCCTATTTGTATGCAACACGCGCGTGCGTAATTGTACGTAATTACATGCTTTATCTTGCGCATGCGCGGAACATCTAACTTGCCGTTTTACTCGGAAGAATTATCCAACAGAAAATTATCAGACCGGTAAACGGGGCATACTTGTACTACGTGAACACACAAGCGTAAAGCTCGCGGCAAGAGCTTTTTAATGTCTCAAGCATTTTTGTAGTGATGTAAAACAGCATTAAAACAGCGTCAAAACTTATCGCTTAGCGTTTGTATTTTATATCTGCTACTGTAAATCAGAAAACATTCCTAATTTTGAAACAAAAGTAGTCCATAATTAACAGTCCAACTGACAGTTTGCTGGCACAAGAAAAGACACGCACGTCAGATAACAACTGTTTATGCTTTTTAGATGAAGAGTATTTTATAATACTCTAAAATATATTTCTGCGTTGTTACACTTAACAACTCTCTACAAGAAAACATGTTTATTCTATCTCCATAACCTTCTTGGTTTCGGCAATGTACAAATATTCAAGTGAAACTGCAAATGTACCACTTCAAACTGCAAATACATTACACTGCAAACTGAAGAAGACTATAAAAAGACTGTGGTCAAAGAAATCCGCCACATAAAAGCAGTAAAACCGGAACAGCTTACACTTTCAATTACGAACGATACTTTAACATGACGGTTTGGAACCATAAATTAATAATGATCAACCGTTACATAAAAACGTTTACTGCGTTTGTGTGTGTGTGTGTGTGCGCGTATCTGTGTGAACTCTGTGAGCGCGCGTGAGTGTGGTTAAAAACATACCATACCAACAACTGGTATGGTTTTGGGGGAGAAGGATGCAAAAACTCCAGCAGTAACCAAAAGTCGCAGGTTGAAAAAGACTGTAGCATGAATAACTGAAACTGAATAACAATTAAATGGATAAGCAACGAAGCAGAATACACGGTACTGTTCACAAAGCTAACAAATTGAATGAAAGTGCAGTTTACACTTGGGATGGACAAGGTACGACGGTGCCTACAGGTCTGTAGAGGGCTCGCGGAATTTTTGACTAGTCGAGATGGCGGCTGGTGGGCACAAAGTTTACTCGACTGGAGGACAAGGAAAATAAAGGAGTCCTCTGCAAGACGCAGGGTTAATTTGGATGGATATTATGGTTAAGAATAGATTCCTGATTCAAACCGTCACCGTTATTAAAAGCAACTGTTATCAGTCGTAATTAATTTTTTAACTCAATATATGTAGTTACGTTGTCGACTTGTTTCTGCAGATAACGGAAGCAAAGGCTACACTCGACATCAGAATGACTACGGCAAGACGGGTCGGTTTAATTGAAGGTGATCACTGCGGTTGGTGAGTGCTAATTGTGGCAACGCCGTGGCCACGTGGACTGAAAGACCGATAACATTATCGTACTAACGGTGCAGCCTCCACAGAGACAGTGCCGCGTTTTCAAGAATACTTAATACATCAGAGGCTCCCGACTGTCAACCGTTTGGCTGAGACAGTACTACTGAGAATTAGTCTGGAAAGGATGACTGTGAAAGCATTCACAGTGAAGCGTTGTACACAGACAAGCGTTGATGATACCTATTCGGATTTCGCTGTGATACAGTATATCTTCCGGTCGATCCGTTATATTCATATAGGTCTCTCCTGTCGACGTTTCGAGACACTGATTATGTCTTCTGCACGTTTTGTACGCACGAACAGGGAAAACGTGTAAAAGAAGACATTGACAAAGATCTCGTTAAGTCGACTTGAGGAAAAGTTATTAAAAAGTGAAACACGTGGAAAACAACACACAGGCCTACGTAAGTATAAATTGTAAGTTATTCAATATAATAAAGTAAAATACTCTTCATCACAATTAATAATGACATTTACAATAGGCCTAATTATGAAAGAGCAGAAACACCAACCTGCACTGATCTCCTCACGAATTTTTTGTGGAGATGCCAGAAGAACATCGCTGTGAGCAGGAAAAATATATTAGAATTGCATTTAGGAGAGAGGAAACATGTTTGGAGGGTGAAAAGGTGTTGGTTTGGTTCAAGATTTCAAAACAAAATGGCGGACAGGTGAACAGAGGGCACTATAGCTAAGAAGCTAAGACAGCTCGGTCAGAGTTGGTGAAGCTGAACAGTGACATGGGGTACGACGAAATGCAGTCTGTATTAGAAGGATACGACTATTTGAAGAAAGGAGATGGGTGGTTGGCCCTACCAGCTGGTATGTTACTTTAGTTAGTTTTTGCTGTGACTATGAATTACCAAAGTATAAATTACTACATATGAATTAATAAAACGTTGATCAACGATTTTTGAAAACAATCTCGCTATTTAGTTGGTTAAAAATTAAAGTTAAATATTAGACTAATTAATGTAAACATCATTTACTTAATAAAATAATAATTTTACAGTATTAATATTTGCAATAACTACTTAGCCTATTTTATATTTGTTATTAATTTAACAATTACATCAATTTCTAATTACGCGCGCACACACACACACACACACTCATTAACGTCTCTCGCATTATTAACCTAATGTTTGCCCCGAAGCGACGGGAGAAGACAGACACATAAAATGTGTGTATGAATGCATATGTCGTCGGATGGACTGTAATTACCCTAATAGTTTCTGTGAAGTACTCGGCGCGAAAGAATACCGAGCAAAAACAAAGCATCAGTCCTTGTCTGGGGTAACGTGTTTGGTTACCGAGAGCGCGCGGTATTAGCCGGCAACGCAATTACTCCACACACAGAGCATATGACAAGTTCTGTGCCGAGAGGTTTTTTCCCGATAACAGATACATTATCTTGTACTCTTATTGCGGAGGGTGGGTGATGTGGAGGGGTGGTGGGATTGATGACAACAATAAGCGAATGACTCAGCACAGAAGTACGGCGACGCATAAGGGGTAAGGGGCGATCTTCCTGGAGAGCAGCGCTCCGCACCCCATTCTTGCAATCTAATTGTACGTACATCTCACGCAGATTTGTAGTTCAAATGGCGGCCATAAATTCTTCGTCTGTCTTAATTATTAGAAGTGAATCTAAATGAGTTGAATACATTATAAAGTGTTCGGAGTCGTCAGTTACTGCACGCGTGACAGTGATCTCCCGTGTATCATGCCATAAACCGCGTTCGCAATATACTGTAGATAACACAGTCTTCGCTGTCGAGCGGTTCAAAATCTGATGTATCTTTGAAGTTTACCGTAACCCGTGGCAAATGTAAGTGGGTATGACTTGCAGCCGCTTCGTGCTCTGGAACGTAACCACGCACTCCAACTATTACACAGGTCAACAACAACAAAATCAATGAAAATAACTGTTTATAATTAATTCTGCAGCGAAAAACTGGATATTTTTAAAAATAAAAATAACTAAAAAACGGAACAGAAAGATTTTTGAATGGGCCATAATATGGATATTGGCAAAAATTAACTTCTGATTAAGTTCTTTCTTCAAAAGCAGGGTCGCAAATCATTTTTTGAATTCGAAGCAAAAAAAAATACCTTGTTTAAGTTTAGTTTTATTTAATTAAGGAGAAAGTCCTCTTATATGATCAAAGCCTTCACCTTCTTGGCCATGGCTTTTTCAAATTTTTCGTCAGTCTTAATTTGATGTGAAGTGGAGGAAAAAGACAACAAGAGGGATATGTTTGAAATTACTAGCAAAAAGTACCTGGTTCAAAATAAATTTGTTTGGCAAGTCCTTTTTTATAAAATGTTATGTTGCTCGGCTATCCCACAAGCATAAAAAACAATATTTTGTAAATCCACCTTGAATATCGCTTCATGTAGCTCATTAATATACTTTGGCCTTTAAATTCCCACAAATTACCAATTAACATTTTGCCAATTAACTATTTATACATAATTGTATTCAGAATGCTGATCACATTATCATACGTTTATTTCATGGAAACTGAATAAGCATCTAATGTAGATGACCTCCAGTTTCCATTGTGGAGTAAAACTGATTTTAGGGAATATTTAGGCGAATCAATAAAAATGTACCATTCTGAACCGAATCGATTCCTGATTTATGGTCGATTACTAGTTTATTCATTAATTCATCAAAGTCAAAACGTACAGAGAAAGAACTTCCAGTTTCCAAAAACGATGAGAAAGCAGCGTTTCTTTTTCCGAAGGACGTAATGCTTGTTTCATCTGCCAACAGATTCCACTTTTGCAATTCAAAGTCGAGAAGTTCAGGCTGCTGTTTTGACAAATCCAAGTGACGCACCAAATCATTTAGTTCGTTTTGACGTAGGCCTATAAGATGGGGTCCTCTGGGAGTCAGAGGACTATGGTCACATGCCTCAGGAATATCAACATTTTCATCGACTTCTATATGGTCATTGCTACGTATGTCTGGAATATTAATATTGTCTCAATTTAAGGGCGGAGATGGTACAATATGTTGGTAAGCCTTCTCTATGAGAAACCAGTTTAAGTTTACGAGCAGTTGGTACATTCGGATATTAGATTTTATACTTTTGTTTGCATGAATATCGATCAGTATTTGTAAGACAGAAATATCAATCACTGAATTATTAGTAGGATCTTGCTACACCAAACTTCAAATGGCACAGTGTTGCATTCCGTCCACTGAACAAGAGTCACAATACAACTTAGACAGCACACAGGATGTGTCAAGTTTTTGTTCTGGTCACCAACTTTATAAACAGAATAGACTTTTTATACTTTTTTGTTAAAGATCTACTTTGAAACGTTAATACAAATCGTAGACGTTACAGTAGCGATGCTGAAAACATATCACTTTGAAAGTAAACTGTACTTTAAAACACACAAAAACACTTACAAAAATAGTCTACCTACCGAGAGAACCAGAGACTAAAATAACGCTTCATTAGCCCCCCACCACTAACCTGCGGGGTTGAAATTTTCGTCAGTCTGAAAATACTAAATTATAGTGGGGCGTGGCAATTTATGATACGTTAACACAAAAACAGGACGTAGTTAGTTTTCAGTTATTTAACAACAAGCGAAGTCTTAGTAAATTTTATCTTGATTTGTTGTTCAAAGTTTACTTTTCCGAACTGGACCTTGTACGACTTTCAGCTCCATTTACTGAAATCCCAAAACCTTTTCTAACTGTATTCAATTTATAACTTGATTGTTTTTTTACGATCAGTTTCTGGTAAAGTAAAACTGGAGCACATCGACTGAAGGGGAACATCATCCAAAAAAATGTAGGCCGAACAAAAGATCTTCAAGTTGGACTTTAACTTTGTATTCTGATAATAATCTCAACAAAGGAACGATTATAGAACCCATACCCATAGGTATGAATACCATATGCATAGAGCATAGCACATGGTATGTAAAGAATAGCATAGTGGAATTACCCATATGTAAAGAATAGCATAGGTTTCATTCATACGTACAGTGTGACCTGCAGGAACAGACGGCAGGGAATTTTCATTCTGAAACGAAACTGCTTTAGAGAGTCCATGAAAATAGTGTTGTGGATTGTGCTCTATTCACAAAAAAAGCCATAAGACCATTTTTATCACTACAGGCAAAAAGGTTGTTTTTCTATTTTGAAAAATGGAATCAAGTCTTTTTGTCAGTTTCTATGTAGCCTACATACACACTTTCATGTTTTCCTCTAGGAAATTTCACTGCTGAAGCTTGCTAGAAGCCTAGCATCAAGAAGTTTGGCTTTCTTTTATTTTATTATTTTTGTCGTAGCTGCAAATCAAAAATTAAATCATATCTCTGATTTAACAAAAGATCTTATGTTCTTACATTACGATCTTATGTTCACTTTGAAAAATCTTATGTGGCTTCTTAAACAACATTGAATTCGGTGTAAAATTAGGATCTTGCTGTAAAGACTCGGGCAGTTCTGTAACCACTGTCCATGACTGTATCAGGCTCTAGGATGTAAAGTTTTGATGGGATACGGCCAGGCAGACCATTTCCACGTGCTACTGGTCGTATATTAAATAGAACATCTGAAGAAATGATGGTCGGTTTTTCTCAGCATACCATGATGAATAGGTGACACCGCGCAGAAATAACAATCACTTACGTGGTTTGTGGGTTCTCGCCATTATCATGAGAAAGGCGAAAGGAACGGTGTTTTTTTTGTGGTTCAAAAACGCTTTATTCTCTTCATCATTAAATCACTCGAGGCCATATTGTCTGGGGAAATGAAAAGCAATTGACAATCCCTTAACCGTTACCAAACATTAGGCAAAATTCTCGGAAAGGAGATAATAGAAAGAGTAAAGCTCTCGGTACCAGGTTTTAGGTACTTAATACAGAAGAAATCTGTAAAAAAATGATTAAACAGTATCAAAATGTAGTGAGACATTACCTCATCTTTCTTTTATTTTCTTCAACTTACTTTGAAAATTTCAGTATACTCGTTTGCTGTCTCAGCTTGTGTTCTTACATCTGAAAGTCCTCGTATTTTCTTCCGTATTTACTAGTAACAAAGTTGAAGTAGCGATTCAACGCAACTAGATACTAATGATTACGGGTATAGTCAGTAATGTGAACTCTAATAACCGATGAATTGTTAAGCGAGCAGCGTTTGTAACGTAATGCTCCCGTTGTCGAGTGCCCCGTAATGAGGCTGATGTAACGCATCGAAAGTGTACTAGGTACTTTAGCTTAGTTTACTTGGCATATATGAAATATAGTAGCACTTTATAAAACAAATCTATAACTATCTAATGAACCTCAGTCGTTCGTTTTTTTTTTATCTACGAGTTACGTACAGGGATAATTGGCGACAGTTCTTGAGTATTTTACTTTTGCAGTGCGTTTTACTCCTTTAAATTCCCACAGTTTTGTAGAATTCAATTGCTAAAAAATCGTCCTGATTGATATCAACATGTATTAATTGGATTATCAGACCTGTATTAAGAAATGAACGCAAGTGAAGACCTCTTCGAATGTTTCAGACTGACAGATAACAGACAAAACTGTAAAAATAAGTATTGTAAAAGGATGGTGATTGCTGTCATGTTGCTACTGTCACAATTATCGTAAGTTGTTGCTATCCCAGCCACAAACACCAAAACTTTCACGTACTCCTTTCTTCCTTCAGTAACTCCCGCTAAATTCTTCTGCACCTCTGCACCTTGTCCAAATTCTTCTGTTAATTAACTCATTTCCATTTACTTGACTTATGTGTTCTATTTTATAATTACATGGTTATTACACAATACGAAGAGGTAAGGGATTTTGGGATCAAGATTACTACAAGTGACCATAACACGAGTTGATGACATACATGTTTCCAAGAGAATTTACGCCTACTGTTTTTGCTGACTTTACTGTGATTCCTCGACTTTATTTTTTGTTTTCTTTAGAATTATGTTTCACCAGTGCCGGTCTCCGCTATTTAAAATTCAGGAACTTGACATTATCTTTGTTCTGAATTATTCACTGCATTATTCTATAAAAAACATACAAGGTATAATAAAGGAGCGTACTATTCATACAGATCGCTAAAGATAATAGTCTTTAAACAGTGGAATAAAATAATTTAACACCAGAAAATTCGTTACTCACAACCTTAATAACAGTTTCATTAAACAAAGACACTCTGTACAAGAAATCTTCAAATTTACTAGTTCCCAACGCACTTTAATGTAACAAACAACAAATATCACCTAACTAACTTTGTCGCAATACACCTAATTAACTTTGTCGCAATAGATAACAGGTTACTAACCACCGATTACAGATCTCCATACAAGTGATTCACGAATACTAATAACATGTTTCATCGCTTCGTTTTGTGATACAGAAAGAAATACAAGTGACCGGTCGCTCTGAAAACAGTCGTATTTATACTCCCCCAAGGTTTTCTCGGTAAAGCGTAGTGAACAGTCGCGCGGCCGAAGACTCCTAGAAAGCAGTGGACAATACTCCACGCTGTGACGTTAGCTGACGTTGTAAACGCGGCTGCCGAACGAGGTGCATGCCATGTAAGATGCCTATTTCAAGGGCCTAAGGCCAAATTGTGTGGTACGCACATGTCAATCGAATGTATGCGAAAATTCCACGCCAAATCGTGGAATCGAAATTATTAGAAAGACGTAGAAAAAGGATACTTGAGGGAAAAGCTGGAAGTAAAAATTTAAAAACTTATACGGAATGGAACCGACAGGAATTAACCGGAAGGTGTTCCAACTAACACTTCACTACGATTCTCAAAACTGAAAGTCGACAGTGCATATTGTTGTTGTTGTTGTTCTTCTTCTTCACAAAACAACAAACATGTCAGAGTATAACAAATATATCGACTGAACAACAGTGACGAAACTAATAATTTTTTCTTACCAAGAAGGCCGTCACTCTTGAGCCGGATGTATTGCACCTCTGGCTGCAATATACGAGGGTAAGTCAAAAAGTAAAGGCAAATTTTTAAAAAGGAACTTTATATTGTGAAAACAAGATGACAAGTAACATCATTTCTCTACATAATCTCCCTCAACTTCTATGCACTTGGTCCATCTCTTGACAAGCTTCGTAATTCCGTCCTGGAAGAAGATTTGTGGCATCGTGCACAGCCACTCGCGCACCGCCTCCACAACCTCGTCATCCGACGAAAACTTGGATTCACGCAGGTGTTCCTTCGTCGGACCAAAAAGGTGAAAATCACTTGGAACTAGGTCAGGACTGTACGGCGGATGCTCCAGCAGCTCAAAACCAAGATCTTGAATGCACTGGATCGTTTTCCCCGCAGTATGAGGACGGGCATTGTCCTGAAGCAAAAGCACACCTTTTGAAAGTTTTCCTCGCCTCTTTGTTTCGATTTTGGGTTTCAGATCTCGCAGTAGCTCACAGTAGCTGTCACTATTCACTGTTTGACCTTTATGAGTGTAATGAATTAGAAGTGGGCCTTCCATATCCCAAAAAACTGTCATCATCAACTTTTCTGCAGAAACTTGTCTTTTGAACTTTTTTTGCTGTGGGCGAGGATGGATGTTTCCACACCATACTCTGCCGCTTACTCTGTGGTTCGAAGTGATGGACCCACGTCTCATCAACGGTTACTATGCGACTGAGAAACTCTTCTCCTTCCTCTTCTAAACGCCTTTAATGTGATTTCAAAATTTCCAAACGTTTCTGTTTGTGCTGGTCTGTCAGTCGATGTGGTACCCAACGAGCACACACTTTGCGATAATTTAGTGATTCGTGGATGATTGCAACTGCTGAACCGTGGTGCTGAACCGTGGCTAATGTTCAACGCATGCGCAATATCATCAATTTTGACACGACGATCATCATGAATCATTCGCTCAACTGTCTCGATGTTCTTGTCCGTCTTCGAAGTGGATGGCCTACCTGAACGCTCTTCATCGCAGATAGATACACGACCATTTTTAAAGCGATTTATCCACTCATAAATTTTTCGTTCACTAAGACAGCTCTCACCGTACTGCTGCTGCATTCTGCGAATAATCTCCGCAGGTTTAGTCCCTTCAGAGTGCAGAAAACGTACCACTCCCCTCATTTCTTCCTTGGTGCACACGGACAACGGGGCACTCATAATAAAATGCCCTGAAATCACTACGAATGGAGCTGAGCACTGAAACAACACAGCTAAAGAACAAAAAATATTTGAGGTTATGATAGGTCATTGTTCAGTCAGTGCTGCCATCCATTGCAGCAGGGAAAATAAAATTTGCCTTTGCTTTTTGACTTACCCTGTATATTACCTGTTTCGTCACATATATTCCTGTTGTAGCTTGACGATATCTGTTTGTAGTTAATAGACACTGTATTGTATTAATTCTCCTGACGACGACCTCTTGAATTTTTAGAGGTCAAAACTTTGTGCTGTATCTGTTTTATTCGATAGCTAAGTCCGTAATATTGTACATCGTAATAATAATAATAATAATTCATTGCAATATAATCATCACACCTGCTGTACTATGATATCCCCTGTATGATATCACTGTATTATATGCTGTACTGTAGATATATTATTCTAGTGCAATTAATATGTTAGTCTTTTATAGTAGCCTACCATCATAACAGCCTATGAAACTTGAAACTGAGTCATTCTCAAATATATGTAGAATTCAGAACCTTTCGAGCATCGTTGACAGTATTGGGCCTCATATTTAACTTCAGTTTTTATAGCCTGTGCTCTTTAGACTACTGTATATACTGTATGAATGTACAAGCACATAAAAACACACATGCTTATGTACAGTATTTGTCTTGCTAACCACTGAAATATGCTTGTGCACACACGAAATACATCACCCGCATGGACATACAAGCGCGCGAGCATGCGCTAGCGTGAATGGGGGCGCGTAAGGAAAACTAGTTATCAAAGATAATTCGGGACACTCCGTCGTTCTTATAACCAAATCAATGCGTTACGACGGTTAGCTTAAACTAACTAACTTGAGTCACCCGTATTGTATAAATTAGCTATAATCTGATTTGTCCTCAGCGAGGGTGAGTGTGGATGTTTATATTTAACGGAAGGGAGAAAAAGTAGGGACGGTGTTGATAAATAACTATACAGTTCATACCGGTGCCTCACACTGTTCTGTGTGTGTGTGTGTGTGTGTGTGTGTGTGTGTGTGTGTGTGTGTGTGTGTGTGTGTGTGTGTGTGTGTGTGTGTGTGTGTGTGTGTGTGTGTGTGTGTGTGTGTGTGTGTGTGTGTGTGCGTGTGTGCATAGGGGAGAGTTGTGTGTATCGCGGGGGAGATAGATGATGTGTTGTAACATCTCGGGGCTGGGTGGGCTTTATAATCGTCAAAACAAATATAAAATTAGGGCAGTCGAGGGACGGTCTGAAGGAACGTTCTCCTTGACGCTTGTTCTGCATAGTAAGACACGTGAATTGTGTCAGCGCGTTTCATCGGGTGACCGATCTTCAACATAAATTCGCCCGGTGATTAGGCGGAAAGTAATAGTTTTACACTTAACCCCCCCCCCCCAAAAAAAACTAAACCCGTAGTAATTAGTAGACATCCGAACGTGTTTTATACTACAGTCTACTTCCGGTGTATACAGACTTTGAAGCCAGCAATTCCTGGTCTTAATTATTCTTTTCTATGTACTTTACAGAGTAGCTACTGATATCAACAGAAACCTTATGAATGTAGGTTATAGAATCTTCTTATGAATCTAGGTTCGTCAGACAAAGTATGAAAGCAGACACAAACGTTATATACGTATGAAAACCGATGAACATGGTACGACTAGTGATGGGTCGTTCATGAACAAGACGGTTCTTGTGACACAGTTCTCTACGTTTAATAAACGAACCGACTGATGAACCGATCCGGAAGGAATTGGCTCTCAGCTAACCAAATCCTGACACACAGAACCTAGATCGTTGACTCTTGCTGCGGTCACAGATTGACACATACAAGGTCATTAACGTGTAGCCATACCAATTAACTAAACAGTTTGTTTCAATAAGCATTAAAATAGGACATTAGTTTGACGTGTGGCACACTTCTAGATTTCATAAATTTTTTTAAGTATTTTAAAATTCCATTAAGTTCACATGTATTACAATAAGTGCTAACAAGTTATTATAAATATAATGTACACGTATGGCATAATCTCATAATTATAGCACATATTTTGCAATAATTTTTTGTAATATGCATAACAGAAGTACAGTTATCCCCTATTTTGCATCGCAAAGAAAATTCGTGAATTTACGACTTTAAAGTTTTCAGAATTTATGTAATTATAAGAGTAATATGTCGAACTGTAAGCTTGCACGACGAAATCTTTCTAAACGAATGATCGTTAACCTTTTAGTGTTGCGCAATGTAGAAAACAACGAATAAAATTAGGTTATACTTTTTGAAGGAATATATATTTGGGAGTCCTGTTTTATAAACAAACCGACCTGCATTTGATACTATGTACAAACAAAACAAAGTAATAGCGTTGTGTGAAATTGTGAAATACAAGGCGTTCAGTGCACGGTAGACAAGTTTGTAAAATATTTCGCTGTTTTCCGTTAACTAGTGCAGGCTGTAGGGACAATGGATGAACGAATAAGATCTAATCAGTCGTTCTTCTCTGGTTTCTAATTTAAAACCACATGACGGTATTAGCTCGTTTTTTTTTTAATAACATCCAAAACTGTTGCTCTGTTATGATTTTGAAGCCATTTGATGTAGAAGTAGATTTGCAGTAATGGTTTTCGAGAATTTCATTCAAAAATTTTTAAAATATATTTACCATCATACTGACTAGTTATGCACTCAAAATTTTGTGAACACTAAATGTCTTTACTAATATCAAAATGTGCTTAAGGTGTGATAGTAATAGTAATAACGCGATAATAATTTTATTTCTTTTTTATTCAGTACAATGGTTTTTATTGTCAATAATATTATTATTGTCAAAATTTTATAGTATTTGTAACTCTCAATCAACAATTTATTTTTAGCATTTAGTTCTCCTGAATCGTATAATGTATAAGAGAGATTTGGAGGCAGACTTTGCAAATATCAAGCAGTTTCTACCAATTGTAGCACATATATTAATACAATTTGAGAATGAAGTAACGATTGTCTCTCTTGAGTTAACAGACCACATGCTGGTTGGCAGTTGCTCTCCATGACAGCAAGTACGAATCACAAATTGATGTGTGTAACAGTTTCGGCCGAATATTCCAAACGGCCCCTTGCTTTTTAATTTTTCTCTGCTGTTTTCACTTCAATTATTCTCTTCGTACATTCACTGAGTCGAAGTATGTGCTAATTAGTTGGGCTCTTTTCCTTTCCAAATGCTATGAGAATACTCTGTTCTCTGAAATTTCCAAGAAACCTCGAAACGAGACAGATTAAAATTTTATAAAATAGTGGCATCTCCAATACTACTGTAAGGCATCAATAGACGGACACTAATAATCGTCATCCTCATCATGATGACTATCGTCACTCATTATTATCATTATCATCACGAGTTACAACAGTAATTTTGAGGTAAATCGTTAAGATCAGCTGACTTTATTGACTATTGTGCAAGTATAGATTACCGTGTTAAGAGTAGAGTAGTTTGTTAAAGTGACAACGAGCGCTATCAGTAACTCAGTAATGACGATAAAAACACGGTGTTCACCAGTATTAATGTTGTGGTAGGACTTTTATGACTACACGCATCTGTTTGCATACAGCCAGAGTCAATTACTAGTTAATTAGAGTACAGATTGTTTTTCAATTGTTAACGCACAGCAGAGACAACAGCCTTGTAATTGTCTGTAACTCATCTGAAAAATAATCACATGCAACTGAAGCTGCTAGAAATTAATTAGACATGCAATTTAATTAATTGATGCTTAGAAAAATTAATTAAATTAAAAATAAATATGTTAACAATCGTTCAGTTCTGATTATAATATACACTGTTGTAAGGTGTCGTTAAACAAATAAATGCACGTCAAAAAGAATTTTATCGGGGGGTAAGTGGTATAAGCTATATAGAAAGTAGTGAAACTACAAATTCAGTGTTATTTGTAAGAAAACCATCTAAATTATCCAAACCATCCGGATGCACTGAGCGAAATAACTTTATGGAACCTTGAGGGAAATAACTTCCAACCTTTATAGAAAATTGTGGAAGAACAAGATAGAGGAAAGAATACAGATGAGGGGAAGAGAGAAAAAATGAATAAGACAAAAACGACTACGACTGCAACGATAATGACGACGACGTGATAAACACAAAAAGAAGGCATAGGCCTACCCAATACGGAAAATTTATTTTTATAACCGTTCCTTTTTAAGAGATTTTTACAATAGAAAGTTCGGCAGTGACAACTTGTTTACATAAAGTATTAATGGATTAAAAAAAACACACACACAAAAATGTCCTACATTCTGTAGTTTCTCCACTTTATCTTCATCTGACTTTATCCAAGTTATTTGATGTCGTCTGACAGGTTGAGCATACGTATAAAACCGCATTAAGTAGCCTATATTTTACATAATAAGGATATTACACTTTCAAAACGAATAATATTATCAAATAAATGCATTTTACGAAATACAGTGCGTAATTAGATATTATTATATTCAACTTAATAAACCATTATTTCTAGAACTTACGTTGTTTAATTCTGTATAACATTTCGAGGATCTGTGTTATCCTCTATCCATCAATGGTTTGCTGCATTACAACAATGAATTTGTAGTAATTCATTGAAACTGCATTTAATGTAGTTAACAATGAAACTGCATTACTCAGCCAGTTTCCAGAACTGTAGAAGAGTGTAAGACCGGTCCTCCAAATGAATTTGCAAAATTAAACGAAGTGGGTTCTTGATAAACTGGTTTTTTAAGTTAATGTTAATCATTTATGCCGATAGAAAGGCCAATGAAAACGTTTAGTGAAAATGCGTGAAAGAAATCTAACACCTCGTAATTAAATACAACTATTATGTTAACGACTCGGAACACAAGTCGTTCCGAGTCGAGTCGTTCCGAAATTGTGTTCCGAGTCGTTAATATAATAGTTGTATTTAGTTAAGTAACGGACACGTCATGGACAACGAAATCCAAGAATTTACCTCGTAATTATTGTTACATTGCACAGAATGAAGCTATGGGAATTCAACACTACCATTTAAGCATCTAAATGAACTTTGATCCCCTATGCACAGGCGATTATTAAAGTAAGTCGCTTTAATCCTTCAAAGAGAAGTATCAATTCAGCAACAGTTACACAAACGCATAGTATCGGTGTGTCAGTAACTCCAATATGCCAGTAAGAGATGACTAGAATCAATAAGTCAGAGAGATGATATAGTGTTGTGCTTCTGCCGAGTCATGGACTTTCTTCTCCGTCGAAACATTCGTATTCCGCAAGACAGAGTATCACTCACCCACTGCGTACAGTGACAAATGGCGTCGTCGTGTTGTTTGTCCGAAATGATTTATGCGTCGCTTCCTTAATACCGTCAGCAAAGCGATCGTTCAAATTAATTGTGTCCTTTGTGACAGCGCAGGAAAACAAAGGGTTTCAACGTCGGCAGTTGTTGCCAATTGGGAATAAAATATGGCGTGTTACAAGTCACAACGAGAAATATTTTCATCTTTTAAAAGACGCCGATGTTTTGAGCCGATCTAGAAATGATTTCTTCTCCAACCACTCGAGGTACGAGGTTGAAGAGACGTATAAATGCAAGATGTAAACCTGTACAAAAGGTATCGAACAAATTTAAGTACATGGATACTGGAACCAAGTCTGCAACAGGATGCTGGATACAGGTCAAGTCAAGTTAGTGGACACGTTAAGTTTTTTCAGGGACATAAGAATACCAAAGAAGTTCAGGGGCAAGTAAGGACACCGTGTATCTAATATGTTTGGCTATGGACGAGGAAAGGCTACTACATGCATGATGAGGTAACCTTTGCGTGTGTACCAGATGGGATGCATATAAGTAAGGCAGTGGCGTATGTAGAATTAGCCTTCGGGGGGGGGGGGGGTCCTGTCGTGTCGGCTTCATATAAAAGAAAAAAACATTTTAAGAATAATCAATATTATAATTTTTAAAATGGCTGAAAAACGTGATAATATCTTGAAATCAATCCTATTAATCTACACGGTAATAAACAATTAAAATACGTGCTATTGAAACATTGTTTACAAGATATTTATTGAGTTTTTTTACATAAGTACAGTTTTAATAGAAAAAAGGTAAACCAAGAAAGTGTAACAATAGTGTCTTATAACACTCACACTCTTTTGCACGGGACACCAAGTCTTATTGTCCCCATATATTCACACACAGTGTGAATGTTAGTTTCATTTTCGTGTGTGTGTGTGTGTGTGTGTGTGTGTGTGTGTGTGTGTGTGTGTGTGTGTGTGTGTGTGTGCGTGAGAGAGAGAGAGAGAGTTTACTTCGCACATTGTCGTTACACTTTTTCACTATTGTTTATGTTATAATGGTTAATTTAATAAACCACTTTTTAAGAACGCGCTTTGTTTCAAGTTAGAAAAACATTTTCGAGAACCGGTCGTGTCCTCCTCATCAGTGCGATGGAGATTCTGTCCAACCTGTGTTTGTTGTTTCTCGCTTTCCATTTTGTTGTTGTTTTCATTGTTGCTGTTCGTGTAGGGCTTTGTGTTATTGCGCGCTGGGCCGCGTGTGTATCTGTTAATGCCGAAGACGTAGTAGCACAGATGAGGAGGGCACGACCAGATCTCGAGAGCGCTTTACAAAAATTCAAACGAAGTAAGTTCATGAAAAGTAAACGGATTTGTTAGTTATTTCACACACACCAAAATGAAAATATAACGTTGCTTATGTTATTTTTATAGGATATTTAACGGACTTAATTATACTTTAGTATACTGTGTTACTGTATACTTATACTTTTAAGTATATTGTTATACTTAAGTATACAGCTTAAATATACTTAACTATATTTAACGGACTCGTATATGGTTAAAATGTAGGTTTTTTTTAAGATAGTCTGTAATAGTGTAAACAAAGAACTGCTTCTTTATTCATTTAGCTAGATTTTGGATTGCTGAATTTACCCTGTTGTCAACTGAAACCACTTTAGAGCAGTTACAGATGACTAAACTGGCGATTGTTTGAAAACGGCGGGGAACGCTGGTGAATCATAAATTCTCATATACTCGCGTCTTCCCAATACAAATGGCAGCGAACACGAGTGGAAACCGAAGTGGTGACCGGAAAATACCAGTCAAGGACCCACAAGGGTGCAGGACATCACCCGCAACGAACTTACACTGCACGGAGGGACAAACCGAATGGGGTCACTTTGTCATTGTATCACTCGCGCCCGGTTTGCGCAATCGATATAAATTACGATATTGGAGTGAAACATTTTCTATACAAGAAGAAAGCGCGGCTCACAGCTTCACAGGGCGGCTCCGGGAATCATTGTCTGCCAACTCAATATTTATCCGGTTTGAATTGGTATCCGCTTTAGCTTTACTAGTGATACTGAAATAAAGTTAAACTACATGATACTACTCATAGTTCAGTGGCATATTTACACCAGACTAATTAACACATCACAAGTTTATATTTTATTATAATTCTACACAACTGTATCGTGTTTTACCCGTTATCAGCAAAACAAGCCCGTAGAAAAATGAATAAGGTACAAGTCACAAGTGAGTAAAGTGTATATAAGTAAATAAGTGGTAATGAATATAAATATAAAATAAAATTATGAATAAAAGGAAGTTTCACAGTGTTTTAAAGCCATTGTAGTTGTAAAATCGTCCTTAATGTTTAAAGCTTTAATAGTAGCGAATACTTCTATAAAAATGAAATGAAATATAAAAAAATTTGCACAAAAAATCATTTAATTCTTTTAAGTCTTACATTAAGTTAATCGTGCGCCGTGGGGGTGAAGATCGGTAATGTTAGGAGACATGTAAACCTAATCAAATACAGCGATCGTATAACTAGAACTGTACTATTAAAAGGGAAATCGGATAATGAAACGCGAGTTATTATTCCATTTTCGAAAATTAAAATTATAAAATAACCACTCTGCTTCTTATACAAGTGAAACGACTTCATCGTCGCTGACATTTCTGAAGTTTAAAATTACTCATTAAAACAATCTGTTTTATAAATACAAAAAGCGTTATTGACATCAAATCGAGTCCCGCTTCATGAAATTTAGAAAGACGACAAGTTATTTACATTCGGATATAGGGTACTTGAAGACCACACTTATGGAAGTAAAGTGTTCAATTGGAACACTTCTGTGTCTGAGCCGTAAAACAAATGATTAACGTCATTATTGTAACATCAGAATCATTACATCTCTCGGATCCAGACAGTAATTAAACAGATTATTGGGGCACTACGCTCCAGACAATATTATTAGTTAATAAAAAACATTGTTTATAAAATTGCTCAAAGTCAATAAAAAAATTACGGTAATATGGGTTTACACAACTAATACGCATCAATCAGCCTGTGGATAAGTGAGAGAAGGAGGGAAGTGAGTGAGTGAGTGAGCGAGTGAGTGAGAGAGAGAGAGAGAGAGAGAGAGAGAGAGAGAGAGAGAGAGAGAGAACGATGATGTTATTAAGCCGAAAAATTAAAAATCCAATCACGATTGTTATTATGACACGAAGATTACGATGACAGCAACAATCATTATTTTGATACGGGTACACGATTCTATGGCGATATCAAAATGTATAATTTACTTCACTTGTAATAATGAAGTGCATAACGTAACCGCATTTTTCAAGCTTAATTTTTTCCGCATTGAAGCCGTTACCGTCAGGCAAACATAGCAACTGTTATCATTCGTGATTAATTTTTTATTTGAATAAATGTAGGTAGGTCTACGTTTGACATGTTTCTGCACATAGGCCTAACTGAAGCAAAGGCTATACCGTCAGTAGAATGACTACGACAAGACGGGTCGGCTTCACTGAAGACGACAACCGGCGGTTGGCGAACACTAATTGTAGCAACACCACGTCCACTCGATAATCTCACATTCTTCACCTTCACTTCATGGAGTTCCGTCTTCATAGTATTCTGACTTAAATCCTGATCTAATATCTTGTCTCCATGCATGGATGATGTCGTCAATATAGATATTAAAAAGCATCGCGAAATACTGCACTTCCCGACACTGTCTCTGGACATGAATCAGATTGCACACTTAATAAGATGATTTTACCGTTTTGGTCCACGTTGACTCAAGGTTGTTACAATTATTATTTATCAACCGCTGTTTATCTACTGTTTCGTCGAATCAACTGTTCAATGGAGCCGAGCCATCGTGTCGTCGTCATTCTGCTGTTGAAACAAGGGTGTAACCTTTATTTCATGGTATGCAGAAACATGTCAACAATATCACTGCACTGATCGAGATAAAAAATGAATTACTTTGATGCCGACGAAAAACGGTTTAAGTGAGGGAGTATTAGGCCTACAATCTGATTGGTGTACGGAGACAGTGTCGGGAAAGTACCGCACTTTTAAGAACATATTATTATACCAAGAGACACTCAACCGTTTGACTGTGGCAGCATTATTAATGAAGAATGAAAATTATGAAAACACCATAAAACATTATTACCGGGTTTACGGGTTATTATGGGTTTTGGTTTTTATTATTTAAGTTCTGTCGTTCCGAAGACTCGATCCTACTGTAACAGAGAATGGTGTTCATGAAAGGTAAATTTGTTAGTATTAAACAAGAAATGTCCGTTTCTATACCGTTACAATACTGCTTATAATACTAACGATGCCATTCGTCTCTCAGTCCATTTTCAAGGCATTACTGAACCTCATTCTAGTAAGTGAAAATGGCTTCATAGCCGAAAGGCATCGTATTTTTGAGAGTTAATAGATGTACAACAATGAGTACGGCTTGGCAACCATGCCGTGACCGAGACCGAGACCAGAAATTGTTTGGTCTAAAGAGACTGAAGTGTTTTTGCAAGGTTTAGAGAAGGAGAAAGTGCAGTGGGTTGCCACTCAAAGTACACAACAGATGGTTAATTTCTAACTATATAATATTTTTAATTGTTCATGCATTTTTATAATTACTTGAAAGGAGAAATTTTAATACAAAGCTTTTAAATGGATTATGATTGTACGTATTATGAATTTGATTGTGTATTATTCTGAACGGATTATGTTTTTTTTAACGTCCGTTAAAAATGACGCGTTGTAATTGTGTGTTTGAACATTATACATACGTGGGAATTTAACTGAGTCGTATCATGAATTCATAAAAAATCAAAACGCTGAACATATTAGTTACAAATAAGTTAATTAGAACAAATAACGCGCCTAACAATAAATATTGGCGTGCTACACACATAAATTTACCGACAGCATCAAGATAATAATTACTAAAAGTGATTTCTTCAGCTGAAGGTTTCTAGCTCTGATGTAGCTACTTCTGCTTTTAACCGGCTTCAGTTTTACCTGTTTCCATAATTACAAGTCATTTATCTCGTCACTAACAATATATGAAATTATTACAAGCGAATAAGTAAATACAACGGAAAACACAGACAGCTGTGAGGCGCTCGCTCTCTCATGTGAACGCCTATCTGACTCTCTCAGTGCCTCTTGTTGCTCAAAGGTGGTCTCTTACACTTCTCTCAGACGGAGAAGTGAAGGATTGAACAAAATTAATGATGCTCTTCATGTGGACGCTTACAAAACATCGTTGGACGCCAACTGAAAAACGTCAGCACACTTGAACATACAGACAAAACTAAATTAAACACTCGAATAGCCCCGAGCCGAAGAATCCTCATAGAAGTGAGTGTTTATACGCTCCCTTCGCCGGACCTTTCTATGATTTTTTGCCATGCCACCCTCACAGGTTCGTTGGAGATCTGTTTAGTGTTTCCGATAGGCACAGCATAAAGCGGCCGCTACAGCACGATGCAGGCGTCCGACCAATAAACTCCGTTTTTTTCTAAACACAGACGGCACATGTGTTGCTGGCATCGTATCCCGCCTTCGCCTTCGCCCTTCTGCTCCGCTTTTGTTACGCTTTTTCTCACTAAATGTAAACATATTATATACACGCAGAGAGATGTACATAAACACGACCGTCTAAACTGGGACAAATGAATTTTAATCCGACTCTCTGTTTACTGAAAGCTTCTTTCAACCAATCTGTATAGGCGCGTTTTTGTCAATTATGCATTTGTTATTGTTTTGATTTCTATCTAGTTATAGCGTGACATTCCAGATGCATAGTTTTTCTGGGCGGACTAAATACCGCTATTAGCGACAAGACTGAAGCTGTTTCTTGCTTCCGGTTTTTATACATTTCTTCTAGGAAACCCTATTTCACTCTACCACTTTCAGGAACCCGCACACAGATGCTGTTAAGTACTTCATTCTAACAGTAGGGGTTCCACAAAAGATCTCTGAAAACTTTCTAATACCAGTGTAAACGTTTGGTTGTACCCTGACACACTAAATACATACTGACATAACCTTGTACAATTGAAAATACTTGATTTATTCTTTTGGAAGGGTAAAATGAGCCGCAACACACAAAAAGATGATTTACTCTACCGTCTCACCTATCGCTCTGAAACGTCGGAGACAAGTAAAAAAAAAACACAGTAGACGTTGCTTGTAACGATGTTGAGGGGGATTGACGGTTGAATCGTTATAACCAATAGATCGTTATGTCTAATGTCTTATTCACAGGCTTGTGATCGCAGAGACCTGGATATTGTACACTAAAAGCAATATCGCTGTAAACGATTTCTACTACGCTATTAAATGATGGATAGTTTTAAGTGTAGATTTGAGATTAATATACAACAAATTTTCGGACAGCACCACAAGCCTGTGACCGTACGCACGTGTACGAAATAAGTTACATTTTCAGTGCAATAAGTGTCATCGACCCAAGAGGTGCTCAATGGCAGTAATTATTGTGAGACGGTGGACAACACAATGGCGACAACAAATCATGCAATGACAGTCGCTTATGATTGATATCTTCCTACGTCTTCTCTGCCTGCCTCATTAACCGCGCAGACTGCTGCGTAACGTTCATCAGCGATAAGTTTACTTCTCGATTATTCTGCGTAAACAGAATTCAGTAGGTCACAAAATTTGCTAAGGAAGCGATCATTCAGTTTGTCTAGATGTGGGACAGCTCTTTGTCTGCTTCCTGGTCGTAACTGCGCTTTGTTGGCAACATAAGTTCCTATTATTGCCAATTGTAGCATACAGTGGGGGCTCTATACTACAGTTACAGTGGGACCTCGTGAGATGTAGAAGAGAGAGAAAAGAAAGTTTTCGTAACGAATTACATGAAAAGAAGAACTAATTGAAAAAAATAAGGATAATTTAAACGGATTTGACAGCAAATTTTCTGAATACGTTGTTTCGTGTTTTGAAGCAAAAAACTGTGTATTTAATTTTATTTTGCCAAAACACGTGTAAAATTTTCATACCTCTTACAGGTGTGACCAATTAATTTAAATACGAGATTTCAATGATTTTGGTATTGTTTCTCTAATCATTCGAAAATATTCTTTTCAATAAAACTGTCTACGACAGATTTCAACTGTATGCTGTCAATTTTTATTGGTCCTCTGTATTTGTCTTCATCTGACTCTTTCCGTTTTCCAATTCAGTAAGCATTCCAACTTTTCTTTTTCCCCGTCTTCTCTTTCCTTCCACCTTTCGCTCTATGACGCAGTCAATTTCTACGCAATATGTCCCAATCAAGAAGTTTGTTCTCATTAATTTCATTAGCTTTCTTTCCTCTCCTATTTTCGTCATACTTCATCGTTCTTCACTCTTATCTCAGTCCACTTCATTCTTCGTCACAAGTGAAGGTCTCTCTTCGCATTAACTACTGAAAGAAAAGTTTTCTCTTTCAAAGCAAATCACTGCAGTACAGACCCTTGTGGTATCTCTAGTCTTCTGGTCCCATTGGGCTAGATCTGAAAATATAAGGAACGTTAAAAATGAAAATACCTTACTTTCGCGTTTTCCGGTTTGCTGTAACTATAATATTTTTAAACTTTTAACAAGGTCATATCTTTTCATACGTTTTTCCTTTTTCAGTCTCTTCCAATTCTTTACATCCGTCTCTTTTAAACACGTCAATTCTAGTTGTGATTATAGCAATATAAACAAGCAGACTTTATATATTGAAAACAGAAAAATCTACAAACTTGTGACACAAAACAAATTTTAAAACTAACAAGAGATAAAAATAAAAATAAAAGAATATATTATTATATATTATTTTAATGTGGTTTTTGGATTGTTATTTACTTATTTATGTGTTACATTATTATCGGAAATAATTTATATAATTACATACAATACATAAATATTTTTACATTAATCAGCTTATAATTTAAGTTTGGTTAAGTTCTTTGGTCACTTAAAGATTAACACAGATTTCCAGTGATAGTATCGTTCTGATTTAAACTGTGTCAGCGACAGTGAAGTGTGGTTACAAGAAATGTTTAGTCCTATTCGCGGAGAGGATGGGGTTGTAGTTTGTCGTTTAGTTCAAAACCAGATACATCCAAAACATTAAAATTTTCAGGAGAGCTAAAAACTTTATTGCGGGAGAGTTGGTTTAACAACTAACCAGCAATTTAAACTCCAATTTTAATAAGGATGTATCTGTTTTTGAAACTTGTGAAATAGATACATGTAAAAGATAATAAAGTCTAGAAAAATGCAAAAAAATGTGAATGTGAAAAAGTGGATGTACCTATCTGGTTTTGAAACTAGACGACTCAAGTGTGGGTTTAAGTACTGAGTAACGATTTTCTGTTATCTAATTGTTAAAAATTTAACTATTCTAAAGGGATTACTTTGTTCGGCTGGCCAATGCAGCGAGAATGCTGAGCTCACTCTACATAGAAATATTTCAAAGGCATACGGGCAGTCCTATGCGGAAGCCAAGTGAGTTCTATAAAAAATAAACCCGAGTCCACTGCATCTCTAGTATATGTACGTCAAGTTTCCATATAGGGAACGCAAACAAGCCCGCGACCCGTTTGTTCCTCTGTACTTGTCCAGTCACAACGAATCTTCTGACTAAATAGTAACAATGAAGCGTCTTCAGACGATTTGTTTGCAAACACTGACCGCTCGCTTCTATGCTTTGTGAGGCGATTCTTCTTTATCCCTGTTCCGCTCACAATTGAACATAGCCCTCCCACATTACTTCCACCAATCTTTCTCCACGCTATCATGCTGCTATGGTTGCATCATCACACAATCTGGGTATTGGCAAATCTCGACTTCCATTTGCCTATATAGTAATTATAATTATTGACTTTATTCCTTGAGGTTTATCCTGCATAATTCAATTTTGACCACGCTACTTTCCTTGCTGAATTGGACACCATTGTCTTTTCCTCCATCGGAAATTTCTCATTCTCCTTTTGCTCTCTGTGAAATTTCAAAAAAACAAATACAGCACTGTAAGTGACTTAATTAGTACTAAGTGTTAGCTAAAGTCCAGATTCCATCCTGCATGAGATACAGCCATAATATCCTAGTAAAAAATTCTTTTGATCGTAGTTGAAGGGTATTTGACTTTTCTTTAAAATAAAAAGAAGCTTGAAAAACGCTGCACGTATGTATATTAGTTGATAACTATATTGTATCTATATACTGTATATTTAAAGTATATTTGTATCATGGCCATCTTAGGTACGTTTTACAGATAGCCTACAATCTGCATCGTCAGAGATTGAAACATAAATTAACATAAGTAGCCCTGTAAAGTTAATTTATATTCAAACATCTGAATATGCAAATATCTGTATCTGTGAAACGTACGTAAGATAAGTATACAGTGACAAAAACATGCTATCAGAAGAAATTATTATTTGTTAATATAATATATAATATTAGATACTGCAACAAATTCAAAACATCAAGAGGTACTTTCAAAATAAATAAATAAATAAGTGTAATATATGTGTGTGTGTGTGATCAAATTGTAATTACTTATGCAAGTAGACTGTCATACTTTTTTATTTTTTAATTGACTTGACGCAGGTTTCACAGATTGTATCTGTATCTTCAGAGATTTCTAAATAAAAGGTATTTCAATCTATTTGCACAGCTAATTACAATGTGGTAATATAAGATTCCTACAAGAATCTCATAGGGCTACTTATAAAGAAATATTTGTAAGGCTGATTGATGTTTTTTTTTTACTTCTTATTTATTTTCTACATCTTCATTCGTTTTGTTATTATTACCTTTCTCATATGGTTTCTCATCATTTGTTCTGTGGAGATTGAATTTTTATGATTAAAACGAGCATAGGAACTAAGGTTACCTTCACTTTGACGAGCGAAATTCATATTTCCAAATTAATTAGGCTCAAATTCGTAAGTTTATTTCAATTACTTTTGTCGTTATATTCGCATTCAAAGAGCTGACAATATATAACGACTGAGTGTCTGAGAATTTTATTTGTTCCACATATTGTTATTGTACAGAACAGGTGTAATTTGTGGTTTTATTGTTTGAAAACTGATGTAAAACAAATATTTCTGATATCAATTTACTACATAGAAAGTCTGTGCTCAGTGTTCAGACAGAGAAATATGAATAACGGAGCTTGTTGCTCGTCGAGAATCAACAGCACTCGTAACGGATTTGATCACTCGGATTGCAGCAAATCATAGAAAACGTGCATTATTTGATATGGAATTGTGTGGAGTTTTATTCAGGTCTGAAGCAGCCGAGTTCAATTCATAGATGCATTTACCGTACCACGCTTTATGCACTCTGCTGATGTCAACTACGAATGGAATACACTTTTCCACTTACACAAAGCCACCAACGTTCCTAATAAACGGCGAAATGCGGCACGGTGAGAGTACATATTTATTTAAATTTATTCACACAAATATTTTGGTTAAGCCGTGCTACAACATTACTTTGACCTTATTCTAGCATTTAGCGAGTATCTGCAGAAACAAACGGGGAATCGTTTTATGTTGTTGTACTTTGTATCCTCAAAAAACGAGTATCCGAGTAGTGGTTAAACGGAATTTATCAAATAACAGGCTTTTGTGATTTTGAAGTTAGTGTCAAAATCTACGACAAAAAAGTAGTTTTCGCCAACCTTGAAAGTAAATTTGTGTGTGTGTGTCTTATTGTACATTATATTCAACACACACACACACACACACACACACACACACACACACACACACACACACACACACACACACACACACACACACACACACACACACACACACACACACACACACACACACACACACACACACACACACACACACACACACACACACACACACACACACACACACACACAGAATCTCGTATCGCAAAAATGTCCCACAATGATAGATCGTATTGTATTTTATATTTTAATATACAATTGGGTGGTTATGTTTTAACAAACAGACAGAGATGAGACGTATTTATCTTCTTTCGGAAACAGCTTCACTAAATAAAAAGCAGCGATAATTGAAAACCAAAAAATATTTATAACTAGGTTTCGACATAGAAAAGTTTACAAGTAAAATAGTAGGGTTCGATTTAATGTCTAATTTGGAACTATACCTTTAGCTCTTTACATTTGAAGCGACAGTGGGCTACTTCAGTGTTTTTCCCAAAGTTTAACGAGATGGAACCACAAAAAGTAATAATAATGGCTCACTTTTGTGGGACTGTAGTAACATAGGACTTCCAGGTTGGTAGGCATCCAAGTTGAGCCGTTTGGCATAAGCAGAAGGTAGTGGGACCAGTGACGTAACTATGAGTAGGCTACCTCGTTTCCACAGGACAAATTAAGTATTTTATTTATGATTCTTCCCGTATTCCCATATAATTTTACAAATTCTTAGTATCACACATTTTTGACGTGTTCTGGGCTGTGAGTAAGTGTTCCTATTCAGTGCTGGAAATACGTAAGTGGCGCATAAACCTTTCAGATTGTCATTATTAAGAAAACGCCTGACTTTATTTTGTTAATTTAAAAAATATTCTAATACGTTTTATTTCTAGTATTGTTTATAAGCCTTATTTTAACACACGCAACTGGTTTATAAATATGTCTACGTTAAGTGTTTATGGAATTTCGCTAAATTTTAAATAGCTCTGGGGGCGGTTGACCTCTTCCGTGGTTACGCCACTACTTCAGCTGTCCTTTATTTCATCAGAATGTCAGATACTCATTTTTACAGGCAGAGTAGGCCTGAGGCCTGAACAAAACCTCAATTTCATGATGGCGCCTGGGATCGACGTGGGAACTTCAGAATTGTAGCTGTATGCCATACCCGCTAGTTTACTAAACCCCTAACCACAAAAATATCTCGAGGCACGCGACACGATGTGAAATGAGCCACCAGCATAAGACGTACTTATATGCAACAAAAATACCTAGGGAGAAGCATTATTCAATTTTTTTAATTTCTCATTCCGCTCTTTGTTTAATTTTTTTGTCTTGTTTTTTCCTTCCTAAAACGTAGGAATAAATCATTTTAGGATCTTCTTTCATTTTTGTCTCCCATTACGGTTTAAAAAAAAAATCATGAAAATAGAAAAATTGATATACGGTATCTTTAAAAACTATGACTCAGAATTTAATTAATTTAAACTCATTTTAAAGCTCTTGAAAAGTACAAACAACTTGTAGGCCTATATGCTAAACATTATATCTTCCCCATCTTCAACAAACTATACAACTTGTTGAAAAAATAATTATTCACCTAAAAAATTCTAATATAAATTAATGTCACCTCATGTTATTGAGGTAGCAGACACTTCATTATACCAGTGAATACCGCATTCACTGTATTGTGGTAATGAAGTGTGCAAAATCTCAAGGCTGTATCATAAGTACACTTTTACATATACCTATATATATTAAATTGTATCTTTGAAAAACTTAAAAATCCAATTTTCAGAAAACGGTCTTCTAAGTTGTCGCTTGAATCTCTTAACAAAAAATTAAAATTTTCAACACTTACGATCACGTTTTTATTTATCAGTAACAACTAAGTGTTTGCATTTATTTACTACATCTACACATGATAAAAAATATTTTGTAAAAATTGCTATGTCATATGTTGTATGAATGTCTTTTCTGGAAATAACTAACTCTACAATTTATATTCGATAAATGTTATTGTTTTCAGTTTATATTTTAAAAATTCTCCTGCTCCATATACAAGTTTTTCGTCTTCTTTTTTCTTTCTTCCTCTTGGAGCTTTTTCCTGTAAACTTCATATTTTTAACGCTTCCAAGCTGTGACAAACCGTAATCTCTTCTTGATAAATTTTTGTGCTATTTTAGGTGTAGGCCTACTCATCCACTGCTTATACCAGCAGCTTCTTGATAACTGGGTAAGGTCTTCATATCTCCAGTACTATACGTACCTTACATACTGCTTCGTTATAAACCTGTTTCCAGCCTTTTTCCTTGAAGAGAATACAGCTTTTGCACTGTAACGTAACCGAACCTAACGGAATTTCATTTTCCTGATATTAGGGTATAAAATCGTTCTATATTATTTTTTTTTGTTTCCCCATTATTTTCCAGTGTATAACAATGTAATAAGTAATTACAGATAAAAAACAAAAATTTTAAATTTCTATATTTTTCGTGAAGTTTCAGCAAGCAGTATGGAATTCAAGGAAGACAGCGTGGCCAGCACTATGATTCAGTCCTAGGAGATAACTTAAGCACTAATTTCCAGAGGCTGAATCGACCTGGGAGGATGAAAAAGTTTTCCTTTACGACGCTGCCCGCAAACTAAACTCGTTGTCAACTGCATTAACAATTAAATAGAGTAATATAAAAATTATTACTATAATGTACGCAAAACGTGAATAACCAAAATCACAAAGAAATTACACAAATTAATGAATCAATCCCATCCATGAAGCTGATCAAATTCCAACAATAAGTACACACTTGGATTACGTTTAAATTCCGAACACGACAAAATATTTACTGTAGGCCCTACTCATTTTTTTAACGAAAACTAATGCAGATAGCACGTTTACATAGATAAGTACGTGTACATACCAGTAAATGTCCGTAGCAGATTTGTGTTAGCTGAGTATATTCTTTAGACGTTTTATTCCATAGTATATATTGACAATATGGAGAAAAAAGGTTTTTGAGAAGAATGAAGCGTTACACATCCTCAGGGATCGAATTGAAATGATGACGTAAGTGCCAACCTAAACATTTACTCTATAAACGAAACAACAGAGCAAAAAATGGACAGGAAAATTGAAGAAATTCGTGGGAATAATGGGGGGGGAATAGAACAGTTAATCAGGATGTCGATTATAGAACGAAAGGGGAAACAAATATAGTACGAAGAAGATTGCTTTTCTAAAAATCAGAACATGCTGCAACCGTCTATCTTGAATCGAAGAAGAATATGAAGAAAAGGAGAAGTAGGAGGTGGTGAAGAGGAAAAAGAAGAAGAAGAAGAAGTACTGACAATACCTTCATTAAATACCAAATGTAATTATTCCTTTCATTTACATGGTTTTTCAATATTTAACGTTCAAGACTTTACCGTTACCGACACCAACTTGCGTTCCGTTAAATATTTCCCGCCACCATTTTTTTTTTCTTTGAAAACACTGCCCTGTGGTGAGCGAACGTAACTACTACTTGGTTTCTCAGAGTATTAAACTGCGCAAATCACGAAGAAATAGATAGTCCTAGATTGGAGGAAAGAAGCAAAGAAAACAATACGATAGTCGAATTGTTTTAGAATGTTTGCGTCTTGAGACGATTTTAATGCAAACGTCTTACATTTGTATTCCGTATTAAATATAACAACAAAAGCCTTACGAGAAAAATATGTATATATCGTCGTTTCAAGATAAAGAAAAACAAAAGGCTTGCCCTGTCTTAAACAGCCCTCTTTCAAATTAAAAAGAGGATTAGAGTCAGGGTTTTGTCAAGGAAAGGATTTGAATTTTCGTGGAATTTTTTTACTACGAAGAAAATTCACCATTGTTAAGAATCGAATCGATAATAAAGAAAGGCAATATACTGGGGGAAAACAACAGAAATTAGAGAAGAAATAACGAATTATATTTGTGCACAGACACGAGCTTATGTTACTCATTTCAAATGAAAAAGTAAAAAAAAACGCTAGAACATAATAACGAATATTTTGCTTTTTAGAAATTCGTTTCGCGTTTTTTTTTATTAAGTACAAAGCCCCGCGTAATCTTTGACTCATTTTTTTCGTAAATGTATTCTCTTTGTGTATATATTCATAAAAAATATTGGTCTAAAAAAGTGTACCCACACACTGAAAGATAAGGCGGGTCACCAAAGAGAAAAGAGAATAATTGATTATGTAGCAAAACTGTTATCTGTTTAATTATAACTCTCCACGTCTCTGTAAAAGAGGCTTCCAAGATAACCGCGAGTAGGTTAAAATACCTTGCTTTTTGTATAACGTCCTGACAACATATACTTGTTTTATCACTATGTCTCACTCGCCCTCTAGGCGGCGTTCATGTCTCCCTCTCACCTCACTCGTGTCGTAGTGTGTGCGTGTCTGTGTGTACGTTAAGTAGTTACCGTAGATAACGCGCTATAGACATATTCATTGCCTTTGAACAGTGTATTAGAGAGCGGCAGCATAAAGCTTATCTATTAAACACTGGATAATGTCAAACTACCGTCGGTAGTAGCTCTCTCGCTAATCTCTAGCGTTGAGATAAAAGAAGTGCTGAGAGCGTACAGAGTGGAGGATAAGCTGCAATTAGGCACTTTGTGAAAGGGAGTGTTTTGACATTGTGTCTGTGTTATAGTATCAAAGTCATCAGTCAAGAAGCGTTGACTTGAAGATGTTACGCAATAATTTCTACGTTATCGTTATCGTTTCTGCAATAATAATGCGTTACCAAGTAATAGTTTTCATTAGGTGTCCTTGAATAAGTTAATTAGTATGCTCGTGAGCTGCAGAACTCGCTCATTACTAGGAACGAAGTAAATTTATTATTACATAAACTTCGATATTAGACCATTTTTCAATTACAAAAATCCCGATTACTCTACTACCTCTTTAGTAATAGGCCTATAACAATTGTAGAGCAAACAACCGTATAATAAACACTAAAATCTCGAAACATTCGGATTTACGTTACAATTCCTTTTTATCTGACACCCTGCAAGAGGGCTTGGAGTCCCAAATTTTTAAATTTCCAAAACTTAACACTACATTCAGATATTATTTGATTTGATGTGATTTGATGAATCTGAATACCTCACATGAATTTTTAAGATTTTATCAAAATTTTCACCCACTTTTTGAGTCTCGACGTCCAAAAATTTTGATATATTTTCAAAACTGAATACTATATTCAGTTTGTGGTTTAAATGCCCTTTAATTTGATACCTCACTTGGGTTTCACGATTTTTTCACAATTTTGCCCCTAACATTTTTGCCTCCGACCCATATTTTTAGGGGGCTCAATCTGAAAAACAATAGAGTTCTGAAAAAGTAAAAGTATGGTCACGCAAGCCACACATGGGATTTTTCATTTTTTTCATAATTTTGCCCCCGACATGACCCCAACATGTTTTACGGTAGTCGGTTGATACGTTCAAAGATATCGTGAGACATGCCCCAAACAGATAGACAGACAGACAGATTCCAAACGGTGGTGTCAACACTGACAACTCGCTGCGCTTTTGTTATATACGTGCATGAAGACAAAAATACCTCGATGGATGATTTTACGGTGACTCGGGCCGCTACGCTGTTAAAGGTAGGTAGAAAAAATATTTGGTTCAATAATTAAACGGCCTGTAAATGTCAAAAAGCGCCCGCACGTGTGTGTAACGTAGATAATGTCCTGATACAGTATGACGCAGAAAACGAGATAAGACAATAGAAAAAAGAACTCTCTGTAGCCAGTTAGTACCGTTTTTCTCGCGTTCTGAATGGTGAGGTGAGTAGACTGTCGTGAAAAGTCTAATTAATGCATCGCATTACACACAAATGCCAAAAACGTATTCTCCTGAAGTTCTCTGAGGGAAATCAGATGTGTAAAACCCTAGTTTTTTTATTGAAGAAGTAACAGCTGTGGGTCAAACCACAAGGTTAAAAATCACGAGGCTAAAGTGATGGTGGTTGAGAGAAGAAGAAAGGATCAGCTTTCGTATTTCGAAAATACCTATTTGAGAGAGTCTCATCTTTTAAATATTTAGACTCCACGATAAATGCATGGAAGGTGAGGTGGGAGAAGTTATGAAAAGAATTCTAGATGAAAGCAGATCATATTTTTCATTACGAAAGAATTTGAGAAGCTACTTAGTGAGAAAGAAAAAAAAACTATATCTGTATAAAACGCTCATCAGGCCTATAGTTACACACGCCAGTGGCACACGGATCCTCATGGCAATAACTTGGAACAACTAGACTGGTTTGAATGGAAAATCCTGAGTAAAATAATCGGTCCGATCAAGAAAAGCAATGGAAATTGGCGTCAAATAATTTACCTCGAACTTTAATGGGATATACAAAAACCTCCAATTCCCTGCATTATATTAAATGCAGACAGTATAATGTATAGCTATAACGACATATGGACTCTTATAAAGGCAAACAGAGTCCCTCAGGGAGAATGTTTGGCAAGAGAGGGGAAGATCGTCCGAGAATGAGATCGAGGAAGACATCCGAAGGTTGGGCATCCAATGGGCTCAGATGCTAGTGCAGGCCAAGGACCACCCCAAACTGATGGTGTGGCATGGCTTCTGCTGATACGTAACCAACTGACTATCTAGGTATTGACTGTTGAGTCAGGTCTAAATACATCGATTGATCTCAAACTGTCATTGAGAAGCTTCTAAAGATGTAACCGAAACACCTAGCTGACAAAATTATATTTCTTTTTATTTTCATGCGGAAAATTTCAACAAAAGGAAGTTGAAAATCAACCCGCAAAATCTAAAAATATATGCTTCGAAAGTATGTTCTGAACATAAAGATAACAGGTGCTTACAGTACGTGTAGTATCGACATTAGAATGAACAAGAGATAATTAATACAAAAGAAACTATAATATAGTAAGCTCCCTGAGTTGCAGAACTCGCTCACTGTTCTGAACGAAATACATTTTTAGATAAAATACAATTCATAAATTTTAATAATTTTAATGCTATGAGTAACGTTTTTCGTACTGTGATTCTTAACGTTACCCAAGAACACTACGACCGTTCAGGATTTATCATATTTCTGTTTTATTTTGTTAACTGATAACTGATAACAATATATAAAGATTTTTGCAAGGGGTAGTGAAAGAAATTAATTTGGTCAAATTATTAAAGATACCAAGCTCGTATTTTGAACAGAATTCCTCATAATTTGATTCCCACAACGAATTTTAAAATGTTTTCAGTGTTGTGACTTTCACTTTAGGCCCGTGGAAAAAGTTTCCAAGTAAACACTATAATCGGATTTAGGTTAAACTTTCGTTTATCATAATAACCGGAACAGATTTTTACAAATTTTTCAAAATTTTGATTATTTTGTTAGGGCCTAAAGTCCTAAAATTTTTAAATTTCTAAAACTTAACAGACTCAGTTATAAAATTTGTATATTGAAATTGGTTTTTCGGTTTATGCATTCAGAAATATTGTGAGACATCCTCCAAATAGACACACATACAAATACGGAACGGTTGATTTAAAACTTATAATTTGCTTATCTTTTTCAATAAGAATTTAACGTAATCGGCTACAATTTATTATTCTAGTACACTGAATACTGCCCATACAAAGTATTCACTATCAAATAAGTAAAAACTAGTAAAAATCACTCAACCAGAACTGAATTCAACTCCACGTGACTTGTAACATGTCATCTGAACGGACAGTTCAGTGCTCGATGGAACAGGTGGGGGGAGGGAGGTAATGTCTATCGACTCTGGTTCTTGCGCTACAACTGGATATGTGAAAGAAATAATGCGATTACTGAGCCAGACGTATGAAAACCAAGTAGAGCTACTTAGAAATACAAAGCATAGTGTGACGACTGAAACGATGTTACAACTAGGAAGGAATCGTATACGTGCAAATCGTTGTTCAAATAACTCCAGGTTGTTACATGTAACAAGTCAACAGATAGTAATGACAGCGTATCACATTAGTGATTTTTCTGTTCAGAATTGGCACCTGCCGATCATAAAACTAATCTCTTTTCAGTTGAGAAAGTTTGCAATGCTAAATGAGTACGTTCACTCAACCTTTGTATAATATCATTGCTGTACAGCCATTAGTTTCATTCCATAATGCAATGGACATTCGCTGTTCCTTTTTTACAAAGAGACATTTAGGTGTCGAAAAGATCTGTTACCTTTATCAGTCACAATAGAAAAAGAAAATGAACCTCGGCCTTTACTTGGATATGAATGCAAGTTACAGATGGTCAAACACGTACGAATACATCAAAATATTGAGTGATAAACATGAAATAAAGAGCATTGATAACAAAACTTATCTAGGTTCGTTGCAGACAACTTTAATACCACAGCCAATAAACACAGAAAACACGTATGCAAAAATTCTTCTACGATTTTTAAACACAAACACTACTACAACAAAGAATACATTAACATCTAATTAACACTGACGCAATAACTAATTCAGGTTACCGATTACTGATGTCGTACATAATAATTCACAATTATCACTGTCCATTAAACAGCATCGAATCGCAAGTCACAACGACTAATAACACGTCTTATCGGTTCGATCCATAATACACAAACTCACCACTGCAACTCCCCTGCTCTTGCTATATGTACCCTGCCAAGGATGAGAGAATGATCCACGGCCTTCGTTGATGGTGAATAATCGACCAGTCTCGGTGAGGAGTATGAAGCTCTGAATCATTCGAGACTGCGACGTTACTCGACCTCGCTGCTACGCAAGTTGCGTATCTCATACGCTTAAGACTGGGGTTTCAGACTGAAAGGGTTAAAGCGACTCTACCGTAATAAATTCTGTGAATCAAAACTATGTGTTTCTAAACTTTATTTTGTTATTTTTTCAAGAAAGTTTCAATCATCAGTCAAGCACGAATTCTCAAACATCAAACATACGCACCGATGTGTTCAAACGCAAATTAAATCACCGAGTGATGAATGTTAGAATGTATACTACACTTGAACGTAGTTGTCAATTAATACTTCCCAACTTATACACGTATTTTGCAATAAACGCCAGATATTGTTTACAACAAACAGCCATTCTGCAAGTAAACAAAGAAACGCCAGTGGCTCAGTCGGTCGGATTAGCGAGGTTTTCGCGCAAATATCGTAATGGAAAATATTTTTTTTTACCATTCCTCCGCGAAAAAACAAAAACGCTAAGTACGTGTAAAAAAAAAAAGAAAACGTGTGAGAATATAATGGGGTGGCGTGTTGGAGATTTCCTTCACTCATACACACACAGTTTGTTTTCCGCGTGTTAATTATACATCTGCTAATGCACTGGTCGTAGTAGCAGGCCTACGTAGTGGCAGCACTTACAACCCTCCTAACGTAGGGGTAGTCCACCGCTTTCACACGTGGTGGTGGCGGTGCACCGGCGAATCGATAGCATTAAACGAACGTTGTATCTCGAAGAAGAAAACAAACCAATTTATTTAACGAAAGTCGATTTGCGAAAAACAAACAAATAAAACAAACTGCGAGGACATAAAATGTGATTACTGTTTTTGATAAAGAAAAGTGGTAGTTTTTTGCCGCGGAAAGGTCTAATTTATCCTGGTTTAAACAAATTATTTATCCAACGTTACAAGATATTAACCTCGGTGATACTATTTTCTTTTCGGTCTTCTGTTATTGGTTATGTTTTAATATTTTTATCAAATTGCTTAGTAAGCCTGTGGTTATGGTATTTGGCTAGGACTCTACAGTTACTGCGTTCATTCCCCGGGAGTACCATAAAATCTAGGCGTGTTTTCGATCGACTTGATACATCAAAACTAAAGTAAACCTGGCGTAAACAATAGACAGCTCAAATGTCCGCGTCACCTTCTGTGTATGCCCTTATGTGCACACGGTTAATGACCTAATCTAACAATGTCAGTGATTCGCACTCACCCACGCGTCAGTTCTATGACTCTGCCAACATGAAACCTACGAAAAGCGATGATTGGTGAGAGCCTGGATACGGTACGACAAGCTACTGTTAAGCAAGCGCCAAGAGTTATAATGGAACTAGAGAAAGGTTTAGTTTTTTGTGACGGGGAAAGAAATGGATGATGCCAAGTCTGAGCTTTCACAAGAATTAGTTCAGACAAATTAGATCACTAAAATAATACGATTAGCGAAGCCCATAAATGAGACAATAATGCCAGAATTGCGAATGCTTGCTCTTCGTGAGGATTATTTGTAAGTGATGTTAATGACTGACACGACTCAAGGTGACTGAAGTTTACGAAATATTTTACTGCAATGTCCTGCACGTCCTTTTCTTGCTGCCACAACAGTAAACGTCTCATCAGAAAGAGTTCGTAAAGATTGCATTCATTGCTCCAATAACATGTTACCGATGATCTGACAATTCATTCTTGACGTTTTAGCCTTGTTTTTGGTTGCTTCAGGAGAACTTCTCAACCGTTTTTTCTTGCTTATTATCAGCACTCACGTACACAAAAAAAAACATGAATTCCACCCTCGTGAAAACAAGAATGTATAAAAGAATAAAACATTAAAAATATATTATATAGGCCTACAGGATTCAATGGTAGTATTGAATAAAAATCGAACAACGATCGCTTACTTACTATTCAGTCTTATCCCCGCGATAATACTGCGTCCGCCAAAAGTATGACAATTGGAAGTCTTTGATGTGATAATGTGTTCATAATTGCGTGGCACTTCCCGAAACTGTCTCTGTTCACCAACCAGATTACGCTGTTAGTAAGATGAGATTATCTTTTTGAGTCCACCCTGGCGCTGCGTTGCCACAATTAGTGTTCATGAACCACAGCTTATCACCTTCAATGGAGCCGACCCGTCGTGTCGTCGTCATTCTGCCGTCAGTATAGCCGTTGTTTAATGATGTGTAAAACATATCAACAGCGTAACTATACTGATGCTAGATAAAAAATTAATCTACCATCCACTGAAAAACTTAACCACTGATCACAGTTGTTTTGATGCCGATTGTCACCCTTTCGGCCTAGGCAAGTATTAACTAATTACACGTCCGCACAATACGACAGCTGAACTCCCAAGAACCTTGGCTTCCTTCATCATCGTATCATCATCAGCATCATCATTGGTAGGAGCATTATTAAAATATTATTTTCCTTCTTCTATACAGAGGTCAGACCACTGCTTCATTCGACGTCACACATTTTTCGATCCACATTTCTTTCCTTCGCTGCTTTTAGTTGAGGACTCTTATAGGAATTCTTTCTTTTTTGCTTAGATTCTCCTTTCAATTTTTCCTTTAGATGATTTTCTTTCGATTCTCCTCTTGTGCAGCCCTTCACTCTCCTCAGAAACCTCATTTCTGCTGCCCGTATTCTACTGCCACCTTGTTTTTGTTCATCAAAATTTCGTTCCATGCATAAGTATTGGTGCATCCTCGACAATAAAATTTAACATTTATATTTTTCCGTGTTTTACTACCGCGCGTTCTGCTTATTGTACCAGACATCGCCCCAAAACTTATGTAGTTTATTATATGGATTACTGTCGTACTCAATCGAGTCACAAGCCAAGTATGCCAAACGAGAGACTTGCTCAACTGACTTGTTGTTGATAATATGTAACTTCACAGGTCACTTGGCACTGAAGGTCATAACTTTGGGTTTAGAAAAGCGAATTTTAAGAACACTGTGGACAAATTTGTTGTAGCTAATGTGACTCCACTTATAGGTTATCTTAGTTCTCATGTATTATTCTCAAGACAAAATGAAATAGCAACTGACAGCTGTACGGGCGCCTGGGATTTGGAAGACCCCAGGGAAATCTTTACGAGAGGCCCCATAAAAACTGAAATGGAGAAAGGCACATAGAATGAAAGTAAGTCACTTATTACAGTAATATTTTTAATGCCTTATGAAATATAATAAAAACATGAGAAAGGTATTAAACGTGTACAACAACTCTACATAATGTAAAAGTAAGTTATTAAATAATGTGCACAACATTTAGGTAGTTTATAAAACCATTCCTCGCTTTTAGAATTACTCAGTTTATCAATAATGTCATAAAAATCCGGTTTTGACATATCACTCACAATCGATAAGTTTGCAAGTGAAGATGCGGGTAATTGAAGATTAATGTTTGATCAAATTTGGAGAAAGCCGTTCTGGAGCTGTAATAAACACTGGTAACGTCAAAAGAATTGATAAAGCAGTAACTGTTTTCTTTTGATTATATTTTTCAGTGTACCATCAATGCCTAACTCCTTAGGTGCAAATCTGACAAACATCTTCAGTTCTTGATAGGGCTCTTTTGCAAACTATATCACATACTATATGAAGTATGACTATACGAATAATATGAAGTTCTTCATAGGATTTGTCCTTCATCGCTTTGAAATAAAAGCCTTCTTCGTAATTTCTTAACTCTGCAAGTCTTGTGTAAGTATTCTATCTGTTCGTGTCAGAAACTATATAAAAGTATGGGTATTCTGCCTTTTATCTGTCTTACACGAGTTATGCTGCACATGCATTTGTATCATCTGAATTTTAGATTTTCATAATCAGAAAAGGTGTTTCCTTCTACTTTGAACCTGCGGGACGCGACGTCTTGTTCACCTATATAGAAGTAACAGTAAGTCTGTCGATCCAGCTCCTTAGCTAGATTCTCAATATTATTTCATTCTATTTTGTTACATACCTTAAATCTTCAACTATTTTCTCCCACTTTTCAAAACAATCATCTGGCCTTCGTGTCTTGGGTTTCCTCTTGCTCTGTGAACTTGTGATTTCCACTTTCAAATTTCATTTCCTCTCATTCACTCTTTTCAGAACCATAATCCATACTTTATTCTCTAAGCTTTATTACCTCTCGCTGTTGTCATTGTCTACTGACCGATTTAATTCGTAGATCATTAAACTATTATTCGAGTTCTCAGTGTTAACTCTAACGTTTTGTATTTGTCTATATCTACCTGTCTGCTTGGGGGTCTGTCTCACGATAAAGATTTGAATACATCAATCGATTTTCATAAAACTTGGCATACATACATGTGAACTTTTACTCTACAGATCCCTATTATTTTTGAGACTGATTCCACCAAAAATACGGGGTAGGAGGAAAAATGTGAGGGGCTCAAGACTGTAAAACAATCTCAAAAATCCATGTTAGTGTCAAATTAAATGGGCTTTTAGCCAAAATCTGAATTTAAACAAATTTTAATTCGTAGGTTGTTATTACTCTCCATGTTCCGTTTCCCACTTTGTACAAACCATATAAAGATGGTGATGAAGATTGTATGAAGATGGTGATGACGTTAATTATCGTGTGATGGGAATGACGATGATGATAATTTTTGATTACGATATTGTGCAGTCGTTGGTATCAACAGAGATATTCGATTATATGATCCATACGAATAAGTAACCATATTGAATTGCACGATAGAATCAGCAGCGTTTCACTTAATGAATACAATTGATTATACGACATGAGTCTGAGTAATAACAGAAACTTTATCGGAACACACACGTATAGGCTACACCCTGCACTAATATCGCAAACATTTGCCACTTACGGGGCAAATATTTGCGAAACCGAAACCAATAAGCTTTCCTCATAGCTGTTCTTAAGAGGTCTTGTTTTTATTCTGTATGTATTTCTTCACAGTCATAGATGTTTACATAACAAACCAAACAACGTGAATGACAAACATTCTCAGCTGAAGAGGAGCAAACACTGCCACATATATATAAATCAATGAATCAGTGCGGTATAAAGAATACTCACTTGAAACATCAGGACCGTTTGAAGTGGACTGTTGGCGTCTATCAAGTGGGCCTGGGCCTACACATATAGTTTGCCATCTATGTAGCAACATATTCGTCTGTTTAAATACGCACTTGAGATTACCTGCCGTTACTGTCTTCTTTTGAGAAAAAGAAAGTCGCATTTAAGTTACTTATACTTCAGATAATTAAAATATCTGAATTTGTTTTGAATTCGCATAATAATTAGGGTTCACAGATTAATACTTAAATCCATCGTTGGACTCTTTGTTTCAAACCCGGTAAATGATACTGACACCTGATTGGAAATGTAGAGAGTCAGAATTTTAAAGATGTCTTATTAACGTCATCTTTGAGCCAGTTTCAACTCGAGTGTTTGCAATTGTCTGTCTATCTATCTACCCGTTTGTTGGGGGTATGTCTCATTTCTGTATGCATTAACCGATTTCCGTAAAATTTGGCATGCATGTCATTACTTTTACCTTACAGCCCCCTATTGTTTTTGAAATTGATTCTTCCAAAAATAGGGGAAGGAGGAAATATGTGAGGGGTCGAAATTGTGAAAAAATTCGAAAAATACATGTGAGGTACAAACTGAGGATTTTAACCAGAATCTGAATGTAGTGTTCGTTTCTAAAAATTAAAAAAATTTTTTGAGGCCATTGCCAAAAAAATGATTAAGACTTGCACAAATTCAGCCGGTAGTCAAATTAAAGGAAATTTAACCCTTATTCGAAAGTAGCGTTTACAATGAAAATTTTTAACTTTAAAACAAAATAGAACTTAATATTTTATGAAAATGGTAAAAGTCTATATGGGGGACCAAATTATGAGAAATTTTATTGAAATACAAACGCGGCATCTTTAATAACTTGACAGAATATTTCTCAATCTACTAGCGAATTTTGTATCGCCTTCAAAACGTTTGTAAGCTATGTTTACAAAACAACTATACATTGTTATCAGTTATGTATATTTATGAAAAGTATTAGATACACTCCTACAGATATGTAGGCTATGGAAACATACTTAAACATAAAAGTTAGAACTAAATTATTTGTCACTTAGGCATTACGGTTATAAATTCAACTAAAAACCCAATGCAGTAATTTGCCGTTTTTAGGGTTTATTGTATGATTGTCTGCTTAGCACTCGAAAAGGAAAGTAGTCGAGGATATCGTATTTTTTATGATAACTGAAAAATTATGTTATAATTCAAATTTACCTGATAATAACTATGTTCGTTTAAAATCGTGAACGAGTTGTACACCTCAGGGAGCTTACTAGTACATTTTTCTGACGTGTCAGGTTCCAACCATCATCGCCCCGCCGTCTCCATTGGTTATCTACTCCAAGTCTCTTCATTCGAAACCCCTCGCATCATCCAACAACTTCAGTCTTCTTCTACTCTCCTCCTCTTTGTCCATCCTCTGTTTCCTCCAAACAGTTGTTAGTAGTTAATTTTCCTTCAAATATGTTCAAGACAGTTTCCCGTCCTCTGCTTCATAACCTATAGAAATTTTCAACCCTCCTTATCATTTAGAGCACCTCTTTGTTGCACATTTCCAGCGCTTCAATCCATTTTCTTCAATGTCCATCGTCTCGGACTATGAAGTAAAACACTGCACACGAATCACCGCACTAGTCTCTTCTCAGACTCAAGATCATTATGCTGCACAAAGTTTCCCTTATTCCTATACTGGATCCTTCCTTCGCTACGACTATTCTACTCCCCTAATTAATTAGTGTGAAAATTACGAATTTAAAATTCCCTCGTGAATTTATAGTAGTTATAGGTTTTAACGATTAACGGCAATACAGACGAATCGAAATCTAACACGCGTTTTTGTTTGTTAACACCAGAGAGAGGTAGAGAAAACGTGAGCTGACAGTGTGTGTGTGTGTGTGTGTGTGTGTGTGTGTGTGTGTTAGAGAGAAAGGGGGAGGGAGGTAGAGAGAAGGAGAGTTAGCAGAGTATAGGCCCGTCAGTGATTCCTGAACAGTCATCGGCGCTGACCCAATGTATGAATTACCCCCACTCAAAAAGTACTCGAGAGAGGAGAGTATGCGATAACAGCGTCTCTCTAACACGTACAGTTCCTTCAAAACAAAACTTGCACGCTTATAATGTTCTTGCCAGAAATCTATTTACATTTTAACTTTATCTATTTTGTTACTTAACATCACTGATGTTACTTAGTATGTGTAACATAGTACTACATGTATTCATTACTTTGAAAACAGTCATTTACAGTTTTTGATATATTTGTTATTTGCATTGTTTTTAATGTACGTAACCTAAATTTATTTTAAAATTATAAATTCCGGAACATTTTGAGTTATTCATATTTAATTATTTTTTTTAATATTATTAACAATAAATACAACTTTTCTTACAATAATATATTTTTTGTATTTTTTTAATAAGGCACTGTTTCGGTAGTATAAACTATCATCATGATAGTTTTGATGATGATAATTTATACTATCGAAATAGTGTTGTATATTCAAAAAATACAAAAAAATATTCTTGTAAGAAAAGTTGTATTTATTATTAATAATAATAAAAAATATAAACTAGAATAATTGAGCAAATATGAATATATTTAATTTAATATAAAAATTTGTACTACATTTAAAAAATAATATTGGAGTTATTTAACTACAAAAACTATTCTACAGTACTTACGTTTGAAGGAAGTTTTCAGTCGCTGTCAGGCAATACCTCTATTCAAGAGATATTACCATCTTCCTCTTGAGCAAAATCGTTGGAACTGTCTGAACTACTCTCTCCTCCAAGATTAATTATGAACCGGTCTACTGTTTCATCAACAATAGCTTCCTTTTCCAGATATTCTTTTTCAATGCTTTCTACATGTTTGCATCTTTTTTCCCAATCGTCAGTAGTCACAGATGAAATTATTTCTTCACATACGTTTTTGACATCATTTAAATTAAACGTTACATTTTTTTCAGCAACACCCCGCTTAATTTCTGACCACATCATTTCTATAGGATTTAGTTCAGGGTGGTAAGGCGGAAGCCTTAAAACTAAATGTCCTCTGCTTTGCAGAATTTGATCTATTAGGTATGTTTTAAAGTTTGATTTATACATTTTAACAACTTCATAAAGTTCTGCTTTAACCATATCAGGACGGAACGGTATTGCGTGTTGTGTTAGCCAGTCTTGTATATCAAGTTTCGTAGAATTAGACGTAGGTGGTTTTTCTAGCTGTACATTATGATAGCTTGCATTGTCAATTACCAACACACTGTTGACGCTCAAATTCGGAACCAATTTTTCTTCAATCCAACGTCTGTAGTTGTCAGCGTTCATGTTATCGTGGTAATCTCCTGTCTTTTGGTTAGATTTAAAAATCAGCAGTGCGTTTGGAACAAGCCCGTATTGACTGCCGGCGTGAACAATAGTTAATCTTTGTCCTTTCGCAACTGGAACAGCGTAGCCACCACGTTGAATCTGATCATTTCAGGTGTACGGAAGTGTGCGGCTGCTATGAATATATGTTTCGTCCTGATATACTACAGTTCTGCCTTCTTCTCTAAATTTTTTTATGTTTTGTAAATAATGTATTCTCATAGCTCTTATTTCGGGAATTTTTGTTAACACAGGTCGATTATTTTTAGTTTTTACCCACCTAAAGCCTATTTCCTTCAAGATAATTTTTAGGCTGCTACTGCTGCCTTTAAAGTTGATAGATTCTTTTAATTTTTCTAACAGCTTTTTTACCTTTGGGAGACACTTTTCTTCAATGTAAACATTCCGAACTGTTCTCCTAATTACACCTTTATCAAAATCGTCAAGCCCGGTTACAGGTTTACGAACGCGGTGTTTCTTTCCCGGTGTGCTAAATGACGTCCCCGCTTCTGCATCTGGACTGTGTAGCTGTTGACCTTCCTTTATTATTCTCCTCACGGAGCTATGAGAAATACCCGTCGCTTTTGCAACACGCTCTTGTACTCTATGGGAATCTAAGAGAGGTTTCCCACTTTCAGCCTCAATCTTCATGAAATTATACACATTCCACACTACCTCACGAGTCTGGCTATGCAGAGTTTTTGAACTCAATTTGGAAATTTTTGGGGACATATTAATGTACGTTTCACACTAATATTTAAAACATATACGCGCAATTGTGAAATAGTTTCTTAACACTTTTCTAAAATATAATAATACGTGCTCTAATAAAATGTAAATAGGTAGCCTACAACTAATTTCACTGATTAACACGAATAGTTTTGTCGTCAGAGTACAATTTTTAAATAACTATACACCGCGTTTGCAAAGCCCGATGTGCACATTCCGGAACACTGCAGAAAACTGTTCTGCGCATGTGCGAACTGAATGAAAATTTTGTTAGCCTTGCAACTAGGCGCTTGCCTACTGCGCATCGAGACCTCAGTGCTCAATTTTCATTGTCCTGCCTCTACAGTATTTATATTTCTTGGTCAGCATCGTCGGCGCGATGTTGGTAATTACATTTTCTGTCGAGCCGTGAGTCGGCGGTTCGTACGTAGCCTACCTACAGACGCTTTGAACACAACTTGGAACGCGTTTAGTGACTGCTGCCTTTGATCGCGCAAGTGGAAATAAGATATGGGAGACTTTAGACAATCCGTATATACCCAAGTATCTCATTAGCATAATTAGACGCCTGGATTATATAATACAAGGACAGCGGTTGGAACGCAACAGGAATTGTAAACTAAGAATTTAATTAATGAAGATCTACTGTAGCGGGGATGTCGGCTTCCTCGTCTCTTCATTTTACGACGTGAAGTGTGTATTCGAGTCGAAATGTTGATACGTTAGACACACAACAAAGCTTTTAACAACTAGGCCGCAGCGATGGAAAGTATGGAATAGTGATTACCGATATAAAAATCTAGGACTTTAAGTTTCTTTGTGGATGGAACTAGACAAAGGCGTAAATTGAAAATGTCAGTTCTTCAGTTTTATAAAATCGTCTGTATTGAGTGGAATAGATAGATACGTGGAGGAGATCAGATTGATCCCTCTCTTTCTGTCCTGTATCTCGGTTTTCGTTGCGAACACCGTGACTCATAACTTTCAATGTTGGTAGGCCTAAAACGTTTGTGACGTTCCGCTGTTCCGCTGATGGTCTCTGTCTTCAGCGGTCCTTACCATATTGATACAACCGTCGTTTGATTTTTAAAAATATTTAAACATTTTTTTCTACATAGTTTCCCTTAAGGTCGATACATTTGATTCAAAGATTATAAAAGTTTTTTACCACATCCGTAAAATGAGACTTTTCACAGAACTTTGGAGAGTATGCGTTTGTTACACTAATCACTTCGGAACAGATGCAGAGTCTTCCCTGAAAGAAATAATTTTATGTTTCGGAACAAGTATTAGTCTGACTGGCCAAACTGGAAAATACGGAAGGTGAGAAACAATTTCTTAGCGTAATTCTAACGAACAGTTTTGCCGCTCAAATCGCACGTGAATGAGCTGAAGAACCATTGCTGCAACAATGGAAAAGAAGTTTTCCACCAAACGAGGCTTTTTTTGTCTTAACTTCACTAACCCAGTACATAGTATTCTCCAGTGATTGTTTTTGCCATTTTCAGTGAAATTAATACAACTAATATCACGGGCATCCCAAAAAACAGTGATTGTGACCTTTCATACTGGTGAAACCGTTTCGCTTTCTTAGTCCAGTTTCATCTACATCAACTCATTTCTCTGATTGGCTTCCTTCTGGCTGTGATCTAGCGCGTTTCGTCAACCATTAGGAAACGGCGTAAAATTCTTCTAGACTTGTGTGAAACAACTCCAAATTACGTTTCGAAGCACACATGTTCACGTTTTTGATAGACTATTAGAAAACGCGGCATCAGTCTTCCCAACAGTTTTTTCATAAGTTATTAAAATTTCGGTGTGGCAGGCCGTGGTCCAAAGTTGTTGGTGCAAACGTTTCGACCGTACCTTCGACGGCCATCTTCAGTGCAGAAAGTTGCAACACACTGACCAAGATTTCTCAGTCAGTGACCACTGAACTGGTTAACCCTTCGTGGTCACCAGCAAACCGAAGTTCTCATAACATTGACGCCGGTCGTGAAAGCCTCAGACGGTTTTCTCATATCTTCAAACAAAACATTATACGTGGTCCTCTGATGTGATGCCAACAACTTCAGAGATGTAGTACACTTTTGTTCTTCTCTCCTTCACCATTACATCATGAATTGTTCCAGTAAACTTCGGCGTAGTAACATTAGCCCGCCAGTGTCACTTGTGCGACTCCGGCCACAACAGATATCAACAAGCCATTGAAATCATTCTTAACGAACGTGCAGACTTGCTAAGCCTGAATTTTATTTCTGCCGCTGTGTTACCCCTTAAAAACCAATTTTACCAAAAAGCGAAACTCGTTTTATCCATTGTTATGAATCAAATCAATATCATAATATATACACATATAAAACAGTAGTAACTTTGTATTGTAGCAGATATTGTGCTGTAGTTGCAGTTCCGTTAAGCTCACATTTGGTACCAACGTACCAACAATACGCTGCTAAAGCACTGGTCGCGTTTACATCACAGTTGAATAATCAGTTTATTAAACGGCTTGTTACACAGCTTTGCGAGGATCCGTGTGTTTTACTTCTCTGCCGCACACGCTATATCCAAAAAGCCTGGCGGTAATAATGACTATAATCATAGTAATAACAGAGAAATAGAAGCGGTAATCTGGTGGCGACAGGGTCCACGGGAAACCACATGAAACGTTACCTCTTTTGTAAGCTTTATGTACATCCGCACGCGCGCGCCTACGCGCCCAAATAATTACTGCCTCAACAACTGTTTCTGAATAGCTTTTGTGGACCACTGGGTTTAGATTTTATTAAGCCTCTTTCTAAATTTTGCGCTAACATATTTAGCGGTTTTTACTATACAAACTCCATTATCATTACCCTGATAGATTAATACTAGAAATATAGAGTAGAATTAAAATTGTATTTTTAAAATCATCAGAATATTATTGTTTTAATACAAGAATAAAATTAGGAATATTGTAAAATGTGTAGAAGAAAATAAAGGTTTACAAAAATTGTAACATATCGAATAATCGTTTTGGAAAACAAGCTGTACTCATAATAGGCTAGATTTACATACTCATATATTCATATCTATGTGGACCATGTAAGATAAATACAGTTAAATATGCGTTTATTACTATTGCTCTCTTCATCTGTTTACTAGCCTCCTCTCTCTTCTAGCCTATTTATAAATCGATTAGATTTACAATATGTGGTTTTCCTGTCACACTGAATGCACACTCCAATTTTCAACACACACACACACACACACACACACACACACACACACACACACACACACACACACACACGCACACACACACACACACACACACACACACACACACACACACACACACACACACACACACACACATGTAGGATTTCATTATCATGATTCAGCAGCAAGTCTCAAGTTGTATTCTCCATAAAACAATATCAGGCAATTATACGTTGTGCCCGACTTCTTTCATGTGTCTTACCGACAGTAGGGCGCAAGCTTCCAAAAACGGCAATGAGGGAGCTTCCTCTCAGTATGGGACCTGGATCACATTTTATCTTATGGTCAAGTAATACTAATTTGCCTATCGTTAAGAATGTACATCTCTTCCTTTCTGCACAGAGATCGATTCTCCGCTAACCGATAAGAGAGTTGAACCAAATCACGTGTACATTATGTGGAAAAATGGCGCGCTGTAAACACAACAAACTGGTATAAATAAGTGGCAAACGATGACAAACTACAATCGCTAGGCCGAAACACACCAACACTTAACAATATTTAAGATAAATCTTAAAAGAAGACAAATATTTGACGTTCAAGTGGATCGTCACGGATAATTAAGACAACGAATATTGACTCAGCCTGCAAACTACGCACCTTACAGATTAGTTCAGACCTATAGGTTAATCTTACAAACTAGGTATCTAGTAGATTGAATCGTGCGAAATACTAGAACTATATAAACCAACAATTTAAAGTTTTTTTAAGAATTTGAAGTTATTAATTAAATGCTGTCACTGGGACTTATTTGTAACCGTATCCTGTTATTAAAATTTTAAATGTATATTGCACGAGGCATCTGTTTCTGATTTTAATTTGAAAAGTATTCGTAACATTAAAGGTAAAAGAGGAAAGTTATAGTATTATTAAAAAAGGGTTGAAGATTACAAAATATAAAATGAAACGATGATAAACATCGGCAGACGTTACTCTGAAGGATGAAACTCTACAACACTATTTTACAGTATAAACTCAGCAGCAAGAATGTGCCGAACATTGTGTTCGAGTTACGCACGTTATCAACGCAAAGCAGGGGCCCCCCCAACCTCTGTTGTGTGGTTAACAGAAAGGCACACCGCCATCGGCTAAATTCGATCCATCCCGTTCTGAAACATTTATTAAAAGACGTAGTATTGCCTCGCAGTTGGCAGCGTTTTCGCATGTAGGCCTACGCATATTCTGTTCACGACACAACTTCGTTAAAACAACCGCATTGCGTTACTTAACATTTCCAGTAATACAATCATGCTAAGAATTCGTATTGTAATTTGACCCGCTAGCAAATCTTTGAAAATAAAACACGAAAAGATCTCCAAGGAAAGATCTCCTTAACTTAGAATTAAAATTGAATAAAGCGTAAGATAAAAGGCCATGTCAAGGTTTCTCTTTATTAAACAATGTTGTTTCATGATTCGTCCACCATGTCGGATAATGGGTCTAACATTGATAAGACAGGAAGTTTATATCAACAGCTTGAAGTGAGATATAGGCCTATTCCTGTGCTTTAACAAGATACTGCAGCACTGTCGTAATTTAAAGAGTTTTGGCGTAGACCCTACCGGGCAATAAGATAAGTAGCCCGCCTTACATGGAAGCATGAAGCATGGCAAGCAAACGTCTTAAAAGTATTATTATTATTAAATCAACTTTAAAAAAATATCGGTACTCAGGTTACATACATTTATTAGTACCGATAAGCTCCCTGAGCTGCAGAACTCATTCACTATTTTGAACAAAATAAATTTACTATTAGGTAAATTGTGATATTAGATAATTTTTAATTATCATAATAATTACTAAGACTCCTATTAGTCTACGATTTTTTAGTGAAATAAAAATTATAAACAGGCGGTCATACAATAAACTCTGAAAGTTTCAACCTACTGCATTCGTTTTTTAGTTAAATTACAACTATAAAGCCTAAAAGACAAGTAATTTACTGCTATTATTTAAGTTTATGTATGTTTCTATAAATACTTACAAGGGGTATATCCATAATTTTCAAAAACATACATAACTAATAACAATATATAATTTTTCTTGTAAACTCGGCTTATAAACTTTCTGAAGGTGATCCAAAGTTTGTAAAGACGATTTAAAATATTAATTCTGTAAAATTATTATTAAATTCAGAGTTTGTATTTTGCATTAAATTCCTGATAACGTGACCCCCTATACAAGCTTTTGGAATTTTCACAGAATTTTGAGTTTCAGTATACCCCTTGGTGTCCCTAAAGTTATGAAACAAATATTCATAATGAACACTACATTCGTATTTGAATTTAAATTCCCTGTAGTCTGTCACCCGGCTGGATTTTCACAATTCTTCAAATGTTTGATAAATTTTTTGGGCTCTAGTGTCCTACAATTTTGAAATTTCCAAACGTTTATATTATATTCAGAATTTGGGTAAAACTCTTTTTAATTTGATACCCGATATGGCGTTTTACGATTTTATCAAAACTTTGGCATACTTGCTGGACCCTGGCGTCGCAAAATTTTAAAAAGTGAACTCTGTATTCAGATATTGTTTAAAATTCCATTTACTTTAATTTTATCCCTCCTCCATAAACTTACTAGATATTTTGCATAATTTTGACCCCCTAGTATGTTTGCCTCCTGCCCCCCCCCCGTTTTTTAGAGAATCAATCTCAAAAACATTAGCGTTCTGTATGGTACAAGTATGGACGTGTACTCCAAGTTTTACGAAAATCGGTTGATGCACGCACAACCAATTTGGGGTTGTTCTTTGGAGTAAAAGACTAAATTTTACAAAATCAGTTGATTAATACAAAAGTCATCGTGAGACATACCCCAGACAAAACACAGAGAGAAAAATGTCAAATTAAAACTAAGAACTCACTTATCTCGTTCAACAAATGTTGAATATACAAAATGTAATATAAAAATAAACAATTAAGAACACAAAAATGCAGTACACTAAAAAGCTTACAAATCCTATGTGAGTCTATAGCATATCGTCTAAACAATATCCTAATCTAAATAAAGTTTCACAGATAAATTACATAACAAATAGAGGATAAATCACTTAACGTTTACAAGTTAATCGTTAAGGTTAAGAGACCGTTGAACATAACAAAAAGTGCTAAAAATCACGGCATAACAAGTTTATTTTTATGGAAACAACTTACAAGTATAAATACTGTACTGATATATAAATTTACATTAAAGGTAATATAAAAATAAATGTTTAGGCCTAATATGAAACATTTTAACTTTTTTGTTATTAATTGCTGCGAAGTCTTCGGCTGTATGGTTCTCACCTTCCTCGACTATTCCCCTCCACTCCTAGTTTTTTCTCTTGCCAGGCGTCTCCATTTCCCGATTCCCATCCTTCCCAAATCTGCTTTCACCTCATGCAGCCTTCGCCTTTTCGATCTTCCTACGCGCCTCACTCCTTCCATTCACACTACAGGATTCTCTTTGGTTGTCCCTTTCCACGCGTTCTCTCCACATACCTTAACCAGCCCAAGTTATGTAGCTACGAGCTCATCAATTTAACTTTATTAAACGTCATTTCAGAAGAAGCCACAGGCGCTTATAAACTACAAGAAATTTATAAAGTCGCTGCTAGTCTTTCGCATTTACATTCCACAGAAGAAATATGTACTCTAGTAGTCTATGAATTGTAATGCAATTGTAGACCGTTAACTTTTGCTCTTTAAGTATACTGTCTTTTAAGTCACTAAAGTTTTACGTTGTCTGAATACAGTTCTGCAAGCACTTAACACTGATTTGGAAAACTATTTCTTATAACAAATATCACCATTAGTCACGTACGAAATACTGTATTGTAAGGTGAGAGGAAAACAATCACTGCTACAGACGATTTGTTGTCATAATTAAACGTGATGGTGATGGCCACGAATAAATAATAGACTACTATTTATGGTGCAAGGGGTATAGCAACAGGGAAGCTGGCTCATCTTGTTGGTTGTGCTACTTTTAATAAGAAATAATTATGTATAAACTAATATAGATATTTTTCATATCGAAATGAATCTCCTAACAGGTATTCAGTCTTTTCAAAGAAGTCATGTTTGTAGTTTTTAAACGAAAAGGATATTTGTAAAGTGTAGGTTCGTATTGCCGTCCTTCTGGGTATGATGTCCGGGGTGGCCACCCACTTTCCCCTCACCGTACCACCAAACCACATCACTGTACTGATTCACACACACACACACACAAGAAGTAGTAAAAGAATTAATAATATTTTTAAAAGCTACCATTAAAAAAACTAAGATACTTTGATAAATTAAAAATTAAAAAAAGTACCAATATGTATTAAAATATGTAGCATAAGCGTGTGGTAGGCTACTTGTTTATTAATCCAATAAACTGGTCTGTATCGACTTGTGACATCGTTTCACTGGTTCCACTCGACATGCACCTACCGTATGTCTCGCTTACGTGTAGCGCTTGACTGCGGAGTTGAGTGGACTGCAGGCAGGAACATAATATAAACTTTGTTCGAGATAGGAAACGTTTATCAATGATGAAAAATGTAAGCAATGTGTATAAATAATTATGATCTTTCATAATAAACAGAGGATGTTCAAGTAAAACTAGTTTTGACAGATTTCCAATACGGTGGAACATCGGAATCAAGATAGCAGTACGTGAATTTATTCATATACCGATGGATAAAGCAGGAAAATGGAGACGACTGGGAGGTAATTAAATGCTCACGTTTGTCAGCATTGTGAAAAAGGTGACCAAAACTAAAGAAATTAAATCTTGTCGAGTCCGAAACAAATAGACACAATAATAATATATTTCGATTAAATTTAAGTAAGACATGGAGGACAGTACAGGATGTTTAAAACTTTATTCAATCTTCTATAAATCTTATAATAAACTTTTTAAGTCAACGAACGTTCTGTACAAAATGAGAATTATGAATACAAAACAAATTGCAAGAAAAGAAAAATTCGTAATTGAAAACGTCAGAGACTGTATGTAACAAATCTGAAAAATAAATGAAAAAACTCTGAAGTAGTAATAGGCCTACATTTAACTCGGGTCACTTCTCATGACAAATGAAATTACAGGTCGATAATCTCGGCCGATATGTTGACAACGTTTGCTAAACGAATTGCACTCAGGTTGATTCCTTACTTTCATTACCGCTATATCGATCCTAAATGGGCATTGTATCCGAATCCGGAGATATGCTGAGCAGAACTGTGTAATCATGAAATTTTGTTTACTTCAAAAGCAGAACAGTCAATGTCGCATATACGCATGCAAATTTTATTCGACGACCGGGAGCGTTGTGCTTACGAGTGTTGCGATTTTCCATTAATTTCACCAATCATGACGTAGTTTAAAGAAATCATAGTAGGCTACTTACGAATTTCTTGATAAATAAATGAATAAAAATAATATTTCAATATCCTTTTTTTTTATTTTGTTCAGTGCCACTGTGGGATCCTGGTGTCAGGAGATAGTCAATACAACGTTTTCTTTTAACACCAAACATTTCGTTAGGCTACAATTGCTTCCAAGAAAATCGGTCAAAATCGATTACTCAATTATTTACGTTATTCTAGCTGCAAGAGAAATAATAACCACAAACATTGTTTACTACGAATTCGATAGATCAACACTCAACAGTGTGATACGTAATCGGCTGTAAATAGCGTGCTTCTAAATATTACGTAGGCTTCTAAACAAATTTAAAAACTCCTTGTCGCCCCGGGCATTTTTTGCGTAACAAATGATAATGGCTGATATTATTTCAAATATATAGGAAGGCTTGTACGTTACGAGCCGTTTACAACGGTACAGTTTTGCAGAGAGTGGTATTCTTTTGTTTTCAGAAGTGGTTTAATAACTTAATGATTTTAATTATATTACTGTTTACCGAGAACAGTGCCTAATGGGTTATCGTGTTTCTGTAGAAAGACTGGTGGATTAGTGTGATCCCGGTGAAAGAGTTTCATAACACTAGTGATAGTTATTCAGTATCTGATGTCCATTTTGATGCTGTCATGTAACAACACTTCGGAAAACCTTGAACGTGTCTTCCTATCCAGCCCTGTTATTCATTTACGAAGTTTTTACTTAATATTTCGTATCGCAAAATATTCAATATGCTATACGAATACAAATATTCGATATTCGATATGTTTATAGTAGCATCATTATGGTTGTCGGTGACGAATAATTCCAGTATATCGATTATTTTCATTTCACCATCGTGTCTGTTATACGTTGACATACCACGCTATACAGTATACATGTTTACAACCAGTAGGCGTAGCGTATATGTTTACTGTACTTTTTGTACAGCTCTCGTTCCATTTCGCCAACACAAACTATTGTTTTAATTAATACGTTGTGTGATGGTTGTTGATTGTTGTGGTTTTCATCGGGTGGATTCAATTTCTGATTAATTTGCTATTTGATTTTAGTGAAAAATTTATGTCGTACCTTTTCAGATATTACTTAGTAGGTTCTTTTCTCTTCCTATATAGAAACAATCCTTTTTTTATCTACTTATGCCAACAATCATCGTTGCATAAATCTCATGCCCTCCATATACGTTTGCACATTTTACTCAGTATATCTTCTAAAGAATTCAGGGTATAGATAATTAATTTTTTTGTTGAACTTAATAAAAGTATGTAACAAAATATTATATGGAACATGTAAAAAAAATATAATAAATACTTAAGAAATATAAACAAGCGCTCACACACACACACGCACTCCGCATGGTACAAACAGCGTGAACTTTCTAGAACACATTCTAGAAGTCTGCACTACTTTTAGTGCAAGATTATATTTCCTTTATACATAACCTGTTTAGACATAACCTTTTTTGCGTAACTTTTCGGAATTTTTTGACATCTTTATTAAATATAACTTTTTAAGTGAAACAGTCGCGCGCGCGCGCAAGCACACACACACACACACACACACACACACACACACACACACACACACACACACAGCATTTTTTAAATGTAATTTTGATGTAAACAAAGTATAGGCTACACATTAAAACATGCGCAAATATCTCGTGATTTTTTTTATATTATTGGAAAAAAACAAAATTAAGTGACTAAATTGAATTGGTATTCAACGGACCGAATGCAAGACGTAATCAGTCCTGTAAAATACAATTGAACGTTGTTTAATACATAAAAATACGATACGAGATGGCGTATTTAACAAATGAGAACACAAAACTAAATAATAAATATAACAAAATTATTATTTGGTTTGAAAAATTTAGACAATTATAAAAAAACTCACTCACAATAAGTAAGTTCTTCACTTCAAGGATTATGCACATTGCCTGTTCAGTTTCACAGTATATCTCACCATCTTGTTCTTGTTTTGCCTACATTCCTTCCTTCTAGGCACCCATGATTCGCACCCACATATTAACACAGGCACTGCCATTGTTTTATAAAATTTAATTCTTGTTTAATAAAATTAGTAAGTGTAATAACATTATCTGTACTGTATAGTTGCCTAAATACTAACTTTATATCAGTCGTAAAAAATTACCAATTTAAAATTTAAGGCATGCAGATAAAAAAGTAGGAATTAAAATTTGCATAGTGTGCTTGTGAAATTAAACTGTTGTTAAATTGGAGTTTAGTTCCGATTAATCAATAATCGTGTACAATGCTGAACTTTGAGACAGTCGTGGGCTGTCATTGTCTGAACTTTGAGATAATCAGTGCATTCCTTGATTTTGAAATAGTTATTTTTTTCAACAGACAGCAAACAGCAGAATGAATTTATGAGAAAAAATTAAATAAATCGTCTGTATAATCGCGTGTTTCTAAAAGTCAGAACTGATAGAATTATTTTATCTGTTTAATTTAACAGAGAAAAGTTTTATCAACGCACTAAATTAACACTGAAATAAAACACAACAGAAAGGACGGCAAGCCGTAAACAAGAAGGGTTACGTTTCCCTTTCACGGAATACAATTAACGTTCGAAGTTGTTTAAATTTATGGGACTGAAGTGTAAAGTATTTAAACAAATCTAAAGTTTATTTAGTAGTGAAGTGATTCATTTTCGAAGAATAATATCCTTGCAAAGGCGACTGTTACAATACAATGCCGCATAGCGTATTTATATATATTTATATTTATTTATAACTGAAAATGTATTAGCGTGTGTGTATGCGTGTGCCTGCTTTAACTCCTGTAGAAAAGACCTTCTTCTTAATCCGCCTCCAGACGTAACTGTCTTGCATCGTTACAAGACAGTTACAGTTACAAGACAGATCAGAAGATGTTGTCCCGCGTCCGCGTCCGTGGACGTCGCTTAATTTTCCTTCCAAGAAAGTATTCTTCTTCCCTGCTTTGTGTAATCACATTTTCTATCCTTTCTGTGTGCCATGCTTATCTAAGTCTCTGCAGTTTGACAAAATTCATAACGCTATAATTTTCTGCTGTGGTTCTCATACAACTTTTCAATTCCAAATATTCTCCAGTTATCATTTTCACATGGATCATCATTAGGCCCTATCGCTGTGGGTCTCATACAACTGCTTCAATTCCAGATATCGTTTCCACAAGGATTGTCACTTTCTACCGTAGTTCTCATATAACTGCTTTAACTCTAGGTAACATTTGCACAAGGGCTGTCATTTTCTGCTGTGTTTCGTACACAATCGTTTTCACAAAATTGTCAGTTCCTACTGTAGTTTTCATACAATTGCTCCAGCTCAATGTATTCTCCAGGTATAGTTTTGTTTAATTGAGCCATATATCTTTCGTAGGAGCATTTTTTTTCTAAAACGTATAACATTTCTTCCGTCTTTCTTATTACTAATTGTAGAGCACGCAATCATACCGGTACAGTAAACGCTAAAAATTCAGAAAATTCGGATTTGGATTACAAATCTTACAGTCTGACACCCTCCTGGTTTTCCCGACATTCTTCAAATTTTTGGCTCCTGGACCCATACAATTTTTACATTTCCAAAATTCTACACTACAATAAGAGATTAATTAAAATTCTCTTGACTTTGATACCCAAAATGAATTTTTGCGATTCTATCAAAATTTTCACCAACATTTTTGGGCCCCGACATCCAAAATTTTGAAATTTTTAAAACTGAACAATTTATTTAGCTGGTGATTTCAATTATTTTCAACTGATACCCCACATGGGCTTTTGCGATTTTTTCATGATTTTGCTCCTCCCCCTATTTTTTGGAGGGATCAATCTCTAAAACAATAGTGTTCTGTACGGTAAAAGTACGAACGCTCCGTGCCAACTTTTACAAACATCGGTAGATGCGTTCAAAAGTTATCGTGAGACATAGCCCAAACAGACAGACAGAAAATGCCAAACGGTCGAGTCAAAACTGAGAACTCGCTTCTTCGTTCAATAAAATAACACAAAATGAAATTCCGCTTTCTATTATATTGCGAGTACAATCAAAGAAAGTGTCGTATTCCACACTCTTTATTATAAAAATACGAACGTTAATACATTATTCAGCAAACGTCGAGTTATTTTCACAACGGGCAAGGGCACATAAGTTCAGCGTTTAATTAAAAAGAGACAAAGTGAAATTAAAAAGAAAAATAATAAACAACAACAGCGTGAGAAAGGACGAGCGTAAGAATGCACACACACTGGCATTTTGCTTGCGCACACTGTAGCGAAGGAATATTTGGGATGCATCGTTTGACACAATCGTATTCGGGCGGAAATTAACATGCCTTGCATACTGCACGGTCCGCGCCTTATCTCATCTCCAGCGTTAACGTTTTTCCGCTTTTTTGTGTTAGCCAGGTGTATGCGCGCTCGGAGCTGCCAATTAGCGTGCTCTACTGTCGCGCCTCCTTTGCCTCGCGACGGAACTTTGACAAAAACTGAATTACCTTGCTTGTTTAGCAAAACGTGTTTACGGTTTCAGTACACAGTTTTAAATTAATATCAAAAGTGTGGCACTCAGTGCATAAAAGAATTCCCCGTTTTGAATATATGAAATAATATGATATGAAATTTCATTTATATTTGTTTTACGCGAATCAAAGACACCGCCGTTTTAAAATATTATAAAAGATACGTTACGTAATCACAATAAATTTAATATTTCAGTATTTACAAAACATTTACGTTATACCTGGATACATATTTCAAAATTGTGCAATTTTCATCACCAAAAAACAAAAAATTTGTAACCCAATACATGAATAACTATTATTTGCAATGATTAAAAATGATTAATAATGACTGAAGAGACCAAATTAGAAACGGATCCGAGTTCTAGTAATGAGCATTATATTCGAAATATACCTGGCACTAGGTAGTCACGGCTATGCAAGAAACAAATAACTAACATTTAATGCCCATCATGTGATGAGTCAAGTAGTAAATGATGGATAATGAGGTGCAAATAACACAAAGTGTGATTATCCTGCCCTATAAATGTTATTTATAAAGAAAAGATTTCCTTAAGGTCCCCTTTAAGGATAAAGGGATTCTTATTTATTTATGAATCTTCCATCACTGCGACTTATATAACTGTATATAAGGTAGGAGGAGCTCCAAGCTGAGACAATTGAGAGTTGTTATGGTGTCTGGGGGCGGGTACGTACACTCGCTCTCGCCAAATCCTTCACTACTTATTATCTATTTTCTTAGTTTCGTAAACAATAAGCTCAGAGTTTGTACTGACCCGTATGGGCTATTATCCGTGTTGACCATCATCATCATCATATTGTACTGCTGTGCCGAGAAGCTAAAAATATGCGCGGTAAAGTGGCGCTTCTCACGCGTTGGATGAACGCCAGGTTTACACAATGCTCTCGATCCTTCCAGACGTTTGTCGATTATTCTGCCGACATCCAGGTCAGTCTTGTCCCGTATTACACCTCACAGGCGAAGTAGAAAACCACAGTTTCCATAGCAGCCAGTAAGTTTTTGAATTAGCGAGTTTTAGTTTACTGTGCATTATGGGAGTTGTGGAGTTTTTTTGAGTGTAAAGTGATTGCTGTGAACTTTTGTGTGCGACATCTATAGTTGGTGACTTGTATTATTTCTTGGATTTCGTTGACCATGACGTGTCCGTTTCTTAACTAAATATAATTATTTGACTACGATAGCGTTAATTAGGTGGTATTTATTGTTTACTATTGTTGTGTGTGTTGGACGTTCGTGAACTTGAAGAACTGTAGTCCTATAGGCTTAAGTGTTTCTTTGTTGTTTTGTTTATGTAAACTGTAATTAAAGCTATAACTCTATCTTGTGACAGGGACCCAGAAACAACCACGAGTACTCGTTTCTTCTCCAAGCTTGAACTTTCTACATATCACATCTACATTGTACGTCATCAAGGATCTTCAATCTTCTTTCTTATTTCATTAAAACGTCGTTTTCGTAAGCCGGATATCCTCACGATATCTCCAATCCAGTTTTCGTTAATCCTTCTTATAACTTCTACAAGTTGTGTGCCCTCTTTGGTACTTCTGATAACTTCTTTACTGTTTATTTTATTGTACGCGAATGTGGTGATACTGTCTGTAATGGTTTTTTAAAGTTCTTTAATTATTTACTTTTTTGTCTACAACTATTCAGATAATAGGTTGGTTGTTCTACCCCTTACTATTTGATCCCACCAAATTTGATTTTAAATTTATATATAATACGTTGTATTAGTAATAACTGTGGTTACATTCCTGGTGGCAATTTAAAATCATTTCCTCGCCTATGAATCCGTGGAGCCGGCACTAGCCTTCTTCTCTATTCACTGGCATGAGATAAAACGTCAGAAAGGAGAAAAGAGATGAACTAGATAGAAGAAGGTAACGAAGAAGTTCAATTGCTTATAAATTTTTACCTAAAGTAAAGAAAACGGTATTATGAATATTTAAACAGTATTTTGTATGAATAAGTCTGTGTTAACTTACGATTTTTAGATTAATTCTCAATTAATAAGAATTTAGATTAATTTTAAGATAAATTAAGTAATTTCAGGTTAATAATCTTGGTGTTAACCTACTGATATAGGCTATACGTCATCTTGTTTGTCTCATGCAAACTAGACTAACTTTAATGATACATACATATTGCGTGATAGGCCTACATAGTTGGGTATATTTAAATCCTGACATGCATATTGTAACGTCACAGAACGTTCCATAAAGGAAATCATTTACATAGCAATTTATCATAAGAGGAAAGTGAGGTGAACAGTATCGAACCCAAGTAGTCCTAAAAAATTGTGTAATATTGTCTAATAATTATTACTACTGACATGAAAAACGACCAGACTGTGACTAAGACACAAACCCCATATATATTATTAAAGTGAATAACAGTGAAAAAACCATTATATTATGAGAGAGACAAATAATATCAGGATCAACCAAAATGAAGTCATTAATTATTGAGTTTAGTAACTTTGAATAGAGTATAAAGAACTATTTATTGTGAACGAATGGACATGATCCATTATTATATTATGTAATGTAAATAAAATAAATGTATTAAATGACTTAAATACATTATTAGAAAGAATCTAAGTTAAAATAAAAATTATATAATTGTTATGAAAAAAAAATATTAATGTGTTGGATTTGAGACCAAACACTCAGATTTCATGTAAAAATTAATTATTATCAAATTGAAATAAAAACTATATGTAACTGTCGAGCAGACAGAAATGAACAATTTATCTTAGATAAAGAAAGCTGTCAAATGAATAAAAGTCAGTCAAAATAGCCAAAAACAGTATTAACTAAAAACATGTGGTAGGCATATAATATTGTATGATTTATGGATTTAATGTTGCCAAAATGCAACCAAATTGCATTAGAAAGTTGAAATATAATATAAAGCGACTATACTAATATATTTGACTAACTTTAACATTGTAATAGTCAAGTTAGCAAAATATTTACCTATACCATGTATGGCTGGAGCCAATCAACCAGTACAAAAAATAGTCATATCTGGCTAAATATTTACAAAATGTTGGCAAAAATTAAAGAGAATAGTACAATACTTCAGTATACCTTTAAAAACGAACAAACTCAGTTGAAAATAAGATCAATTATAAAAGAATTTAACTTATAAGAGTGAGATTTGTCACACTATGAAAAAGGACATCTCAAGACCAACCAATATGATGCTATGTTATCCTGTAATAAAGATAATATGTGTAAAGAGTAACCAGGTATCACAAAAGACAGACAATATAATAAACTCTGAGTGTACACTAGTGAAATACTACACATGTTAAAGAAAGAGACTAATTATTGTGTTATAACATTGACAACAACCTAGGCCATGGGCATGAGCCAGGTAAAATTGAAATTATCTGTGTATTATATATGTTAAAATTTGTTTGTTTTGTTATAGGAAGATAGTAATATTATGTATTCATGTTATGGAAGAAACATAATAGTTTCACAACAATTTTTTGTTCTAAAAAATTGAATTTCAATGACAACAACCCAAGGTGAGAGTTGTATATTGTGTTACTTATTAGAGTTAATTTATTTAAAAACCAATCATAATTAGTATCACTAGATTCAGTTGAAAACAGAGAATCTAAATGTAATAATGGCATGCAAATTGTGAGTACTAATGTAAAACTGTTTGATAAATACCAGAGTAATTTTTGAAATATCCTTAGTATGAAGTATAAGAAATTTGTTCTAAAAGCTTCGACGGAAGTTAAATTTGTTCCATGATGTTCCATTTCTTTATTCTCGAACAATCTAGAAGGAATTTTTACACAAATATACCGGAAGTCAATGAAAACAATCAGCCTGAATTAGTATAAAAGAGAGACCAAATTCGACCCAAAAACACTTGAAGCTTGAACTCCAGAACAGATGCATCACCCACGACACTGATCAACGCAGCTAAGGCGAAACCGAGAGGCGAGAAATCGACACAAGACCCGAAGAAAGGCTTTTCCCGTACATTGACAAACAGACTGACATAACCTCTACAAGAATCTACGCCAATGTATTGCTGAAATAGAGCAGCAACACGGCAAATTTTAATAGAAATCACGCAGCCAGAACGTCAACGGCCCAGGAGGGACCAAAACTTTAAATAGAGAACCAATTCTGCTGTGTTCGCAAAGACAAACTAACTTGACAATAACCCCCTTAACGTAAACATACAAACACAAAGCCTTTCTCTCGACTACATGGGAATCAGCGCTGTGACGGCCAATTTGGTAACCAACGCGGAGCAGCTGATTTGTAACGGCGGGGTTTGAACGAAAATCTACTGCCAAACTGTTTCACAAAAAGTGCGGAAATTGTAAATGATCGCAATTTTGACTTAAAATAGATTCAGTGCACACATGAAGAGGCGAGATTGAAAAACTACCCGAGAGGAGTGTCCAGTGCGAGATTAATTAACCATTGGAACGTGAGTTATCAAAATTAAAGTCATTTTTTTACCTGGTTACATTTTATCACAGAGTTGTACTACACATGCCACACACACCTTCAAATCACTTAATTTTTCTTGTAAGGCATCTTATTGATATGTCTTGGTAGTTCAAAGGAGTCACGTCCTGAGAGTAAAGATTTTTTCACGTATTAAACTCATGATTTTCAACTGAGTAAAAAATTGAAAATACTAGCCGATACTTGATTGGATAAATAAAATTGTCAATAACAATAATAATAACTTATGAATTTTTTCTTTTGTAACTCTGCAATTTTATAATTTTTTTTATGAATGTTAGTCCTTCAGACGATTTGTTTGTTTTTGAAGAATCATTAAACTTACCTTATTTTTTCAAGCTAAACTGACTTGTTTATATTTTTTCATAGAAGTAAGATTTAAAAATTTTAATTTCTTTAATAATCACATTTCTTTCTTGGAACAAACGATTCCAAGTGGCGCCCACAAAAAACATAGTATTAAGTTGTGTTACAGGACTACATCACCGCAGAGGATCCAGTCAACAGTAAGTAACAAAAAGTGCGCGGAGGTAACGCCCGACATCATACAACACGAACAACACTATTACACTTTTTCTATTTGTTATAAATTGACGACTCCGACGTGAGGTTGTTGAAGAAAGCGATAGAGAGAGATATACGTAAGTAAGGTTATAAATTGGCAGCCCAACTAGTGAGGCTTGAAAAAGACGGAACAAGCCCGGCAACTACCAACAGATCAAAATGCCGCAACCTAAGGGAAAAAAGGCGAAGAAGAATGTGGAACCCGAGTTAAGTGTGGAAGACGGAGAGGCAGTACAAATGGAGGAAACGGAATTAGAACCGCCCACACTAGAAATGGAAAAACCAGTACAAACGGCAGATGAAATAGAGGAACAAACGGGAGAAGAACACATACAAATGGTAGAACAAACAGAGAAACCCGAACCAGAAAAAATAGCGAGCGTTGACATGAATGCAATAATGGTGATGCTCCTAGGAATGAAGGAGGAGAATAATAAAAATAGACAGGAAGACAAGGCGGAAATAAAAGGCAGTATAGAATCCCTGAAGGAGGAGAGTAATAAAAATAGACGGGAAGATAAGGAGGAAATAATAAAATCCTTGAAGGAGGATATGAACTAATACTAAAAACTAAAAAAGTAATGAACAAATGTTCCAAAGAATGAAAGAAAATATGAACAGAAATAAGGAGAAATTAGACAAAAACATTGAATCTTTAAGGAAGAATATAACCGAGAAAATAGATGACAATGGGAAAAAACTGGAGATATTTCAGGAGGAGAATAAAAAAAGTATAGAGTCCCTGAAAAAATAAATTAGCATAAAGTACGAAACAGTAAACAAAACGATCAATGATAATAAAATCGATAGTGACAGGAAGGTCGAAAACATGGAGAAACAGTTGGAAAGGTTACAGGAGGGAAACAATACACGTTTCGAAAATATAAAGGAACAAACAGTAGAGACCAAACAAGATGTTAGAAATCTCGAAAACAAGGTAAGGCAGAACCAAGACGCCATCATGCAGGAGGTGGGAGAAGTCCAGAAAGACGTTAGCGAGAGGATGCAGAGAACATATGACATCGCTAACAGGCTGGACGAACAAATAAAAACTAACAAAAATAGCATACTGGAAATAGACCAGAGAGAGAAAAACCTGCAGGAAAGATTAGAGGCGCTGAGAGACACACCTATATTAAATACTCATACGTGTCATGGTGAAAACAGGGAAGTAATCAACTTCCAAAACTATCGACGAAACCCAATGGAATTTTTAGAGAGAATGGAGGAGTTTATTGGGAGAAATAGAGAAACAAGGTGGGACAGGATAAGGGAGATGCTTGACGAGACGTTTAAAAACACTAGGGATAACTGGTGGATAGCGGTACGACCCGAAATCACGAATTTAGCCGAGTTTAAACGCCAGTTCAAGGAGAAGTATTGGTCGGAGACTGCACAAAACAGGGTAAGAATGGACATATTCTATGGGAAATACGACGCGTCCAATGGACAGTCCCCGACGTCTTATTTCCTAGGAAAGGTATGTTTAGCACGGAAGTTGATACCGCCGATCCCAGAAGAATGTTTGGTAAGGCAGTTAGCTGGACATTACAGTCATGGTATCAAAGATGTCCAATTATACCAACAGCTCAGTAAAATAGCCGATCTGGCCAAATTATTAGAAAATTGTGAATCCACTGGAAGGTTCCAGGATTACCAACCCCCCAATCTTAAGGTAGAATACAATAGCAACAATAACGGACCAAACCGGAATGGAGGTGGAAACGGTAACAACCTAAACACAAATAATCAGAACAATAATACCCCACCAAATGGCCGAAGTAATAACACTCAGGGTCCAAATAACCGCAACTATACGGGACCAAATAGAGGTAATTACCCCGAGAATAATTACGGTAGGAACTTCCACCAGGGAAACAGTTATCGCGGGAATAACTATAGGGGAAATAATTATGGTCAACGTAATGGTTATCGTAACGGGGGAAACCAAGGAGGAGGCGATAGGAGAAACCAAAATGAATATAGACCCCAGGTAAACTATACAATGGCCAATAACCGACGGCCATATCCAATCAATGTACCCACTTACATGTTTTACCCACAACAGGCACCAGGTAGCCAGTGCAATACGACGAATAGCCAACCTATTAATGGTAATCCCGAGGTCAGGCAGGAAACACAGACGGGTCAGCAACCCAATGTTCCGGGAGACCGGGCCAATGAGACCGTGGCTCATTTAAACTAAACGCGGCAGTGGAAAAGGAAAACCGCCCTTCACTGAACCAATATTATGGGGTGACTAGTTACGAACATAGACAGGACAAAGACGGGACTATGATATTAAGAATAAATAATTATCTTAAGGATATTAGAGAGGAGTTATTAGAAGAGGGTGACAATATCGTTAAAAATAGTAACCAAGGGAATAATAGTATCGTGCAGATCAAAGTAAATATCAATGGCATAGAAGCAATATTACTCATTGACACGGGGTCAAATGTATCACTTATCGATAGTGTAGAGTTAGAGCGGATCAAACAAAACAGTAATTTACCAATACCCACTCTGCCTATAAATAAAATCATTCTAGTCGGAGCAACGGGGAGGCAAAATAAATCAATAAAGAAACAGGTGTCATTAGAGATGACTAGTAATGGGGTAACGATACCAATAGGGTTAGTAGTGGCGAATAATTTACCCATGAGTAAACAATAAGGCTGCGATATACTTAGGCCATACAATGCAGTAATAGATTTGGAAGGTAAGGTGATAACTTTAAAAACTAACAAGGGAATTTGGACCAATAATTTAATCGATGTCCAAGGAAATGGTACAGACAACACACCTTATCAAGCGATAGTGAACCATTATTATTGTGCCGATCGTCCAATAAACATGCCTTTATATCAGGAGGAAAACCCAGAGTTGTGGTTAGAAAAATTAGAAGAAATACGGGATTTCCAAAGGACGAAAGCAAGGGGCCTGATCAGCGAAACACAGGCGGAACAATTAATCAAGGTATACAACAAATATAAACACATATTCTCGAACGCTCCAGGTAAAGCCAGAGATTATCAATGCACCATAAAATGCAAAACTCCGGTGGAATTTAACAGGAAATTGTACCCGATCGCCTACTCGCTAAAGAACGAAGTCAGGGAAGAATTGAACAGAATGATAGAGGACGACATAATCGAGTATAGTCATTCGCCCTTTACCAGCCCAATCATAGCTGTGCCAAAAAAGAACGGAAAGGTACGTATATATCTCGATGCCCAATTATACCAACAGCTCAGTAAAATAGCCGATCTGGCCAAATTATTAGAAAATTGTGAATCCACGGGAAGGTTCCAGGATTACCAACCCCCCAATCTTAAAGTAGAATACAATAGCAACAATAACGGACCAAACCGGAATGGAGGTGGAAACGGTAACAACCTAAACACAAATAATCAGAACAATAATACCCCACCAAATGGCCGAAGTAATAACACTCAGGGTCCAAATAACCGCAACTATACGGGACCAAATAGAGGTAATTACCCCGAGAATAATTACGGTAGGAACTTCCACCAGGGAAACAGTTATCGCGGGAATAACTATAGGGGAAATAATTATGGTCAACGTAATGGTTATCGTAACGGGGGAAACCAAGGAGGAGGCGATAGGAGAAACCAAAATGAATATAGACCCCAGGTAAACTATACAATGGCCAATAACCGACGGCCATATCCAATCAATGTACCCACTTACATGTTTTACCCACAACAGGCACCAGGTAGCCAGTGCAATACGACGAATAGCCAACCTATTAATGGTAATCCCGAGGTCAGGCAGGAAACACAGACGGGTCAGCAACCCAATGTTCCGGGAGACCGGGCCAATGAGACCGTGGCTCATTTAAACTAAACGCGGCAGTGGAAAAGGAAAACCGCCCTTCACTGAACCAATATTATGGGGTGACTAGTTACGAACATAGACAGGACAAAGACGGGACTATGATATTAAGAATAAATAATTATCTTAAGGATATTAGAGAGGAGTTATTAGAAGAGGGTGACAATATCGTTAAAAATAGTAACCAAGGGAATAATAGTATCGTGCAGATCAAAGCAAATATCGATGGCATAGAAGCAATATTACTCATTGACACGGGGTCAAATGTATCACTTATCGATAGTGTAGAGTTAGAGCGGATCAAACAAAACAGTAATTTACCAATACCCACTCTGCCTATAAATAACATCATTCTAGTCGGAGCAACGTGGAGGCAAAATAAATCAATAAAGAAACAGGTGTCATTAGAGATGACTAGTAATGGGGTAACGATACCAATAGGGTTATTAGTGGCGAATAATTTACCCATGAGTAAACAATAAGGCTGCGATATACTTAGGCCATACAATGCAGTAATAGATTTGGAAGGTAAGGTGATAACTTTAAAAACTAACAAGGGAATTTGGACCAATAATTTAATCGATGTCCAAGGAAATGGTACAGGCAACACACCTTATCAAGCGATAGTGAACCATTATTATTGTGCCGATCGTCCAATAAACATGCCTTTATATCAGGAGGAAAACCCAGAGTTGTGGTTAGAAAAATTAGAAGAAATACGGGATTTCCAAAGGACGAAAGCAAGGGGCCTGATCAGCGAAACACAGGCGGAACAATTAATCAAGGTATACAACAAATATAAACACATATTCTCGAACGCTCCAGGTAAAGCCAGAGATTATCAATGCACCATAAAATGCAAAACTCCGGTGGAATTTAACAGGAAATTGTACCCGATCGCCTACTCGCTAAAGAACGAAGTCAGGGAAGAATTGAACAGAATGATAGAGGACGACATAATCGAGTATAGTCAGAACGGAAAGGTACGTATATATCTCGATGCTAGGGAGATCAACAAAATGATTGTTAACGACCGCACATCACCTGGGGAGATAGAGGAGATATTGAAAAAGTTTCACGGAACAAAGTATATAAGCTCATGGGATACCGTATGCGGTTACTGGCAGGTAGAACTCCACCCTGATAGTAGGAAATATATGGCGTTCATATTCGAGGGCAGAAACTATCAGTTTAAGCTGTTACCCTTTGGTTTAATAAATTCTGTGGCGGTGTTTGTAAAGATAATGGACAGAATATTGGGGCAGGAAGTGCTGAAGTTTACGACAGTATATGTCGACGACCTACTGGTAACTTCAGCGAATTGGGACGACCATTGTAATAGGGTTGAACAGGTGTTAGAGAAACTATCAGAGAATAATATCACCCTCAAATTAGACAAGTCCCAATTCATTGCAAATGAGGTGAAATTTTTAGGCTTTAATTTAACAGAACAAGGGATTACTCCATCCAAAGAGAAGGTAGAGGCCATACAGAAATTCCCCACACCAAAGAACAGGAAACAGCTGCAGTCATTTTTAGGAATCTGTAACTATTACAGAAAGTTTCGGTCCAATTACTCAGAACTAACTGCCAGGTTCCAAAAGCAGTTATCAGCTAAAGACAAATGGACTTGGGGACCAGAGCAAGATGGAGTGCTCAATCTCATAAAGGAAAAGTTTTTAGAAACAGTAATGTTGCATCATCCCGACTTTACGAAACCATTTTTTCTAAACTGCGATGCCAGTAACGTGAGTTTAGGTGCAGCCCTATATCAAGAAGATCAGGACGGTAACCATTTAGTAATTAGCTTCGCTAGCCGCGTGCTGAACAGTTGCGAACGAAACTACAATACTACCGAAAAAGAATTGTTGAGTGTAGTTTTCGCATGCGGTAAATTTAGGACATATATATTAGGGTACCCCATAACAGTTAGAAGCGACCACAAATCTATATCATTTTTAAAGCATTGTAAGCTGAACCACGGAAGGCTGACGAGATGGGTTTTGGCCTTGCAAGAATATAATATCACATGGGAATATATACCCGGCAAACAGAACGTAGCAGCCGACGTCCTATCTCGCGTCAATATACCAGACCAAACCTTCTACGGCGAAAAGGAACAATTAGCAAAGGTTTACCACATTATTAAGAGCAGGGAAGATTTAAAAAATATTAAAAAAAATATAAAGTCACAACAAGAGGCCGATCCAAAATTAGGAGATATAGAAAAAGGGTACAGGAAGGCGATGAGGTCATAAATAGATATTACTGTATACACAACGACACTTTGTTTATAAGGAATACCCCGCACCAAGAGAATTGGAAATTAGTAATTCCACCAGCGATAGAGAGACCGCTAATAATTGACTATCACGATAGGTACGGACATATGGGTGCCCTCAAAGTAAGGAAGGCATTGGAAGAGCAAACATACATCAAAGGGATGAATAAGAAGGTGCAACTGGCGATACGGTCGTGCGATATTTGTCAAAAAGTAAAGTGTGATAACGAGAGAAAAGATGGGGTCATGATACCAATAACATCCACCGAAAAATTGGAAAAGGTATTTCTCGATATCTGTGGACCATTTCCACGCAGCGGTGGGAAACACCGATATAAATTTATCGTAATCATCTTCGACCACTTTAGCAAATACACCAAGCTATACCCAATAACTAGGGCAACGACCAGGAAGATAATAGACATCATAATAGAGCGATATATAATGGAGGTAGGCCGACCGTATTCTATAATTACGGACCACGGTACCCAGTTTAGGGGAAAACTTTGGAAGGAAAACCTGGGAGAACACGGAATAAAAACGTACAAGACGTCTGTATATCACCCGAATAGTAACCCAGCCGAGAGAGTGTTAAGGGAGGTAGGACGGTTACTGAGAACATACTGCCATAACGAACAGAAAAGATGGCATGAATACGTAGCATCAACCGAGGATTTTCTCAATTTCTCATATCACAATACCATCGAGGTGTCGCCATACACAGTTATGTTCGAAAGACCCCCACCACGAGAGATAAAAGAGATTATTAATTTTCCAGACGAACCCACATGCCAATTTGAAAGAACCAAATTTTATAACAAGGTGTTAGAAAAAACGGAACAGCAGCGGAAAAAGTATGTCAAATCACAGCCCAAGGCAATTAAATATGAGGTAGGAGAAAAGGTGTTAGTTAAAAATAGAGAATTGCCCAGTGCTATACAAAGCATAACGAGGAAATTGCTACTCTTATATACAGGACCTTTCACGATCACCAGAGACAATAAAAACAATACCTACGAGGTGACTGACACGGTTAGTAACAAAGTAAAAGGTACGTATAACCAAACATCATTGAAAAAGTACCATGACCAAAAACCCAAGTCAAATACAGCATCATTGAGAATGTACCTTGACTAAACATGTTAACGTGAATTTTTTAACTTACCCATAATTAGAAAGGAGGTAGAGATTATTAAATACATATAAATATTATTATATGATTATTATTAATAAATATTACGAGATGGACACATTCCACCATAGGCAAGATTTATTTCCAATAGCCAAGTCAACGTATATTTACCAGCTTACCCGTACTTAGAGAAGGAGAGAGATTATTATTAATAATTATTACGAGATGGACACATTCCACCGTAGGCAAGATTTATTTCCAATAGCCAAGTCAACGTATATTTACCAACTTACCCGTACTTAGTAAAGGAGGAAAAAAGGAGAAATACTGTCATATATTTGATACTAAATGGAAATGATAAATGAAAAAAAAAAGGGAAAACAGTGAGTTACATAAGGAGGTAATGATGAATATAAATATAGCTATTAACATTGAATGATTTTAAAAGGTAATTTTACCTGCGGAGAACGATATATTAATAAAATTGCGAATTAATCAGAAGAGTTTAAGAAAGGGAATTTATGTGTAGGAGCCTATGATCTTTGAATATTATATTTTGTTTATTATTATTATTTGTTGCGAAGGTGCAATTATTATTTTCTGGACAGGGATGTATTGCCTCTGATTTCAGTAGTTATAGATAGGGAAGGGCTGAGAATGTATGCCATAGCGAGCCACTCTGACTCCCAACCCTCTATGAAAGTTAGGGAATTGATAGGGAATTATATCAAAGATTAATTAATTAACATCAAGGTAAAAAGGAAAGGAATAGGTGATACGACAAAGAACGAAATAGGAATATTGAGTTGGATTAATATATTAAAGGAGTAGTACAGGAATTTAATTATAAGATAAAAGAATGAAATAATATCAGGATCAACCAAAATGAAGTCATTAATTATTGAGTTTAGTAACTTTGAATAGAGTATAAAGATCTATTTATTGTGAATGAATGGACATGATCCATTATTATATTATGTAATGTAAATAAAATAAATGTATTAAATGACTTAAATACATTATTAGAAAGAATCTAAGTTAAAATAAAAATTATATAATTGTTATGAAAAAAAAATATTAATGTGTTGGATTTGAGACCAAACACTCAGATTTCATGTAAAAATTAATTATTATCAAATTGAAATAAAAACTATATGTAACTGTCGGGCAGACAAAAATGAAGAATTTATCTTAGATAAATAAAGCTGTCAAATGAATAAAAGTCAGTCAAAATAGCCAAAAACAGTATTAACTAAAAACATGTGGTAGGCATATAATATTGTATGATTTATGGATTTAATGTTGCCAAAATGCAACCAAATTGCATTAGAAAGTTGAAATATAATATAAAGCGACTATACTAATATATTTGACTAACTTTAACATTGTAATAGTCAAGTTAGCAAAATATTTACCTATACCATGTATGGCTGGAGCCAATCAACCAGTACAAAAAATAGTCATATCTGGCTAAATATTTACAAAATGTTGGCAAAAATTAAAGAGAATAGTACAATACTTCAGTATACCTTTACAAACGAACAAACTCAGTTGAAAATAAGATCAATTATAAAAGAATTTAACTTATAAGAGTGAGATTTGTCACACTATGAAAAAGGACATCTCAAGACCAACCAATATGATGCTATGTTATCCTGTAATAAAGATAATATGTGTAAAGAGTAACCAGGTATCACAAAAGACAGACAATATAATAAACTCTGAGTGTACACTAGTGAAATACTACACATGTTAAAGAAAGAGACTAATTATTGTGTTATAACATTGACAACAACCTAGGCCATGGGCATGAGCCAGGTAAAATTGAAATTATCTGTGTATTATATATGTTAAAATTTGTTTGTTTTGTTATAGGAAGATAGTAATATTATGTATTCATGTTATGGAAGAAACATAATAGTTTCACAACAATTTTTTGTTCTAAAAAATTGAATTTCAATGACAACAACCCAAGGTGAGAGTTGTATATTGTGTTACTTATTAGAGTTAATTTATTTAAAAACCAATCATAATTAGTATCACTAGATTCAGTTGAAAACAGAGAATCTAAATGTAATAATGGCATGCAAATTGTGAGTACTAATGTAAAACTGTTTGATAAATACCAGAGTAATTTTTGAAATATCCTTAGTATGAAGAATAAGAAATTTGTTCTAAAAGCTTCGACGGAAGTTAAATTTGTTCCATGATGTTCCATTTCTTTATTCTCGAACAATCTAGAAGGAATTTTTACACAAATATACCGGAAGTCAATGAAAACAATCAGCCTGAATTAGTATAAAAGAGAGACCAAATTCGACCCAAAAACACTTGAAGCTTGAACTCCAGAACAGATGCATCACCCACGACACTGATCAACGCAGCTAAGGCGAAACCGAGAGGCGAGAAATCGACACAAGACCCGAAGAAAGGCTTTTCCCGTACATTGACAAACAGACTGACATAACCTCTACAAGAATCTACGCCAATGTATTGCTGAAATAGAGCAGCAACACGGCAAATTTTAATAGAAATCACGCAGCCAGAACGTCAACGGCCCAGGAGGGACCAAAACTTTAAATAGAGAACCAATTCTGCTGTGTTCGCAAAGACAAACTAACTTGACAATAACCCCCTTAACGTAAACATACAAACACAAAGCCTTTCTCTCGACTACATGGGAATCAGCGCTGTGACGGCCAATTTGGTAACCAACGCGGAGCAGCTGATTTGTAACGGCGGGGTTTGAACGAAAATCTACTGCCAAACTGTTTCACAAAAAGTGCGGAAATTGTAAATGATCGCAATTTTGACTTAAAATAGATTCAGTGCACACATGAAGAGGCGAGATTGAAAAACTACCCGAGAGGAGTGTCCAGTGCGAGATTAATTAACCATTGGAACGTGAGTTATCAAAATTAAAGTCATTTTTTTACCTGGTTACATTTTATCACACAGTTGTACTACACATGCCACACACACCTTCAAATCACTTAATTTTTCTTGTAAGGCATCTTATTGATATGTCTTGGTAGTTCAAAGGAGTTACGTCCTGAGAGTAAAGATTTTTTCACGTATTAAACTCATGATTTTCAACTGAGTAAAAAATTGAAAATACTAGCCGATACTTGATTGGATAAATAAAATTGTCAATAACAATAATAATAACTTATGAATTTTTTCTTTTGTAACTCTGCAATTTTATAATTTTTTTTATGAATGTTAGTCCTTCAGACGATTTGTTTGTTTTTGAAGAATCATTAAACTTACCTTATTTTTTCAAGCTAAACTGACTTGTTTATATTTTTTCATAGAAGTAAGATTTAAAAATTTTAATTTCTTTAATAATCACATTTCTTTCTTGGAACAAACGATTCCAAGTGGCGCCCACAAAAATCATAGTATTAAGTTGTGTTACAGGACTACATCACCGCAGAGGATCCAGTCAACAGTAAGTAACAAAAAGTGCGCGGAGGTAACGCCCGACATCATACAACACGAACAACACTATTACACTTTTTCTATTTGTTATAAATTGACGACTCCGACGTGAGGTTGTTGAAGAAAGCGATAGAGAGAGATATACGTAAGTAAGGTTATAAATTGGCAGCCCAACTAGTGAGGCTTGAAAAAGACGGAACAAGCCCGGCAACTACCAACAGATCAAAATGCCGCAACCTAAGGGAAAAAAGGCGAAGAAGAATGTGGACCCGAGTTAAGTGTGGAAGGCGGAGAGGCAGTACAAATGGAGGAAACGGAATTAGAACCGCCCACACTAGAAATGGAAAAACCAGTACAAACGGCAGATGAAATAGAGGAACAAACGGGAGAAGAACACATACAAATGGTAGAACAAACAGAGAAACCCGAACCAGAAAAAATAGCGAGCGTTGACATGAATGCAATAATGGTGATGCTCCTAGGAATGAAGGAGGAGAATAATAAAAATAGACAGGAAGACAAGGCGGAAATAAAAGGCAGTATAGAATCCCTGAAGGAGGAGAGTAATAAAAATAGACGGGAAGATAAGGAGGAAATAATAAAATCCTTGAAGGAGGATATGAACTAATACTAAAAACTAAAAAAGTAATGAACAAATGTTCCAAAGAATGGAAGAAAATATGAACAGAAATAAGGAGAAATTAGACAAAAACATTGAATATTTAAGGAAGAATATAACCGAGAAAATAGATGACAATGGGAAAAAACTGGAGATATTTCAGGAGGAGAATAAAAAAAGTATAGAGTCCCTGAAAAAATAAATTAGCATAAAGTACGAAACAGTAAACAAAACGATCAATGATAATAAAATCGATAGTGACAGGAAGGTCGAAAACATGGAGAAACAGTTGGAAAGGTTACAGGAGGGAAACAATACACGTTTCGAAAATATAGAGGAACAAACAGTAGAGACCAAACAAGATGTTAGAAATCTCGAAAACAAGGTAAGGCAGAACCAAGACGCCATCATGCAGGAGGTGGGAGAAGTCCAGAAAGACGTTAGCGAGAGGATGCAGAGAACATATGACATCGCTAACAGGCTGGACGAACAAATAAAAACTAACAAAAATAGCATACTGGAAATAGACCAGAGAGAGAAAAACCTGCAGGAAAGATTAGAGGCGCTGAGAGACACACCTATATTAAATACTCATACGTGTCATGGTGAAAACAGGGAAGTAATCAACTTCCAAAACTATCGACGAAACCCAATGGAATTTTTAGAGAGAATGGAGGAGTTTATTGGGAGAAATAGAGAAACAAGGTGGGACAGGATAAGGGAGATGCTTGACGAGACGTTTAAAAACACTAGGGATAACTGGTGGATAGCGGTACGACCCGAAATCACGAATTTAGCCGAGTTTAAACGCCAGTTCAAGGAGAAGTATTGGTCGGAGACTGCACAAAACAGGGTAAGAATGGACATATTCTATGGGAAATACGACGCGTCCAATGGACAGTCCCCGACGTCTTATTTCCTAGGAAAGGTATGTTTAGCACGGAAGTTGATACCGCCGATCCCAGAAGAATGTTTGGTAAGGCAGTTAGCTGGACATTACAGTCATGGTATCAAAGATGTCCAATTATACCAACAGCTCAGTAAAATAGCCGATCTGGCCAAATTATTAGAAAATTGTGAATCCACTGGAAGGTTCCAGGATTACCAACCCCCCAATCTTAAGGTAGAATACAATAGCAACAATAACGGACCAAACCGGAATGGAGGTGGAAACGGTAACAACCTAAACACAAATAATCAGAACAATAATACCCCACCAAATGGCCGAAGTAATAACACTCAGGGTCCAAATAACCGCAACTATACGGGACCAAATAGAGGTAATTACCCCGAGAATAATTACGGTAGGAACTTCCACCACGGAAACAGTTATCGCGGGAATAACTATAGGGGAAATAATTATGGTCAACGTAATGGTTATCGTAACGGGGGAAACGAAGGAGGAGGCGATAGGAGAAACCAAAATGAATATAGACCCCAGGTAAACTATACAATGGCCAATAACCGACGGCCATATCCACCCAATGTACCCACTTACATGTTTTACCCACAACAGGCACCAGGTAGCCAGTGCAATACGACGAATAGCCAACCTATTAATGGTAATCCCGAGGTCAGGCAGGAAACACAGACGGGTCAGCAACCCAATGTTCCGGGAGACCGGGCCAATGAGACCGTGGCTCATTTAAACTAAACGCGGCAGTGGAAAAGGAAAACCGCCCTTCACTGAACCAATATTATGGGGTGACTAGTTACGAACATAGACAGGACAAAGACGGGACTATGATATTAAGAATAAATAATTATCTTAAGGATATTAGAGAGGAGTTATTAGAAGAGGGTGACAATATCGTTAAAAATAGTAACCAAGGGAATAATAGTATCGTGCAGATCAAAGCAAATATCAATGGCATAGAAGCAATATTACTCATTGACATGGGGTCAAATGTATCACTTATCGATAGTGTAGAGTTAGAGCGGATCAAACAAAACAGTAATTTACCAATACCCACTCTGCCTATAAATAACATCATTCTAGTCGGAGCAACGGGGAGGCAAAATAAATCAATAAAGAAACAGGTGTCATTAGAGATGACTAGTAATGGGGTAACGATACCAATAGGGTTATTAGTGGCGAATAATTTACCCATGAGTATCCTAATAGGCTGCGATATACTTAGGCCATACAATGCAGTAATAGATTTGGAAGGTAAGGTGATAACTTTAAAAACTAACAAGGGAATTTGGACCAATAATTTAATCGATGTCCAAGGAAATGGTACAGACAACACACCTTATCAAGCGATAGTGAACCATTATTATTGTGCCGATCGTCCAATAAACATGCCTTTATATCAGGAGGAAAACCCAGAGTTGTGGTTAGAAAAATTAGAAGAAATACGGGATTTCCAAAGGACGAAAGCAAGGGGCCTGATCAGCGAAACACAGGCGGAACAATTAATCAAGGTATACAACAAATATAAACACATATTCTCGAACGTTCCAGGTAAAGCCAGAGATTATCAATGCACCATAAAATTCAAAACTCCGGTGGAATTTAACAGGAAATTGTACCCGATCGCCTACTCGCTAAAGAACGAAGTCAGGGAAGAATTGAACAGAATGATAGAGGACGACATAATCGAGTATAGTCATTCGCCCTTTACCAGCCCAATCATAGCTGTGCCAAAAAAGAACGGAAAGGTACGTATATATCTCGATGCTAGGGAGATCAACAAAATGATTGTTAACGACCGCACATCACCTAGGGAGATAGAGGAGATATTGAAAAAGTTTCACGGAACAAAGTATATAAGCTCATGGGATACCGTATGCGGTTACTGGCAGGTAGAACTCCACCCTGATAGTAGGAAATATATGGCGTTCATATTCGAGGGCAGAAACTATCAGTTTAAGCTGTTACCCTTTGGTTTAATAAATTCTGTGGCGGTGTTTGTAAAGATAATGGACAGAATATTGGGGCAGGAAGTGCTGAAGTTTACGACAGTATATGTCGACGACCTACTGGTAACTTCAGCGAATTGGGACGACCATTGTAATAGGGTTGAACAGGTGTTAGAGAAACTATCAGAGAATAATATCACCCTCAAATTAGACAAGTCCCAATTCATTGCAAATGAGGTGAAATTTTTAGCCTTTAATTTAACAGAACAAGGGATTACTCCTTCCAAAGAGAAGGTAGAGGCCATACAGAAATTCCCCACACCAAAGAACAGGAAACAGCTGCAGTCATTTTTAGGAATCTGTAACTATTACAGAAAGTTTCGGTCCAATTACTCAGAACTAACTGCCAGGTTCCAAAAGCAGTTATCAGCTAAAGACAAATGGACTTGGGGACCAGAGCAAGATGGAGTGCTCAATCTCATAAAGGAAAAGTTTTTAGAAACAGTAATGTTGCATCATCCCGACTTTACGAAACCATTTTTTCTAAACTGCGATGCCAGTAACGTGAGTTTAGGTGCAGCCCTATATCAAGAAGATCAGGACGGTAACCATTTAGTAATTAGCTTCGCTAGCCGCGTGCTGAACAGTTGCGAACGAAACTACAATACTACCGAAAAAGAATTGTTGAGTGTAGTTTTCGCATGCGGTAAATTTAGGACATATATATTAGGGTACCCCATAACAGTTAGAAGCGACCACAAATCTATATCATTTTTAAAGCATTGTAAGCTGAACCACGGAAGGCTGACGAGATGGGTTTTGGCCTTGCAAGAATATAATATCACATGGGAATATATACCCGGCAAACAGAACGTAGCAGCCGACGTCCTATCTCGCGTCAATATACCAGACCAAACCTTCTACGGCGAAAAGGAACAATTAGCAAAGGTTTACCACATTATTAAGAGCAGGGAAGATTTAAAAAATATTAAAAAAAATATAAAGTCACAACAAGAGGCCGATCCAAAATTAGGAGATATAGAAAAAGGGTACAGGAAGGCGATGAGGTCATAAATAGATATTACTGTATACACAACGACACTTTGTTTATAAGGAATACCCCGCACCAAGAGAATTGGAAATTAGTAATTCCACCAGCGATAGAGAGACCGCTAATAATTGACTATCACGATAGGTACGGACATATGGGTGCCCTCAAAGTAAGGAAGGCATTGGAAGAGCAAACATACATCAAAGGGATGAATAAGAAGGTGCAACTGGCGATACGGTCGTGCGATATTTGTCAAAAAGTAAAGTGTGATAACGAGAGAAAAGATGGGGTCATGATACCAATAACATCCACCGAAAAATTGGAAAAGGTATTTCTCGATATCTGTGGACCATTTCCACGCAGCGGTGGGAAACACCGATATAAATTTATCGTAATCATCTTCGACCACTTTAGCAAATACACCAAGCTATACCCAATAACTAGGGCAACGACCAGGAAGATAATAGACATCATAATAGAGCGATATATAATGGAGGTAGGCCGACCGTATTCTATAATTACGGACCACGGTACCCAGTTTAGGGGAAAACTTTGGAAGGAAAACCTGGGAGAACACGGAATAAAAACGTACAAGACGTCTGTATATCACCCGAATAGTAACCCAGCCGAGAGAGTGTTAAGGGAGGTAGGACGGTTACTGAGAACATACTGCCATAACGAACAGAAAAGATGGCATGAATACGTAGCATCAACCGAGGATTTTCTCAATTTCTCATATCACAATACCATCGAGGTGTCGCCATACACAGTTATGTTCGAAAGACCCCCACCACGAGAGATAAAAGAGATTATTAATTTTCCAGACGAACCCACATACCAATTTGAAAGAACCAAATTTTATAACAAGGTGTTAGAAAAAACGGAACAGCAGCGGAAAAAGTATGTCAAATCACAGCCCAAGGCAATTAAATATGAGGTAGGAGAAAAGGTGTTAGTTAAAAATAGAGAATTGCCCAGTGCTATACAAGGCATAACGAGGAAATTGCTACTCTTATATACAGGACCTTTCACGATCACCAGAGACAATAAAAACAATACCTACGAGGTGACTGACACGGTTAGTAACAAAGTAAAAGGTACGTATAACCAAACATCATTGAAAAAGTACCATGACCAAAAACCCAAGTCAAATACAGCATCATTGAGAATGTACCTTGACTAAACATGTTAACGTGAATTTTTTAACTTACCCATAATTAGAAAGGAGGTAGAGATTATTAAATAAATATAAATATTATTATATGATTATTATTAATAAATATTACGAGATGGACACATTCCACCATAGGCAAGATTTATTTCCAATAGCCAAGTCAACGTATATTTACCAGCTTACCCGTACTTAGAGAAGGAGAGAGATTATTATTAATAATTATTACGAGATGGACACATTCCACCGTAGGCAAGATTTATTTCCAATAGCCAAGTCAACGTATATTTACCAACTTATCCGTACTTAGTAAAGGAGGAAAAAAGGAGAAATACTGTCATATATTTGATACTAAATGGAAATGATAAATGAAAAAAAAAAGGGAAAACAGTGAGTTACATAAGGAGGTAATGATGAATATAAATATAGCTATTAACATTGAATGATTTTAAAAGGTAATTTTACCTGCGGAGAACGATATATTAATAAAATTGCGAATTAATCAGAAGAGTTTAAGAAAGGGAATTTATGTGTAGGAGCCTATGATCTTTGAATATTATATTTTGTTTATTATTATTATTTGTTGCGAAGGTGCAATTATTATTTTCTGGACAGGGATGTATTGCCTCTGATTTCAGTAGTTATAGATAGGGAAGGGCTGAGAATGTATGCCATAGCGAGCCACTCTGACTCCCAACCCTCTATGAAAGTTAGGGAATTGATAGGGAATTATATCAAAGATTAATTAATTAACATCAAGGTAAAAAGGAAAGGAATAGGTGATACGACAAAGAACGAAATAGGAATATTGAGTTGGATTAATATATTAAAGGAGTAGTACAGGAATTTAATTATAAGATAAAAGAATGAAATAATATCAGGATCAACCAAAATGAAGTCATTAATTATTGAGTTTAGTAACTTTGAATAGAGTATAAAGATCTATTTATTGTGAATGAATGGACATGATCCATTATTATATTATGTAATGTAAATAAAATAAATGTATTAAATGACTTAAATACATTATTAGAAAGAATCTAAGTTAAAATAAAAATTATATAATTGTTATGAAAAAAAAATATTAATGTGTTGGATTTGAGACCAAACACTCAGATTTCATGTAAAAATTAATTATTATCAAATTGAAATAAAAACTATATGTAACTGTCGAGCAGACAGAAATTAAGAATTTATCTTAGATAAAGAAAGCTGTCAAATGAATAAAAGTCAGTCAAAATAGCCAAAAACAGTATTAACTAAAAACATGTGGTAGGCATATAATATTGTATGATTTATGGATTTAATGTTGCCAAAATGCAACCAAATTGCATTAGAAAGTTGAAATATAATATAAAGCGACTATACTAATATATTTGACTAACTTTAACATTGTAATAGTCAAGTTAGCAAAATATTTACCTATACCATGTATGGCTGGAGCCAATCAACCAGTACAAAAAATAGTCATATCTGGCTAAATATTTACAAAATGTTGGCAAAAATTAAAGAGAATAGTACAATACTTCAGTATACCTTTACAAACGAACAAACTCAGTTGAAAATAAGATCAATTATAAAAGAATTTAACTTATAAGAGTGAGATTTGTCACACTATGAAAAAGGACATCTCAAGACCAACCAATATGATGCTATGTTATCCTGTAATAAAGATAATATGTGTAAAGAGTAACCAGGTATCACAAAAGACAGACAATATAATAAACTCTGAGTGTACACTAGTGAAATACTACACATGTTAAAGAAAGAGACTAATTATTGTGTTATAACATTGACAACAACCTAGGCCATGGGCATGAGCCAGGTAAAATTGAAATTATCTGTGTATTATATATGTTAAAATTTGTTTGTTTTGTTATAGGAAGATAGTAATATTATGTATTCATGTTATGGAAGAAACATAATAGTTTCACAACAATTTTTTGTTCTAAAAAATTGAATTTCAATGACAACAACCCAAGGTGAGAGTTGTATATTGTGTTACTTATTAGAGTTAATTTATTTAAAAACCAATCATAATTAGTATCACTAGATTCAGTTGAAAACAGAGAATCTAAATGTAATAATGGCATGCAAATTGTGAGTACTAATGTAAAACTGTTTGATAAATACCAGAGTAATTTTTGAAATATCCTTAGTATGAAGATTAAGAAATTTGTTCTAAAAGCTTCGACGGAAGTTAAATTTGTTCCATGATGTTCCATTTCTTTATTCTCGAACAATCTAGAAGGAATTTTTACACAAATATACCGGAAGTCAATGAAAACAATCAGCCTGAATTAGTATAAAAGAGAGACCAAATTCGACCCAAAAACACTTGAAGCTTGAACTCCAGAACAGATGCATCACCCACGACACTGATCAACGCAGCTAAGGCGAAACCGAGAGGCGAGAAATCGACACAAGACCCGAAGAAAGGCTTTTCCCGTACATTGACAAACAGACTGACATAACCTCTACAAGAATCTACGCCAATGTATTGCTGAAATAGAGCAGCAACACGGCAAATTTTAATAGAAATCACGCAGCCAGAACGTCAACGGCCCAGGAGGGACCAAAACTTTAAATAGAGAACCAATTCTGCTGTGTTCGCAAAGACAAACTAACTTGACAATAACCCCCTTAACGTAAACATACAAACACAAAGCCTTTCTCTCGACTACATGGGAATCAGCGCTGTGACGGCCAATTTGGTAACCAACGCGGAGCAGCTGATTTGTAACGGCGGGGTTTGAACGAAAATCTACTGCCAAACTGTTTCACAAAAAGTGCGGAAATTGTAAATGATCGCAATTTTGACTTAAAATAGATTCAGTGCACACATGAAGAGGCGAGATTGAAAAACTACCCGAGAGGAGTGTCCAGTGCGAGATTAATTAACCATTGGAACGTGAGTTATCAAAATTAAAGTCATTTTTTTACCTGGTTACATTTTATCACACAGTTGTACTACACATGCCACACACACCTTCAAATCACTTAATTTTTCTTGTAAGGCATCTTATTGATATGTCTTGGTAGTTCAAAGGAGTCACGTCCTGAGAGTAAAGATTTTTTCACGTATTAAACTCATGATTTCCAACTGAGTAAAAAATTGAAAATACTAGCCGATACTTGATTGGATAAATAAAATTGTCAATAACAATAATAATAACTTATGAATTTTTTCTTTTGTAACTCTGCAATTTTATAATTTTTTTTATGAATGTTAGTCCTTCAGACGATTTGTTTGTTTTTGAAGAATCATTAAACTTACCTTATTTTTTCAAGCTAAACTGACTTGTTTATATTTTTTCATAGAAGTAAGATTTAAAAATTTTAATTTCTTTAATAATCACATTTCTTTCTTGGAACAAACGATTCCAAGTGGCGCCCACAAAAAACATAGTATTAAGTTGTGTTACAGGACTACATCACCGCAGAGGATCCAGTCAACAGTAAGTAACAAAAAGTGCGCGGAGGTAACGCCCGACATCATACAACACGAACAACACTATTACACTTTTTCTATTTGTTATAAATTGACGACTCCGACGTGAGGTTGTTGAAGAAAGCGATAGAGAGAGATATACGTAAGTAAGGTTATAAATTGGCAGCCCAACTAGTGAGGCTTGAAAAAGACGGAACAAGCCCGGCAACTACCAACAGATCAAAATGCCGCAACCTAAGGGAAAAAAGGCGAAGAAGAATGTGGACCCGAGTTAAGTGTGGAAGGCGGAGAGGCAGTACAAATGGAGGAAACGGAATTAGAACCGCCCACACTAGAAATGGAAAAACCAGTACAAACGGCAGATGAAATAGAGGAACAAACGGGAGAAGAACACATACAAATGGTAGAACAAACAGAGAAACCCGAACCAGAAAAAATAGCGAGCGTTGACATGAATGCAATAATGGTGATGCTCCTAGGAATGAAGGAGGAGAATAATAAAAATAGACAGGAAGACAAGGCGGAAATAAAAGGCAGTATAGAATCCCTGAAGGAGGAGAGTAATAAAAATAGACGGGAAGATAAGGAGGAAATAATAAAATCCTTGAAGGAGGATATGAACTAATACTAAAAACTAAAAAAGTAATGAACAAATGTTCCAAAGAATGGAAGAAAATATGAACAGAAATAAGGAGAAATTAGACAAAAACATTGAATATTTAAGGAAGAATATAACCGAGAAAATAGATGACAATGGGAAAAAACTGGAGATATTTCAGGAGGAGAATAAAAAAAGTATAGAGTCCCTGAAAAAATAAATTAGCATAAAGTACGAAACAGTAAACAAAACGATCAATGATAATAAAATCGATAGTGACAGGAAGGTCGAAAACATGGAGAAACAGTTGGAAAGGTTACAGGAGGGAAACAATACACGTTTCGAAAATATAGAGGAACAAACAGTAGAGACCAAACAAGATGTTAGAAATCTCGAAAACAAGGTAAGGCAGAACCAAGACGCCATCATGCAGGAGGTGGGAGAAGTCCAGAAAGACGTTAGCGAGAGGATGCAGAGAACATATGACATCGCTAACAGGCTGGACGAACAAATAAAAACTAACAAAAATAGCATACTGGAAATAGACCAGAGAGAGAAAAACCTGCAGGAAAGATTAGAGGCGCTGAGAGACACACCTATATTAAATACTCATACGTGTCATGGTGAAAACAGGGAAGTAATCAACTTCCAAAACTATCGACGAAACCCAATGGAATTTTTAGAGAGAATGGAGGAGTTTATTGGGAGAAATAGAGAAACAAGGTGGGACAGGATAAGGGAGATGCTTGACGAGACGTTTAAAAACACTAGGGATAACTGGTGGATAGCGGTACGACCCGAAATCACGAATTTAGCCGAGTTTAAACGCCAGTTCAAGGAGAAGTATTGGTCGGAGACTGCACAAAACAGGGTAAGAATGGACATATTCTATGGGAAATACGACGCGTCCAATGGACAGTCCCCGACGTCTTATTTCCTAGGAAAGGTATGTTTAGCACGGAAGTTGATACCGCCGATCCCAGAAGAATGTTTGGTAAGGCAGTTAGCTGGACATTACAGTTATGGTATCAAAGATGCCCAATTATACCAACAGCTCAGTAAAATAGCCGATCTGGCCAAATTATTAGAAAATTGTGAATCCACTGGAAGGTTCCAGGATTACCAACCCCCCAATCTTAAGGTAGAATACAATAGCAACAATAACGGACCAAACCGGAATGGAGGTGGAAACGGTAACAACCTAAACACAAATAATCAGAACAATAATACCCCACCAAATGGCCGAAGTAATAACACTCAGGGTCCAAATAACCGCAACTATACGGGACCAAATAGAGGTAATTACCCCGAGAATAATTACGGTAGGAACTTCCACCACGGAAACAGTTATCGCGGGAATAACTATAGGGGAAATAATTATGGTCAACGTAATGGTTATCGTAACGGGGGAAACCAAGGAGGAGGCGATAGGAGAAACCAAAATGAATATAGACCCCAGGTAAACTATACAATGGCCAATAACCGACGGCCATATCCACCCAATGTACCCACTTACATGTTTTACCCACAACAGGCACCAGGTAGCCAGTGCAATACGACGAATAGCCAACCTATTAATGGTAATCCCGAGGTCAGGCAGGAAACACAGACGGGTCAGCAACCCAATGTTCCGGGAGACCGGGCCAATGAGACCGTGGCTCATTTAAACTAAACGCGGCAGTGGAAAAGGAAAACCGCCCTTCACTGAACCAATATTATGGGGTGACTAGTTACGAACATAGACAGGACAAAGACGGGACTATGATATTAAGAATAAATAATTATCTTAAGGATATTAGAGAGGAGTTATTAGAAGAGGGTGACAATATCGTTAAAAATAGTAACCAAGGGAATAATAGTATCGTGCAGATCAAAGCAAATATCAATGGCATAGAAGCAATATTACTCATTGACACGGGGTCAAATGTATCACTTATCGATAGTGTAGAGTTAGAGCGGATCAAACAAAACAGTAATTTACCAATACCCACTCTGCCTATAAATAACATCATTCTAGTCGGAGCAACGGGGAGGCAAAATAAATCAATAAAGAAACAGGTGTCATTACAGATGACTAGTAATGGGGTAACGATACCAATAGGGTTATTAGTGGCGAATAATTTACCCATGAGTAAACAATAAGGCTGCGATATACTTAGGCCATACAATGCAGTAATAGATTTGGAAGGTAAGGTGATAACTTTAAAAACTAACAAGGGAATTTGGACCAATAATTTAATCGATGTCCAAGGAAATGGTACAGACAACACACCTTATCAAGCGATAGTGAACCATTATTATTGTGCCGATCGTCCAATAAACATGCCTTTATATCAGGAGGAAAACCCAGAGTTGTGGTTAGAAAAATTAGAAGAAATACGGGATTTCCAAAGGACGAAAGCAAGGGGCCTGATCAGCGAAACACAGGCGGAACAATTAATCAAGGTATACAACAAATATAAACACATATTCTCGAACGCTCCAGGTAAAGCCAGAGATTATCAATGCACCATAAAATTCAAAACTCCGGTGGAATTTAACAGGAAATTGTACCCGATCGCCTACTCGCTAAAGAACGAAGTCAGGGAAGAATTGAACAGAATGATAGAGGACGACATAATCGAGTATAGTCATTCGCCCTTTACCAGCCCAATCATAGCTGTGCCAAAAAAGAACGGAAAGGTACGTATATATCTCGATGCTAGGGAGATCAACAAAATGATTGTTAACGACCGCACATCACCTGAGGAGATAGAGGAGATATTGAAAAAGTTTCACGGAACAAAGTATATAAGCTCATGGGATACCGTATGCGGTTACTGGCAGGTAGAACTCCACCCTGATAGTAGGAAATATATGGCGTTCATATTCGAGGGCAGAAACTATCAGTTTAAGCTGTTACCCTTTGGTTTAATAAATTCTGTGGCGGTGTTTGTAAAGGTAATGGACAGAATATTGGGGCAGGAAGTGCTGAAGTTTACGACAGTATATGTCGACGACCTACTGGTAACTTCAGCGAATTGGGACGACCATTGTAATAGGGTTGAACAGGTGTTAGAGAAACTATCAGAGAATAATATCACCCTCAAATCAAATCCCAATTCATTGCAAATGAGGTGAAATTTTTAGCCTTTAATTTAACAGAACAAGGGATTACTCCTTCCAAAGAGAAGGTAGAGGCCATACAGAAATTCCCCACACCAAAGAACAGGAAACAGCTGCAGTCATTTTTAGGAATCTGTAACTATTACAGAAAGTTTCGGTCCAATTACTCAGAACTAACTGCCAGGTTCCAAAAGCAGTTATCAGCTAAAGACAAATGGACTTGGGGACCAGAGCAAGATGGAGTGCTCAATCTCATAAAGGAAAAGTTTTTAGAAACAGTAATGTTGCATCATCCCGACTTTACAAAACCATTTTTTCTAAACTGCGATGCCAGTAACGTGAGTTTAGGTGCAGCCCTATATCAAGAAGATCAGGACGGTAACCATTTAGTAATTAGCTTCGCTAGCCGCGTGCTGAACAGTTGCGAACGAAACTACAATACTACCGAAAAAGAATTGTTGAGTGTAGTTTTCGCATGCGGTAAATTTAGGACATATATATTAGGGTACCCCATAACAGTTAGAAGCGACCACAAATCTATATAATTTTTAAAGCATTGTAAGCTGAACCACGGAAGGCTGACGAGATGGGTTTTGGCCTTGCAAGAATATAATATCACATGGGAATATATACCCGGCAAACAGAACGTAGCAGCCGACGTCCTATCTCGCGTCAATATACCAGACCAAACCTTCTACGGCGAAAAGGAACAATTAGCAAAGGTTTACCACATTATTAAGAGCAGGGAAGATTTAAAAAATATTTTAAACAATATAAAGTCACAACAAGAGGCCGATCGAAAATTAGGAGATATTAGAAAAAGGGTACAGGAAGGCGATGAGGTCATAAATAGATATTACTGTATACACAACGACACTTTGTTTATAAGGAATACCCCGCACCAAGAGAATTGGAAATTAGTAATTCCACCAGCGATAGAGAGACCGCTAATAATTGACTATCACGATAGGTACGGACATATGGGTGCCCTCAAAGTAAGGAAGGCATTGGAAGAGCAAACATACATCAAAGGGATGAATAAGAAGGTGCAACTGGCGATACGGTCGTGCGATATTTGTCAAAAAGTAAAGTGTGATAACGAGAGAAAAGATGGGGTCATGATACCAATAACATCCACCGAAAAATTGGAAAAGGTATTTCTCGATATCTGTGGACCATTTCCACGCAGCGGTGGGAGACACCGATATAAATTTATCGTAATCATCTTCGACCACTTTAGCAAATACACCAAGCTATACCCAATAACTAGGGCAACGACCAGGAAGATAATAGACATCATAATAGAGCGATATGTAATGGAGGTAGGCCGACCGTATTCTATAATTACGGACCACGGTACCCAGTTTAGGGGAAAACTTTGGAAGGAAAACCTGGGAGAACACGGAATAAAAACGTACAAGACGTCTGTATATCACCCGAATAGTAACCCAGCCGAGAGAGTGTTAAGGGAGGTAGGACGGTTACTGAGAACATACTGCCATAACGAACAGAAAAGATGGCATGAATACGTAGCATCAACCGAGGATTTTCTCAATTTCTCATATCACAATACCATCGAGGTGTCGCCATACACAGTTATGTTCGAAAGACCCCCACCACGAGAGATAAAAGAGATTATTAATTTTCCAGACGAACCCACATACCAATTTGAAAGAACCAAATTTTATAACAAGGTGTTAGAAAAAACGGAACAGCAGCGGAAAAAGTATGTCAAATCACAGCCCAAGGCAATTAAATATGAGGTAGGAGAAAAGGTGTTAGTTAAAAATAGAGAACTGCCCAGTGCTATACAAGGCATAACGAGGAAATTGCTACTCTTATATACAGGACCTTTCACGATCACCAGAGACAATAAAAACAATACCTACGAGGTGACTGACACGGTTAGTAACAAAGTAAAAGGTACGTATAACCAAACATCATTGAAAAAGTACCATGACCAAAAACCCAAGTCAAATACAGCATCATTGAGAACGTACCTTGACTAAACATGTTAACGTGAATTTTTTAACTTACCCATAATTAGAAAGGAGGTAGAGATTATTAAATAAATATAAATATTATTATATGATTATTATTAATAAATATTACGAGATGGACACATTCCACCATAGGCAAGATTTATTTCCAATAGCCAAGTCAACGTATATTTACCAGCTTACCCGTACTTAGAGAAGGAGAGAGATTATTATTAATAATTATTACGAGATGGACACATTCCACCGTAGGCAAGATTTATTTCCAATAGCCAAGTCAACGTATATTTACCAACTTACCCGTACTTAGTAAAGGAGGAAAAAAGGAGAAATACTGTCATATATTTGATACTAAATGGAAATGATAAATGAAAAAAAAAGGGAAAACAGTGAGTTACATAAGGAGGTAATGATGAATATAAATATAGCTATTAACATCGAATGATTTTAAAAGATAATTTTACCTGCGGAGAACGATATATTAATAAAATTGCGAATTAATCAGAAGAGTTTAAGAAAGGGAATTTATGTGTAGGAGCCTATGATCTTTGAATATTATATTTTGTTTATTATTATTATTTGTTGCGAAGGTGCAATTATTATTTTCTGGACAGGGATGTATTGCCTCTGATTTCAGTAGTTATAGATAGGGAAGGGCAGAGAATGTATGCCATAGCGAGCCACTCTGACTCCCAACCCTCTATGAAAGTTAGGGAATTGATAGGGAATTATATCAAAGATTAATTAATTAACATCAAGGTAAAAAGGAAAGGAATAGGTGATACGACAAAGAACGAAATAGGAATATTGAGTTGGATTAATATATTAAAGAAGTAGTACAGGAATTTAATTATAAGATAAAAGAATGAAATAAAGAAGCTAACAAAGGGTTAATATAGAGATGATAATTTCATCAAAACCAAAGATATGTTTTTCAAAAATTATCAATTTTCACGGAGAGGCATATGTAACGTCACAGAACGTTCCATAAAGGAAATCATTTACATAGCAATTTATCATAAGAGGAAAGTGAGGTGAACAGTATCGAACCCAAGTAGTCCTAAAAAATTGTGTAATATTGTCTAATAATTATTACTACTGACATGAAAAACGACCAGACTGTGACTAAGACACAAACCCCATATATATTATTAAAGTGAATAACAGTGAAAAAACCATTATATTATGAGAGAGACAAATAATATCAGGATCAACCAAAATGAAGTCATTAATTATTGAGTTTAGTAACTTTGAATAGAGTATAAAGAACTATTTATTGTGAATGAATGGACATGATCCATTATTATATTATGTAATGTAAATAAAATAAATGTATTAAATGACTTAAATACATTATTAGAAAGAATCTAAGTTAAAATAAAAATTATATAATTGTTATGAAAAAAAAATATTAATGTGTTGGATTTGAGACCAAACACTCAGATTTCATGTAAAAATTAATTATTATCAAATTGAAATAAAAACTATATGTAACTGTCGAGCAGACAAAAATGAAGAATTTATCTTAGATAAATAAAGCTGTCAAATGAATAAAAGTCAGTCAAAATAGCCAAAAACAGTATTAACTAAAAACATGTGGTAGGCATATAATATTGTATGATTTATGGATTTAATGTTGCCAAAATGCAACCAAATTGCATTAGAAAGTTGAAATATAATATAAAGCGACTATACTAATATATTTGACTAACTTTAACATTGTAATAGTCAAGTTAGCAAAATATTTACCTATACCATGTATGGCTGGAGCCAATCAACCAGTACAAAAAATAGTCATATCTGGCTAAATATTTACAAAATGTTGGCAAAAATAAAAGAGAATAGTACAATACTTCAGTATACCTTTACAAACGAACAAACTCAGTTGAAAATAAGATAAATTATAAAAGAATTTAACTTATAAGAGTGAGATTTGTCACACTATGAAAAAGGACATCTCAATACCAACCAATATGATGCTATGTTATCCTGTAATAAAGATAATATGTGTAAAGAGTAACCAGGTATCACAAAAGACAGACAATATAATAAACTCTGAGTGTACACTAGTGAAATACTACATATGTTAAAGAAAGAGACTAATTATTGTGTTATAACATTGACAACAACCTAGGCCATGGGCATGAGCCAGGTAAAATTGAAATTATCTGTGTATTATATATGTTAAAATTTGTTTGTTTTGTTATAGGAAGATAGTAATATTATGTATTCATGTTATGGAAGAAACATAATAGTTTCACAACAATTTTTTGTTCTAAAAAATTGAATTTCAATGACAACAACCAAAGGTGAGAGTTGTATATTGTGTTACTTAATAGAGTTAATTTATTTAAAAACCAATCATAATTAGTATCACTAGATTCAGTCGAAAACAGAGAATCTAAATGTAATAATGGCATGCAAATTGTGAGTACTAATGTAAAACTGTTTGATAAATACCAGAGTAATTTTTGAAATATATTTAGTATGAAGAATAAGAAATTTGTTCTAAAAGCTTCGACGGAAGTTAAATTTGTTCCATGATGTTCCATTTCTTTATTCTCGAACAATCTAGAAGGAATTTTTACACAAATATACCGGAAGTCAATGAAAACAATCAGCCTGAATTAGTATAAAAGAGAGACCAAATTCGACCCAAAAACACTTGAAGCTTGAACTCCAGAACAGATGCATCACCCACGACACTGATCAACGCAGCTAAGGCGAAACCGAGAGGCGAGAAATCGACACAAGACCCGAAGAAAGGCTTTTCCCGTACATTGACAAACAGACTGACATAACCTCTACAAGAATCTACGCCAATGTATTGCTGAAATAGAGCAGCAACACGGCAAATTTTAATAGAAATCACGCAGCCAGAACGTCAACGGCCCAGGAGGGACCAAAACTTTAAATAGAGAACCAATTCTGCTGTGTTCGCAAAGACAAACTAACTTGACAATTACCCCCTTAACGTAAACATACAAACCAAAGCCTTTCTCTCGACTACATGGGAATCAGCGCTGTGACGGCCAATTTGGTAACCAACGCGGAGCAGCTGATTTGTAACGGCGGGGTTTGAACGAAAATCTACTGCCAAACTGTTTCACAAAAAGTGCGGAAATTGTAAATGATCGCAATTTTGACTTAAAATAGATTCAGTGCACACATGAAGAGGCGAGATTGAAAAACTACCCGAGAGGAGTGTCCAGTGCGAGATTAATTAACCATTGGAACGTGAGTTATCAAAATTAAAGTCATTTTTTTACCTGGTTACATTTTATCACACAGTTGTACTACACATGCCACACACACCTTCAAATCACTTAATTTTTCTTGTAAGGCATCTTATTGATATGTCTTGGTAGTTCAAAGGAGTCACGTCCTGAGAGTAAAGATTTTTTCACGTATTAAACTCATGATTTCCAACTGAGTAAAAAATTGAAAATACTAGCCGATACTTGATTGGATAAATAAAATTGTCAATAACAATAATAATAACTTATGAATTTTTTCTTTTGTAACTCTGCAATTTTATAATTTTTTTTATGAATGTTAGTCCTTCAGACGATTTGTTTGTTTTTGAAGAATCATTAAACTTACCTTATTTTTTCAAGCTAAACTGACTTGTTTATATTTTTTCATAGAAGTAAGATTTAAAAATTTTAATTTCTTTAATAATCACATTTCTTTCTTGGAACAAACGATTCCAAGTGGCGCCCACAAAAAACATAGTATTAAGTTGTGTTACAGGACTACATCACCGCAGAGGATCCAGTCAACAGTAAGTAACAAAAAGTGCGCGGAGGTAACGCCCGACATCATACAACACGAACAACACTATTACACTTTTTCTATTTGTTATAAATTGACGACTCCGACGTGAGGTTGTTGAAGAAAGCGATAGAGAGAGATATACGTAAGTAAGGTTATAAATTGGCAGCCCAACTAGTGAGGCTTGAAAAAGACGGAACAAGCCCGGCAACTACCAACAGATCAAAATGCCGCAACCTAAGGGAAAAAAGGCGAAGAAGAATGTGGAACCCGAGTTAAGTGTGGAAGACGGAGAGGCAGTACAAATGGAGGAAACGGAATTAGAACCGCCCACACTAGAAATGGAAAAACCAGTACAAACGGCAGATGAAATAGAGGAACAAACGGGAGAAGAACACATACAAATGGTAGAACAAACAGAGAAACCCGAACCAGAAAAAATAGCGAGCGTTGACATGAATGCAATAATGGTGATGCTCCTAGGAATGAAGGAGGAGAATAATAAAAATAGACAGGAAGACAAGGCGGAAATAAAAGGCAGTATAGAATCCCTGAAGGAGGAGAGTAATAAAAATAGACGGGAAGATAAGGAGGAAATAATAAAATCCTTGAAGGAGGATATGAACTAATACTAAAAACTAAAAAAGTAATGAACAAATGTTCCAAAGAATGGAAGAAAATATGAACAGAAATAAGGAGAAATTAGACAAAAACATTGAATCTTTAAGGAAGAATATAACCGAGAAAATAGATGACAATGGGAAAAAACTGGAGATATTTCAGGAGGAGAATAAAAAAAGTATAGAGTCCCTGAAAAAAGAAATTAGCATAAAGTACGAAACAGTAAACAAAACGATCAATGATAATAAAATCGATAGTGACAGGAAGGTCGAAAACATGGAGAAACAGTTGGAAAGGTTACAGGAGGGAAACAATACACGTTTCGAAAATATAGAGGAACAAACAGTAGAGACCAAACAAGATGTTAGAAATCTCGAAAACAAGGTAAGGCAGAACCAAGACGCCATCATGCAGGAGGTGGGAGAAGTCCAGAAAGACGTTAGCGAGAGGATGCAGAGAACATATGACATCGCTAACAGGCTGGACGAACAAATAAAAACTAACAAAAATAGCATACTGGAAATAGACCAGAGAGAGAAAAACCTGCAGGAAAGATTAGAGGCGCTGAGAGACACACCTATATTAAATACTCATACGTGTCATGGTGAAAACAGGGAAGTAATCAACTTCCAAAACTATCGACGAAACCCAATGGAATTTTTAGAGAGAATGGAGGAGTTTATTGGGAGAAATAGAGAAACAAGGTGGGACAGGATAAGGGAGATGCTTGACGAGACGTTTAAAAACACTAGGGATAACTGGTGGATAGCGGTACGACCCGAAATCACGAATTTAGCCGAGTTTAAACGCCAGTTCAAGGAGAATTATTGGTCGGAGACTGCACAAAACAGGGTAAGAATGGACAAATTCTATGGGAAATACGACGCGTCCAATGGACAGTCCCCGACGTCTTATTTCCTAGGAAAGGTATGTTTAGCACGGAAGTTGATACCGCCGATCCCAGAAGAATGTTTGGTAAGGCAGTTAGCTGGACATTACAGTTATGGTATCAAAGATGCCCAATTATACCAACAGCTCAGTAAAATAGCCGATCTGGCCAAATTATTAGAAAATTGTGAATCCACTGGAAGGTTCCAGGATTACCAACCCCCCAATCTTAAGGTAGAATACAATAGCAACAATAACGGACCAAACCGGAATGGAGGTGGAAACGGTAACAACCTAAACACAAATAATCAGAACAATAATACCCCACCAAATGGCCGAAGTAATAACACTCAGGGTCCAAATAACCGCAACTATACGGGACCAAATAGAGGTAATTACCCCGAGAATAATTACGGTAGGAACTTCCACCAGGGAAACAGTTATCGCGGCAATAACTATAGGGGAAATAATTATGGTCAACGTAATGGTTATCGTAACGGGGGAAACCAAGGAGGAGGCGATAGGAGAAACCAAAATGAATATAGACCCCAGGTAAACTATACAATGGCCAATAACCGACGGCCATATCCACCCAATGTACCCACTTACATGTTTTACCCACAACAGGCACCAGGTAGCCAGTGCAATACGACGAATAGCCAACCTATTAATGGTAATCCCGAGGTCAGGCAGGAAACACAGACGGGTCAGCAACCCAATGTTCCGGGAGACCGGGCCAATGAGACCGTGGCTCATTTAAACTAAACGCGGCAGTGGAAAAGGAAAACCGCCCTTCACTGAACCAATATTATGGGGTGACTAGTTACGAACATAGACAGGACAAAGACGGGACTATGATATTAAGAATAAATAATTATCTTAAGGATATTAGAGAGGAGTTATTAGAAGAGGGTGACAATATCGTTAAAAATAGTAACCAAGGGAATAATAGTATCGTGCAGATCAAAGCAAATATCAATGGCATAGAAGCAATATTACTCATTGACACGGGGTCAAATGTATCACTTATCGATAGTGTAGAGTTAGAGCGGATCAAACAAAACAGTAATTTACCAATACCCACTCTGCCTATAAATAACATCATTCTAGTCGGAGCAACGGGGAGGCAAAATAAATCAATAAAGAAACAGGTGTCATTACAGATGACTAGTAATGGGGTAACGATACCAATAGGGTTATTAGTGGCGAATAATTTACCCATGAGTAAACAATAAGGCTGCGATATACTTAGGCCATACAATGCAGTAATAGATTTGGAAGGTAAGGTGATAACTTTAAAAACTAACAAGGGAATTTGGACCAATAATTTAATCGATGTCCAAGGAAATGGTACAGACAACACACCTTATCAAGCGATAGTGAACCATTATTATTGTGCCGATCGTCCAATAAACATGCCTTTATATCAGGAGGAAAACCCAGAGTTGTGGTTAGAAAAATTAGAAGAAATACGGGATTTCCAAAGGACGAAAGCAAGGGGCCTGATCAGCGAAACACAGGCGGAACAATTAATCAAGGTATACAACAAATATAAACACATATTCTCGAACGCTCCAGGTAAAGCCAGAGATTATCAATGCACCATAAAATTCAAAACTCCGGTGGAATTTAACAGGAAATTGTACCCGATCGCCTACTCGCTAAAGAACGAAGTCAGGGAAGAATTGAACAGAATGATAGAGGACGACATAATCGAGTATAGTCATTCGCCCTTTACCAGCCCAATCATAGCTGTGCCAAAAAAGAACGGAAAGGTACGTATATATCTCGATGCTAGGGAGATCAACAAAATGATTGTTAACGACCGCACATCACCTGAGGAGATAGAGGAGATATTGAAAAAGTTTCACGGAACAAAGTATATAAGCTCATGGGATACCGTATGCGGTTACTGGCAGGTAGAACTCCACCCTGATAGTAGGAAATATATGGCGTTCATATTCGAGGGCAGAAACTATCAGTTTAAGCTGTTACCCTTTGGTTTAATAAATTCTGTGGCGGTGTTTGTAAAGGTAATGGACAGAATATTGGGGCAGGAAGTGCTGAAGTTTACGACAGTATATGTCGACGACCTACTGGTAACTTCAGCGAATTGGGACGACCATTGTAATAGGGTTGAACAGGTGTTAGAGAAACTATCAGAGAATAATATCACCCTCAAATCAAATCCCAATTCATTGCAAATGAGGTGAAATTTTTAGCCTTTAATTTAACAGAACAAGGGATTACTCCTTCCAAAGAGAAGGTAGAGGCCATACAGAAATTCCCCACACCAAAGAACAGGAAACAGCTGCAGTCATTTTTAGGAATCTGTAACTATTACAGAAAGTTTCGGTCCAATTACTCAGAACTAACTGCCAGGTTCCAAAAGCAGTTATCAGCTAAAGACAAATGGACTTGGGGACCAGAGCAAGATGGAGTGCTCAATCTCATAAAGGAAAAGTTTTTAGAAACAGTAATGTTGCATCATCCCGACTTTACAAAACCATTTTTTCTAAACTGCGATGCCAGTAACGTGAGTTTAGGTGCAGCCCTATATCAAGAAGATCAGGACGGTAACCATTTAGTAATTAGCTTCGCTAGCCGCGTGCTGAACAGTTGCGAACGAAACTACAATACTACCGAAAAAGAATTGTTGAGTGTAGTTTTCGCATGCGGTAAATTTAGGACATATATATTAGGGTACCCCATAACAGTTAGAAGCGACCACAAATCTATATCATTTTTAAAGCATTGTAAGCTGAACCACGGAAGGCTGACGAGATGGGTTTTGGCCTTGCAAGAATATAATATCACATGGGAATATATACCCGGCAAACAGAACGTAGCAGCCGACGTCCTATCTCGCGTCAATATACCAGACCAAACCTTCTACGGCGAAAAGGAACAATTAGCAAAGGTTTACCACATTATTAAGAGCAGGGAAGATTTAAAAAATATTTTAAACAATATAAAGTCACAACAAGAGGCCGATCGAAAATTAGGAGATATTAGAAAAAGGGTACAGGAAGGCGATGAGGTCATAAATAGATATTACTGTATACACAACGACACTTTGTTTATAAGGAATACCCCGCACCAAGAGAATTGGAAATTAGTAATTCCACCAGCGATAGAGAGACCGCTAATAATTGACTATCACGATAGGTACGGACATATGGGTGCCCTCAAAGTAAGGAAGGCATTGGAAGAGCAAACATACATCAAAGGGATGAATAAGAAGGTGCAACTGGCGATACGGTCGTGCGATATTTGTCAAAAGGTAAAGTGTGATAACGAGAGAAAAGATGGGGTCATGATACCAATAACATCCACCGAAAAATTGGAAAAGGTATTTCTCGATATCTGTGGACCATTTCCACGCAGCGGTGGGAGACACCGATATAAATTTATCGTAATCATCTTCGACCACTTTAGCAAATACACCAAGCTATACCCAATAACTAGGGCAACGACCAGGAAGATAATAGACATCATAATAGAGCGATATGTAATGGAGGTAGGCCGACCGTATTCTATAATTACGGACCACGGTACCCAGTTTAGGGGAAAACTTTGGAAGGAAAACCTGGGAGAACACGGAATAAAAACGTACAAGACGTCTGTATATCACCCGAATAGTAACCCAGCCGAGAGAGTGTTAAGGGAGGTAGGACGGTTACTGAGAACATACTGCCATAACGAACAGAAAAGATGGCATGAATACGTAGCATCAACCGAGGATTTTCTCAATTTCTCATATCACAATACCATCGAGGTGTCGCCATACACAGTTATGTTCGAAAGACCCCCACCACGAGAGATAAAAGAGATTATTAATTTTCCAGACGAACCCACATACCAATTTGAAAGAACCAAATTTTATAACAAGGTGTTAGAAAAAACGGAACAGCAGCGGAAAAAGTATGTCAAATCACAGCCCAAGGCAATTAAATATGAGGTAGGAGAAAAGGTGTTAGTTAAAAATAGAGAACTGCCCAGTGCTATACAAGGCATAACGAGGAAATTGCTACTCTTATATACAGGACCTTTCACGATCACCAGAGACAATAAAAACAATACCTACGAGGTGACTGACACGGTTAGTAACAAAGTAAAAGGTACGTATAACCAAACATCATTGAAAAAGTACCATGACCAAAAACCCAAGTCAAATACAGCATCATTGAGAACGTACCTTGACTAAACATGTTAACGTGAATTTTTTAACTTACCCATAATTAGAAAGGAGGTAGAGATTATTAAATAAATATAAATATTATTATATGATTATTATTAATAAATATTACGAGATGGACACATTCCACCATAGGCAAGATTTATTTCCAATAGCCAAGTCAACGTATATTTACCAGCTTACCCGTACTTAGAGAAGGAGAGAGATTATTATTAATAATTATTACGAGATGGACACATTCCACCGTAGGCAAGATTTATTTCCAATAGCCAAGTCAACGTATATTTACCAACTTACCCGTACTTAGTAAAGGAGGAAAAAAGGAGAAATACTGTCATATATTTGATACTAAATGGAAATGATAAATGAAAAAAAAAGGGAAAACAGTGAGTTACATAAGGAGGTAATGATGAATATAAATATAGCTATTAACATCGAATGATTTTAAAAGATAATTTTACCTGCGGAGAACGATATATTAATAAAATTGCGAATTAATCAGAAGAGTTTAAGAAAGGGAATTTATGTGTAGGAGCCTATGATCTTTGAATATTATATTTTGTTTATTATTATTATTTGTTGCGAAGGTGCAATTATTATTTTCTGGACAGGGATGTATTGCCTCTGATTTCAGTAGTTATAGATAGGGAAGGGCAGAGAATGTATGCCATAGCGAGCCACTCTGACTCCCAACCCTCTATGAAAGTTAGGGAATTGATAGGGAATTATATCAAAGATTAATTAATTAACATCAAGGTAAAAAGGAAAGGAATAGGTGATACGACAAAGAACGAAATAGGAATATTGAGTTGGATTAATATATTAAAGAAGTAGTACAGGAATTTAATTATAAGATAAAAGAATGAAATAAAGAAGCTAACAAAGGGTTAATATAGAGATGATAATTTCATCAAAACCAAAGATATGTTTTTCAAAAATTATCAATTTTCACGGAGAGGCATATGTAACGTCACAGAACGTTCCATAAAGGAAATCATTTACATAGCAATTTATCATAAGAGGAAAGTGAGGTGAACAGTATCGAACCCAAGTAGTCCTAAAAAATTGTGTAATATTGTCTAATAATTATTACTACTGACATGAAAAACGACCAGACTGTGACTAAGACACAAACCCCATATATATTATTAAAGTGAATAACAGTGAAAAAACCATTATATTATGAGAGAGACAAATAATATCAGGATCAACCAAAATGAAGTCATTAATTATTGAGTTTAGTAACTTTGAATAGAGTATAAAGAACTATTTATTGTGAATGAATGGACATGATCCATTATTATATTATGTAATGTAAATAAAATAAATGTATTAAATGACTTAAATACATTATTAGAAAGAATCTAAGTTAAAATAAAAATTATATAATTGTTATGAAAAAAAAATATTAATGTGTTGGATTTGAGACCAAACACTCAGATTTCATGTAAAAATTAATTATTATCAAATTGAAATAAAAACTATATGTAACTGTCGAGCAGACAAAAATGAAGAATTTATCTTAGATAAATAAAGCTGTCAAATGAATAAAAGTCAGTCAAAATAGCCAAAAACAGTATTAACTAAAAACATGTGGTAGGCATATAATATTGTATGATTTATGGATTTAATGTTGCCAAAATGCAACCAAATTGCATTAGAAAGTTGAAATATAATATAAAGCGACTATACTAATATATTTGACTAACTTTAACATTGTAATAGTCAAGTTAGCAAAATATTTACCTATACCATGTATGGCTGGAGCCAATCAACCAGTACAAAAAATAGTCATATCTGGCTAAATATTTACAAAATGTTGGCAAAAATAAAAGAGAATAGTACAATACTTCAGTATACCTTTACAAACGAACAAACTCAGTTGAAAATAAGATAAATTATAAAAGAATTTAACTTATAAGAGTGAGATTTGTCACACTATGAAAAAGGACATCTCAATACCAACCAATATGATGCTATGTTATCCTGTAATAAAGATAATATGTGTAAAGAGTAACCAGGTATCACAAAAGACAGACAATATAATAAACTCTGAGTGTACACTAGTGAAATACTACATATGTTAAAGAAAGAGACTAATTATTGTGTTATAACATTGACAACAACCTAGGCCATGGGCATGAGCCAGGTAAAATTGAAATTATCTGTGTATTATATATGTTAAAATTTGTTTGTTTTGTTATAGGAAGATAGTAATATTATGTATTCATGTTATGGAAGAAACATAATAGTTTCACAACAATTTTTTGTTCTAAAAAATTGAATTTCAATGACAACAACCAAAGGTGAGAGTTGTATATTGTGTTACTTAATAGAGTTAATTTATTTAAAAACCAATCATAATTAGTATCACTAGATTCAGTCGAAAACAGAGAATCTAAATGTAATAATGGCATGCAAATTGTGAGTACTAATGTAAAACTGTTTGATAAATACCAGAGTAATTTTTGAAATATATTTAGTATGAAGAATAAGAAATTTGTTCTAAAAGCTTCGACGGAAGTTAAATTTGTTCCATGATGTTCCATTTCTTTATTCTCGAACAATCTAGAAGGAATTTTTACACAAATATACCGGAAGTCAATGAAAACAATCAGCCTGAATTAGTATAAAAGAGAGACCAAATTCGACCCAAAAACACTTGAAGCTTGAACTCCAGAACAGATGCATCACCCACGACACTGATCAACGCAGCTAAGGCGAAACCGAGAGGCGAGAAATCGACACAAGACCCGAAGAAAGGCTTTTCCCGTACATTGACAAACAGACTGACATAACCTCTACAAGAATCTACGCCAATGTATTGCTGAAATAGAGCAGCAACACGGCAAATTTTAATAGAAATCACGCAGCCAGAACGTCAACGGCCCAGGAGGGACCAAAACTTTAAATAGAGAACCAATTCTGCTGTGTTCGCAAAGACAAACTAACTTGACAATAACCCCCTTAACGTAAACATACAAACCAAAGCCTTTCTCTCGACTACATGGGAATCAGCGCTGTGACGGCCAATTTAGTAACCAACGCGGAGCAGCTGATTTGTAACGGCGGGGTTTGAACGAAAATCTACTGCCAAACTATTTCACAAAAAGTGCGGAAATTGTAAATGATCGCAATTTTGACTTAAAATAGATTCAGTGCACACATGAAGAGGCGAGATTGAAAAACTACCCGAGAGGAGTGTCCAGTGCGAGATTAATTAACCATTGGAACGTGAGTTATCAAAATTAAAGTCATTTTTTTACCTGGTTACATTTTATCACACAGTTGTACTACACATGCCACACACACCTTCAAATCACTTAATTTTTCTTGTAAGGCATCTTATTGATATGTCTTGGTAGTTCAAAGGAGTCACGTCCTGAGAGTAAAGATTTTTCACGTATTAAACTCATGATTTTCAACTGAGTAAAAAATTGAAAATACTAGCCGATACTTGATTGGATAAATAAAATTGTCAATAACAATAATAATAACTTATGAATTTTTTCTTTTGTAACTCTGCAATTTTATAATTTTTTTTATGAATGTTAGTCCTTCAGACGATTTGTTTGTTTTTGAAGAATCATTAAACTTACCTTATTTTTTCAAGCTAAACTGACTTGTTTATATTTTCTCATAGAAGTAAGATTTAAAAGTTTTAATTTCTTTAATAATCACATTTCTTTCTTGGAACAAACGATTCCAAGTGGCGCCCACAAAAAACATAGTATTAAGTTGTGTTACAGGACTACATCACCGCAGAGGATCCAGTCAACAGTAAGTAACAAAAAGTGCGCGGAGGTAACGCCCGACATCATACAACACGAACAACACTATTACACTTTTTCTATTTGTTATAAATTGACGACTCCGACGTGAGGTTGTTGAAGAAAGCGATAGAGAGAGATATACGTAAGTAAGGTTATAATATGAACACACACACACACACACACACACACACACACACACACACACACACACACACACACACACGTATATATATATATATATTGCAACGTTACAACAAATCTACAAATATATTACCATGTACTCAACGCAACTAAATATGTATTACACCGGCCAGGTCGCAGGATTTGTATCTCTCGTTGTGTTAAGTATATGTAGTTGCACAATAATTAAATAGTTTTTAAAGAGGAGTGAGTTGTTTTTTACATGAAATAAATCATTTAAAATCGTTTCAAATAATTAGTCTAAGATTTATTAATTAGCAGAAAAAAATATTTCAATATTAAAATTTCAAACATTAGACACATAAATATTTACCTTTATAAGTGTTACAAATATACTGTAACCTGCAATGCTATTCATAACATACCACAAAAAAATAATCTCCCATAAAATCTTATTGACTAAACAACATGTTAAACAAGTTATTTAAATTCTTTTTATTTCTGTGTCTGAAATTAACTCAACTTTTAAATACTGATACCAACTCAGTTACAAACAAAATAAGATTAAGTTTCAAGAATGAATTTATTGTTGCTATAAACAAAAATAAATTAATCTACCATTTACTTCCAATCTATTACTGACTTATACTGACACACCCAAAAATACTACAAAAGATTATTATTTCTTTACTAGATTTGCTTGTTAACTTACTCTCTTATCTAAGTATTATTTACTCTTAAAACTCTAATTATTATATTCATATTTAAGTTCTTTTTCGAGAGCTCTCTTCACAATCAAATATAATTGTTTTTTGTATCACCTGCGTATATCGCCGTTACAGTAACGCGCGCGCGCGCGCGCGTGTGTGTCCAGAATCCTGAGAGTATGATGATGTTGATGATGATGATGACTATGCTGATTTGGTGTTTGTTGTCTCTATGGGTTGTTGCTGTTAGTGATGCTCCAGCGTTCCTCCTTACGTCTTGGTGAGAGTGTGGTAGTGTGTGTGTGTCCATGTCGATCAGCAAACGGCCAGCGTAACGTCCTGTAGATTTGTTGAGTCCGAGTGTCTGATCGCCCAAAATTGCCAGTGGTATTTATACTGGTGGCGATTTGACAGGAACAGTCCTGCTTTCGACAGGTTAGAGATGGTCAGTTCGCTCCAGAGCGTCCTTTTTATTACACTCACTTTTTGGTTAATTATCGCGAACTTATGAATATACTCGTCACATGAGCGATCTCATTGTTTCCGTAATTTTTCTCTGGTCATTCACATATACCACACATATTAATTACTCTTAAATTACACCAGTAATTAATATTAATTAAATAGCATCATTAACATTGCACCTATGGAAATAAAATTTACATTACCATACTCGTTAAAAAATCCCTTAATGTAATGGTGTCTTTATAATTAGCGTAAGTCTTTGCGTAAAGGTTTAACACAAGTAATTAGTTTATTATAATCCTGTTAAGACCTGAATAATTGGAACAAACAATTCGTAGCACATCACCCCATCGCGTCGTTCAAAACAGGTCACAGCTGGCTCACACACACAAACACACACATGCTGTATCTTACGCGGCGGCAGGTGTACGTTTTTCGACAGGTCAGATTTTGTCAATTCCTGCATTGTCTTGGATAAAATTGTCTAAAACTGTTCCTGTTCCTTATACTTGCTATGCTACTTACATATTAAAGATACCGCCCTGGGCAAATATGCAGATATATGTATTGTTGCAATATATATACATTTATATGAATATATTCATTCCAGTTGGATATTGGTAGAAGCAGAATTGCATAAGGGTAGGCGGGCTACCAATTCGTTTACCCGTACGTACTGTGTACATTGGCTAACAATGAAGTTCGTTATCCATGCAAAAGTTGTGTCTCCACCCCTAAAACACACACGCGCGCGCACAATATCTGAATAATATTAATAAACTAGTCTGGCTATAGGACTATAATTCTTCCATAATAACATTACGGTAAATACGTACACAAAGTTTCCCGTAATATTTTTCGTAAACATACGCAATTGTAACTTAAATAAAGTTACGAAAAATTGGACAAATAAAAATAAAAATAAAATGTAGATATTTAGTGAGACAGAATTAAATATTATAACTCTTCAACCGTACTGCGGAGGGTTTTACAGTAGTCCTAATTATAACATCGTATTACGTGTTTGGGATTTATCTATTTTCTGTTGGAGCAGCTGCAGACATTAAATCCAAATACACATGAATCTACACTGCCTAAAGTGAAACAGGTTTCCTAAAAAACAGATATTGTTATTCTGTTTTTTTTTAACAATATTAAGACTGTATATTTCTGGAAGAAATATTAAGACTTAACATAATGAATTACAAAATCTCTTATGTACATCGTAGATGTGTTTGGGTCTGTATTATGAGCCACAAGGCAGAGAGAAAAACCGATTAAAAAACTGGAGGAGAACTAGAGGACAGAGTGAGCACTGATGGGCAGACCGTGGTCACCAGCCGTGGAGAAGGCGGGCCGTATAGATATATACGGTATTTGAGACGATTCATGAAAAGGCAGCGTAAATCTTTAATCTCAATTAGGGACAATGGTGACAGAAATAAAGAAGAGGTGTCGAGAAGTATTAAGGCAAGCCAAGGAATTAAATAGTTCTTAGATCATGTTCCTGAAGAAGCGGGTTTAATTACAAAACTTTTAAGAAGGGAAATTAACAGACTGACCAGAAGACTACCCACCAATATCCGGATTGAAGAATGCAGACACCTTGAATAGCGGAGTATCTAATCTATGTAGCTTTTCCGCTCTAATTACTGCACAAGTCTGAATTGAAATTGGTGGTTATTTACATTATTTATTAACGGTATCTCAATTTAAAAGCGCACCCAAACGGTCTTAATATCTTCACTGTAATCTCTATGCGTTATGGTCAATTAAATGCGTAAGTGGGGAGCGGACAATATGCAGCCTTCAGTAAATACACGGTGTGTTAAAGAGGTAACGGGGTTGACGTTGGGGTGATCATATCTTTCGTAACAAGACAGGAGAGAAGCGGAACACATACGGAGGAAGTGGCATTGCGAGGAGCCTGATAAAGATAATCAGAGGATGAAACATTAACCAATTTCCTCGAATAAACCTGTACAAACGAATGTCGTAATAAGATTTAAGAGATGATTTTTTAAAAATACGTACAAGCGATTATTACTTCACTGTACACGAATCGTTAAAAAAAAAAGCTTTTCTTTACCATCACTGTCAGTGACCAGTAGATGCCAGGTCAGGTCAGAGTCAGTTATCATTCCTTTAAAAAATAGTAGAAACATATGTTAAAACATAATGTTAAATGGCAGATAGCCACCCCATATTCCACACGATCCACTACATACATACCATTACACTACATATGTATACCATAACATACAAATATCTGTAAATACAATGCGCATACAGTCGAAAGGTGCACAGACAACCATGGAACTGGATATGATAAGAATTATAAGGACATACATGATAATCAAATTAGGTGATCAAAGAATTAAACGGATACGAACAAAGAATAATGGACGAGTTCCTATATAGACAAGAACATAATGACTGGCTTGTCGAGAAGATGACAGGAAGTCATGCAGGTCTCTGTATTGGAGGCCAATAAACTGAATGTTCCCAAAAGATGGCGCCAAACTTCAGGAAATGATTCTACCTAATAAACTGAAGAGAACATGTCAAATAAACGTATGCGAAAAATGCTTTCGTTTTCCGTCGTTGAAACATATTAATTATTGCTGAACGGAACGAGATATGGTGTTGAAATTTCATTTCAAACTAACAAAATTGTCTTAAAACTTTTCAAAATGGCTACTAATTGAAAATGTTAATCCTAAACTTTATAAATTCTGTATTGACAACAACAAATTGATATTACATTAAACTTTTTTTTTTATCCAACGAATTACTCTTCATGTAAATCGGATAAAAAAATAACGCGGTTATTATATTTCTTTCCTAACAAAACACTTGGCCTACTTTCCTTATAAGAACCATGCACTTTTTCTGCGTTGTTAAAAAATAAAGAAACTGAATTATATTTTGTCCTATTCCCAAATGTTAATCGAACAAAATTTTAATAAATATTTCATTATTTATTTAGTTCTCTTTTTTTAAATACTGACCATGGTATACATATTTATGGTCCACTACTAAATTAGGAGTGGCATCCGTATGACATCAGTTGCCATGTTGGCTAAGACAGTATTATTCAGTAGAATTAAAAATTGTTATGTTAAATCGTGGTACACAACTTAAAGCAACTTCAAACAACTAATTACTTACGCAACTTGTCATGGTCAAATAATGTAAATGCAAATATGAGGACAATAGGCCAAACGTTTTGTTATAAAAGAAATTTATATCTCTGTTATTTTGTATCCGAATTCCATTAACGATATGTGCCTATCATGGAATTACAAATAAAAGAGGTACTTTTTATGTAATAAGATATCAAATTTATAACTAAAATTTTCAGTCGACCGCCACTTTGAAAATTTTCAAGATAAAACTTTGGTTTCTTTTCTAGGCCCATTTATAAGAATGGTAAACGTGCTGTGTATTCTAAATTGCAAGTCGACATCTCATTTCGTTCGGCAGTAATTAATAAAAAAAACACACACATACACAGACATATAGGCTACACGAAAGGGGAGCATGTATCGGCATATGTTTATTGAACATTTTCCTTCAGTTTAAAGAGTAGAATCAGTTCCTAAACCTTTTGCATCATCTTTCGGGAACACTGTACATACGGAGAAGAGACTGCGGCCCTTTGTATAATGGTAGGTTAAGAGCTGAGGACAGGAAACTGGACAACATTTGCTTTGAAGAGAAATACGTGGAAAATGACTGCCATGCATCAATAAACAGCCTAGTGGTAACGATGTTTATAATACAAACACTTCTTTATTTGGCATGTGGTATTAACTTACGTATGCGATATTTACCTCATAAAACATGCTATCAATATTTATTTTTCTTCTCAGGTCGTGTCGTGTAAGACTTACATTGTAATTTTCCATTTTATTCCATACGAATGTATGATATAAAGTGGAAAGTCGCATAAATATGTTGTACGCGCGACTTACACCATCTGCTGATTGCTTTTTTACATCACTGCAAGTATAAATAATAAATTATTTTAATATCTAAATACATATAAAGTAACTAGACAGTAAATATCTGAATTTTATTAACTAAATAAAATTCAAAAAAAGTTTAAAATACGTATGTAAACATACGTCACTCACACGCGCGCGCGCGTTGGCAGAGGTAAAGGAGGCTGGATGGAGACTTATAGACAGACAGCTACTCAATTGTGTATACCATGAGAAAGATTAATTATTAAAATGAAACTCGACGTCTACTTGAAAAAAGATAGTAAATACCATTTTTTATTTGACATCTTCAATTTAAAATTTACTCTTCAAGCAGTATTAATGTAGTATTAAGTAAAATTAATACCCTATGAAATATTGCTATTGCAGGAAACGTAAAATGTGTAGCCTCATAAAAACTAGGCATATAAGCAGAATATAATCTTTTAAAATAAGAAAGATGTTTCTGAGTTACGTTTTTAATTGTTTTACCACCGTTACAAATTAAGTACTCTTATTCCAGTTTCAGTGCACAAACCCAATCGCTGCGTACTCTGCGAGTATCTCTACAGAAAGAAGAAAACGGAAAACAAAAGTACCGCGACAAGAGATGGAAACGCAAGAGGAAGAAATTAATTATAGGCTGTATACGTTACCAAGAGTTTACCGAGACGCCGCGAAGCATAAAAATCCGCTTTTTAACACCTAAAGAAATACTAAACAATATCATCGACGCAACACTCGGAGATCTGTAATTATATTTTTAGAGTTCTCCGTCGGAAAAACGCGACAAGACCACAGTCGAGTGCATCGTCGTCTGGCTGGCATCAGATTTATAGAAAACCCTCGCAGACACGTTGCCAGAAGGGGGTAAAAATGATGTATTATGCACAATTGTTAGCGGTGGAACAGGAGGGAATGTTTCTTTTTTTGCCTCATTGTGTGTGTGTAAAAAAACATATACCCGGGAAAGAGAAATCTGTGCAAGAGGTGTGAACGCGTGTCTCAGCCGTCAGCTGACTTCTTTTGAATCTGAAAACTACGCCTAACGACGTATACGTGTTATTTTTTCGTGTATTTCAATTCTCACTGTAAAGACAATGAATATGCATATATAATAAGCATATGTGAGCAATGAAAGTGGCATGAAGACAACTGGGCCAGAAATTAGTTTTCTATGAGGTCCTTAACGTTGTTTATCTTGTTTCGTGCATAATGTCTTCGATTTGGCGACAAAAAGCCTGTGTTAACGATCTTAGTCTTCTTATCTGCTGAATGTAGTGCAAGAGATTTATCGCCCAAAACTGTATGGATGCATGCGTTTCTAGTTTCAGGTAATTGTCGTTCTACTGAGCAAGACTTCTTTGACTGAAAAATGTTTAAAGATCACGATTAATGTCTCATTAGTGAAAAATAACGGGGCGAGTAATAACTTACAGTGGAGCATCTCAAGAAAAGAGAAGCTGTACTAATAGCTGCTTGCAGTCCCCCAGTTCAAACCGTACATACAGACGGGCTTCAAGATGTATGTAACCGGTTATTTCGGAGTGTTTGTGAACTCTCACCCAGTTTGTTTAACGCTTCGTGACATTTTTCCCTTGCCCATCAGTGTAAGCGGCATATCAAATATCAATTAAAGTGTTGAAGTTTTGCGTTCGTTTTTCAGTGTGACGAAATTGTGCTAAAAACGCAAGTACACGAATATATATTCGAGCAAATATCAAGAGTGCAACACCTAAGTATTCACACCTCAAGTGATCAAGGTGATTTTTACACACGGAATACACTGTATATTTACACGTTTTGTAGCACTTGCGAGTAATTTCACACTAGAATTCACAATGAAATTTATTAATAACTTGTTTTCTTTTACCCATTAACTGATAAAGCACTTTTTCTTCTAATTATTATTCTCTCAAGTGTTTATTCCAAATGCCGTGACTGACAATTTAGTTTGTTCGTAAGGACAAATGAACTCCGCCAATGGCCTGTCTTCGCCATTTCTTAAGTTATCAGGTACCGAGAGCTTTTGGAAGGATTTGGCTGACCTACCTATTCTTCCATCCTTCTTTGGATGGTTTGTGTTCCAAAAACATGTCATCGGAGAATGCGTTGCTCTTAAAATTCTTCACTGAATACTTAGCAGTAGACGATCCACAAATCAGTCCAGCGCTCTCTTAATATCGTGAGACTTGTCCTGTGAGGTAGGAACCAGAATCATCTTGTGGTAATATAGAATTTACTTTTATGATCTTTTTACAACTAAACATTGTCATTATATTTATTCAGCTAGTCATAGAGAAACAACCAGTTTTAAAATTTTATGAAGAGTGGAATATAATTTTACTCAATTCAACGTTTACCTACAAATATACTGAACGGAAAAATGGAAGAAAAACATCCAGTGGGTGAACGGTAAGAGAACGGGAGGACATAATGAGGAAGGATGCAATAACAAAATTGGGTGTGATGGGGTAGACGTCAGAAAGAACTACTTGAGATAAGACGAGAAAGAGATTACAGGCAGCCGAAAAACGCTAGCGCCGTAAGAGCCAAATGACATTTTATGAATATGGTTATAATCTAGAACAGAGAGAGAACAATAACAGCATAATCTATTATGTTAAGTACCTGTGTCAACAGAAAGCAGTGTTGATAGTTGATAGCTCACAGGATGCAGATACGTGTAATATTAGCAAATCAATCTAAGATATGGTAAAATGAAACTTCTAGGTGTCAGCAGCTAGGTAGTAGTTCAAGTTGCAGATGCTCTTGAATGCAGACGTTCTCTTCTGGGTATACACAGTAAATATTTTCCTTCCATTTTTCCGTTCAGAATATTTTTAGGTAAACATCTAATCGAGTAAATTTATATTCCACCCTTCATACAACGTCGTTCGCTTGTATAAAGACTAAAATGTAGTTTTATCACGGACTGATTAAGTACTTTATCAAAAAAGATAAGTTAAACAATTTCTTGACAATTTGTAATTGAAAGAGCTTGACCAGAATAGGAAACATGAAATTCCAACATACGTTTTGATGCGTATTGTTCCTTCTTTTTGTAAAAAAAAAAGCTAAAAGAAAACCAATGTTTTGCAGAAATGGCGTCAAGGAAAAGAGACAAGGCTGGCGGGTCAGATCAAACAAGTTACAAGACTGATGGCAAAGCAACTGTCTCTCTAAGCTTTCTGTGTGACAACGTTTGGGCTCTGTTCTCTATACAAAACAAAATAAAGCTGTAAACAAAAAAATACGAATTTTATGACGCTACATCCTTGAAAAGCAAACACTGATGATGCTCGTCATAAAGACGAAGTAGAAGACTGACAGGAAAATAAAGAAGGATATACAGTAGAAACCGCTCGTAACGAACTTCAATGAACTGCCGAAAATCGAACGCTATGAGCGGAGGTTCACTCATACCTTATTTTTTTTACCATTTTAAGTTTAAGTCTATTCTTCTTTTATGTTATTTTTAGTAAAAAAAATTAAAACAATTAACCATTTCGCATAATTATAATGTATTAATAATAATAATAATAATAATAATAAAATGAGAACTGTTTCGGCAAATTTGCTTATACAGTTTAAACAACAAAAATCTTCAAAGTCTTCCTTTTTACATCGTGTTTTGTATACCGAAGGTCTAAAGAATATTTCAATGATATGCTGTCACGTCGAACTAAAAAAATGCATGAGGCTCTCGTGACATACTGGATTTTACAGCATCAAACAGAAGACAAAGTATACCCTTAGTCGAGGATAGATCTACGCGTTGTAGATGGTCACTACTATACTATCTTGGGAACCTTTTAATTACTGCACATTTTTACCCATTTAAATCGACCTATCGGGTGGGCATATGTGAGCCTAAATCCAAATAATGAAACTGAGAGTTCTACATAAGTGAGTAAGCTTCATACCTGTTACGTAAGTCTTTCACTTTATTATAGTCTATTAATTTCGATTAAAATAAATATATTTCTTCATCATATTACATATGCGACGTGTTGGAATTATTGAAAATGAGACTTCCGAGTTAACTGAAAAAATAAAACTAATACTTACGCATACCCCCTCGCTCTCTTTCACTCTCTCGTCCCCCTCTGTGTAAATACGCTTAATGACGTATGGGTGCCACCAGGAATTCTTCATCGACATTCAGAAGAGTGCTCTATAATCGACTGTAAAACCATTAGTGGATCTTCCAATTTAAAAATACTTTGTTGTGACGAAGTGGTTTTCAGAATTCATTACTACAATGTAATATAATTTTATAACAAAGCCTATTGACGGTGACTCACCCGGGCCAACATGTGGCGGATATTTTATGCTCCGAAGAACCCATTCTTCACGTCCGCCGTGCTGCGGGTGCTTCCGATTTGCACGCTAACAAAGACGGTAACCGCATTACTCAAACAACGATTTCAATGAGTAATGATTCGAATACGTTTTAATAACAAAAAGTTTTTGCCAACACAAAAACAATACGTATTTTATGTTGTACAAGTTTGTGTTCATTGTTTGTCTCGTTTAGTACAAATGGTTTTGTTGTTGTTCACACATCAGTAACAAAATACAGTATAACAAAATCTGATTGTCAGTAACTCTACTTTGGAGATACAGATGCTTCAAAATGTTAGGCGTAACAAAAGCTGTACTCTCAATTGGCCACCAGAATTCACAAAATTTATCATTTTCAAATAAATAATAAACACAATTTTTTAATTATTGAAGTATTTTATGACCACGATTAAATACATATTTTTTGATAAAAATTTAATCAAAGGACTGGCGCAAGTGCTTATTTGAGCTATGTAAAAAAACAAGGTACGTACAAATAATAATAATAATCTTTTATTTTTGATAAAGTTAAACAGTAGTTGGCAATATAATATTTACAAAACTGTAATATTTATTTAAAGAATACTTTAGTATAAGATTATTATAACAATATTTAAATATACGGGAAATTTTTAATCAAAGGGTTGGCTCAAGTGCTCGATTTTTAGAACCATGTTTTCTCTATTTCTTGTTTAAGTAGAATAGAATACCGGATAACCGGGGGAACCGGATAGCGACGAATCTACTATATAGAAAAGTATGAATATATCAAGAGTGGAATCATATATACTAAGGGAACGCTGATAAATTTAATTACTCAGAAGAGTTAATAAAATATTCCGTATTATAATTAAAATGGAAATGTCAATAGCAAAAGGATCATTCAGGATCAGACGAAAGAATATATAAAATATATATATGACTATGAAAACACTGTACTAAACATAGCGTAATATGGAAGATAGAGGTGAGAACGCAAGTGACAAAAGGATGTAATTTGATTTTCTAAAAATGAAAATTGATTAAAGTTATACGGAAGAAAGAAAAACTGTAGCCTGAAGATAACTAAACCGTTTAAATTATGCGAAATTTGAAAATTCGAATGATGCGCTGTTATCAGTTATGGATGAACAATCTTACACAAGAGATGGACGGAAACATAAATATCACCTGAAGAAACGATGAACTCTTAAAATGAAGATCTCATCTACATAAACAATGAGATGAGGAGAACAACAAATAAATTATTGTTTTTAACTCTTTAATAAGCAATATTATAACAAAAAAGAATTATTTATTATTCTCCTTCTGATGGAATCGGGAGAGTAGTCAAATACGAAATATCAAGGGAAATGTCCGAAGAACAAAACAGTAAAGAAGTAAGCGAACCTTTTCAAAACCTAAACTACAGGAAATCATAATTACGAAGTACGAATTTAAAGAAGTGATTACACACTATTAACAACGATTAAAAAACGAGGTTTTAAAACAAACAAGATGAAAAAAATTCAACTTATAATTTTCTAAATGTTCTCTACTGAAAAGCACGACCACATTATGTTTGAAATGTTCCTGGATCGAACCAATAGGCTGAAGGAAAAAAGTGAGTCTCACTAAAAAAAGTGTCCAAGAATAAAATAGTAGCCAATAAGAATGAGTCCCATGAACCATATTTTTAGGTAGAGTAAAAACCACTATAATAGTTAAAAAGAATACAAGAGACTAAACGGAACTTGTGAATAAAATAAGCAAGAAATTATTTTATTAATCGACGTAAGATATGTTACGTATAACAGAAGACTTTGGAGTAAAGTAGCATTTAATTTTACTGTATCATTTCTTGCGTAAGGATATAAAGTAATGAAAAACTCAATTATTATTTACATTACAATTTGGTAAAAGATACTGCCATAAATGCAGCATTGGTAATTTTACAGAAATCAGTCGAAAACCACATATTCAGTTTTGCAAAAATTACTATTACCGTTAGTTATTTTACCTTTTAAGGTAAAATGTTAACCGAACTGGTGAAATGTTAGAAAATTCTATTCACACAGCTTTTCACAAAGTGAATTAATTAATTAATTAATTAAGTGCAATTAAGACAAATTGAGCTTCTGAAAAACTACTTGAACAGTGTTAAGAAACCCATACAATTTACACTTGAAACAGAGGAGAACAACCAACTGAACTTTCTTGATCTCACCATTATTAAATCCCACGACTCTTTCAAATTTAAAATTTACAGAAAGCCCACTACCACTGACACCACAATACACGCTCATTCGTATCACCCGTGGTCCCAGAAAATGGCGGCATACACTGCATTTGTCCATAGACTTCTTACTGTACCCTTAGAGCAAGACTGCTTCACTGATGAAGTAAACACTTTAAAACACATCGCCATATCCAACGGTTATAACGCTAATATAATATAATAGATAAACTCATCTCCAGGCACAAGAGCAAAACTCAAATTCCGAACAGCGCGGTGCATAATACTGACAGATATATATCGGTGGAGTACACATCTTTCTTGCCTAACATCATAAGAAATCAATTTAAGAAATACAATATCGCAGTTATCTTTAGGACAAAAAATAACGTTGAAATGCACTGCGCCCCAAGATACACAGAAGCGTAGAGACACGCTCTGGCGTTTACAAAATTGTGCGTGATGATTGCGACATGTTTTACATAGGCCAGACCGGAAGAAGTTTTGAAGAGAGGTTCAAGGAACACCTGCCTATGAAGAATGTAATAAACAGTAAATCGACTTACGCGCAACACCTGATTGATTGTGATCACAGTTATACGGACGTCTCTGTTCATTTTAAACCCATACACTTTTGTAAAAAAGGCCGATATATGAATGCATTAGAAGAGTTTGAGATATATAAATCTGCTAGGACACAGAAAGAGTGCCTTTTGAACGATATGGTGTCGTTCAAATCCAACGCGCTCTTCGATACTGTGATACAAAAACTGGCACAGACAGGAATACTACCAACTTATCTCTGAATCGGAATTTATACGGCCAGTGCGCGTTTACTTTCTCGACGATGCGCATCGTCCCCTCGTGCAGTATGAGTGTTTATTGAATTCAGTGTTTTTTATGTAGCCTATGTGTTTTTATGAACTGACGAACTCGACCCGAGTGATCATCACCTGAAGATGGGACCTTGATCCTGAAACGTGTCGTGGCTAGCGACCAAAGTAAGTTGCATGAAGGAATAACAGGTATCTTAACATATTTTAAAGATTAACTATTGCAACTTGGTGACCATACACACAATTTCATTATGATTCTAGCGTAGCGCTTTCATTAGTAACGGAGTTTTGGACTTTGTTTGGGGAATGGCGTTCGGCCTGAAATGGTCAGCCGTGTATTGAATGTATGAGGGTTATGAGCTGTATTCGTCTGCGACTAGAACTAACGTTATTAGAACGAAAAAATGTCAGTTGGTGACAAAAAGAACGATTATTATCAGAAAATATATCACTTTTCTATCAGATAATGGGCCTATGACATTTTCTCTAGAATGTTCAATCTCAATGGAGTACTACAGTCATTCAACCACTTTGGAGGTAGGCGTACTACTGAACTTAGTGCCTTAGTTGTTGGTACCCAGGAGCAACTCTTGGTGATTTCTTGTCATTTAGACACGCGCGCGCGCGCGCACACACACATACATATATATTTATGTATATTTCCATAGATCATAAAGGTCTATGCTCCATATACAACTTTCGATTCATGTTTTTTTAATTCTGTTAAATACGTGGTACGGTTTTTAAACAAAGACGTTTGACTCGGATATCTGATAGCCTAAATGTGATATTTATCTCATGGAGAGACGAGTCGTTATTAGAAGACCTTAAAAGAACTTCGGGTCAAAAAAATACTTTCACGAATGAGAAGAGTCATTCATTATTGCAACAAAAATGTAACCGACTCGGTGTTAAAAAAATTTAGCTAAAGAAGCGTTATAAATCTGAAATAACGAACAGAGAAAATATAATTCATGTAAAACTACGTTTCGTTGTGAAGTCGGACGGATGGCATGTGGGTAACGTCTGACCTCAGTTAAACAAATTTAATCAGTACAGTTTAAAGTTATCTTTAAACACTGTGCTAAAGTGCAAAGTTTACCGCCGTTTAATGGCTGTAATTAAAGCTGAAACTTTAGATAATGACGATGTTTTAGTCTGTGTTAGACGAAAAAATTCCTTGACGTAACTACTTCAACAAACTGCAACTGGCAAATTATACGAAAAACTATGGAAGCGAGCACCTAAGGATATACAGTAGTTACTTTATCACGGAAAACAGACAGCAAGTACAGAGTTTTAAAACTACTACTTGCTTACGAAGCATAAAAAAAATAAACAACTACAAATTATTATTTTAACTCAGTTACAAGTTACAACAAGACTGAGTTGTAAGCTCAAACTATCTTTCCGCCCTCTCGATGTGTTCCCCCTCTTCCATCCCACACAAACTACCTCTTTTCTATATTTTCTATTTGTCCGTCCAACAACCCGCCCTTTGTTCTACGAAAGACAGTTAAAATATTTCAGAATAGTCTTGTTTTTCCAGCGTACACCGAAATATTACTATGCTGTTGTTGTTGTACTTTTTCCTCCTCCTGTACGTCAAGTGCAATAACGGTTTCAATGAACTCCTCTGAATTGCCAATTAGGAACGGCTGCGGACCGGCCGAGTGCGGACTTTTTGCAGTAATTATCGAACGCACCTTCCAGCTGGCTTCGCTTCATACGGCATACGTACAATACGGCCAGCAACGTGTGTGCAGCCCCAGCTTTGTGCTCTCAAGACGTACTTACAGGTGTAGCACACTCGTTTACGCCCGTGTTCAGATGAAACACGTTACACTGAGCTGCGTGCGATGCCAGTCCCAGCGGTTAACTCGTTCACACTTGTCGCGTTATGAAATAAAATCCGTTTAAGAGTCCTTACTACGTACACGTGAGAGTTGGTTTTGCTTACACATACGTAGCACTTCACAGGTGCTCGACATACTGAAAAGATTAAAAACCTTACGATTATAGGAAAATGTTGTGAATATATAAAGGATGTTAAAATATTCCGATAAGATGGATAGTGGTTGAGACAAAATGAAGCGGAGCTGTACATGACTCTACGTTGAGTCAGTCCAACCTCGGTCCTCTGTTATATGGACAAAGGATGCGGCATTCTAGCTTATCTGGCAAATCCAAGTTAGTAACAATGCGTCACCTACACGAAACAATATTCTCAATAGAAAAATGACAGCCTTTCGTGAGCGGTACAGTGCGCGGAGCCAAGTAAAGAATTACTCCCACTTAAGTGAGTATACAAGTATACAATAAGGTGGCTAGAGATGGTGACCAAACCAGACGCGCGTACCAATTGGTGGCCCGCGGTAACACAAAAATAAAGTTTCCTTAAACCTGTTAATTGTTACACAATATCTGCTGGATTTATTCAAGGAACGAAGGAAGTTCTCAGTTTTAACTCGACCGTTTGGAATTTGTCTATCTACTTGTCTATGTCTTTGGGGTATGTCTCAGATAACTTTTGAAAGCATCAACCGATTTTCGTAAAACGTCGCCGTGTGTCTACACATTTACCGCACAACACCCTTTTTTTGAGAATGTTCCCCTCAAAAACAAGGTGCAGGGACCAAAAACGAAAGGGTTAAAATTTTGCAAAAATCGCAAAAATCCACATGAGGTATTCAAATGAAAGATAATTTTAACCACAATCTAAATATAGTACGTAGGCTAGGAAATTTCAACATTTGGAACACTAGGGTCCAATGGTCACAAACAAATTCTTATAACCGATTATCTGATAGAACCCAAAAATGAACGAATCATACAAAGAAAATTAATCCATTACTAAAATAATTCAAGACAAACCTTACAGAATTTAAAAAAGCGACCAGTTACATGTTATGAGAAGGCATTTACTTCCATCAAGAATTTTTTATTTATGTGAGTAGTTAATCACCACCAAGTGTAGTTTCCAGTTTATGCCTGCATACTTGCACTTGTTAAAACACATTCTTATACCTGTACCTGTACCTTTACCAGTAGGCCTATACTTGTATAGGTAAATTAAAATTTGCAGCCCGTTTCTTAAAATTCTTATCATAAGATTCTAGTGACCCTACATCCACATCCACAAGCGTCGCTTATTATTTTTCTTGAATCCTTTTAAATTTCTGCATATTTTTTACACATGTTTTTCTTATCATACAGTGGAATTATAAAGGCGGTCTTAGATTACAAATACCAAAACACAAAAAGAAATTATGACGAAAGTATAAAAGATGGTGAGTAGAAGTAACAATAATTTGTCGACGTAAAGATCGTTGAAAGTCACAGTCGTCCACGTAGCATGTGTTCTACTGCGGGAGGAATATGTGTTGTGTGCGCGCGCGAGCACACATGAGTGTTTCATTTTAAAAATCGTAAATCTGTAATACGATACACGCCAAAGCCGTTCGGTTTATCAGTTTAGGGGGAGACGCTCCCCAGACCCGCATAACGGGCATTTCTGCTTTGATTGAATGACACCGAACACTCTTGACTTATATGATTTAGAAATCACAAAGGCTGCGATACGAATACTGAAACATCCATTTCTATTCAAAGGGGCCGGGAACGAAACATAACCTCAACGATATTGAAATATGTAGTAATTTACGTTGAGTGTCAACAAAAAGTCCAAGATACCTTTTCCTTGTAAGAACAGCTTCGTAACTTCAACGTAAGATGAAATGTTATCTAAAATTCAACCTTTAACAGAAAAACTTTGCGATCTGCAATACTAACAAGGTGCAAAATGAAACGTGAAGATAATTTTTTAAACGTCGATGATCACTTACTCTTCAAAAAATAAATCAAGAAATCATTTTCGTTGTTTCTATGTATTATTTTCTCGAGTGAGTTTTCTTCGTATATACGGTACTAGCCAGGAAAACATATATAACTTTAACAATAGCATGTGAATGTCTCGTACATTATTGCACAATTTATTGCGGTTGAGAAAAAATTAATTACACAAGTGTACGGAGAACACATCTGTTAAAACAGGAATTTTATTACTTCATCTATATCTTAATTAGATGACATATCTGATTTAGACAGTTTTATGATTGCTTTGTTTCAAGATATTAAAAAAAAAAGAACAATACATCTTCTCAAGATGAGAACAATTTGCGTGAGTTTGCATGTTTATGGTAACAAAACTCATATATATTAACATTTTTAATGGATTGCATTTAAAAACACACACACCCACACGCGCGCGCGCGCGCGCGCGCAGAAATCACACAAGAGAGCACGCTGAAACACACATTTCAGTTCTTTATATTTTAACAAAGCCCAAATATTTTTAATTTTTGTATAAAAATGTTTAATAAATTACATTATTTACTCATTTAATCAAAACCGTATATCAAAATGCTATTATTATATTTTGATTTTGAAAATGCTTATATAGAATTTTTATTATATTTTAATCATATACTTTCAAATTTTTTTTTGTTTCTTTTAATTTTAAGTATACTCTCACAGTGGAATATACAAATGAAACATTTACTGACTATGAGCATCGTAGAAGGTAGTGTCAGAATATAAGCTGCAAATCTTTCTTCAATAAACACCCATAACGAATGTACGCCAAATACTTATGTCAAGGATTACACACAGATGACAGGCACCGAGGCTTACCGCGCACTGGTGACTTTTTGTCACGCATCTGTTGTCACTGTCGCCCTCCTGTTACTTGAACTTAAAGGACTCCGCACAAGATGACTGACTGTCACCTTCACTCACCGTTTTTCCTGGCTTTCCAATAATAGGCCTAAATATTGTAGTTTCAAAAGCAAACGAGTCGATGCGTTGATATGGATTTTTGGAAGATATCCGTCCTCTATGCACATGAGTACGGGGGGGGGGGGATCAGAGAAAAATTTAACATTCTGTCTGAAGATTTGCGATGCTATCCCGGAAAACATTTCGCTATTTCCGCATGAGTTTGGAGGCTTTCGATGAGTGGTACATATTTTGAGATCTTCTGTTGACTGACTGACTGCTGACTTTTGGCCTCCCCGACTAGTCGCCTCCAAACACCTCGGTCCTCCAGCCTCCGTCTCCGTCTCCTATTCCCGATAACCATGCTCCTGAGGTCATCTTCTACGTCCTATAGCCATCTTCTTCTAGGTCTTCCTTTCCTTCTTTTCCCATCTATTGTCCGTATAAGAATTGGTTTGAGCATTCTGTCGTCCTCCATGCACATCACATGTTCCAACCAGCTGATCCTCATAGACTTGGTGAACCACACTATGTCTTCGCCATCTATCAATTCCTCCAGTTCCCTATTGTTCCGTATGCGCCATTTTTCACCTTCCTTCACTGGTCCAAATATTTTTCTTAAAATTCTTCTTTCAAATATTCTTAAATTATGTATGTCACTACTAAGTAGTCCCCAGGTCTGAGCAGCATACGTCACAACTGGTCTTACTAAGGTCTTGTATAATCTAGGAGACTGTGCCGGCGTTAATCCGGCAGCTTGAAAAGGATTCAGAAACATTTGGTCTGGTTGTAAAGTAGAGCTAATGCGGGCGACCTTTGCTCGCCTCGGTTACGGCTGCGCACGCAACTTGTAGAATAGGGGAGCGGTTTCTCTGTTCCTAACGGCAGAGGAATCCTTGCTTCGCTCCGTGATACATCAGCTTCGCTCTCTCTTCAAACATTTACGACGCAGTTTTCTGTCTTCTCATGGCGTGCTAAAGCGTAAATCGACTCCCGGGTTTTCGAGTTAAGCCGGAGACTTGGTCTCGCTGATAGCCGAACATCTGCTTCAGACATGGACCATTACAAGATCCTCTCCGAAGAGGGAGCTGGAGACTGATTTTCGATGTAGCACTCGCCAGCATTTCTAAGGTGATATTCACGCTTTTATTTTACTTTTGGGGCCGGGCCGGCAGCGTGCCCGTTTACTTTAAACATCTTTGAAGCCATGTGACCACGTGTCCAGACTGTCGGCTAGCAGGGGGAGCTGCTGATCACGACTCTGAACGTTTTTAATTAAATTCAAGAACACTTTACAACTCATTCACATAATAATAAGTGCACTGCCTGTAATTGTGTGTTGCACTGGGGGAGCGTGCCAGAGATATTTAATCTTGAACATTTTACAGTTGCATATCATACAAGCCTTTAACTCTTCACAAAATTCATGGTACAGGTTAGTAGCTCTGTTCCGGCTGGAACAGCAGTGGATAAATTATAACTTCACTATGGGTTTCACATTTAAGGGCTGATGTTTTCCTTGTTCTTTTGGGGCCGTTTTCTGGTGTTTAACAGGGTACTTAGTTTTGTCTGACATGTTGATGCAGCTGAGGGCAGGTGGTATTCCTGTCTAACTTTGTCAGCTGCATGCGGGCGCGCTGCCTCAGCTGCTAGAGCACAACCGCCTTATTGTTATATTTTCATTTTGATTATATTTATATAGTCATTCGGGGTTAATAAAAACTAATCTGTTTTTTTTTGCTGGACATATATTAGTTAATTGCGCCCCTTACAAAAGGGCTATACTGATTGTTTTTCTTAATTGGCAAACACATGTTGATTAACTTTCACCTGTAGTTTCTGCTGTTTAATTTTCGTTAACTATAAAACATATACTCATTATTTTTTGGTCAAATATACATTGTCTAAATTTTTCTGAAATTGTAAAGCCTCGAGTGATTAATTTCTGATTGTTAGAGTACATATTGATTTTTTTAAATCCTCCGGAATTTGTGAAGTAAGTAACTGTTTGAAATCAAATGATGTAGTTCTGTAAAGTTTATTTAATGCTGTGGAAGGAACTTAAGGTTCATAAACTCATGATGGGTTAGTGATCAGTGGAATGCTATGCAAATGAGCGGTCCAGTTTTATTTATGCGTTATGAGTTATCGTCATCCTTTCTAGGGGTTTTAGGCCTTATGTAATTCTGTAAAACGGGTTGTTGGTGGGCGAATATTTTATATCTGCTAGGTTCTGCGTATTGTAGTTACACTGCCCGCTGGGCGGGTGCATTCCTGGGGCATTCGTGTTAGAATTGATGTAGTTGTGAGTTTGTGTGCCTTATGTTCTGTGTGTGTTATGTTTGTCCGTGTCTAGCTAGCCACAAGATGGGGGCGAATCTTATACATACATATATATATACATATACCTTCTGAATTTGTACACACTTGTGATGCTATTATATTTATATACATTTGTTGAATTTATACACACTGGTGATTATATTATATTTATATATGTGCTTACTGAATTTGTACACACTGGTTATGTTATACACATGTTGTTTTGCTTGTTAGGCTTTATATTTATATATATGTATATATTTACTGAATTTATGAACAATTGTTATGATGTACACATCTTGTTTTAATTTAATATTGTTAAAGCAGGGCTCAAATCATTCGTGATAATTATGATTCATGGGGGGGATAATGATGTACTAGAGTTGGCCTGCATGTATGATTTCTAAGCATACAATAAACTTGTTATTGTTACATTACAGCTGAGTTTCATTGCAAGTCCCGTCATGCTGGACCCGGCACGATTTTTGCTTCTCTAGGCTCCAGCCTAGTCCTAATTGACTTGTGGCCCCTCTTTCAAAACAAAAAATTTTAAAACTAAAGAAGTTGTTTTACATCACCAAAATACAAATATGCGGTTGTCAATTCAAACGGAAGAGAAGTTCGTTCTGTCAATAAAATAAGTTGTAATAAAACAACTTAGATAATATGTGGACAGCTATTAATTTAATAGTAAATATTAATCATCCAATTGTACAAATATATATTTTCCAATTGGCAGCCCTAATACTTTTTCATTAGAACATAAGAGTTATTATTACAGTATCAAAGAAATAAAAACAAAAAATACAACTTCAAGGAATACTGACGCCATCGTGGTGACAAAAATATTACCCGTGCACGCGCACTCATTGGAAACGTAAGACGCGTTGACAGTTTCGTCACGCAGAACCGGAAAGTCCGCCGGCGAACCAAAAAGTCACGTTCCTGTCACGTCGCACGAAAATAACATTCAGACGTGATATAAAGTCACCAGCGTGCGGTAGCCTTGAGAATTTCCCGATCGGTGTAAGGATTACAATTCATTGTGGAGCGGACACTGGTTTTCATTCAGCAAGCTTTTTACGAAGGTTTTCATTTCCTTTACATCGACTTCCTGTAGTCTGAGATACAGTTCTTCCAGCACGGGGAGTGGAAGGTCAATACTGAGTATAATTCCTTCTACAGGCTACACGAACAGTAAAATAACGATTTGTGACTGTGACCGATCTCATTCACTTTTTAAAATTGCTCTGGTCAGTCTCGCTTCCCCAGCATTCACCTTTTAGAGACACACAAAGTGTATTAAAGGAAATAAGGCAATAAAGGAAAGCAGTTAGATTTATTAGGAATTACAAGATCAGAAAGACGGAATAAAATATTATATTACTGAATTTAATTTTTCTCCACTCTTAAAAACCGTTTCGCTTACTCAAGATTTTTATCATTTATGTTGCTGTAGTAAAGATATGTTTCCTAATACGTTACATTAATGCACATCAAATTAATTTAGTACATTAAATTACATTATTACAAGTGATACTGCATTTCCTTCATGCAAAAATTCTTATCTGTTGTGTTTCTGTCTTAATCTACATCGCTTTGTCGGTTTGTATTCGGGACAACTGTTTCTTTTATATAGCTTCCTCGGTCAGAAGGATAACTGTCGGAAGCCTTTGATGTAATAATGTGTTCTTAAAGGCGCGGCACTTCCCGATACTGACCCTGTGCACCAATTAGATAGCACTATTAGTAAGATGAGATTACCGTTTTGAGTTTGAAACGGTGCCACAACAATATATTCCACAATTGCTATACATGTTGGTTGTCAGAATTATTATTCATCAACCGCAGCCGACCCATCGAGTCGCCGTCATTCAGCTGTCTGTATAACCAATGGTTAATGATGTTCAGAAATATGTCACCAACGTAACGATACTGATAAAAAAATTAATTATTTTTATCAATATCACATCTAAAAAGAATAATTTAAAAAAATTAATTATCACTTATAATAGTTGCTCTGATGCTGACTGTTGTATTTCTTACCGAGGCAGCTATACCAGGAATTTATCTTGTATTATTACTTCCATGTTCCATAAGGAAATGGAAGTCATGGCGAAAAAATCGTGTTCGAGATAGATAATGGCAGATTTTGATTGTACTACCCTCAAAACATGAAAAAAATCGGTATGGAGAACCATACATGACTTCCATATTCTAAGATTTATATTTAAAATCATTTTCAGCCAAACAGCCAGGCTGTGTCTTACCTGCCTTTTTATTGCTGTATTAAATGAAAAATATTATATTACATTAAAATGAAAAAATTATAATTTTATTGCCTGGCAACAAAATTATTTTATTTTTAACAATTACCATTGTTTCAAAAAGTTTAAATAAATTTTCAAGTACTTTACTCTTGTTAAAACGTAAAAGGTTGCAGGTAAACTACCCCTTCCCCTTAACCGATCTTCACCAAAATCGAAAGTCATTGAGACCTCTACAATTCAGGGACATATGCAAAAAATTATTTGATTCTGTTTGAATTTGCGGCTGTTATCGTTTGCCATAGAAAATACGCTTGATAAAAAAACGTTGCAGGTAAACTACCCCTTCCCCTTAACCGATCTTCACCAAAAACAACAGGTCATGAGTACTCTACAAATCAGGGCTGTATGCAAAACATATTTGATTCTGTTTAAATTTGCGGCTGTTATCGTTTGCCATAGAAAATACCCTTGTTAAAAAAACGTTGCAGGCAAACTACCCCTTTCCCTCAACCGATCTTCACCAAAAACAATAGGTCTTGAGAACTCTACAATTTAGGGCTGTATGCAAATAATCTTTTGATTCTGTTTGAATTTGCAGCTGTTATCGTTTGCCATAGGAAATACCCTTGTTAAAACATAAAACGTTACTGGTAAACTACCCCTTCCCCTTAACCGATCTTCACCAAAAACAACAGGTCTTGAGTACTCTACAAATCAGGGCTGTATGTAAAACATTATTTGATTCTGTTTGAATTTGCGGCTGTTATCGTTTGCCATAGAAAATACCCTTGTTAAAAAAACGTTGCTGGTAAACTACCCCTTTCCCTCAACCGAACTTCACCAAAAACAATAGGTCTTGAGAACTCTACAATTTAGGGCTGTATGCAAATAATCTTTTGATTCTGTTTGAATTTGCGGCTGTTATCGTTTGCCATAGGAAATACCCTTGTTAAAACATAAAACGTTACTGGTAAACTACCCCTTTCCCTTAACCGATCTTCACCAAAATCAACAGATCTTGAGAACTCTACAATTGAGGGCTGTATGCGAAACATTATTTGATTCTGTTTGAATTTGCGGCTGTTATCGTTTGCCAAACAAACAAAATTACCCTTGCTAAAAAAAAACCGTTGCTGGTAAACTACCCCTTTCCCTCAACCGATCTTCACCAAAAACAATAGGTCGCGAGTACTCTGCAAATCAGGGCTGCATACAAAAAATTATTTGATTCAGTTTGAATTTGCGGCAGTTATCGTTTGCCATAGAAAAAAAAATCTACAGACACACAGACACTTTTCGGAAAACGACTTTTTTTCATGTTTTGAGTGTAGTAGAATCAGAATCTGCAATAATCTCGAACACGATTTTTTTTGCCTTCACCATACTTCCATTCCTTAAGGTATATGGAAGTAAAAATTATCTCCTCCCTCATCAAGAAAAGTGTCTGTGTGTGTGTCTGTCTGTCTGTGTGTCTGTCTGTCTGTCTGTGTGTCTATAGATTTTTTTTCTATGGCAAACGATAACTGCCGCAAATTCAAACAAAATCAAATAATTTTTCCATACAGCCCTGATTTGTAGAGGACTCGCGACCTATTGTTTTTGGTGAAGATCGGTTGAGGGAAAGGGGTAGTTTACCAGCAACGGTTTTTTTTAATCAAGGGAATTTTTTTTTTTTGGCAAACGATAACAGCCGCAAATTCAAACAGAATCAAATAATGTTTCGCATACAGCCCTGATTTGTAGAGTACTCAAGACCTATTGTTTTTGGTGAAGATCGGTTGAGGGGAAGGGGTAGTTTACCAGCAACGTTTTTTATCAAGCGTATTTTCTATGGCAAACGATAACTGCCGCAAATTCAAACAGAATAAAATAATTTTTTGCATACTGCCCTGATTTGTAGAGTACTCGCGACCTGTTGTTTTTGGTGAAGATCGGTTGAGGGGAAGGGGTAGTTTACCAGCAACGGTTTTTTTTTATCAAGGGAAATTTTTTTTTTTGGCAAACGATAACAGCCGCAAATTCAAACAGAATCAAATAATGTTTCGCATACAGCCCTCAATTGTAGAGTTCTCAAGACCTATTGTTTTTGGTGAAGATCGGTTAAGGGAAAGGGGTAGTTTACCACCAACGTTTTTTTAACAAGGGTATTTCCTATGGCAAACGATAACAGCCGCAAATTCAAACAGAATCAAAAGATTATTTGCATACAGCCCTAAATTGTAGAGTTCTCAAGACCTATTGTTTTTGGTGAAGATCGGTTGAGGGGAAGGGGTAGTTTACCTGCAACGTTTTTTATCAAGCGTATTTTTTATGGCAAACGATAACTGCCGCAAATTCAAACAGAATCAAATAATTTTTTGCATACTTCAGTGAATTGTAGAGGACTCAAGGCCTTTAGATTTTGGTGAAGATCAGTTAAGGGGAAGGGGTAGTTTACCGGCAACCTTTTACGTTTTAACAAGAGTAAAGTACTTGAAAATTCATTTAAACTTTTTCAAACAATGGTAATTGTTGAAAATAAAATAATTTTGTTGCCAGGCAATCTGAAAATTTCAGATTTTGTACCACAAAATCTGAAAAGATTATACGATAGTTTATGAAATGGTTAATAATACGTCAGTGGAAGGTGTAATGAGAAATTAGCAGAAATGGAAACCTGGGGAATGTTAACTGTTCTGTAGATACAATTTTGTCAGAATGTTTGGAAATGATCATCAACATTGAAGAAAAAGTAAGCATATTAAGAAACATATGTAAATACTTATTATAAAAAAATAATGTTTGTTTTTTGATAAAGTCATTTTGATTATAAAATATAAATATTTACAACAAGAAAAGAATTTTCAGTTTTCAAAATTTAAATATATTTTTATAAAACAATGGGTTCTTCATTGAGGTGGGGACCATATCACTCACTCCATCTCAAGCCTCCTCTCCCATTTTGCAGAAAAAGAGGACCCTGTCAAGGCTGATACTTTGACGACAGTGACAGGGCTTTCCACCAAATTCAGCAGAGTGACAGGTAGGCCCAACTCTGATTGGCTCCTCAGATTTCCCCAGCGTTAGTAGGTTCTATGAAAATATTTTATTTCAAAAATGATTTTAAATATAAATCTTAGATATGTTTTATAAATCTCATGTTTTATGTTTTAACATGGGTAATTTTTTATATGACGAACCATAACTGCCGTAAATTCAAACAGAATCAAATAATTTTTTACATATGTGCCTGAGCTATAGAGAACTCAATGTCTGTTGATTTTGGTGAAGATCGGTTACGGGGAAAGGGCAGTTTACCGGAAACATTTTTTGTTGTAACATGAGTAAAGTAATTAATTTTGATAAAGTATCCTGATAAGATCTTAATAATCCACTGTAGAAACGTAGATGAAATATCTATAAATGAAGAGGCTAGTTGAACGGGCTGGGGGTAATTTTCTATAAATCAAAATTATAGTTGAAGGGGGAGGGGATAATATTTTTTATATGTGTACTACGTTATTGGCAAGAAAGAAGTATTTTTTTGTTAAAATTCCTTCCCTGGCTGTTTGGCTGAAAATGATTTTAAATATAAATCTTAGAATATGGAAGTCATGTATGGTTCTCCATACCGATATTTCTAAAAGTGCCTGTGTGTAGAATTTTTTTATGGCAAACGATAACTGCAGCAAATTCAAACAGAATCAAATAATTGTTTTCATACAGTTCTGAATTGTAGAGGACTCGAGGCCTATTGATTTTGGTGAAGATCGGTTAAGGAGAAGGGGTAGTTTACCTGCAACCTTTTACGTTTTAACAAGAGTAAAGTGCTTAAATTTGATAAATAAAGTATCCTTAAAAGAAGGTCATAATGATCCACTGTAGAAAGGTAGATGAAATATCTCGTATAAATGAAAAGGGTAGTTGAAGGGGAAGGGGATAATTTTCTATAAATTAAAATGGTAGTTGATGAGGGAGGAGATAATTTTTACTTCCATATTCCTTAAGGAATGGAAGTATGGTGATGGGAAAAAAAATCGTGTTCGAGATTATTGCAGATTCTGATTCTACTACACTCAAAACATGAAAAAAAGTCGTTTTCCGAAAAGTGTGTGTGTGTGTGTGTGTGTGTGTGTGTGTGTGTCTGTAGATTTTTTTTTTTGGCAAACGATAACTGCCGCAAATTCAAACAGAATCAAATAATTTTTTGCATACAGCCCTGATTTGTAGAGTACTCGCGACCTATTGTTTTTGGTGAAGATCGGTTGAGGGAAAGGGGTAGTTTACCTGCAACGGTTTTTTTTATCAAGGGAAATTTTTTTTTTTTGGCAAACGATAACAGCCGCAAATTCAAACAGAATCAAATAATGTTTCGTATACAGCCCTGAACTGTAGAGTTCTCAAGACCTATTGTTTTTGGTGAAGATCGGTTAAGGGAAAGGGGTAGTTTACCTGTAACGTTTTATGTTTTAACAAGGGTATTTCTTATGGCAAACGATAACAGTCGTAAATTCAAACAGAATCAAAAGATTATTTGCATGCAGCCCTAAATTGTAGAGTTCTCAAGATCTGTTGTTTTTGGTGAAGATCGGTTGAGGGAAAGGGGTAGTTTACCTGCAACGTTTTTTTAACAAGGGTATTTTCTATGGCAAACGATAACAGCCGCAAATTAAAACAGAATCAAATAATGTTTTGCATGCAGCCCTGATTTGTAGAGTACTCAAGAGTTATTGTTTTTGGTGAAGATCGGTTAAGGGGAAGGGGTAGTTTACCTGCAACGTTTTTTTATCAAGCGTATTTTCTATGGCAAACGATAACTGCCGCAAATTCAAACAGAATCAAATAATGTTTTGCATACGTCCCTGAATTGTAGAGGTCTCAAGGACTTTCGATTTTGGTGAAGATCGGTTAAGGGGAAGGGGTAGTTTACCTGCAACCTTTTACGTTTTAACAAGAGTAAAGTACTTGAAAATTTATTTAAACTTTTTCAAACAATGGTAATTGTTAAAAATAAAATAATTTTGTTGCCAGGCAATAAAATTAAAATTTTTTCATTTTAATGTAAATCATGTATAAGAGAAAATATATCGCGCTTGGCAGGCGATATTAAGATTTAAATATAAATCTTAGAATATGGAAGTCATGTATGGTTCTCCATACCGATTTTTTATAAGTTTTATATGTGTACTACGTTACTGACAACAAAGAAGTAGTTTCTATGGAAACATTTTATTTCACTTTGACAAAATTCTATATTTTTTAGGAATTATCGAACCGAATTCAAGTAAATGATTGGAACTGTATGAGTACCCGCAATAAATTTCGATGTTCTTAATATGCGATTGTATCGATATATTACGGTGTGGAAAAGAAGAAGTGTACTAATTGTAAATTGCCCTATTTCTTAATGTAAAGCAAAAATACGTGTTGTTTTCATTTTGTAGTTAGGTAATAATGGTTTTGAGTTTTTAGTTTACTGCTAAAATAAATAAAAGCTGTGGTTGAGAAAACATAACATTAAACGTGTAATAGGCCCTACAATGCGTATAACAGAGTAACGCTTAAAATAAAGAACTTAACGTTTTTAAGTTTACAAATTGGAAAAAACAACAGCAAATACAAATATTTATGGTTAATGAAAAAACAAAAAACACTGTATTAACGAATGACAACATATGCTCTACAAATTGTACATAATGGATGTTTGTTTTTTGTTAGTCACAAAACGAGTACTTGTGGGAAAACGAATTTTACCAAAAAAACGAGTTCTGCCACAAAAAAGTGACATGTAGGCCTATAATAATAGGCAAGGGGTTGACCCTTGGGCCACTCCCACCTTAGTTCGAGTTGGGTTTTTCGTGGTTTTAGAAAAAAAATAGTTTTACATTACACACGTATTGGTTTCCATGTATAATTTCAGTTTTCATGTTAACCTAACATAATCAATTTTTGGTGTCACAGCCACGACCCGGTGATAAATTACTACTACAATCATTTTTCATTAAAAAATGACAAACGAAATCAATTGCAATCACCAGCCAACTATTTTGCAACATACAAAATTAAAATTTGTATAATTCTTTCACTACATAAAATTGTGTGCGATATTCACTACATATCGAAGCCCAAAAATCGTATTATCGAAACAACTGCGGGTACGCATAAAGGGAGTACCAAATGATTTTATATATAATCTGAGAACATGGAAGTCGTGTACGGTTCTCCATGCCGATTATTAATATTGGTTTACTACGTGTGATACTCAGCTGTTTGGCGGCGTGTAGGGATGGGCAAGAACGTGACACGAAGAAGTGTTTATAACCACGTAGCGGAGTGTTGGTAAATCCCTGTCGAAAGTTACACCTCTCATAGTGTAGTCGCAACAAGTGAATACTTCGTTCTTCTCACATATATTTCAAATTTTCAGTTTTTTACGCAATAACAAAGCGACCTCTAAAAATTATGTTTCATACAAATATGATGTTATATAGGCCTAGATGTGCCACATTTGATATAGGCATAATTTTTCAACTTGCTATCGAAATACTATCTACGGAATCTGATAAATGACTCTAAACAACGGCGAATCCCTAAACCCTTTTTCTCTTGTATGGTTTCTTTATCTTGACATCTATTTATACCGCGCTCCTGTGTACGTGTGGAGCATTTATGAACGGCTACCCGTATCTGAAACATCGATAGGGTACAAAACTCTTTCCTAAACATAATCGTATAGGCCTATACCGTCTTAAGCTTGTAAGGATTTCTGTTCAAGTCCTACGTTGAATGTGTACAAGTATGTTTGTGTGTGCGCGCGCGCGCCTGTGTTTAAAGTGAAAAGTTTTTAACCAATGAGTGATTTATACAGTGACATATAAAAGGGAAATATGAATAACAGTGGACAGTTTACACAAAAACTACAGACTGTATGAAGAAGAATGTAAATGATCAAGGCCATGGCGACATTTGGTTAGACGAATAGACGGCAGGTGGTCATGATGTTGGAGCAGGTCAGCACTACGTTGAAGGACAAGAAGCCATGACGACAGTCGTTTGTAAAATGGAAGACCATCTTGTCTAATAATACAGTAAAGTGAAATGGACAATAGTAATTGTTAAAGAAAGAAATCACTGATTGGGAGGTATTCGTCCTACAAACGAGGAGACAAATCCTAATGACGACGTCACAAAATAGCGAAGTAACCGAACTGAACGCTTGATCGAGTGGAGGAGGCACAGTCGAAAAGAACACCATTATGGCATCCTAGAACCGGAAGAAGATTGAAGAAGACGCTTGAATGATTCAGTGATTTAGAGACGAAGACTTGAAGTTCAGGGGGATACGTTTTTGGTGGTCAAAGGAGAACGACTTTAAAACAGAGTACACAATCTGTTTAAAACGAGTGAGAGGGGGGCGAGAGAGAGAGAGAGAGAGAGAGAGAGAGAGAGAGAGAGAGAGAGAGAGAGAGAGAGAGAGAGAGAGAAGGGATAAGATTATAAAAACATGGTGAGTCGATCTGGTTACCTTAAGTGGTTATTTTGAAAATGAGTAAGCACAGTACGTGCGTTTGAAATAAAAATAAAAGAGATGACACAAAAGAAAAGAGTCAGTAAAACAATAACTATTGTTTGTGTGTGTGCTCATTTGACATGTTGACAGCCATCTGTCGTTAGTCGTTACAGTTCTGACTTGGTGTGACGAGTTTGACGCGTTAAAGACTAAGTACATGTTACGTAAATGTGTGGTGGTTTGGTAATCCTCGTACTCCTTGACTGTGAATAGCAAATGCACAATTTGACTAGTTATGAACTCGTCTCTAGTTGTTCGATTATTTGTTATCAGTTTCACTATCACACCAAGATATGTTGAGACCGTTTCAAAAGAAAATTTTGCGGAGGATCATTTGATGAATTTATGAGAATAATAACGGAGAAGTAGCTATTATCGAGAGTTAGATCAATTAGTAAAAGAGATGATACAGTGAAATTTGTAAAAGCTCAAAGTACACATTGGGTGGGATCACGTGGAGAGAAGAGGTGATACGTTTACGGGTTTTCACCTGAGAAGAGAGGAAAGTCACGATTGCGATAGATGAAATGTGTATTGGAGGATTTCAAGATGACGAAGGTGAGGAGATGGGAAGAGAATATCAAAAACAGTAATGAGTAGAGGAGGCCAAGCCCCAACGAGGGGTGTAGACAGAGTGGTAGGTAGTTGATAGGCAGATAGTTTAACTATAATCATCATTATCATCATCGTCATCAACATCAGTTGTAATACACTTACAATTCGTCAGACACACGTAGGCCTACACAAATATTTTTACGTACGTAATCACAAACACAGGAATGCATATTTGCATATAATATAAACAATTAATAGATCAGTACAAGTATACATAAATGTAAAATTGTATAATTAAAAATTCAAAGTTTATTATTGTTTTATTTTTACGTTTAGTGGCCACTAGTATGGCCGGAAGTATGATCTTAACGTTACTGCAAGAGTGACGTAAAACTATAAGCTTGCAGAAAAGAAAGGATTTTGCTACTTAGATGAAATATTGACAACAGCAACAAATGTCAAACTCTAACGGAAAACCGCCTGTTGTTCTGGCTGGTCATGCGTTAGTTAGTAGACTGCTAACGAATTAAAGCGATATTACGCGTATCCAATATAAAATAGATTATGCCACGGAAGAAAATGTTGGGAAGGACATTTGACTGTGACACTGTACGACTTGGTTAAATTCTGTGAAACGACGAATCAAACAAGGTACGTTTCCGAGAGAATTCAATGAGACATGACTGAGGAAGCATTAGTTCTCCAGCTGGCAGACAGTTTGTAAGGATACTTTTACATATAAAGAATATGTGCACGTTTTTAGCACGTCATGGTTGAATGCTTCCGAAGGAGAAACGTACTACGACGATGATGATGATGATTTTTTTTAAGAGGGGGTAAAATGATTTATGCACCTTCAGAGGAGACCGTGCTTCCCCTGATGTGTGGAACTCTCACCCATTAAACATCCACCTCTAATTCAGAATTTCATATCCATCCTGGAACCACTTTGAGCAATACTTCAGGATGGAGTCTATTGCGCCCTTATCGTACTCCTTCTAGTTGTTCCTTATCTTCTACTGCCCGTTGGGTGCAAGTTGGGCCTGTCTTTTTTTCTAGTAGGGCCCACTGAATAAATGCATTGATGAGGTCCCATTCCGTCTTATCACGAAGCATAAGCGCAACTACGCTCTCGGGAGTGAACTCCCCGAGCTCCGTTTCCAGTACCATCCTCGCTCTTGCGAATCTGCAGCATTTGAAAAACGTGTGCAAGGCATCTTCATGCGGAGAGTCACCGAATTGGCATGCTGGGCATTCTTGAAGGTAGGCATTAAAACTGCCGTGGCCACTGAAGAACTGGGTCAGATGGTATGATGATGATGATGATGATGACTATGATAATAATAATAATAATAATAATAATAATGGTATGTCCGCTGTTACACAGTAATCGCTACGGTGGCGTAAGCACCAATGATCTGATTTACAATCGATACCTACATACGCAGGCAGGTGGTATTCTCAGAAGTCGCATACATTACGTATACCACAGCCAATATAAACGACAATGTTTACACTCGTAATCATGTATATTGTGCGAGTTTTATGGAAACTGCTAGCTGTCCAACATGTACAATTTCCATTTATATAGAGAATAATTAATAGTACGAACACACACACACACACACACACACAATGTATGTATGTATGTAAGTTTATGTACATGTTTCGATAGTGACTAGAGAAAGCGTACGTATAGTACACTAGTCTCAGTGAAGACAAAATATATAATTTATAGCTATGATTAAGTCAGGAGTTGCTTGTCTTGTGCTGGCCGCGAGCCAACGCAAAGATTGCAGACCCTTACCCCAGCATAAACGTACCTCATTTCGCTGAACGTTTCTGTAGCCAGATCATTTGTTCGACTCCAATCCGATGTTGGCTAGATGCAATTCACTGGAAGCCGTAAACATTACAGGAGTCGATTTATACCAGAAGTGCGGATAACTTTACCTATAAATTGTTATAGTCCATAAAAGCTTGGTTTTTCAAACTAATTGTAAGAGCGGTTATATCTCCACGTAGGACGTCCATTTTCTCTATAATGATGTTTCTACAATAGATCGCTACCATTGGTATATTGACAATTTATGCATGACAGTTTATGTTCACTAAGCGTAAGGGTCATATCAGCAAAGGTGGCTAATCTTCAGGTGAACAGTTTCTCTTTTCAGTGTAACCTAATGGTGGAAACTTTTGAACGTTTCCTAGAAATTCTTTTCTTTCATCACACCTGAATTAAAATTATGTGTACAACGATAATATTTCTAGTTAAGAAAATTACTTCTTGTAGATCTATTTCACTTTAAAGATAAAAGATCACAAGTTTGACCAAAAATATGTTGTCTTTAACATGCAGTACACGTTCAAACCAAAAGTGGATAAACAACGTTTGATAAATAAATGTATTAAATAAATAAATGTATAGATATATTCCAATCCCATTAGCTTACGTTTGTTAGCTCACTCGGATTATTTAAATTATTTCTGTCTCTGACAAGCTCTGGCGAGTTGAAACTCCATATCGTATGCTTTATGGTGTAAGCACTCGTTCAACGGAATGTTGACATGATAAGGGCTGGTTGGGTTAGAATTTATATTTAAATTAGAAGGAAATTATTACCTATTACGCACGATGCATCACAGATTGAGTTATACTGCTTTAGCGGAAGCTGAAAACTCGGCAATACTCAAAGTCTCCTAGCCGAGTGCCACAACGCAGTCAGTGACTGATCCTAGATGATCAGTGACTGAAAATTGCGAGTTGTGAGAAACAAAATCTTTCGAAAATACGGAAGAAAGCTTACGAAAATGCCAGTAGAGCAGGCAAGATTTTAGCCTTGGGAGTGAGCTTAAACGAAACGAACTGTTCACCTGTTTTGTCCAAAAAAGATTATCTGTGCGTGTTGAACTGCTGACTATCGTGACACATCATCTCAAGTACTTAGCCAAATTGTTCGCCTATTTCATTCTGCACGCACTATCACAACTTCAAACGACGGAATGCAATTTATTTTATTGCGCTTCCTCTTTTTTATCCTGTTATTTACGGAGCCGCTTTTTGACGTAGGTGTTTGCGTAACACGCTTGTTTCATTGACGTTACACATCGAATTTTAGTTATTTTTTATACCGTTGTGTTTTCTGCTTACCAGTCAGAATTTATAAAAATAGTCATGAAATAAAAAAAAATATATACGGATTTACTTTTTCCGAGCACAAAACGTAACCTCGTTTCCCTGCTTCATACTGGCCGGTCATGATAACACTTTTCTGTAATCCTCTGATAATAGTAGTTTCTTGGCCATCAAAGTTTCTGAAAATTGGATTTCCCTTTTTCGTTCTTTCTTCGGGATACAGGTTGGATTCTTCCTTCTTAGCAAAATTTAACCCTTAGAGCTTGCGTCCCTAGACGGTGAACAGTGTGAGATGAGTGCTAAAAATAAATCTTGTATATTACTAGGCCTATAATATATTTAAAAAAAGTTATTGAATCCTGACGTATTCATTACCAAACATGCCGTTCGTATTTTATAAAGTTTTTATAAATTATGTGTGTATTAATTGTTATAATAAAACCGATTTTCTCACTAAACAACGCAGGTTAAATTAATTATTTTTAATCGGGTTAACTTGTGCATTAACATTAGCACTGTACAATCTTTTTGCGTACAGGATAATTACACAGATTCTTCGGTTTTTACCTCAATATAATGTACGAGGCAAGTGAACTACATTTTTTTCCATAATGTAAACATTAACAAATCACGTAGGTTCAAAAACATATTGAAATGCAACATTTTAATCAGAGGTGAAATTATTGTACTTTCTTATAATTTCTATATAACATAAAATAGTATTTATATAGGGTAAAATGGTTACTTGTTGGATAATGAATACTCTACGTTTTGCAGTGGCAGTAATCTGATAATAGAACCAGAACTAAATGTAGGGCCTATATGGAGAACGTGAAATTCTTGCAAAGAAAATCCACAGTTGTTTTCTGTTGTTTGCACTGCGGTAAAATATAAAGAAGAAATCGTTTGCACTTGAAGACAGATGAATGAGAAAGGAGAATCTAAATAATAATCAGTCGCATTCACTCACCTGGTGAAAAACAAAGAAATATTTGTTGTCCCAGATTATAGTTTGCGAAGGCACTGCATTTGCAAACGGAACGCATATTATACTGGTACTATAAATTCGTGGCATGCCATTCAGTTTTATGTTAGGAATTCATACGGAGTTCCTACAAACCTTCTCGGAAAAGTATTACAGTATCTGCTTTGTTCTGTTGTTACTGTTTAACGTCCATGTTATTGATATTATCATGGCTGATAATCAGTGTATCTACATAGTATCTGCAAATTATTTCACTTGTAACGCTAATACGAGGTGTATGTACGCACAGTAATCATAACTCGCGAGATATGCAAGTCTCGCACATCATAACTCGTAATCATACGTGCACATCATAACTCGTATATTGTGTATGAAATGCCTATCCAAGCATTTGACAGGTTGGATAGAGCAACATTATGGAGGATAATGCTGAGAAGAGGATACCCTATTCATTTAATAAAGGCAATTAAAAGTTTATATAATGGAACGCAGATACGAATAAAAACTGATTGTTAGAGCCCGTTGGAATAACCCAAGGCGTTCGGCAGGGTTGCAGTCTTCCTCCAGTTTTATTTAATATCTATACAGATGATGCCATTAGGAAATGAAAATTGGACGCCTCCAAAGGATCATACTTGGGGAAAGGATTTTATTTAAATATTTTAATGTAAGCAGACGATCTTGTGATCATCCAAGATAATGAAAATGGTCCAAAGGTCGTTGTTTTATCTTACTGACATTTTGGGAGATTACAATTAAACCATTTCCTTATCCAAAGCAAAAGTTATGGGCAAAAGTTATGGTTTTTTCTGGGACAAATCATATTAGAACAAAGATTGTCATACAGGACTCTCCAATAGAACAGGTGCCAGATTTCAAGTATCTAGGGTGTAGCATCACATACCAAGATGATAAGGAGGTTGAAAACAAAATTAGTCGTATTAGAATGGAGCTAGGCATAGCTGAAAGCCTAAATGAGAAAATCTTCCGTTATAAAACACAGTGGCGGTTACACGTAGAGAGAATGGATCCAACTAGATTTTAAAGACCCCTTGACTATCATCCAAGCGGGAAGAGAATTGTGGGAAGACCCCGTAAACGATGGTTGGATGACTTCCGTTGAGATTGGACCAGGCTACTAGCCTAAGCCGTAAAGGATGATGACGATGTGTTTGAAATATTGTCTATAAATAGCGTCTTCAATGTCACTGTGCTTCTTGTGTTACTGAAACAGCTGGCGCAATAATGGGATAAGCAAAGAACAAGTAGATAAGTTGATACAATCTGCTACTGCTTTAAGTTGGTTGCAATCAGATCATGATAGAAACTTAGAAGACAGCTAATCACTCCCCCTCCTCCTACCCACTCTTTCTCCTTCATCCTCCTTCGGACACAAGGATGCATCAGATGAGAACATGGTGATTTATTGTTCCTTTATTCTAGAAATAATATTACTAGGTGTCTAATGTTACAAAGAAAATGATGACATATGACTGAGGACTGGCGAGGCGTTGCAACCCTGAAAATTAAATACGCTTAAACAGAAAAATTACGAAATTGACTTACTGCAACGTACATGCTGAACACTATAAAGTGTTAGCCACTATATGAGGGATGGTGCCTCTGATAGTCGATACTGAGAAAAACCCTGCCGGAAGAAACAGAAGAATCAAGGAAGGAAGCATTCAATCAAGAAGAAGAAGAGGAAGAGGAGAAGAAGGACAGGAAAAGAGAAGAAGGAATGAAAAAGGAGAATTGGATAAATTAAAAGGACGGATAGCTTGAGAAGGGTTTTTCTTAAAAATCGTTCCACCCTGTGACTGTTTCATTCAGACTGTGGAACAAAGAAGAAAGGGAAGAAGAAACAAATATAAAAATTACGACTTTTTATTTGTACCAATTGCTCCAGTTATTAAGTTTACACTTCTGTCTCTATCCATATGGTAGAAAACTCGTTAGGTTAAAACTAGAACTAGCAGGAACGAAGATAGGACCAATTTTAGATCTCCAAGTAAGCCTACTTCTCGCGAATTCAATTTTTAACGACAGGTCCAAGAGAGACGTTCTATCAGTGCTCCCCATTACCTGTTGCTCTTTTCAAAACGTGGCAGGTTATATCGATCACGTACTCTAATAACCGATTCTAAGTATAAATGTGTTGCACGCCTCTTTTCGTTCTGATTTTAATGGGAACACGTTCTTACCCCGCTTCCATATATGTACAGCAATTACATCAAGCCAAATCGATAATATATGTTTCAATTTTTTTTCTCTTCTGATGATGGTCAGCTCAAATAAGCGTAATAAATAACGGACAGAAAAGCGATTACCGCGTACTCCTCTTTACACGTCCGCACGCACTCACACGCACACACACAATCGAATAAAATGAAATACATAGTCTAAAGCATTTGTATGGAGCTTATATCTCTTGTAGCTGGGTGCACAATATTGCAGTACAGTATAATGTGTCAAGTGTGTAGGAATCCGATGCGTGTTGCAAAACATAATTGCCGTCGCTTATTACCGACCATTCATTACATGGTGACGTCGTGAATTAATCGACATTTTATTGTAGACTGACAAGTTAATGTGCACATAAATCAAGTAACAATGTAAGGAAATTTTACTTATACGATATTATATTTAATACTGATTAGCTTCACAACAAAGATGTAAACGACCTTTCTACCGATCGTGATTTTAGTATTGTTATTGTAGTGAGTCCAGAAAAATTCGAAAACATTACCCAAGCGGTAGATTTGAAATCATAAACATTATTAACTGTAGCGGTGCCTGGATATTTTAACACCAGTTGCTACAACACGGTTTAAGAGCTCCTCACAACAAAGTCTGATTAACTAATGAGATGAACATATTTCCTGATCTCGCATTTGATACTAACTTTCCGTCTCTACTGTAATGCTTCCGTCTTGAGGTTTGCACGCAGAGATGCTCAATACATCTGTCTAATCACACTTTCACTACTGATAGTTCTAGCGAAATCCTCTAATTTTATGACTCTTTAAATCGCAAAAATTAAGCGATTTGTGATTAAAAATTAATTGAGTACATATAAAATATTTATATTTTATTTATCCTTATTTTATAATAATCATTTTTGGAACGTTCAATATGCAAATATAATATACTATATAAATCGCCTCTTATATATTCATGTTAACAAATACAAATTAAATTTTAGAAGCTCTGTATAAAATAATATTTACGTTACCACAGTTCCTTTTTTAAGTGAATGAAGTTTAATAAGTTTTTAAGTACTTAAGTGATTTTTGTTTATTATGAAATATGTTGAATATGTTGTTTGTATTTTAAAAAGTTCTTACATGGTCAGATGGTTACCACTATACAAAGCGACTGATCCATCTATGTTCCTTCAAATATGGTGAAACCTTGACATGTCTTCCTCACTGTACCATTATCGCAACTACTCTCTTCAAGTGTATACATATTAACCTATATTGTCCTTTAACATTCAGATTTTCTAGAACCACACTAAACATAATGTCTCACTCGCACTGCTGATGGAGTGAAACTGCAAATTAATGCAGAATGTTATGTGACGAACAACAGGCTCTTGCGTGCTTTTGTGCAGTCGTGGATTTCAGTATTCATCAGGACGTCGAGCTGGATCCTTCGTTACGTGAACTGCGTGGAATTGAGAAGACTAGAATATTGTTAATGTAAAGTTAGGTGAGTCCACTAATCGTGTCTTCGACTTCGGTAAGGTGGAGACGGACAACAGACCCAAGCCCTCCCCTTCAATTCCGAAGGGTGTCTTAGGTATCACGATATCCGGGACTCTGAAAGTTCTAGAAGGTTTAATATAATCGTGTAATGATACACATTGTGTTGATATACATCTGGGAACGGCTCCGTGTCCTCTTCGTTTGAGACGGGGAAAACGCAGAACCACTGCACGCGTTGAGGTCAAGATTTTCCCCAAAATTCTCTAGAAATCTCGAGTCTTAACGGATCCTAAAAAATTTAAGAATTTTTTAAAATTCCATAGCGGTGGATTTTTTATTTTCGACTTCCAAAATTTTTTATTTTCCCTAAAGAGCTACCCAAAAACTAATACAGATTAAAACCACAATAAATGTAACTTTCCGAAAATTGTAGCCTATAACTTCTGACTAAATCGTTATGAAATGTATGCACGGCAAATTTTAACGTGAGAAACTAAAATCTCAAGACAAAAATGGCAAGTATAAATACCTACAACAAAGCCCAGAATTGTGGATCCAAAGAGGAATAATTTCGTGGAAAATGTTAAGCCCACTTATAATTGCTAGAATTTTTAAACAAAATGTATTCGAATCCTTTAGAAACTGAACAAAAAATGATTTTCTATACTAGTCGTGAGGTTGTCAGTCACAAATAGACATGCCCAATAGCGTCCTTCGGTGTCCACAAGTCTAATGTAGACGTCACGTCAGCCCAAGCGTGATCCTATAGGTACACATAAGTCGTTAGTCGTTACACCTTGGACTGTGGGCTCCCTCAGCAGAGTCATACTTATAGTTACACACGTATTCAAGCGGTACTGCTTGCTGAACGTTCAGAACGAGGTGCAAGTAATAGATGTTATATGTTCTGTTCACCTCAGACTTTGCTGTCTCTTTAACGTTTGCTTTATAAATTTACTTTTATGAAATAAGAACTTGCGTGTTATACTAAGGATGAGTCAACGGAAGCCTACTGTACAAGAAGGCATAAGAAACACAGTCTGCAAAATTAGAAGAAATGTTCCACGCAACGGTTATTAAGAATAACTGGTTTCCTTTTGCCGCCGCAGTCGATTGCATAAACCTTACCGAATGCAAGCAAGTCGGTGTTACCAGAATTACGTTCCAGGACGTCCCGGGGACTGACAAACGTGACACGAGCGGATAGCCATGCGTCATCCTCAATGGACTGTTACATCCTCATTGTTCAGGTTGTACCACTTCTGACATAAAACTGATTACGGTGCATATGGAACTCACTAAAGTGCTTTATATAAAGAACCCATAATACTCATAGATGTGTAATACTTGACTGCAATATCATAACAACCTACTACATTCATTCATTCCTGTATAATTATTTCTCATGTAATTAGTAGTAAGGATACCAGCTCAAACGTTTTACCTGAGTACAAACAATACAAATACTTACTTCATAATAAGTTTTATGTTGTACGCACTGACGGGTCGCTTTATTAATACACTTCGCGGAATCATTGCACGCCTTTTATGAGATTATTCAATGCTAAACACTTGACATTAATATTCTAGTCTCGCTAATGAGCAAAGTAATTAAGTACTATAATAAGGAAGTTGCAGGTAGACTGAGAGGGAGTGGGTGTTACAATAGAATACTGAAGGTATTACGGTCCGACTGTGTGTGTCCCGATGTACGTGCACGAGGTTGGTGTGAAACGGAAGTTTGTTGCAGAACTCGGGTGGAAATCCCGGAAACTTATCCGAACATGACTGCAAGCTACGATGAATTAATTACAACGGTACAATGTCCTAGTTTTCTAAACTACGTACTGGCTACGTAAATCTCTCAGATCCTCTACAGAACATACTGAACGTACTACAGAAATACGAGGCTCTGGTCTGACGTTATGAGCACATCTTGGAGTAAAATTATAGTGTAAATTTTCGGGGCAGTCACACAGGCTACTGGTAAGGGGGCAAACACTGAGTATGCATAGCCACAAAAGTGTCAACGAATAATTTTTTATAGTTTTACACACTGGAGTTTAAGCTTTGCTCTTGTTTTGTTTATCGAGTTGTCCATTATTTCTTCTTTAGTCAAACGTTTCCGTTACATCTACTATAGTCCATCTTCAATGGTTGTCTTGACCCTAAGAAAAGACGTAAGCTAATGGGGACACTGTGCGGAGAGAAGGCAGGTTCGGGAGGGGGTAAGAGTTGTGAGTCAAATGTACGATGTACGTGTGTTTACCAAAAGGACTGGGCGATTTGGGTAGGAATTGGGCTAAGCGTATTTACTGAGACAGAGTAGCTATTGGCCACCCCGAAGATGGTGAATAGCGTCGAAGCATGGCGTCTGGGACTCAGCGGTTAAAGTCATGTATGGTAAAACTTCAAGAAGTAAAACTTAAAAATTATACATTGTTACTAGTGTATAAGCGTATGTGTAGTGACTGCTATCTAATGTACGAGTATTGGTATATTAGTCGTAGGGCTCGCCTTTCTGTGATGCGGTGTGGATCCAGGACGCTTGTGGCAGTCAGGAGGATCGAACATAAAAACGTCGTAATCGAACGCAGGCAGTGTAGATGTGGATAAGAGTTTGGATGGAGCAGACGATGCCATGACTGAGGATACGGAGTGTGCAGAGACTTCGGCCCGCAAGGGAGGCGTAGATGTGGGGGTAGCCAAGTTACGGCTGGGACAATCGAGACCTATATATGCTGAAATATTTGTATAGGCGCTTCGGGATTATGTTGGAAGGGCGCAAGCGGATTGAAGTTCTGAAAAGATGTAGAATGTGCTCAGGGAGCTGACGATGGGTACAGGTCTTTTCCGTGAAGGTGAACTCCCTCATTTTCGCTAACGACGTATAACATCTGAACCGGTTTACAATGTTTTTGCTCGGTCCAGGCTTGACAACTTATGTGACACATATCGCTAATAGTATTGGCATTTATCACCACCTACGCATGGATCTGGACGTGCTGTTTGTGGTCAATAAAACGCTGAAGAGTTTTAAGGAATCATGAGAAAATGCCATTGTGTCACCAAAAAAACTTGTGCCATTCAAATGTTAGATATTGCGGACATTATGCAGAAACAACAAAATATTTTAAGTTAATGTAAAGATGTAAAGCGAGAAATGTTAAAACAGAAGCAGTGTGGTGTAGTGCGAAGTACAAGAAATGTTTCATATATATGTCAATCACACTCAGGGATACTAATGAGAAACTCCTATGTGAAATGAAAATCGCTCGCTAGTTATAAGATATTTATTATATACTGTATTTAAAAGGGGTGGAAAACACTGACAAAAAAGGCACTGACTTAAAAGGCTTAAAGATTAGACGAAAGGAATCTTTCCATAATCTTTTATTCGCGGATATTCTTTTTTCTCGTTAGTGAGGATTCTGAAGGTAATTGCAACCGGCAGTATACAGTCTATACAATATGCGTAAACAATACAACTTACGTGTATCTACCACGAAAATAATATCAATGGCGTTTCACAGAAGAGATATTATAACGACCAAACTTATTGGTAATCATTGGTACTTAATGGTGATTAATAATCAATTTAGTTATTTAGGCTGTGACATGAATGACAATGATATAAATATAAAATTTAATAAGTATCTGGTTGCATGTGATACACTTAGAGAAAACCTTTAGAACAAAAATTACAATGTCCACTCCATTTAAATTTTACAAGTAACTGACGTTCCATTGCCCTTTAAGATAGCGAGACATGGGTCGAAACAAGTACAGATTATATTTTACACGTTCAAGTACAGGATTCAATATTTTATCACATTTTTAATAAGAATTAGAGGTTGCACAATAGCAGATCATATTAGCAACGGCTTGATTAAGTGGAGTTAGTCATACCTCAATAAACGAAACAAGAACAGATGGAGATGGCTGGATTAACTAGAGAGAACTGCAGAGAGTACGATAGCATAGAAGAGTAGCAGACCAGAAGAAATTCAGAGCATGGAACATAAAGGAACAGATGGTTAGATACTATCTATTCATCGGAACATGTTAGAAGGCCTAAAGTTGTGAAGCGGTAGAAAATCAAAAGGCGACATATTGATTAGTTGAGCACAACGGTTAGTCTAAATCCTACAATACGAGGGCCGCTTATTAAATAAGGTCCGTTTTAGTCCTACCGCCGACTGTGGCACCGAAGAGGATAGCGCGTGCCCCGTCTTGTAGTATGACACAATACTCAGCAGGCGGCTACTTGGTCGGCATCACATACGCGATTTACAATTAGTGCTACGATAGATAAAAACTGATAACTGTGAGGTTCGCCCTGTAATATGCTTCTTGTTAGAAAAAAAACCATTTCTGCTGAAACTCAGATGCACCTTTAGTGAGGTTTATTGACCATGAGAGACAGGACAGTGAAGTTGGGCAATATTTTGTTTAGGGCAAGACAAACGAATATTCATGACGGACAAAGTAGAATTGTCTAGCAACAGTGATGTTTAGTGGAAGAATCCGTGAAAATCGGCTGTATTTTCCGAGCTATCTTCAGTTTGTTAACGTTTGATCATCGATAATCTATTACACTGTGATAGACAAATTTGGTTACAAAAAATTGTGTGCCGAAAATGTTAACCGATACACACAAGCAGTAAGGTCTAGCATCATGTCATACATTACTGCAGCGTTTTGAAAATGAAGAGAAGTCGTTGTTTGAACATATGGTCACTGGAGATGAAACCATATGTCATGAAGCCTTACTAAGAAACGTCTAGATTCGAAAATGACGACGAAGTGAACAACGGTTCAAGACACGGACGGTCGACATTTGCGAGACTGGAATAACGATATTAAAACTGCGTGGAAGTAAATGGTGATTATTTAGATAAATAAAGTCGGTAGATTTTTTTTTTATAATAAAGTATCCATCATTTAATGTCTTCTTCTTACTTGCAGACAGGCCGTACTTAAAAAACATACCGCGTACTTTAAAACTCCTAACTGTAAACACTAAACTCTGTCGAACATTTTCAGAAGACTCGTAACTACGAATATATATTTTTCTAACCTTCCATAGAGACTGACATTGCGATATACTCAGGAATTGGATACGACTGATGTTCACGTGATTGGAATATAAACTATCAATTTACGTCGGACTTATCTGACGAGGATACACACAGTCAGACACTCGACAGACGTACATCGACACTGGACACGACTGCCGTCCAGTTGACAGTCAAACCACTTTCACATTTGTCCTTCGTAAAGTCACACAAGACAGACACTTATGCAAACAATCCCTGGGCGCTGTAGTTTGTTGTTATAGGTGCAGTAATGTATACGGCTGTATTACACACTTGCAGCTGTCCGTCCCGTAACAGTTACCTGACACCCACGCCGAACATTCCATTGAACCCTTACCTTACTCTACTACGCGTAATCCAGTGAAGAATGGATACGTTGACTTCGAGAATAACATTTATTCCGTTCCCATTGTTCTTCATCGTGGTCACCAATCCAGTATTAGGCGAGACCACCTTTTCCGCTCAGCTACCATCTTTGACAGGCATGGTCTTCGTACATTTGCTTTTCTCCTTTGTTTCACATTACAGTAGAATGTTAAAAATAATGTTACCTGATAAAGTAACAAACGAACGTGTTCTGGAAATAATGGGAAGTTTGTGGTTAAGTATAACGAAAAAAAGAGAAGTTGGTTGAACACAGGTTGAGACACCTAGGGCTGATGATGTTGGTGGTAGAGAGTGGAGTGGATGGAAAGAACTGCAGGGGAAGGCAGAGAAATGTCACAGAAATTCGGAGATGAAGAGAGAGGCTCAGGATATAAGGACCCGGGGGAACGCATCAAACTCGTCAGGCGACTGAAAGTAGAGGGAGAGAGAGAGAGAGAGAGAGAGAGAGAGAGAGAGAGAGAGAGAGAGAGAGAGAGAGAGAGAGAGAGAGAGAGAGAGAGATTTGTCTTAAAATCCGTTTAATTGTTTTCTTGATGTCCGACATTATCACGGTCATGGTCAAATCTTTATCAAAATATTCGATAAAGACTAATTTCACTTCCTCCCGTACTGTCTAACCTACCCCACTAGTTCATACATACGAACGCACCCAAACCCACCATGGTAGTGTAGAGAATTGTAATGATTTCGTTGGAAAGCATCCAGCGGCGGACTCCGCGTTCACTATAACGCTCGCCATACCTACATTCGTACGTATGTAGTTTTATTTTCTACAAAAACAACAATACAGAGCCAGTTTGCATTCACCGATCCAGAGTTGCACTTTATTTGTATTCTGCGTCTGAACGTTTACTCTGCCAGTCAAAACAACTCCGTTTTCCCCGATTTGTTCCAGCGATCGGAGAGAGAGACAGAGAAAGAGCGTTACGCATTCATCAAATGCTAACGCGCCGGCACACACGTGTTATTGGTTTTATGTAAATAATTAATTCTCTATCGTTAAAGCACGCGCAGGATATACGTGCTACCGGCTTCAGCATTTACATATTTGTCTCAGTTGACGACGAAGAGATTAAATAACCGAGTTTCATATTGTTCAGCAATGTGATTTAACAGAATAAGTCGTATGGTGTTTTTCGCAGACGATGTTTTCTTGTAGCCTATATTTCCTTTACAAATTTAAAATAAATCAGTACGTCCTTTAAGTAAACAAATATAAATAAAACATATATTTTAACCTACAAGTACGCGCCCACACAGAAATATACGACACAAAAAATCGACGTGAAGATGTCTTTTAAAGAAATATTTATTTAAAATTCCATTGTCCCATTACCGTCTCACCTAAACCCAGACGTCAAAACCTTACCTTCACGTATTATACGTTTATATAAATGGATTATATTTACTACCTCTACCTTCGGTTCGTTGCAAGTCACATTCTTATTTATTACCCCCCCATGGTTCTTTTTAATATCTTCAATAATGTCGTCCCTCAAATTTCATTTGGATCTTGCAGCTGGCATCCGTCCTCCTCAGCCATCTTATTCCAGTCATCCTTTTCAGCACGTTAACTCCGTTAACTCTTTTCTTTCGCTGTTCTCAATTGTAATCGTTTTCGTATCCATTGTTTCTCTTACTCTTAAATTGCTGACTCTCTCTAGTCTAGATACTCCGCAAGATTGCTTCAGCTAATCTGTTACCGTCCTACTAAGGCTTTTTTAGTCGTCGCTATGTTGCGCCCGTATATCGGTCTAATATTGTACTCGGGACAACTTTTTTTTTTGGTAAACCTAAAATTTCGCAATTATAAATACGATAACAACAATTATGTTTCTAAACACTTTACAAAGAAAACAAAGACGACTATACTTCTACATTTCGAACTGTAAAAGACACTACAGGGTCAGTGACACGTACGCGATTTAAATTTCTACGTCGATATTAATTCCAAGAAACTCGCATTCTGTTTTTGTGCATTTATTCCAACGAGTTTCGGTGATAGAACACCTCTTTTGTACCCCTTTTTTAGTTTTAAACCTGTTTGTGTTTTCATGTGTCCTTTTATAAAAGCAATATCATACTGAAATGTATGTTTCATTCATGTACTAAATAAATTAATACGATATTTTTTCACGATTATAGAGGAAGAGATTATACCGAACGATTGGAGAACAGGTATCCTCATCCCAATATTTAAGAAAAAGGGTAAAAGGAATCTTGAAAACTACCATCAAATTATTTACCAAGATATTAACAAAGAAACTGTATGCATTAATAGACCTTGAGAAAGCGTAGCAACTTTTCCTGAATAAAGTAACCTGCATTGACGCAATCTTTATTGTTAGGCGGGTATATGCAAGGCCCTGGAGTTTAAGAAACCTCCGTACATGTGTTTTGTAGATCTAAATAAGTCGTTTGATAGGATAAGACAACAAGCTATCATAAAAATACTTATAAGAAGAATGATAATTGCAAAAATTGTAAACATCATAAAAGTTTTGTATACAAATACCAACATGAGAATAAAATGCAATGGGCAACCGTCACGACTAGTCACACGACTGAAAATGGATACAACAAAGTAATTCTATTAGTCCTTTACTTTTTAACTTGGTGGTGGACAAATTAATAATACGATATTGATTGATGATTCGTTGGCCACTTGGTGAAATATATTACTACAAAGGTTTTTAGGTGAAATATATTACTACAAAGGTTTTTAATGGTAATACTAACCTACACAATACTGTTACGACGGTCTACTTGATCGTCGTAGGTACAGTGGAAACAAAATAAGTACAAGACACCAATTAAGTCAATAGTCACCAGCTTTAATTTTCACAGTTAAACAGTTCGTAATTAACAACACAGTCTCTTACAACAAATCAGATAAAAATTGTTCACACGCAAATAAATGTCAACTAATATTAAAACACAATTGTATTACAATATACCGCCCGATTATAAATCACAACACTTCACTATTAACCACTTGAACCCACAGAGTAATATCGCTCGACAATAAACTCGAACCGCACTGTAATTTATCGCAACTATAACTGAAAACTAAGGCCGCTGCCGCCTTGTATTTATACATCCGCGCACAGACCAGAAGATTCCAAACTACGCCTTATCTCTAAAGAAAAACAATAAAACAATAAAAGAAATTAAAAATAAAGTAAAGAACAATAATTGAATAATAACTAAAGCAGACAAAAGTCAAGCAACAGTAATCATTGATAAAGCAGACTACATAAAAAAAACCGAAGACTTCATCAACAATAATAAATGCGTACTACTAGATAAAAAACCAACAGAAAAATATCTTAAACAAACAATAAAACTAATAAAAACAACTAAAAACATTTTCAACAATAAAAACATAGACATATATATAAACAATAATCCAGAACCACCTAAAATGAATAGCCTAATAAAAATACACAAATTAAACAACCCAATACGTCCATTAATCAATTTCAAAAAAGCTCCTACATACAAAATAGCAAAAATAATAGCACAAAAACTAAAAAGTAACCATCTAACAAATAACCATCATAACATAAAAAATACATACGAATTAATAGACAAACTAAAAATAATAAATATAAATGAAAATACATTTTTCACATCATATGACATAACAAACATGTACACCAATATCCCAGTAGAAGAAACAATTGACATAATAATAAACAAACTTAAAGAACAAAATGAAAACAAACAATATATAACCGAAATAAAAAATAGTCTCCAACTAATACTAAAACAAAATTACTTTGAATTTAATAGCAAAATTTATCAACAGAAAGAAGGTTTAGCAATGGGATCACCATTATCAAGCATAATAGCAGAAATATTCCTACAACACATAGACACCAAAATACAAAATATCATAAAAACACATGACCCAAATGGCATATGGATAAGATATGTAGATGATGGACTATATGTATCAAATAACAAAAACGCAAATGCAGAGAACATATTGAAACAAATCAATAATATACATCCCAAAATACAATTCACAGAAGAAAAAGAAAAACATAACAAAATCAACTATTTAGACATAACCATCACAAGATACAACAAACACATACAATATGCAATATATAGAAAACCAACTTCCACTAACATCATTATACCTAACCATTCTGACCACCCACCACAACATAAAATGGCAGCATTTTATTCGTTATTTAACAGAATGTACAAAATACCCCTAAACAAACAAGAAATTGACAAAGTAAGAAATATAATATACCAAATTGGTTATGAAAATGGATACAATAAAAAAACTACGATCAAAATAGAAAATAAAATCAAATACAAAATAAAAACTGAACAATTAAGAATTAATCAAAATTAACAACACATAAATAATAACAACAACAAAAAATGGGCCACATTTACATACATAAATAATAAAATGACAAAACTAACAAAACTATTTAAAAACACAGATATAAAAATAGCATACAAAACTAATAAAAATAAATTACAAATTCTAAATAGCTCACACAACAAAGATAATACAACAACTAATGGTATATACAAAATTGAATGCCAAGATTGCAATAAATGTTACATAGGACAAACAAAAAAACAGCTGAAAAAACGTTATTTTGAACACCTAAACGCATACAAAAATCCAGAAATATATAAATCCAATTTAGCCACACATGCAATAAACACAGGACACGAATTCCCAAACATAACCAATGTATCACTAATAAAACATATACCACACAAAGGCACCATAATGAACATTTGGGAAAATTTACAGATATACAAACATAAAACACAAAACAAACTAATACCAGAACAAATACAAATCAATACAAAACATGACACAATATTCAAAGCACTCAACATCGAAAATACACAAAATACAAAAACATATACCACAACCACACACAATAATACAACTTTAAAAGACCAAAGACCAACAAACAACCTTAATAACATCCAGCAGCCAACACACAAATACTTCACCAGAAACAAGATGGCGAAGGCTGAAGATGAGAGAACAGGAACTCTCGAAACATGTTCCAAATAGAAAAAACATCTTGAGGTAAATTTAGTATAAATATTAAAATATTATACACATCAAGAAACGGACTGTAGCAGAAAGTGATTGAAATATATATATATATATATATATATATATATATATATATATATACAGTATATATATCGACAAGATTGGAACAGACCAGGTACTGTCATAATGTTATTTAGCAAATCTGAGCCTTATTTCTTACAATTTGTGTGTTAAGGATCTGTACTCTGTTCTGCTTCATTAAATGCTTGGTCGCTTTCTGTATTCAATAAACTTCTGTATCCTTCTCTGACATTTCTGGCCCACAGATTGTTGTTAATCTGTATATTTCGAATTGTTTCAGCTATTCTCCTTCCTTACCGTTAAAGCACTTTTTTTTATCTAAGCATTACCTTTCTGAACGTTTGCAGATATTTTATTTTACTTTTGTGACAGTCTATATTATTCTTAACTATAAAGTAGCTACATATATATATATATATATATATATATATATATATATATTGTCACGACACAAATAGCCAACCCCGTACCAGAGATAAAAAATATATTTATAATTGTAAAAAAAAAATAATACTTCTTATCAAATGAACTGATTGATTTTAAATAAAAGTATAAGGAATATGACACGACAATACGACGACTTTAACCCAACCCAAGTGATTGAGCCAACAACCCAAACATAAAGAAGGGAACCACAAATAAACAACGAGGATAAGAAAATAATAAACCTAAGCCACAAGGAAACAAGTTTATGGGTTTAAATGACCCCAAAAATGTCCAAAGAAACGGATGAAAGGACCTAATATATTAAACGAACAAGGAAAATGAAGAAGGAGGGAGACGAGCAAAAGTGAAAACCAAGAATGGTTCACCAACACAAGTCAAATAGCACTCAACAAGAGCATTGAAACCAAAACAAGGGTTATCAGGAGGAAGGAGAGATAACGGTTACTACCCATTAAAAAGGCAACCAGAAACCACAAATTAGAATTGTTATTAGTCAGTAAGTATTAGTTATTAAGTATTAATTGTCATTAGGATTAAGTCATGAAAGAGAAATAAGTATAGGGGTCACCCACTATCAAACAATGATATAAACAGTGATATAGTGTAATAGTGTAGGTGTAAGAACCCCAAAGTGAAGTGTGACACCAGTGAAATTGTAATTAACAATAAGTGATTTACAAGTGAAGGTAAGGTAAAAGTTGGAAATAAACAGTGCATAGATAACTGATAAATAAGTAGTATTAAGAGTGAATTATAGTATAAGGGATAGAAAAACACTAGAAGTGATAATGACTTTTTATTTAAAAAGATGTTCAATAGAGTTAAGTTAATTATAGCCAGTAGTAAGTAAAAAGGGAGGATTCCAGAATAGAATAAATTGAAGGTGTTACCATGGAGGGAATATAAAAATTGTTTAGAGATTGAGAAGTCAAAAAACTAACAAAGATACCTAATTTATAAAGGACTATTATTAATTTAATAACAAGTGATGTTGTTTATCACAACACAGATAATATGTGTTATAAACTAAAAAATTAGCAAATAAGGATAAGTTAGGAGTGAGTGATGATATTTCTTAATCAAAACAATAACTCTAATAACTTATAAAAAATTGTGTTCATGTTATTGTTATAAGAGGATATGGCTGAATGCAATGTGCAGTCCATAAACCTAATGTTATATTTTTAAGATTGAAATAAGGAGAGCAATATTGAATAATAAACAACACACCTACAGACTCAAAACACAACACAACTAATAAAAATAACAAAGTAAGCCCAATAGGCTGAAACAAAATGTGATTTGAACGAAATAAGTAAATTATTATAATGGCTACTTAGGCCTAGAAAAAACATAACTGTCAGAACCAAACAAACAAAGATTATAACAAATTGAATCAGAATTTAGAAAATCTGAGGTGAAGGAATCACCAAGGATAAATTGTAGATCATTTATAACACAAAATATTGTAATAGGCATTATTATATAAAAAGAAATGTAATTAACAAGCATTAACATAATTGTAAAAACTTAAAATCTGAAAATACCCAAGCTTGTGGGGTATCAAAATAATCTATGAACGAGAATAAATACTATAGTGACAATATTTATTAACCAGGAAGGAAGATGGAGGAATAACAGTAATCAGAAGATATACGAAGGATTCGAAGTTTCGATAACAATACATCAACTCAAAATAAGCCTATTCGAAAAATACCGTTACTATGGAAACAGCGGTTGTTGACAGAAAAATACCGTTAGAAATTAGTAGAGAGAATAAAAGAAGCGAAGCGTCACCAAGCCATACAGATGCAGAAGTTCGGAAGAAAGTTTTTTCAGTGTAAATCATGAAAATAATAGTATAAAGTTGCTGAAAACCAATCGTCAAAGAAGCAGATGACCACTACAACCAGTATTACAAGACCCAAGACCTGAATAAACGGAAATTATCCATAAATAGAACGTCCAAACACAAGACGAAAGGACGCCACATTTTAATGAAGCCCAAAATCCAAGAAAACTGATTTTATGCAGCCAATTCCTATCTCGAACCAACTACAAAGGCCTATACACGTCGAATTGTTAAGTACTATCCAATTATTTATTTTCCACCAACCCTAATCACTTTAAATAATCTTGAAAGGTAAAATTACCACACTATAAAGATAATATTTCTCTTTCATAGAGTATTTAAGCAAATTAAAACATAATGAAACTTTGTTAACATAAAATAACCTAAGAATTGAACACGAACTTACAGAACACTTTTACAACACAACACAACAGATTGTAACAGTACACTTTATATTTTTTGTACACTTAGATTAAGGTAATTTGTATTTTTATTGTAACCATTGTAGTTCTTTAACTCATAGCCAAAAGAATCCACGGATTTTTGAAACCAAAACTGTAATAAGCCTAACGTAAACAGACGCTAGGTTAAATGGTTTCTAAATTAATTCGCCGCCCTGAAAATAAGATCTCATGTAATCAAACGATAATTATTTTGTTGTAATTGTAAATGTTTCCAGATATCGCCTAAAAAAATATTCATTACAGGGAGTAACCAGCGTTATCATTTCATAGGGAGTGCTATATAATAATTACTTGTATTGAAGAGTAAATCGTAGCAGTAAGCTAGTTGCCAGTTATTCGTCAGAAGCGACGATTGAGACGGCTGTGCGAGCGGGAACGATTTGAATACACCAACCCGCTACGCTGATAACTTGTTCAAATACAGTTTTTAGTTGTTTTGTAAAACGACTTGGCGCCACCCGGGATTATTACACCCCCTAAGAATAACAGGTAAGGTTACTGCCGTAATATACAGGTGATCAGAACTACGCTACGAACATCGCTAGCCACAAAAGTACTGTAACGACCCGGTGCGTGGCGAACGCACTAATCATCCAAACACATTATTTTTTATGTACACATTTTGCAGGTACGCTCCAATCTACTCGTTACAGATTGGCGACCAACCGGTGAGGCTGTAAAAGAAGGCCCACGGCGGCTATAAAGAGACATTCAATGTTTACCAGACAGGATAAAAAGAAAGAAATTGAAAGTGAAGGCCAGCCAGAAGAGATGGAAGAAATTGAAGAAATAACCGGGGAGTTAGTCGAAGAGGACGTTCAGGAAAACCAACCTGAGAATCCAGTTCAACCAGAACCGGAAGTGGAAGTAATGATAGGGGACCAACCAGTCAAACCAACAGAAGAAACGAAGTTAGACAGCATGATGAAATTAATGATGGAACAATTCGGACAAATGAATAAAGAGAGAAGACAAGACAAGGAAGAATTGAATAAAAAATTAGAGTCATTGCAAGCAGGAAGGAGAGAAGACAAGGAAGAGAGAAGACAAGACAAATAAGAATTGAATAAAAAATTAGAGTCATTGAGAAGGGAAGACATGGAATTCCTGAACGAAAAACTGGACCAAAACAATGAAGAATTGAATAACAAACTGGACCAAAATAAGGAAGAATTGAAGAAGCAATTCAAGGAGGACTTAGAGATCCTGAATAACAAAATGGAAAACAACCGAGAGGCGTTAGAAGAGAAGAGTGAGGAGTTGAAGAGACAAATAACAAAGGATCTTGGAGTGTTAAATGACAAGATTGAAAACAACTGGGAAACACTCCAAAAACAATTGAAGGAAGAAGGTGAGAAATCAAAAGATGAATGGAGGCAACAGTTGTCGGAGTGCAAAAATGAAATCAAACAGACTATCACTGAGACGAACGAAACAATAATACACGTCCAGGAAGAGTTGACAGAAAAAATAAATCACGTCCAAGAGGAAGGAACTCTCAGGATCCAAGAAATACAGAAGACCACCACCGATGAGTGTAACAAAAATAAACAGGAGGTGCTTCAAGAGCTGAAGGAGAGGCACAAGGAAATCCAGACTGATGTCAGCGAACGCGTTGAAAGGGTATACACCACCATCAACAAGATTGACGAGAAAACGCAAGAAAATAAAGAAAAAATTAGAGAAATCAGTCAGAAAGAGAAGCAGATGCAAGAGGAACTGGACGCTTTGAGGGAGAAGCCTTGCAGTAGCACTCATATATTTACGAATGAAAATAGGGAAGTGATTAACTTCAAGAGTTACCGAAGAAACCCCATAGAATTTCTGAAAAGGGTGGAGGAGCTCATCGAGAGGAACAGAGATACCAGATGGACAACGGTGAGAAGTCTCATCGACGAGATGCTTCGAGACACAAATGACAATTGGTGGACAGCCACACGACCAGAAATCAGCAGTACGCAGGAATTTAAAACGTTGTTTCGTGAAAAGTACTGGTCGGAGTCGACCCAAAATGTAGTGAGCAAAGATATAAGCAACGGGAGATATGAGCCACAGGCTGGGCATACATTAACGTCTTACTTCTTGGGCAAGGTCTGCCTAGCCCGAAATCTCGAACCAAGGATACCCGAAGAATCCCTAGTCATCCAACTGGGATATCACTACGAAGACGCCATACAGAGGGCCAGGAGACAGGGACAAATAAAGACCATACAGGGAATGGCCAACTTGCTGGAAGACCATGAAAACGATAGCCAGTACAAGAAGAATCGTGTGATCAACCAAAGGTACAACCGGGGGAATGAAAGTTACAACGTGCCAAGCCACAACTTACCCTATAGTAATACCCAGAACAACTACCGGAACATAATGAATCGTAACCCAAATAATTACCCAGGGGACCAACCATTCCATCGGAATCAACCCAACTACAATCAAGGTAACCAACCGACCAACAGAGATCATCCGAGTTACAACCAGGGGAACCAACCAAATAACAGAAATGCACAAAACCCTAGTGCACCGAATAATCACAACAGGGGGACAGAACAAGGTAGGAATACAAATGGCCACCCAAATAATCACAATTACTATGGCAACCGGTACGACCCGAATTACCCATATAACAGAGGAAACGGGAGTAACCAAAATTGGGGTGACATGAGGCGTCAAGTCAATTTTATCAGCGGGAGGAGACAAAACAACCACCGGCGATATAGTCCCATTAGAACCAGCACAGTTTACAACAATTCCCAAAATGACAACCAGCAAGCTACGGGAACAAGAACAATAGAACCACCTCGGAATGAAAATAACCGCCGTCAGGAACCCAACACCAACCAAAATAATGGCGAAAATTGGGTGACAGTCCATGAGAATCCGGGTTTTTCAATAATGCGTAATACGGCAAGTAATGACGAAGGACGCCGGACACAGCGGGTAAACTATTGCCAGACATCTCAACCATCAATCACCATAGAGGATGAAGAAGAAGAGACAGCCGATAGGTGGAATGCCTAATGAACCATGATCAATTAAACTATAATAAACAAACTCTACTCCTTCATTAATGTCGAAACAAAAAAGAAATTAATGATTATCCAGAATAAATGTCATCCATCAGACATTTGAAGGAGAAGAGGAGCAAGACAACAAAGAGTGTAATAAGAAAGAGAAGGCAATAATGAAGGAAAGAAAAGGAGAAGTCGACTTACAAAAATATAATTAACAAGGTCCAACATATAATAATATGCATAACCATATGTCATCACAAAGGACAATGGAAACAACACTTATGAGATAAGTAATATAACCACCAAAAAAGTAAAAGGAGTGTACAACCAAGCTTCCATAAAGAAGTTCTATGAAGAAAACTAAATAACTGGAATACGTTCATCCAGAATAAGTGTGACTATCATACACTTGAAGGAGAAGAGGTGCATAATAACGAAGTGTCGAACAAAAAGGAGAAGGCTATAATATGGAATGGAAATGATAATATAATAAATCCACAACCGTGAGAATTGAATTGATACCGAAATAAAATTATATATATAATAAAATGTACGGCCATATGTCATCACGAAGGACAAGTAACTGTAAATAAAATACAGATACCAAAATTTAAAAATTATGTGTACACAACTTGCAACAACAGATCGATGACTTATGAGGTCTAAAATAAAAAATATCAAAACAAAGGAATGAGATACATAAATTCCTACTAAGTGAAATCAACTTACAATATATTAAAAAGTTGATGTGTGAAGTATATGAAATAATTAAACAAAATGTACCAAAATAGGAATACGCTACACAAATTCCTATGGTGTAAGAAAATTAACTTACAAAGAATTAATACAAACTGAAATATACAAAAATAAAATCAGACCAAACCTGATAAGATAAGTACATGAAATTATAATAATGAATCAAAGATATTTATCTGTAAAATAAAAAATCTAAACTGGTACAAAGAAAGAGGGAGATTATGTATGAATCAAATATACAAGCTATGGCTAAAGCAAAATGTTGCTAGATAACTGAGAAAAGTATACCAGTGTCTAAGATAATTAAAATGATCACAATGAGAATCGAAAACCGAATAATGAAAAGTTAATGATGAAATTAACATATAAATAAATAAAAAACAATCAATGTATGAGCAAATGATAGTATATAGTCAAGGTACAGCGGAAGGAAGAATGAGTAAAAGGCCAAAGTGATCTAAAAACAAACCACAAGGTGGACAATCCCAAAATATATTATTATTATTAAGTCACAAGTTGACAAAAAAGGTATTTATGATTGACTGTTGAAAAGTCCAGCAATCAAATAAACTGAGCAGAGATGACGTGCCTCTGGTCTCAGAAAAATGAGTAGTAATGGGAGAAACCAGCTACTAAAGTTAGGGAAAAAATTGTGTATAAGGGAGAACACACCAATGGAAATAAAAAGAAAAACAGATCCACATAAAATGGAATGAATTCAGTAAGAAGAGAAATAAAGAATGGAGAAACGACCAAGAAATAAAAGGAAAAAGATTATGTATAACTGACAATTTCATAAAAAACTATACTAGTGTTTTATCAAAATGATGAATTTTAAAGGAGAGGCATTATGTCACGACACAAATAGCCAACCCCGTACCAGAGATAAAAAATATATTTATAATTGTAAAAAAAAAATAATACTTCTTATCAAATGAACTGATTGATTTTAAATAAAAGTATAAGGAATATGACACGACAATACGACGACTTTAACCCAACCCAAGTGATTGAGCCAACAACCCAAACATAAAGAAGGGAACCACAAATAAACAACGAGGATAAGAAAATAATAAACCTAAGCCACAAGGAAACAAGTTTATGGGTTTAAATGACCCCAAAAATGTCCAAAGAAACGGATGAAAGGACCTAATATATTAAACGAACAAGGAAAATGAAGAAGGAGGGAGACGAGCAAAAGTGAAAACCAAGAATGGTTCACCAACACAAGTCAAATAGCACTCAACAAGAGCATTGAAACCAAAACAAGGGTTATCAGGAGGAAGGAGAGATAACGGTTACTACCCATTAAAAAGGCAACCAGAAACCACAAATTAGAATTGTTATTAGTCAGTAAGTATTAGTTATTAAGTATTAATTGTCATTAGGATTAAGTCATGAAAGAGAAATAAGTATAGGGGTCACCCACTATCAAACAATGATATAAACAGTGATATAGTGTAATAGTGTAGGTGTAAGAACCCCAAAGTGAAGTGTGACACCAGTGAAATTGTAATTAACAATAAGTGATTTACAAGTGAAGGTAAGGTAAAAGTTGGAAATAAACAGTGCATAGATAACTGATAAATAAGTAGTATTAAGAGTGAATTATAGTATAAGGGATAGAAAAACACTAGAAGTGATAATGACTTTTTATTTAAAAAGATGTTCAATAGAGTTAAGTTAATTATAGCCAGTAGTAAGTAAAAAGGGAGGATTCCAGAATAGAATAAATTGAAGGTGTTACCATGGAGGGAATATAAAAATTGTTTAGAGATTGAGAAGTCAAAAAACTAACAAAGATACCTAATTTATAAAGGACTATTATTAATTTAATAACAAGTGATGTTGTTTATCACAACACAGATAATATGTGTTATAAACTAAAAAATTAGCAAATAAGGATAAGTTAGGAGTGAGTGATGATATTTCTTAATCAAAACAATAACTCTAACAACTTATAAAAAATTGTGTTCATGTTATTGTTATAAGAGGATATGGCTGAATGCAATGTGCAGTCCATAAACCTAATGTTATATTTTTAAGATTGAAATAAGGAGAGCAATATTGAATAATAAACAACACACCTACAGACTCAAAACACAACACAACTAATAAAAATAACAAAGTAAGCCCAATAGGCTGAAACAAAATGTGATTTGAACGAAATAAGTAAATTATTATAATGGCTACTTAGGCCTAGAAAAAACATAACTGTCAGAACCAAACAAACAAAGATTATAACAAATTGAATCAGAATTTAGAAAATCTGAGGTGAAGGAATCACCAAGGATAAATTGTAGATCATTTATAACACAAAATATTGTAATAGGCATTATTATATAAAAAGAAATGTAATTAACAAGCATTAACATAATTGTAAAAACTTAAAATCTGAAAATACCCAAGCTTGTGGGGTATCAAAATAATCTATGAACGAGAATAAATACTATAGTGACAATATTTATTAACCAGGAAGGAAGATGGAGGAATAACAGTAATCAGAAGATATACGAAGGATTCGAAGTTTCGATAACAATACATCAACTCAAAATAAGCCTATTCGAAAAATACCGTTACTATGGAAACAGCGGTTGTTGACAGAAAAATACCGTTAGAAATTAGTAGAGAGAATAAAAGAAGCGAAGCGTCACCAAGCCATACAGATGCAGAAGTTCGGAAGAAAGTTTTTTCAGTGTAAATCATGAAAATAATAGTATAAAGTTGCTGAAAACCAATCGTCAAAGAAGCAGATGACCACTACAACCAGTATTACAAGACCCAAGACCTGAATAAACGGAAATTATCCATAAATAGAACGTCCAAACACAAGACGAAAGGACGCCACATTTTAATGAAGCCCAAAATCCAAGAAAACTGATTTTATGCAGCCAATTCCTATCTCGAACCAACTACAAAGGCCTATACACGTCGAATTGTTAAGTACTATCCAATTATTTATTTTCCACCAACCCTAATCACTTTAAATAATCTTGAAAGGTAAAATTACCACACTATAAAGATAATATTTCTCTTTCATAGAGTATTTAAGCAAATTAAAACATAATGAAACTTTGTTAACATAAAATAACCTAAGAATTGAACACGAACTTACAGAACACTTTTACAACACAACACAACAGATTGTAACAGTACACTTTATATTTTTTGTACACTTAGATTAAGGTAATTTGTATTTTTATTGTAACCATTGTAGTTCTTTAACTCATAGCCAAAAGAATCCACGGATTTTTGAAACCAAAACTGTAATAAGCCTAACGTAAACAGACGCTAGGTTAAATGGTTTCTAAATTAATTCGCCGCCCTGAAAATAAGATCTCATGTAATCAAACGATAATTATTTTGTTGTAATTGTAAATGTTTCCAGATATCGCCTAAAAAAAATATTCATTACAGGGAGTAACCAGCGTTATCATTTCATAGGGAGTGCTATATAATAATTACTTGTATTGAAGAGTAAATCGTAGCAGTAAGCTAGTTGCCAGTTATTCGTCAGAAGCGACGATTGAGACGGCTGTGCGAGCGGGAACGATTTGAATACACCAACCCGCTACGCTGATAACTTGTTCAAATACAGTTTTTAGTTGTTTTGTAAAACGACATGGCGCCACCCGGGATTATTACACCCCCTAAGAATAACAGGTAAGGTTACTGCCGTAATATACAGGTGATCAGAACTACGCTACGAACATCGCTAGCCACAAAAGTACTGTAACGACCCGGTGCGAGGCGAACGCACTAATCATCCAAACACATTATTTTTTATGTACACATTTTGCAGGTACGCTCCAATCTACTCGTTACAATATATATATATATATATATATATATATATATAGCTACAGTAGGCCTGCATGCATTTTTTATTATCATATATTACACATTTTACTATATTATTGAATATTATGTTATACTGGTATTACCATATTATTTCTATTATTTTATTGTGCAAGATGATGATGATGATGATGATGATAACAATTACGAAATTGAACCAGCGAAGCGAATTCTCCGTTTTTACTCAACGGTTTTGCATTTGTCTGTCTACCCTTCTATCTATCTACCTGTAGGCCTATGGGGTATGTCTCACTATAACTTTTGAACACACCAACCGATTTAATATAACTTGGTACGCGTGTCCACACTTTTACCCTACAGAATCCTAATGCTCTTGAGACTGGTCTCCAAATACAGTGGAGGGAAGCAAAAATGTGAGGGATACAAATTTTGAAAAATCTTGAAAGTTCGCGTGAGCTATCATATAAATGGGAATTTTAAGCAAAATATGAATGTAGCTTCAAATTAAAGGTAATTATAGCTAATTTCTAAATGTAATGTTGTTTTGTAAATTAAAAAATTTTTGGACGCTAGGGACCAAAAAGTGAAGCAAAACTTTCTAAGTGAATTTTAACATAAATCCGACCGTATGGAAAAATTTAGCGTTCATTGTATGACTTCAACTGTATTTTACTAAACTAAAATGGTAGGGTAATCGGTGTAATCGGGACTTGTCGTAATTTTTTATAATAATTAGAAAATTTTGTAATATCAAAATTTATTCAATAATACATTATTTCATTCAAAATAGTGAGTCAATTCTTCAGCTCAGGAAGCATACTAATTTTATTATTATACTAGGTCTCAGGAATCAGAAAGACGGGTCATTACACGTACATACTAGGACATGGTAATCATCCTGAAATTTCACTTGAGCGCTCAGCAATAGGCCTGTACTACTTAATCATTCAGTGGTTTCCACCCGTTTACGTGGCATCTGAGAAATCACGGCGATTGAACGTTAAAGGGCAGCGCGTTCACAAGGGAACTCGGCTAAGTCCTCCACTCTAACACGCCCCCTCATTTCACCCAGTTTCAACCCCTGTTTTCCGACACCCTCGAGAGACCCTCCTCCTCTCCACAGTAATCCCTTGGACTGAAGTCGGGCGTCGCGTTAATGTAGTGAATTCATAAGGCAGGTAGTCAGTGTGGAACACATGGCGTTTGTGTGGCGGGAGTTATTAATGTACATTGAATTCGTAACTTTTTGTTAAATAGAAGCACTAATAATAATTACAATAATAATAATCACGAACGACCTACGAAACACAATAGACCAACTAGTAACGTCAAGCGTGTTGATTACGTAATTGATCATGATTAGTTATTATATGTTATTACACTTAACTATATGATGCGTAAGGAGCGGCAAACATGTTCGAGAATTTTCGGAACCTTCAACATAGAGCAATTTCAGCATAGAGTGAGTTGCTACGCAATTTGAGCCCTGAGGAAGGTATTTCGTAGGCAACGAGTGTTTGTATCGAATATGGTATTGGACCCAAAGGACCAAAAAAGTTTAGATACTGTATATATAATATAGATATCTAAAAAATTGGTTCGTTTAAATTCAAACTTACAAATTTTTGGATACCACTAAACGCAGAGACTTCGGGTGCAGCACTAAAGCTTCTAAGTTCACTCTCCACAATATATTTATGAGAGAATAGGATTTTCCTCTTCGATTCCAATGAGACAAAGTACAGAAATACGCTTCAAGCACTCTCAGATCGACGCCAACAACCCGTATATGCAAAAGTAACAGGCCCGACTGTCGTGTGACTAATATATTTGATTCTTATTATCTTTAGCATATAACTGATTGGACTAATTTAGTTTTGGAGAAACACAGCTACATTTTTTTCTAACTAACCTAATTTAACTGGGGGGTTTGAGAACCGCTCACCGAGAAAATTCTAGTGGCGTCAACATTCTTTTGTGCCATTATACTCCACCCACACATACCAAACGAATTCAGTTAGCGAGGTGTTTTACAACAATATAATGGTACGCTGTAATTAGAGTGAAGTGATATCAAGTAATAATTCCGAATTTAGTAAGCCTAATTACTTGCTGATTGTTATTGATCGATTTGGATAATGAAGAACTGTATTATGAAGAATTTTCGATTTAAATACCCAGTTATCGCTAGCATTAAGTGACGTAATTCATAAACATAACTTTTCCGGAAGTCATTAATTTTAAAAACATTATTTTTGGAAACTTTTTCTAACCACTATTTTGTGTAAATTTCTTTACCAGTTAATAAAATAAGGTTATTCGTATCTTTAAGCGTATGTCCCTGTCTTATATACTTCTAAGTCTCTTCCTTCAACATCATTCGCAGATTCAGAACGGTCATAATCTAAATATATCATGTAATTTTCCTCCGGAAAATGCTTGATGCGTATCCTTCTTTTGGATCAATAATCAATAACACGCGGCTCTCTTTAAAACTTATAATGCGCTCCTACTGTCACTGGGTCTAAAGCTTTTCTTTGATTTCCACATATGTCTTTTGTGTTCAGTATACCCAATTTTGTGTTACTAAAATCGAGGTAACGACGGTGCCAGTAGCAATATTATTACCAAAAGTAACAATATTGTACAAGCGTACGCTGAACTTTTATGCAAGGAAGGAAATATGCAATCTTGTGTATAGCCTATACTGACTGTCGCTAAGAGCTTTCGAGTATCGGCCTAAGTGTCGCAATTTTGTCCGATGTCATCTTGTCCGATCTTAGGATCTTAGAATAACACTCCAAAGAACGTACCGGCAGCCATCTAAAATAAAGGAACACACATTTTCTTTTAATAATAATAATAAGAATAATAACAATATTTTTTTGTTCAAGTGGTGGCCTCCACATCTCCCCTTATAGCCTTCCCAACCTCCTTGAAGATTTCTATCTAACAGAGAAGCACAATGACTATATTCTGATGTGAAGAGAGCGCATAGAACAGTACGAATACGTTGGTGTGTGCACTCTACCTAACTGAGATGTATTTCATGGGGGGGGGGAGTCGATAAACCACAGAAGAAAGAGGAATATACTACACATATGTAAAATAAACAACAAGTAACATGAACATGTACACAACACACATTTCTAAAATGATTAGATATTCTAGTCAAAGTCTTACTCCAGTATACTGTTCCAGATCTTTCACTCCATATCTTTGAATGAATGCCTTTTCCAATCTCATTAATAAACAAGATACACCAACAGTGGTCCCAAATTTGACTCCTGTGGAACACTTGAGGTAGCTTTAAACTGTTAATGCTACCTTACGACGAAAGGCCTGTTGGCTGGGTTCAAGCTAACATGAATCCTATAATACTATAGCAAGCGAGTTTCCTTACCAGAATATCATGAGGCACCATATCAGAAGCTTTCATAAAATCAAAATATATGATATTCATTTGCTTTCTATTGTCCACCTCTGGAGCCAAAAAGGACATCACCTCATCAATCTTCTGGTCATGAAGCCATGTTGACGTGAATCCGTAGCCCTGTTCAGTGACATAAAGATAATCATGAATAATTTTTTCAAAAATTTTGCAATTGTATTAGGCACTGACACAGGTCTATAATTTTTAATATCATGCAGATCACCCTTCTTAGGAATTGGTGATACCAAAGCAACCTTCCAGCACTCTGGAAAAACTGCAGATTGTATGCTCAAATTATGTAGCCACTAGAAGTGGAGCAATAAGTTCGGTAGCATCTTTGAAAATATAAGGAGGAATGCCATCTGTACCAGCTGCAGAACAAGTCGTAAGTGCTGCAATAGTTCTTCATATCTCTTCTTCAGTTTCACGGAGTTATAATAATAATAATATTAATAATAATAATACAAACAGGCCTCCTTATCGTTAATAGAAAAATATAAATAAACGACCTTAAAGTGAACGCAAACGCACGTGTGCGTGTGTCCCTGCCATATGTTTGTCGATATTCCCCATATATAGTTGTAATATTATTCTTTCCTGTCACATACCATATTATAATTTTCTAATGCGACCACTCCACATGATTAGCATGTTATTTATTGTTCCAGTAGAAACGTCTAACCACAGATACCTAGACATTTAAGTACAGGACAACTTTTACTCCACTTCTCCCAGTTATAGCAAATAAACAGAGGTATTTATAAGACTATAACAGCAAAAAGTTTGTTTACCGGGCTGGTTAACAACGCCAGCTTACATAAACAAATCACTTCAATTAAATAGAGTGCGCCGATATATGTGAAATAAATATGCAATAGAAGTAGCGATTAACGGTTTGTAAAGGAAACAGGGTTATTTTTCTCAACAACCAAAACGGTAGGCAGGAAATTACCATAACGCAGAACGAGCTAATTACTAATAGGCCACACCCTAGTGCGCAAATGTCATCTATCCTAGTCCCTGAGGAGGCAGTTCAACAAGAGACTCCGACGGGTTGTCCCGTCCAATGGGGTAATCCGATTCCGGTCTAATAACTTCTCTTGTCCCTTCCTAAGCTAAGTGGAAAACTGCAATTTCAGCAAGTAGGCAACACCACCTACAGTGTCAAACCAGAGGACCGTGTCATCTGAAACCCTTCGGCTCACAGAGAGTCTACGTCCACGCCAGTGTGGCATCCTCTTCTCGGCTACCTAGGGGTTGATTCGGCGGCGAAGATGTAGGTCAACGAGGAGTTCTTGAAAGCAGTGTGTAAGCTTTTTTGCCCCCAAGATATTAAAAAATTAAACGAGCAATGTCAAATCTTCAAGGTTCTAGTTAGGCACACACCGATCCTCTACACACGGCATCAGGGAGCGTCCAAACCTCTCGCCTCTCAGACTTACGTGGAAGCCAGCGAGCGAGGGGTTTTACCACTCCGTTCTTTGCAAGCTATGAAAAGATACAGTGATCTCCACCTAGTTAGGGTCGACTGATCATTATTCAGTTTTTTATTTTTTCGATTATAAGCTCTTTCCCCGATTGTAAGCCCCCATAAGACTTAACTGAGACTGTATTGCAGAGACACCGAGGCCGGGCACGTTGCCTTTCCCAAGTTGTTATATGAGTACATGATGACTAACCAACAGAGTCGCCAACCGGACGAAAAGGCACTCAGTAGTAACGTGATGATAAAATACACACACACACACGCGCGCGTGCTTATACACCAAATAAAGAAATACCTGTCTACGTCATTTCTCATAGTTCTAGTTGATTAATATATAGACAAAGTTCGAATCTTACTGGCCGAACAAGAGAGGGATTCAGATTTTTCTACAAATATGCATGCAATGCTGAATTCTATTCTAGGTGTGCGTGCTTCTTTACCTGAAATATTTTAATATGAAGCCCCGTATTATCACTTTAAGTTATAATAGTTTAAACTTTATTAGAGGGAAGACTAAATGATAGTGGAGAAAGATATATGTTAGATTTTATTTATTTTTTTTTTATTTTTTGTAGTTTCCCTTTTTGAGGAAATATTTGTAAATTGAATAGTATGATGGCAGAAGCAGGATAGGAGTTAACATATTGGTTGGAATTCTTCAAGTTTCTATTTTCAAATTGATTGGTAGTAGGCCCTACTTTATAACAATGTTTCTGAAAAGAAACAAGTTCTAACAACGCTGGTACATGTGAAAAATACTCATTGGTGAAGCCTTCAAAATCAGAAGCATCAAATTTGAGTAATATTGTGTGCGTTTGAGAAATTTAGTAATAACAAAATAACCAGGAATGGAATAATTTTTTTAGAGGCAGAAAAATTCTTTATGGGCCGTCAGTGGAAACGGCGTCTCCCCGGTGTGTGGGACTCACACCCACTAAAAAAACCCACCATTCATATCCATCCTGGAACCACTTAGCGTATTACTTCAATATGGTTCCACTCTTTTTTTTTAGTATCTTCTTTTTGTCTTTTTTTTCAGTAGGATCCACTGAATAAATGCAGAGATGCGGTCCCATTCCGTCTTGCCTCGAAGCATAAACTCAACTACGCTCTCGGGCGTGAACTCCCCGAGTTCCATCTCCAGTCTCTCTTGTGAATTTGCAGCACTTGAAAAAAATGTGCAAGGCATCATCACGAGGAGAGTCACCGTATTGACATGCTGGGATTTACACCTTTCTTATTATGTGGAGGTAGGTATTAAAATTTCCGTGGCCACTGAGGAACTGTGTCAGATGGTAGTTAACCTCACCGTGTTGGTCGTCAATCCATTACTTCAAGTTCGATATGAGCCTTGCGATCTATCTTTCTCTATCCTCACTATTCCATCGACCTTGCCAGTGCCGGAGAGTGAGTTCCCTGTCTTCATTCTTTGCCACATCTCTTTCAATTACATCTCTTCTTTCGAAGAAATGCTTCCGCTCTAGAGCCAACAGGTCTATGGGAATAACTCCCACTATCACCAGGGCAACTGGATCTGCAGCGGCCCAGATTTCGCAACCATACAGAAGGATGGATTCCGTAACCGCCATCAACAATTGCCTCTTGCTTGCAGTGAGACATCTTACATTGGCCATAAACCTGCTGAGCTTTGTTGTGATGTGAGCTGCCTTACCACCTACATAACTGATTTGGTCCCAATAGGAGAGCTTTGAATCTAGCCTCACCCCTAAGTATTTCACTGCATCTTTGTAAGTATAGACTCAGCTCCCACTTGTAGCGGTACGATAGTTGAGATCTGACGCCAGGTGTGCAATGGAATAAAAATGGTATTACTATTAACAATAATAATAATAATAATGAAGAAGGAGGAGGAGGAGGAGGAGGAGGAGGAGGAGGAGGAGGAGGAGGGAAGAAGAAGAAGAAGAAGAAGAAGAAGAAGAAGAAGAAGAAGAAGAAGAAGAAGAAGAAGAAGAAGAAGAAGAAGAAGAAGAATGCTTTTAACATTAGTATTTCAAATAAACTAATGTATAGACTACAATTATCTAATTATATTATATAATTATAATATAATTACATTCAATTGTAATTAATGTAATTAATAGTTTTAATACAAATATATAAAAACCCTAGCGTTTTGGCTGAAAGAATTTGGTCAGGTTAACTAAAAGAGCTGCAAATACGTATATTGTTTTAAACGGGAAGATGATGTCCCAGTACAAATGTTCTTTTCTTTTTCATCAACTGTTACATGAAGTAAGGGACATATTGTTGAACTTACGTAGAGACATTGCCCACTTAACAGAATTAAAACTGATCGTTGGCTTCTGTGCAAATCCGACTATTTAATATCATATAACACTTCCTGGAATCATTATAAATTTCGTGTGAGGATTGTTTCTCCTTGCAAATGCCACTATATACAAATCTCCGTGCAACTGTCGTAATTTCACGCCACGATCCTTGAGTTCGATAGCATAACGCAAAAAAAGGCAGGGTTATAAACTCCTGCCATTCTAACAGGCCACGCTAATGCCTGTACAGAATTACATCATAATGCACATAATCTAACATTCTTATGTGCTTATATATGCGCGCACGCATGTGTCCAAAATTTAATTAATTTTATAATTATGTACCCCATGCCTCCAGTAATTATTATTTTACTGCAAAAATTAATTAGTCCTACTACCGTCTTTTCGCCACAAACACAACGAGGATTACACAAACACTCAGGTACACACATACACACATGATTAATAATATAATTCTCTAATTAATAATTGATGACAATTGTTATTAACAGAATATCTAAGCTGGTGGTCGATTCGATTAATAAATTTGTCCTTTTCTAAATTTTGGCAGAATGATAAGTAATAAAATTATGATAGACTATAGAGTGACTATGCAATAAAACATATTTCACAAAATTAAAAAACGAACCTTTGAGAAAATCATAAAATATGTAAACATAATATAAATTATATATTAATTACAAAACAAACAAGTTCGTGTTAACAGTAAACACGCTAACATACATGCAAATTGAAAACTTTATTTCAACAACAAATAGATTCAAATATAATAAATTCTATTTAATTGCATGTATTATTAAACACACATGCCCGCGCCGGTAAAGATATTTTTACCAGTGATTCCCTATACAGCCCTTCTCATATTTTATTTTCTCACACCTTTCGCTACTCTATTTTAATGTTCAAGGTGTAAAATATTATATTAATTTAACACCATTTTTCAAAAACTTACTAAATTATGCAGAGAACTTTCGGGAACCGGTTTCGTGCTTTTCGTCAATTATTACCCAAAATTGACGAAAGGGCATAAGGCAGGTCCCCGAAAACGTCCTGGAGAATTAAACTAACCTCTTACAAATTAAGTATTAAATTACTATAATAATTTTATTTCTGCAGTACTTTATAACCGGTATAAGTAAACTATTTCGTTTGTAAAAGTGTAAATGAGGTTGCCGTTATTAGTATTGCTAATCTCTTTAATCGTTGTTTTGGAGATTAGCTGCTTTTTCATTTAATAAAAAGAATTGTCTGCATACATCCGGATAATTGTTTTTATAGGAAAACTTCTTTCATTACATCAGATTTCTATTACGTAAAACCAATCTACGGCAAAGTTAAGGCGTGTAAAATAGTACGTGTTAATATGATGACAACCTGATCTTGGCGAGCATCTCAAACTGGAATAAGTAGATAAATAACGGGTTACAGGTGCCAAGTAGTCGATGGCAATTACTAAATTATAAGCTTAGGTTTAGAATAATACAGATCATACTAATAATTACATAAATATATATTAAAACTCGGTAAACTTTGATTATAACATATCTCGCCTATTACATGAAAGTCGTACATCCTCGAGTTGTACTTATATTAACTAAAAAGGTTAAGACGTATCTTGTTTATATAGTTTTGCTAATAAGTATTATTACTCATTTCCTTTAAACATGAAGAAGATAGAGGGATAGTGTTTTTTATGTCTTAAAGTACGTTCCTTTCGTATCAAACTTCCTTTCTCTTATAACACTTTTATTACAACAAATATTACATTCTTTAAATTAATTATTTACTAAAATGGAGAAAAATAATTCCACTATGAAAGATGAGTAAACATTTTACACTTGCAAAAAGGTTCCTCGTTATAAAGAAGGAGATAAACATGATCCATATTCAATTCACTCACATTTAGTAATTTCTGAAACAACACTTCAGATGTATGGAGTATAATCTTTGCCAAAATCTCATGCAAAAATGTAGCCTGAACAATAATTAGCTTAGCTGGCAGAATCTTGCGCCATCAAAATTTGTAGCCTATTTCTTTTTGCCGTCTGTAGCTACTACTCTTGACTTTTTAATTCTGAACATTATTAATATTATCACTTTTTAGTGGTCTTCCTTCATTGGGACGCGATTATGTTTGTCCAGTTTCTTTATTTTATTTTGCTTATTTAATCCTACGCTTTCATACAGTTGCTTGTATTTACACAAATTAACGAAAAACTTATTAAAGTAAAATGTTTTTATCTGAACAAATTCAAATATTCCCAACCCCAAATTAACCCAAACTCCTTTTTTGCTCAATGAACAATATTAACTGTCTCATTTGAGTCTGGTATTCATCCGTGCTGACATTTTAACAGTAGGCCCAGGGATAGTAAAATCTCAGAGTTTATTTTTTGGACCTGAGAGTGGTAAGTTGTGCTACGTGACTATCCAACAGTACACCTACATTGTTAACACGTCATGTGAGGCATAAATAGTCCTAAGTATTCGTTACAGTTGAAAACTGAGATGTAGAATTTGTTACGGTCGAATTATAATATATAAGACGGAAACGCAGTGATACGTTGTAACGTGACAGTTTGCACCTTCCATAACAAACTATGATTAACACCCGATGAACACCAAAAAACCCTTTCTATTAAAACTAACTATTAACAAACCATTTTAAATAGACTGAATATTGTAGAAGATCGGATACGGGTCTCTTTCTATTTACGTTTGATTTATTTAACTTTTGGTTTATTTATTTTCGTTTTGAATATAATTTAATTTAATTGTTTAATTAAATTAATTACTGTTGAATTATTTCCATTAATTAATTCGGTTAATGTCTCTTGACGTTGTTTAAAAATATTTAAAGTGTTTAACAATTGTTCGATTATTTTTCTTTGAAGTTGGTTTATGGTGTGACGTTCTTCAGTCGACTAGGTGAATCTATGAAGTCGATCTCTCACTGAAAGTAGACTTAGTTTTGTATGAAATAACTACTTACTTGAAGTGAGTCTGGCTGACTTCGCAGTGTTGATGTGACAATCTAATTTTAGATTTAATTACCACAATTCAAATTGCCGCTGTCTGTCGTGCCATCCATTGAGAGACGTTCACCTATTCTGCAATGACCTAGTCTAATGAAATAAATCGTCTAGCTCTAATTTGTTGTATTAAAATTGTAATTTATTTCATGTTAACATCACTTGAATTATTTAAAAATCATAAACCGTTCTAGGTTTAAATTTGTTTTACATTGGAATTTACAAAAAGTTGTTTCAGGGTTGGTAGTTCTGATCTACAAACATCAGACTAGATTAACATATTTTTGGTTAACTATTTTATTAAGGTGTAGGCTCTTTTAGCCTGCAGAATACAAATAAAGTAACTAGAAAACTTACTCTACCATTATTAGGTAGTCGGAGAGTGATTACAAATCAATTACATCTTAATGTTTAATAGAAAAAATAACGACCATGCCTGATTCCGGCATTATAGGTTAACTTGTTTAATTGTCAATCGACAATGAATGTTAAATGACTTAATGAACGTTGAAAGAACTCTTTACAATACATAAAATGTGAACGCAATAAAATAATAACTCAATTCAGTGTTCATTAAAAAATCATCTGAACCGTTATACTGGATTCCTTCAAAGAGGTAATCGTTTAATTATTAGTATATTATGTCGCTTGGTACAACCTGCTTTTATTAATAATATAAAGAAATATTTCAATACCGTAGTAGTAGACTCTTCCTTAATTAATAAACATAAATTGTATTTGCATTGGTTAACTGTTGTTAATTAATTTCGTCAGCTGACAATTCTCAAATTTCTTACTAACTATCGTTAGTTTAATCTTGGTTTAACGTTAATGACTTCATTTAGGTGTTATTAATTGTAACACAGTCAGTGTTTATAAAGAACAGACTATTATTGTCTTCAGAACTGTTATTTATTAATTACATAAAAATGAATTTGAGGATTCTCTCTATAAATAATTGCTGAATGAAATTAATAGGGTGCAATGCCCTTTATACTTTGATCTATACACATTGCATTAATGTTGTTCGATAAATATATCGTCATTTCTCAACTTCCTTAATTAATATAAAAAATCACTTTACTCCCTGTAAATCGCGGAATTGCTAGGGATTATACACTTATCAATTCGTATATTCGCACTGTTTATTCTTCATTCAGCTTCAATTGTAATGTTGTTATGATATCGCACAAATTGAGGTTAGGTTTGCTTTTGTTTACATCGATACCATGCACAAGCTAGGTTAAACAGCTGTTTTCTGGCGAAGTCGAGCTGCCGTCTGTACTCATCAAAGGTTATTCAAAAAGTGCCTCGAGGTGGCGTATGTTGCTGCCGTTCCCGTCTGCAATCCTTGTAAAATTTGTCGATTTCTCTTGTTTGATTGGCTGACGATCTTTACTTTAGCGCACATATCCCCTTCGCGAAATTATTTAATTGTTGTAATAAGCGTGGGTGGCTGGGTTCGAGATTACGAACTGACGCTAGACATTTTGCCAAACTAACTCAAATATTTTTAAAATAGACATAACTTTCTTATCACTCCTTAGATTGTGGATCTAAGCTTACCACTGCATGGCGAACATTTGGCTCTTAATTTAGAGTACACACATGATATGTTTTCGTCCATGATTAAGGAAGATATTGTTTGAAATGACCACTTTGCACTATTTATTAATAACTTTATATATTCTTGGATTATAACTAGCTATTGACAATCATATCTCTTCGAGATTATGCCTTTCAAGTCCTTTTACACTCCTTACTTATTATTTACTTATGATTATGAACAAAATACATTTCCTATTCTAACATTGTCTTAGGCCTATGAGTCTACTAACTATATTGATTAATTATATATGAGAAGTAGTTTCTGGGCAATTTCTATGTTGTCCCAATTATATATACAGTGTCATTACAACTACTGGTTGACTCAGTGACTGGGAATACATTGTTATTCCCTGGTTTTTTAGTCTGCTTAGTGACCCCTGTATTGTACTATCAGGTGTCCCCTTACTTTATCTCTTTTCTAATTAAGTAGTGTTCTTTCAGGCCACTATCTGGTTCAGAATAGTTCACTACAGTTATTACATTGATTTCTAATCTGGTGTTTTTAATACATTTGTTTGTTCTTTTGTATAGAGAATTGAATAGCAGTATTTATATCTAGTGTCACATGACAAATGTGCTTAATCATTATTAATATACATTACCTTACTGATAATAATTCTCTTACACTATCATATTAGTGATATAACATCGTATTTATTATACAGGTATCCCCCTTTTTATTCCTGTTTAACTTTACAATATGTTTTAGCTAAGTTTTACATGGTGATTCTCATTTTGTCTGTTTTTGTTCATTTGGTTTACATTAATTATCATATAAATACTATTCTAGGTAGCTGATCTTGGTACTGGTAGAAACCTTATCACCTCTACTTGATTTTGTGTACAAGAGATTTTAGTTTAAACATGTTTTAGTTATTAATAAGTACGCATCTAGGTGGAAAGTACCTGTATTTAGGTTGTGTCTTCCCCCTTTATAGCAACAATGGGTGAACTGAGTTGGTTCAAATTTACATTTTTAATCGTGTTTTTACTAGTACTATGTTATTAATTATCACCTGCAATTTATTAATTAATTCTCTTTTCTTACTATTATCATTTTTCCATTACTTAAATAACAATTATTACTGTTATTTAACAATTTTTATTCTCTTTTTATTTACATTAATGCTGTTCATAATAGGTTATTATGCTGTTGTTTACAGCTTCTTATTGTACTAATATTATCATTACTCTCACTCTCTTGGCTAATATTGGATGCCCTACTCATTTACTAGACTAGTGGTCATATATAGGTCATCTAAGTTAGTCAGTTAGTGTTTTGTCTGCAATTTGTAAGTCTCCCAGTTAGTACTTTACTGGTGTTGGCTATTTACTTCACATTTGGTCTTCTTATCTCATTGTTATTGTAGTTTCTTGGTTCTTCTTAGGTCACCATTCTGATTGATATCATCAGTATTATTATTTCTTCCTTATAATATGTTTCTTTCTTGGTTTATTGGCTTCTTACTGACCGGATCTATTGGGTTATTGTTTCTGTTGTATAATCACTATGTAATGCATTTTCTTTCTTGTTATTAATTATTATTACCATTACTATATTAACTCCTGCGTTGTGAGTTCATTCTTCTTTAATTGTGTGTTTATGTAGTTTCATGCTTGGCATTCTCATTGTAAATACTTAATGGGTCTTGTCCCCCTCAATTATTGTGACATGTTACTTATATTTTGATACTTAAAATGTCGTGGTCATATGTCTTGTTACAATATAGACAAATTGAATAAAAAAGCTTGATTATTAATATATAACTATTTTGCACCACGACTATAAGAAAGTACAAAATAAACAGAGCCTAGACCAGATAGGTTAGGTATAATGTCAATAAAATAATTTATGTTAATTAATTATTATATATTTAGAGGTTTTGTGTTAAATTATTCATTATGTTTATATTAATAACATATCAGAGAAGTTCAGTAATAAATAATCTGCCCAAATAACTATGAAGGACTAAGAAAACACAAGAAAGTGAAATTGACACTCTAATGTTAAAAAATAATTCTGTGTGTAAAAGTGACATACTAGAATATAGTAAGAGAGAAGTGGCACTAAGTATAAATAAAGTCCTGTATATTATTCTAAAGAGAATCAATTAACTCTAAACAAGTTTATAAATGAAAAACTGACATAAAGGTAAGATCTACAAGGGGCATGGTTAATTATTGCTATGAAACATAGAATTTTTACTTTTTTCTGAACCATCCATATAATTGTTTCAATTAGTAAGAAATTTTGTTAGAATGTTTAACTATTGTGTGACCAGTAACCAGTAAATATTTTTGTAAGGAATTCTGATGTAGATGATTTTTTTTTTTTTTTTTTGTATTGAAATGTGAACCAGTATATACAAATTTTGTAGGTTTTAGACATCATTAATTGCCCTCAGCATTAAAGCATTTTGTAATATTCACACTCCTATATAATATTATATAATATAATATATCATATATAAGGTTTGTGTCTATAAAAACATAATGATTGAAATTTGTTGAATAATTGTAATGGGTAATGACTTTTAACTATGTTTGTTTAAATATTTTAACAGTAACCCAGTACACTAACTTTTAAATATGAATTCTATACTGTTGTTTACGCTTTTCAATTTTCATAATGTTAGTTTTAATGTTACAGTTAATGATATTTATCTTAATAACTAAAAGATGTTGTAATGTGTATTTTGTTTAGTAACTTAAGTAAATTAATGTTCACCATTTGTAAAATGGGATTAGGAGTGAAATTGATAAACAACTCACATTATATTTTATTTTTTATGTTAGATATTTGTAAATTCAGATAAAATTTAGTATGTGGATTTGGACAGTGTATTTTAGTAAGTTAATATTGCAACCAAACTATGGCTTGTGAGATATCAAAATTGTCAGCATCAAACAGAGATTTTAGATCTACCAATGTATTTTAAATTACATTTTGCTTAAGTTCAGGGTTTGTAAAAGAAAAATCAACTCATTATTTTAGCAAGACCAATTTCGCTGGTCAGTTAACAATGCCAGTCTAATCCAGCAAATCAGAAATTTTTACATTTTGACAGGGACGCCAGCGAAATTGAGAAGAAAAACGTCATTCGTTTGTTGAACGTGGTTGTGTACAGATATACTCTCCGTAGTAATTCATAGCAAGAAAGTTAATAATCGAACCCAAGACAGGTTAGGTTGAACCAAACAGTGTTTAGAAGAAACAGTGTATTCCGTGGAATTATCTTAGTGAAGATTTAGTTAAAGTGAAAATAGCAAAACAGAAAATCAGTCAAAAATATTATTAATTGGTGAGATAAAAACAATTTTACATTAGTATAACCAGAACTTCACTAACCATCACGACACATATTTCTGATGAACTTTATTGATCACTGTACACACTAGAACGTATAATCACATTATATTATGTAAATTTGGACACTGGTAATCATTTATTTGAGAGAATTAACCAATTTATTATATTTTCAACTCGTTCACTTCGAATCGGAAAAACACAGAACTGGAGTAAACATAGGTCCGCCATCTTGCCATTTTTAAGAAAATTTGTGTTGCAACTGTTAAGCTGACTAACCACATTTAGTATTAAATAAGATCCAAAAAATATTGTAATTATTCTGTACTCTCATTTGGTATTTTCGTACATTCATATTTGTAGTCAAAAGAATCCACTAAACTTAAACAAATTAAAATAAAAGTAATATTTTTTTTTAATCCTTGAGATGAGTCTTGCCAGCTTTCATACAATTCAACTAGTATAGCCAATGGTAAATGTCGGGCAAATGTTATAGTTACAAACTAAGTTAACTACTAAAGAAATAAAATACTTCAATTTTTCTATTTTGAAGAGAGTGGTTTATTTATTTTTAATCAAATTTAAAACTTCATAAAAAAACAACAAAAACTACTTACTCAAAATTCTTATTTTTGTTTATTCAGATCCAATCATAATAACTAAATTATTTCAACGTTGACACCCCGAAATTAAGACTAACCTAGATTAATTCAAGAGTACCATAATAAATAATATACATTCACAATAATCAATACAGAATAAATTTAAATTAAAATTAAAAATAATTAAAAAAAGTGTTGCAATCATTCGTCTCCTGCCGAATGCAACAATCCGCGAATTGTACCTTGCCCGACGCACTGACGTCACGCCCTCCCCTTTACCAACCCTATCGCTTGCTTTGTAAAATCTAGTCAGTCTCTCATCAAACGCTGTGAGCTGAGCGGCCCGTCGCCGGACTTTCGTCAAGTATGGGAGCCTCAATAACCAAGGTAACTATGATTGTTTTTGAGCTATCGTAAATCAATGCTAGTGGCTAATAATTTTGTGTATTACGTTTGTAACAAAAAGAATACTTGTAATAGATGTAAAAAGATTGTTATCTGTAACCAACCAAGATGTATCTTGTCTGTAAAGGTCAACCTCGCCTAAATTTAAATTTCAGTCAGTCAACTTGATGAAAAGACCTAAGATATGTAAGGTTGAGTGTCAGTACTCGTTATATATGTAATTTAAAGTCATAACTTTGTAATGCTATTTTGTAATATTGTAAATTGTAACACGCACTGTATGAACGCATGCGTGCGTGTTAATCGAACGATGTGGGTATAAAAGTGTACTAAAACATGTGAAAACTTACAGTTTAAAACTTGGTTCAACGTTCCGGACCGAAGACACGAGACACGAAATTCGTACAGTTTTGCACGATCTTCCAGCACAGACATAGCAGTGGTTCAAACCAGGTACTGAGGAACACGCAGCCGTAGCGACCAGATACAGCAGGTTGCAAAACGACTTATCTGGATTGCCAAGTAACATTTTTACCTTTAACAACTTACGGTGGCAAGTGTTGCATAATCACGAAGCAAAAAACGAGACAAACTAGTTACTTACAAGTGTCTGAAACAATTTTATAAACCTTTTCGATAGATAACAGTGTCAGAAATTTTAAGTAGATCACAGCGTGTACGCTGAACACATCTTGTAAACTAGCATTGATTTATGCGACACCTACATATTTAGCATTTAACATTTTTTATATTCAGTTTTTCAAAAGAAAATTAGCTCAGTACTGACCGTTGCTGACTGGCACATAATTAGATAAATTTTGAGGCTCGTAATGTTTTTTTAAATAAACGGGTCGCAACCGACTCTGGTCACAGATTGACGCATTCAACAATTTCCTTTACTTACACCTCCTCCCTTTACAGAATTATATTAATTATAGAAATACTTGAGAGGTAAGTCACTACACAGAATAAGTGTCTTAAGCATTTTGGTGTACTTAGATAATTAAATTATGTTATGTGTGTGTACTTCTGCCGCAGCAGAAGTGGTAGCCGGAGCGTGGTTATTTTGGGTTTTCCTTGTTCCATGGGTTACTATGTATTTAATTCAATTTAATGCATATAAGCCATAGTTATCAAGAGTAATTTTGTTGATGTTGTGTATGTTGAAATTTTGTATTGTTTGTATTGCACGGTATTGGTCGCGTGAAGTTTTGTATAGAATTTTGTATTGTATAGGATTATGTATTGTAAATGTTATATGCGTAGTTATTTTGTCACGAGTAGGTCTTTGCTGTAAGTTGTCGTAAAATCAGATTGTTCAAATTATTCGCTCAGGAGTAGAAACCGTAAGTTGAACTTTGTCTGGCACATAAGGCTAACCTGTGCACGTCTTATCTACATTCCACCGAACAGCTGCTCCTTATCGTTGCGCTTTGAATGTTTTGGTCTCTCCACATACTCGGCTTAATAACCCCGTACCTTGCTCACCGTGCCGTATGTCCGATTGTCCAGTTCGCTAACCGCCTCCCAATCTGTTGTTATTCAAAATATGTTCAGTGCATCTGTTGTTTTTATAAAAGTGACGTACTCTATTAATTCGGTAAATTTTATTTAGAAACGTGCGCATCTCAGTAATTCCGATTTTTTTGGTTCGTGGAAGGCGTTACAAGAAAATCAAAATTAAAATTTTCATAAAATAGCAGTCTTTTACTAATGGAAAATGTTCGTTGTCAGTTGTCACACACACGTTATCACCTGTTTCATGTCAATTGGTTTGCGTTAACTACGAATTAACATACGCGGCATTCAGAAAAACAGAACCCGACTGTCCAGTCGTGTCAACTAGCATTTCCTTGTCACGGTAAACTATTTTATAATGAATCAATGACTTTGTAATAAGCGACAGCGCAAAACTTTCGCGTTGAGAGAGGTCAGGAAAGAAACTCGTCCAGAGTTATATCTGGAAGGTTAGGCAGGGCCGGCGAGAGCGATCACGGGCCCCGGGGCTAAACATTTTTGGGCCCCCCCAAAGAAAAACTTACCAAAATCATTACTGTTGGATTGTTAATGGTTTAGGATTTATTAATTGACCCTACAATTCGTTATTCTTAACTTTAATCGTAAATAAATGGGTTTTACACTGTTAATAAACAGTCTTGTCAAAGGCCGTTATGCGCCGGGCCCGCTTCGGGATCCCGGGACGCGGGGCTCTGCCCCCCTGCCCCCCTCTCGCTGGCCCTGAGGTTAGGTCGAGTAGGAACGTCTTAACACTTTCTACTAAGACAAGAATATTTTGACTGAAACTAAGAAAATGGTATGCAGGGCATCATCAAGGCTTCAGAAGATGGACATTGATTACACTATCATAAGAAGGAACGCGAGAACATCGTGACGAAAACTACTCAGAAATAAAATACAAAATTCATGCAAGAGATAATACATGATTGCCAGAATGAGCAAAATTTAAAAAAAAATATCGCTCTAACGGTTTAGTCGTTTGTTAGGGTTGCCCAACGCTATATAACAAAAAAATAAATAAATATTCTAGTGGAACAAATCATGTTACTTTACTGTGGCCGACTCACTTTTGCGGTTCAATGAGCGGTTCATTCAAATATCTAATGAATCAATTAGGCCTAAGCGAAACTAACTGTATACAGTAAATGCCTGTCAAAACCTTATCAGAGGTTTAATGTATAAATGTTTTGTTGTTACGTATAGCAACTCCTTAAATGGCTAGTGTAACAAGTTATCGTTACCCTGTGACACAGACGGAGAGCACATGCTGTTACAACATGGCCACCACTTCTTTCGTAGCAACAATAGGTATAAGTTGCATTACCCTGCGTCTTGCCAATAAGGAAGTACTCCACATCGTCACCCTATCCCGTATTATTGGCCTGACGTTCACAATACATAAGTGAGTATCTATTGTTTCCAACTAGCTGGGGTGTGCGTTTCACGTTCCCCTTCCGCCACCTACACTCACCTTGCACCCTATCTCGGATGATCGTAAACATTATTCCTGGTATCATACGCCGTTAGTAGGAATTTTAAAAGTAAACTTATTCAGGTTAAGATGTAAAGCTCTTAGAAATTGTGGAAATGTTACCCGTATAGAAACACACACGACAACAGCTTTCTCACATCATACCACAAGTAATGTAATATTTTATAATAGCAAATATCGATTATATCGTTCTGCAATCAATGAATTAAATGATTCTTAAGACTAGACACCATGCAAAATGTTGTAACAACGTACGTGAAATTTCACAGTAATTGGGAGAACAACCGAAGCAAAATAAGATAAAATGAATATATTACCAGAACTGGCGAGAGTACACGTCCAAGCAATTTAAGGTCTACATGCTAAGAGAAAAAAGAGATGTTGGTAGACCCACAGAAAGATGGGAGCATCTTCCTCTGTGTAGTCACTACAGGCTTTTGCTCTATAGTATCGTGAAGTAGGCCTACATCAGAAAAGAAGTGGAAAACAAATTATATACTTATATCGGACAACCAAACGGAAGTTTCTAGATTTGGTAGGCAGTATTGCGTGTATCACTAGAAGCAAAATAAGGAAACAGAGGCAGAACTATGCCTTCTCGTTCCGCTACTGCTCCTGTTGAACATATTTAATTACTATCCAAGTAAAGGAAAATACATTAACATTTCTAGCACCAAACATGCTAGTTAGGAAACAGTTTAGAGCTTACGCCGAAACTGTAAATTATAATTAATTTCTTTACCATTCTAATCGGCATAATCATGTACAATAACATAAGGTCATCTGAGCCAAGATTGTTTGAGAAGTATTCATTAGTTTTGTTGATTAGTTTTCCACCACTACTCGGACCATAATCATTCTAATTTATGGCAATTGCTGGTTAAAAGTAAAGCTGTTCCTGCATTTTAAGAAAAGAAGGCTATAGTAACTGCAGTTATGCATACAGCTTATATTTAATTAATGTAATACAATAATTAATTAAATTTTTTACTTGGATTTCGTAGCGATCTTTCTAACCTTCTAGCGATCTTTCTAAATTGCTCAGATTGCAACAAATTCTACATAGGCCAGACAGGACGTAGCTTCAAACAAAGATACATTGAACACACAAAGGCATTACACTCCATTACAGAATCCACCTTTGCAAACCACCTCATTGAAGCAAACCACACATACAAAAACATCGATATAACATGGACATTCTACACGTACACACAAAAGGCCGAAAACTAGACACTGTAGAACAATTGGAAATATACAAACACACGAAAACAAATAAAAACGACATCCTAAACGAACAGACACAATTCCATACGCATTATTCGAACATATCACACCCCACACACACAACATCGATCTTTTAAAAGTCGATACCGTCGCCAAGAACAAGACAGACAAAGCTCCCAACGGCAGCCTCTGATGAAGCTTTTTAAAAGCGAAAACTGGTTCAGGCTATAATGTAAAACGTTTACGTTTTTACCCATAAAAAACTTTGTGTTCCAAGTCGGTAGTGAATTAATTATATTTAAATTTTTTACATTTAAGGCAGAATTTTTCAGATTTGGTAGCCAATATTGTGTATCGCTATAGGCTAAGGAAAGGGGTGAGGCATTACTGTCACCTCTTATCCCGCTACGACTCCTGTTAAACGTATTAATTACCTTGTTTAATTAATTTTAGGTGATACATAAAGAAAAAATTTATGTTAGTAAAAATAGCGGGTGAAATAATTACCATGAACTAACTTTCAGACTGTCAGTAATTAATATGAATGAATTAATAATCTACTTTCTGAAAGTGAGGACTAACCGCTTATTACGACTAACAAGAAGACAGACAAGCAGAAACAAAACACAAACGGGTGAAGCGCTAAACTACGACATGTAAAAGCATTCAAGTAACCTGAATAGCAGAATACACTCACTCAGTGAAAACGCAACAAAGAAATCAAAGGTAAATAGCATAGATAAAAACAGTTTTTATGAAAAAGAAACGGCGGCTAACACCATGAAATGTTGTTTCAAGAGAAGGATAACCGTATGTAGTAGTAATTGGGACTACGGAGTTGTCGCAGCCTTTCGCATGGAAAACTCAAACAACTCGTTTGTCCCCCAGCATCGACATTGACTGTTAACGCGGATAATTGCCGCACTCTGTATCAGTCCTACTTCGCAAGGAAGCGCCTACGTGTGAACGGCAACGGCAAATCCGATCCACTAAGCTGCTGTCCACGAATTGGTCTGTCCGCTTCTAACGAGTAGAGTTGTAACGAATCGGACGTATTCTTTAATTAAACGACTTTAGCAGTTAGTTGTTTACGCTGGAAAACAAGTGTTTTGGCGGGTTTCCAATATGCTAACATGATAACCGTCGGTTGTTTTTCATCAGGTGTGTCACTTTCTTGAATGTTTATTTTTTATTCTGTTACAATAAATACCTACGCCTGAAGGTGATATCAGTACAATCGCAATAATGTGTATACTCTCACGCGCGCGCGCGTACACACACACACATTCATGCAACAGAATTACAAAATAAGCGGAGTGACGGGATTAGGCGAGGGATAATATTCACCTTATCTTGGGGATAATCATGCTACAATTCTAACTGGTGTTAAGTACTAGTTTTGTTAAGCAATAATTAAATAACATAGGCCTAATCGACTAACCAACACACTACAGTTGCTAAGCAATAAGTAAAGAATATCAAATCACAATAATTACATCGTTATCGATAATAATAATATTGTATTGTAGGGATTCTATGCACCCCTTTCCCCAGTAGAGGAATTGGGGACAAGCGTGACAGAACGGTTCCCAACCTTGGCATATCACACTTGAATATATCGTAGGCCTACCTAGGAATTTGCAGATTTATTAAACATCTTATTATTAAATAATCCTATTAATAATAACTGTGGCAAAAGAAATAATAATAGAAAACATTAACTGACACAAATTCATATAAATCACATACGCGAGACTAATGCGGAATATCAAACAAGTGCGACTCGGAGAATTTCATTCTTTAGTACCTAGCGAAATTTATTTTATCGATAAAGTAGTCAAGGCTGACAGTATAGAGGTTAGCAACTTCATTACGCAAATAATAATAATAATAATATAATAATACTGTAGGTTGAAAATCGATAATTATGATAGGCATTTGAGTGTTACATAATTCTACTGCCATATTTCTTTCGAGCATTAACTGTTTCTATGTCAGCAGAAAAATAAGGTACAGTAAAAATTGTTTATTACGACATCCGACATAACGACGAATCGTCCATAAAGATGATGTTCTTGTTACATACGTTTGATTTTCTTTTAGATGAGTACCGCATTATCAGGAATATAGTTGGCTATAACGACTTCACGTTGGGTTCTATAACCTCTCACCGGCTCAGACACCTAAACAAAATGACAGTCTTTCAGCGTCTGCTGCGCTTGTATTTCCTGGAATGTTGTAAGACATGTCCATACAACGAACCTCTGACAAAACAAATGATGCTTTACTGTATATCTTCGCTTACAGTTAATTTTCCACAATTCTTTCTTTAACACCCATCATCAAGCAAAATACCTTATCAATTTCTATATAATTATTTCTATCACTTGGCGACATACTGTTATGGTTACAAGACAGCTGTAATGTAATTCACCGACACAGAAGCAAAATACTTTATGAGCACCCTCATTTCATCATAAGCTATAAAGTAGCCTATTTATTACAATGTTCATTTGTAGATTGAGAGAGTTAATATTATTAACCTGAAACTTGTACGTGATTTATTATAAAAATACTGACCACACATTAACCCGTTATTTCTTCAGTATTAAAAGTAAATATACTGCTATTCAATGTTAATTTTACAAAATTGAATACAATAAACACACAGTTGAAACAAGATCTTTCTGCTAAATCTAGTTCGTAGACATTTACTACACCTGGCCGGTTGCCACATACACACCGGCTTTTTTCCCGTAACTGTTATAGCCTATGTATTAAACTAGCAGTTCATATTACGTGAAAAATCGGTCCTTACGCCTAAAATACTGAAACGACGTACTGAAATTCTTCTGGGTTGGTGGGACTACAGGTCGTAAATCTGGGCTGTCCTGTAAAAATTTAGACGTATGGCCACGTTAAAATGTAACACATTTCTTTGCCTGTCCACGGAGTTCGATTCAGTCTATCTAGCACTGGTGAGTCACAGAAGTTAAACAAATTTTATTTATTCGGACGTACGAAATTCGCTCGAATGACTACACTTCGTATTGTTAGGAACAGAACGTTCGTGTGGTTTAGTTGAAACAATTACAGATAACGCGAATGTGGACATTTTCTGCTTAACTGTGAGGCTTTATTGTGTTGATAAATTTTTACGATTTAAAAATTTGGCAAACGGTTGTGAAATAAATTTAACATCCTACGTCCCAACAGGATGTGACTGGAAAAACGTTTGTACAAATGCTGCCGATTAATATGCACCACGTATCAAAGCAAATTAAATTTTCCCTCTAAAATTAATCATTTCTTCGTGTCCACGTGGGCCTGCATACAGTGTATACCATTAATCGTCGACAATATATATGTATATATTGGTAAATAAAATACTGCCGACACGAGACTAATTGCACACTTCCGGTGGGTGGACAGCCTTTGTACAATTAACGTATGAATCGAATAAATACGAAAATTAAGTAACACAGATGTGTTTGCATTAAACGTATTTTACGGTAATCACCGGTTTGTCCCACACGAAGACTGACAACGGAGTCAGACGTTGGCGTTTTTACGACCAGTACCTACGAGTAATACTACGCGCAAGCCAGGAAAATGGGATTTAATATATAAGTCGCGATGCAAAAAATGAAAGAATAACCAATACAGAGGAAGAGGTCAAAGTCAAGTAAGGCAAGAAGCAACAGAACAAGTTAACGTGTGTATGTGTTTGTGAGGGAGTCAGTCAAGTTCTGATACTTAATGAGGAAAATGAAACGTCAGAAGTAAGAACGTGTATTACACTTGCCCGTGGGTGTTGCCTCATTACTGTGTCATAAAAAAGTATCCACAATTTAAGGAATAGGTAAGCTACAGGAAAGATGGTGCCAGTGCTTTGAGAAAGAGGGAGACTGTACTGAAAACTAACTATATTATATAAATTAATACTCTTATATTACTTTATGAGTAAATAATAAATTATAATTTAATTTTGAACGGTCTTTGTAGCTTTCCTCTACGTAATATCATATTCAATTAAATTGTATTTGAATAAAATTGACGTAAACAATGATTAAAAATTGTTAAAAATATAAAGTATAAAAAGTATTGATTAATTATATTGTCAAAATTGTTAATAAACGAAAAAGAAATATAGATCGACTAAGGAAGACAAAGAGACGGGAAATTAAAGTATATTTTATGGATATTAAAGAGACAGGAAAGGGACATCGAATAATCTCAGAAGAAAAAAAAAGGAGAAGTAGAGAATGAGGAGGAGTCGAAGAAGGGAAGAGGAAGAAGGAGAAGACAAAGAAAGAACATCGGAATATAATGACGATGTTTTGTGCAAGACAAACGCATAAAAGAGATAAGCCACACAGAAAATAGAAACGAAAGAGAATGATCCCGATGAAGGACAGAGGCTAACCGAATAAACCACAGTGGATTTGAACTAGGGCATATAATAGACAAGGACGGAAACGTCAAGGAGCGGTATAAGTCCAACGATGGGCGGAATAACGCTACCTAGGTAGGAAATACATTTTATATACCTTCCGTCGCTTTTATATTAAGAGGACGTTAATTTTTCAGAAAATAATAAAATTTTCACACTCGATTTACCACAGATGAATAAGTTAACAGTTTTCCAGCGATTCTTCTTGATTACGAAATGACAGAGCCAATTAATAGAAACAAACGCTACGAATAAATAATACGACTGCAGGAAATTAGCTGCGGGACGACAAGGATAAATAATTAAACGCGTTGAAACATTTGAGACGTAATAAAAAGCGAAGGATCGGAAAACAAGGTGAAAAAGTGGACCGACTCCTTTTAATAAAGTTGTGCTCCATCTTGAGACCTGGAAGTGTGTACACAAGTAAGAAACGGGATACTGACGACGACGACGTCGTTAATGAATTGCTGAATTATTTAGTAGTTAGTCATATCTGGATGGCTCGCTGTTTTATATTTAACTTCTCGATGACACATTTTATTTATTTTCATTTCGATGAGACTGCACGTTGAGTGAATATGTAATTATATGTACACATCGAACCGTACATCTCGGATTTTATAGTTGGAAAAATGTTGCTGAAATGGAATACAAAAAAAAGGAAAATCAATCGATTTCTCTACAACCCTGGGTGCTATTTACTCTTGTCATCTCATTGGAAATGAGGCCAAAATTGGAATGATCCAGAATATTTCTTTAGTCACATCATGCAAGATATTCTTTATTGGCATTCATCCTATCACTCTTTAATGGTCATATTGTCAGGTTCATACACGTATCAAGGCATAATAAAATAGTAATAAAGTTAAGAGATAATCCCGTCCAACATTCCGTATTAGACGTTGATACGTTCCACTTCGCTGCCACAACACAACTGAACTGGCCAGACAGAGAGACGGATGTTGCTCGAGGCGCCATCCGGGTCGTACCACTTTTCAAGCCAGGAGGGTGGCGTCCAAGGCAGCGTCTCCACAGCTTCCTCTGGAGTTTTTAAGTTTATACATAGAATCTTAGAGTTGTGCTGCAATCGGCATTATATCCGCTTTTCGCAGGGGCTTCCACAAGGAGATCGAGAACAATCTGGCAGAAGCTGAGGCCTAGACGACAGCACAGCTTAGACGACTCGGAAACTTTCGAGTCTGTATATGAGCCACGCGTAGGGTTGAGCATATGTGCGGATCATGGTGAATTGACCAGGCGCTGGCTACGTCTTCTTGTTCAGACATACGAGTTAAGGTAAATACGCATTGGAATCAACCTCATCGATCAACTGCAACTTAATATTTTTTCTTTACAGAAAAAATTCGGTAATAGGTTTAATTTTACACATTCAATCTTCTCCGGACAATGTAGAAAGGGTTCTTGACATCCATAGAATGCAATACCCAATTCGCCTTTTGCAGTAATGCACACACCTGCATCATTGTAAATCTATAAAGGATGTATAGGTTGTCTAAAGAATTTTTTTTCCTTACAACTGTGTTCTTTTGTTTGTTTTTCTATTTACAAGTCTTCCTAACAATATGAAAACCTGAACCCATACAAGCAAATTTATTAACAGATTTATAATTTGTTAATATACTCAGTTATGTTTGCCCCTACGGAGTAATTGTTTTCGTTACAACACTAATTTAGTACATTTTGAGGAACGTTTCCCAGTCAGTCTTCTCTAGTACAGTTTCTTAAGGGACTCTGTGTTTATGTTAATCGCCAGCCGAAACCGAACTCGTAGGTGTAGTGTGGGAGGTGGTTTGGGTTCAGAAGTTTACTTAGCGAACAACAGAAACTAAACATAGTTTGTAACTGAGGCAACACGTTGAGTTTATACTAACTACCCGAAGGTAGAACTTGGAGAGAAGCACGGTACACGCCCAACGTTGCCAAGAGTTCAAGCAAGGGATGTTGGACTGATTTATCGTGAAGTAGATTCCGTCGTGCTCGGAATTTACGGTGAATCTTTCGTTCGGGTGCAACAACGCTGGCTTTGTCTGTACCACAGTCTGACGCTTTTCTTTGATAATCCCAAGTTATCTATCACTGTCAAACAGACGTGCGGAGTCTTGAAAACACAACATGTCCTTTGAATAACAGGTGTCATGGTGTGTATCTGTATATCCTAAAATAAATTCAAACTCGCTCATTTAAAACAATGTGACGGACAAGATTGTTTGTGTAAAACAGTCCAAAATATTATGTACTGTCACAGCGATGCATTAGGAATAAAGAACAACAGAAAGCAATGTAAAGAAAAGAACTTTCTCGAGCCATTTAGTATTTATGCTTCTGCTTTCTTCGATTAAATGTAGTAAATAATTGAGAAAGGCAAATAACAAGTTGCGTAGCCAACTTAAAAATAAAATCTATCGTTGTTCGAAGGTAAATGAATGGTCTCTGTTGATTTTGGTTACTTGAAACAAAAATAAAAAAATAAAAAATAAGTAAATAAAGCATCATTAAAGTTCTAAAAGGGTTATAAAAGTTGTAAAATATTTTCTCATATTATTTAAGGAAAACATCTGGGTCGTACAAAACACGAAATAGTTAAACCATTAAAAATCTTATTATTTTCGCTCATGGTTTCAGTTACTGACGTATGAATTCCATGCAGAGTTTTTAATGTTTTGACATTTGTTCAACATAAGGTAATACTGATAATAAACTGTCGTCTAACGATAACAGAATCGTCATCGTTACTATACTATACTTGATATTCGTATATACTATGACTTGATTATATGTTTAGCATAACAAATTTAAATATAATTTTGAAAAATGCGCTACGAATTTCTTCAATTTTGACATACATACGGAAATCAATTTGGTCAGGCACTGATACGCCAGTGAACTAAAATGTCTGTATTTACTTAATTAGTTCAGCAACTAACTCATATATGTAATAACTGTTTCTGAGTTACATACATGAAGCCATTTAAGAAGCAACAAATGGTCTTTGATGAGGACAAAATGTTCTGAGAAAGACAGCAATTACGCAACTTTGCACAAACATGAGTAAACTCCTAGAAATAAATCTATTACGGATGTCAGTGACAGTACTGTGTACTGGAAGCCAGTCCAGTAAGATATAGTTCCTCAAATCAATATTTTCAGTTATAGGATAGGATTTTTTTCTTGGAACAAAAAATATTTACATCATTTACTATATACACATAATAAAAAAAATATTAAGCAAACTTTTAACAAACAAAAAATTGCTTACAGTGATCTTCCTCCTTTCTTTGAAATAATAACAACTAGTAAAAACTAACAAAATGAATAGGCAATTTATATTTTCACAGTTCATGAGGCATTTAAAATCTATCGCTTTGTTCCAATGGCTTGATTTTTTCTAGTATTCTGACTTCTCCTTCTGCATTCAATAGTTCATTGACACGTTCGTTAGAAAGAGTTGAAATCCTAGAGAAAGTTTTGTTGTCATTCGACAGATTTGTACTATAACAAGTCTTCCACTGCCGGAATGTAATCTTGGCTTCGGTTTGATTCTCCAAAAGTTGAGACCGTGATCTATTACTGTTTTCGCCTTCAGTCAGATGTTTCCGCTGATCTGCGTAAGACTAGTCAGGGAGTTAAATGTTTGTGCAGTATAATCCACGCTCTTTGAGCAGTCGACGTCATCTTCTCCAATGCCTCCCCCGCAGTGGACTGTCTCTCTAAGTTGAGCTTGACGTGAATGAAGAATGTCAACCAACCGTAGCCCGAGAGAAGAAAATGCCACTATTACCGATCAAAGTCTGCTTCAGATACATAAACTGTACTAAAGAATAATACTATGTTTCAGCTCCGACAGCATAACATTCGTTTACACTGTCGTACTTCTCACCAGTCAGAATAATCTCAAAGTAAAACCGTCAAATTGGTGATGGAAAGTACACAACCTCTAACGTAACTACCCAGCGACATTGGCTTTCCACGGCGCTTATAAGTATGGCTTATAACAATCTCTGAGTCTGTACTTTAAGCCGTGTACTCGTATAAAATAAATATGCTCTAACGATGTTATCATTATCACTTCTGTCAAACGGAAACGGTATTTATCCCACAAAACGAGTTACCTGTTTAAATTTAAACAACTTTGTATAGCGTATGAAGAAACACGGTGCTTTATATACAGCCTTTATTAAATTTTTATGAAAGCTACACTTTTAAAACGACACGAACATTATACGCTTACGACCTGATTTACTTAATGTTGATTATGAAATAATTTTATTTCTGCTGCGTGTTAAGAGTAATTATACTGTACTGTGAATTTAATAATAATCGCAATCATAATTTAACTATTTGCATTATGTTGTTTGAAAATAGAAGTACCTACTCAGTTTACGGGAATCAGTACGTTCCTGTTGTAAAGTAAATAAATAAATAAATAAATAAAATAAAATAATCGTTGTGATACTGCACTATAGGTATCAATTTTATTGAACGGGCGAAACGAGTTCTCAGTTTTAACTCGACCGTTTGGCATTTGCTTGTCTGTCTATCTCTTTGAGGCTATGTCCCATGATAACTTTCGAACACATCAATCGATTTTCATAAAACTTGCAAAGCGTGTCCACACTTTTACCCTATACAATCGTTATTGTTTTTGAGATTGATTCCCAACAAAATATGGGGGCGGGAGGCAAAAATGTGAAGGTGTCAAAATTTTGAAAAAATCTCAAAAGTCCATGTGGCAAATTAAAATGAAGTTCAACCAATATCTGAATATAGTGTACAGATTTGAAAATTTCGATTTACTTTTTTATCTCCAGGGGCCAAAAACAAGATCAATATTTGAAAAAAATGTTAAAACCCAGCTGTATGTCAGATTGAAGGGGATTTTAACATAGATCCGATTGTTTGGAAATTTTAGTGTTTTTGTATAATTGCTTTAAAACTGTTACTTTATTAAAGAAAAAACAGTAGGGTAATAGGGATTTTCGTAATTTTTCTGAAATTGAAAAATAATCTACTATGAACATTTATTAAATAATAATTGTATTTCGCTCAAAATAAACAAAAATAAATTATTTCTGCAGCTCAGGGAGCATATACTAGTATTAATATTAATTAAGACAAGAGATGTGCCGAGAGCCGAGGAAGTTTTCTAACATAAATAAATGCTGCACTCAAAACAAGAAAAATTTTATAAAGTCTTACTTTTTAAAGCGTGAATACGTCCGGCTCTGAATCATAGACCAATGGGAGAAGAGAGAATGAACGCTAAAAGATGTCTAAAACATGATGGAGGTTTCTGAGATACTGTGCTGGGAGATAATTAAGGCTTTATGGAAGAAATAGACTGACGATATGTTGTAGAAAACACTTCAGAAATAAATACTGCGACAAACCACATAGAAATGAAGTTCAGATAGCTGGGGACTTAGACACAATAACTATGCGACTAAGATGCGAGTGGAAAACTGGCTGTAGAAACAAGGATATACGGAACAAAGGCGAACAAGATAACTTCATCAAATGATTACCCCCTCCCACAATTTACTGATTGAGATGTAAGAAGAGATACCCTGTTAACTTCATTTCATCGAAATCCAAACTTTTCATGTTCCAATAATTGAAAATATTATATAGATAATTTACTGAATTATTTACCTCTTAGTTTTCCTATATCAAGAATAAAGGACATTCGCACTCGCGCGCGCTTGTTCAAGGTTTATTAAGATTTATATGTGTCGTGAAATTAATCGTTACAGTGCACACACCTATTTGCCCAAGAAAAACATAAACGTGTGCAAGCAAGTATTTTCTTATAATAATGTATGAATTATAAGTGATTTAATAAGGTATTAAATCAGTAATAAATAATTAATCAATCTATCTTACGTTGCAGAGTGGTAGAATTAATTTTATAGAAACTCACGGGTGGAATTTAAAAGGCAGTCGATAACACAAAATATTTCATAATTTATTAAGATAATATGCAAACAACGAATGAATTATATTTTACATTCACTATGACGGTATAATTCTTTATAAAAAACATATTTTATCTACATCGGAACTCGGTAACAGAAGCCAAGTAACCAGACTAACACGTAAACTGTTGTAAGGACATCTAAAAGAAATCGGGCTACAATGATTCAGATTATAAACAATGGGAACTAACAACAGACCTACCCTTAATGATGAAAAAATAATTTTTAGTGGATTTCCTCGCGAGTTACCGGTGAAGCGTGAGGGAGTTTCTAGTTAAATTTCTTTTGAACTCCTTGATGGACAACCGAATCAATCAGATGAATTTCTTATTTCTAACTGGAACGAAATGCAAACGAAAATTGAAAATCTGACGCACCGTTCAAACAATATAGACGATCAAAATTTTGATCTTTACTAAAACAGCATGATAGACAGACAACTCCCCCCCCCACACCATTTTTTAAGCTGCTATTGTGCTTTCATTTCCTATGGAAGTAACAGCCAATATGAAAATAAACCAAAAACGTCTAGGAGAAAATGACAATATCACGACATAATCACCAACAACAAATAATATAGTGATAAATGGGACTTAAAATAAAACAAAAAGTTTTATTTCTTTTGAAGATATAACATAAACAGTGAAACGATTCTGCACAGACATGTTCTTATTTGTTCAAGATCGGAACAAATCTATGCGTGTTACCATGACGACGACAGGATAACGAGAGGATTAGCAAACGTCCACTCCGTTGCCAAGAGTGCTGTTCACCGATGCATTATGCACCAAAGATAACTTAATGCCTGTTTTATTTTCCATTCACATGAACGAATCTGATTTCAGCCGCTTACGTCTTCTTTACCTCTTGACTTCTGTAGAATACTAATACTAATGGGAGTGTTGTTACGTTTTAAAATATACCAGAGTTTTTTTTGCCATTTTTAGAATCAGTAGCGCTCAACATTTTGGATACCATATGAGTGCTCCGCAGACCGCTGTTTCTACCTTACCACAGATAATTAAGAACGACCAGTCTACTCAATATGATGCAGTAATCAACTGAGTTTGGATTTGTCATCACTGATCGATTTACGTCTCCGACATTTACCCGATTTCCAATCTCTACCTTTCTTTGTTCTTTTATAATTTATCCTGAACGTCTCTCCCCTTCGTGCCTTTGTCTATTCCTCCTCTGGCCTGTCTGGTCACCTGCCTTCGGGTTGCCAATTCAACAGTTGTTTTGGCATTCTGAGTTCGCACATTCGCGGTACCGTTTCCATCCATTAATTAACTATTTATTTCTTACGTATGTAATCTAGTGTCAGATGTATCTTATATCTTACATATAATATAATAATATTATATTATTCTCATAATAATACATACTTCCTCGTTTGCTGTATTTTCTGTTTTAAATCCTGCACGTTATATTCATTTTTAAGTTCCACTTCATTTACAATTTTTTTGTAACGAGTTTTCTCCTTAAAAATTAGATATTTTAAAACAACATACTGTTGACACTTATTATAAAAATAAAATAATTCAACTAGTGTAACAAATTTTAGGTATATAACAAATGAACCAATTTCATTTGCCGATAGATTTAATTTTGCCAGAGTTAGATAATTTTAAATAGGAAAACACGATCTTATTATGACATTGTTTCTGTATTTCTCGTTATTTTACCATTAGAATATTAGGAATATCAAACATATTACACGAAACGAAAATATAATATTAATATATAAAATGACGTTACCAAATATTTCCTTGCTGACTTAACAGTTACTATGTAATTTAACTGTGATGAACGGCTACTACAGTTATCTTGTTACATTTTAACACATTACACAACAAAATATTACCTAATAAATAAAATTACCCCGACAAAAGTCGAGACCTGTGGATCACTTTGCAGACGCAAAGAAATTAATAGGAAAGAAAGAAAGAAGTTTCAACTGTTTCTATAATTTCGACGTTTTATGACTACCCTTCATTCACAATATTTATGCCGACTTTATTGCAAAATGTTTTGTTATATCTTTCAAAATGTTTAAATACTCAATAACGATTTTCTAAAACAAATATTTATACGTTTTGCCCTTATGTCAATCAGAATAATAATAATAATCATTATCATCTGCTACATGGATGAGTAGTGATATTCTGGTCACTTCAACGATTCATTTGATTTCTCTGACCCTTCGGCTTATCTGTTTGGGGATGCGGCAGTTATCCATTCGGTTAAGACGTTCCAGTCTTTGTAGCCGATACTGGGCAATCCTTTCGAGTATAGGCTACTCATAATATTCAGTTCCGTTTAAATATTCCATTTTTAGAATAATAATAAAAAATAATTATGATGAATATGTAAAATTTTTCTGTCATTTGAACGTTATTAAGAATGCAAGGAGTAAGAACAGATAACAACTTCTTCCATCTGTCACTGTTTTCCCAAATGTTTCGCTGTGAATCCTTAACGTTTCGCAATTCCATAGTTTCGTCTACTTCAAACCTCATGATTTGTGAGGTTTATTGCTTGCAGTAGTAACCCGGTCCTTGCTCTTGGCATCCTTGTATTAAATTTTGTTCTTTTGTCATCTCCGTAGCACATATAATGTAATTTATTACACACAATCTATTATTCTTTTTTCCACAGCAATTCTCTTAATTTCTTCATTAGTAATGCGGCCAGTTTTCCAAATAAAAAAGGTTATCTCGTAAAGTTTAGAATATTCATTCTCATAAATATCAGAAACTCCTTTATATCTGAGTTGCAACATTTCTGCTTTCAATCGTTTTTCTTATTGATTAACCAATTTCCGGCTCCATACGGTATCACATTGTGGGCGTACATTACGCCATTATATATATCCCGATAACGCCTGTCCCAAAGAACAGAAAACTTCTGAACGGGACTGATAACTGTTGCCAATTCAATTTGTAGTCAACACACTTTCTCTGGAACTTCGGGAACCGTATACGTATACAAATTCTAGGCATCAGTTCTGCCTTCTAGGTCAGTTGTTAGCCTTCAGTTGTGCATTCAGGCATAACAGACAAATTAGTCTGTTATAAGACGCCGTTTCTAATGAACCGCTCCTTCAAACGGTTGAAATTTTATCTCCGTAGTTAATTAAGAAATGAATTGGCTGTGTGTGAATGCAGCTAAGGCGTCTAGTGTAGAAGATAACGCGATATAGCGGTCAGGGTGGTGATGGTGAAGGAGCGTCTCTCGAGAACCAGGGGTGGGTTTCTCGGTTAACAGTCACGTTTTGTTCATTATTACAATCTTCTCTACAGCGTACTCATAAAGTTATGATTTATATTTGGCTCAGACGCCAGCTCGCGTCTTGCCGTTGTCACACTTGTTTTACATATGTTAAGACTGGTGTCTTCCCCCTCCCACGCAACCAAAATCTCTGCCCCATAAACTATCTCCAACTGGATTGTACACATGTATCAGCGTAATAAATACACCTATAATCAAAATACTACATACAATTGGCTAAATTAATTCATGTTTTGTACCTCAAAAAAGTAATGGCAAGAACATCAACTAGAAATGTATAGTTTTCAGATGTTTGACAGTAAAGCAGAGAAAAAATTGGAAATTTAGATAACTGAGCAGCCACACTGACTTGGCTTTCTGACTTTACTAAAGCAATTAAGATAGTTGATCGAGCACTATCTCGTTTTGTTATGGGTTGAACGTAACATTCATGACTGAGATTCTGTAATGACGAGAAGCAAACGATTGAACGTTGCACGCTAACAAATAAAATACATTTGTCTTCATATTACGTATGGAAACATATTTAATATTTTCACCTCAATTTTCCTCGCGAAAACGATTTGAATTCAGAAATGTAAAATATTCATGATCTGCAGCAAGCACTGACAATTCAGTTGTCAGAATTTTGTTTGTTTGCATATTTCCATCGATTGTTTGTTTGTCAAAACCCATAGATGTGTGAAATTTTTAAACCTTTGTAAAAGGAAACTTTACACAAAATCATATAAAATTTGTTAGTTTAAAAATATTATTATCTAATGAAATTAAAATGTATAACAAATACTACACTAACGGTTATGTTTTTGTGCTTTTGAGTTTTTTTGAAATGGCCTTTTCTTAATTGTAATATGTCCCTTAATCAATGTAGTAATTGTGTTTTACGTACAGAGTGACCAAATGTCGCTTGACAAAAATGTTTTTCTGTTAACTTCCAGAGATGAAGAGTTTTGTGAAGTTCAGTTGTCGACTCCACACTATTTTACACTGTTGTTTCAGAAGAATTTTTTCATCATCAGGTCGGTATACGGGCAATACGGAAATAATTAATACACATGTAGGCCTAACTAATATTAATTTGTATGGAATATTTTATCTTTTAATATAAGTATAATAATATATATGTAACATAACAGTTACTGCTATTATTTATAACACACAAACACACACATTATATGTGTAGGCCTACAAATTATTTCTGTATCTATTACTTATGTGCAGATCCTGACTGTGATAATAAATTTTGTCGAAATGTCGACACAAATATTTTAGTATTGTGTCTAGTTAATGATCGAAACTCAGTAAACCTTTAATCGTGTATTAATTCACGGCTTACTCGAATTTAAGGTTTTTAGAAAGGTTCTGAAAAGTTTAATGTGTTTTAAGAAATGACCATGGCTTACAGTAGTCGCAACATCTACTCCTACGAAAACAAGAGGTTCAGTAATCATCATCATCATCATCATCATCATTACAGTGTACTCAATTCTCTTAGTACTCTACTCTCTCAACAATAGTAGAGTGTAGTGAAAGTTCTGTGTGCGCACACGCAAAGTCTCAATATAGCTTAATAGAGCTAAAAAGAATATACAACTTGGACAACTTGTAAAACTTTGTAGCAACTTCAGTTCGAAAAAGCTGTTGGTTAGTTTCTAGATTTCGTATAAATCAAAAAGTATTCTAATTAAATTAAATTATTTGTAACCGAACACAATGACGCACATGGGATTAAAACCCACGCGAAGAACACTTAACAGTAGAACCAGGGTTCGAACCCTCGCTCCTCTTCAGTTTCCACTCGCTGGAAACTGCGCTACAGGGATTTCGACTACTGGAGTCAAACGTTTAGTAACCACAGTTTTGTACAGCAAATGGATATGAACGCTCTTAATATGTAAATATGTCTGGCGTGTTGTCTGTAGTAACTCAGCTGGGAACTGCAACACGTGTTCACACCTATACAGTGCGCTGTTTTCTCTTTTGTTGTGGCGAGTATATATATTTTTCTACGTAACGACAGGTAAAGAAATATGCCTGGCGCGTCTAACAACAACTGTGCATAAGAGCTCAGTTCCTCCCCCCCCCAAACCACACACACATGCGCGCGCGCGACGTGTCCACGGGATTGTTTTACGTAAAAACCAGACTACGATGTGCTCAGCTATGTCATCCGGAATAATGTACAAAATATAATTGCGTATCGAGGAGTGCCTGTTGTCGTTTTCAAAATTCAGACTTTCCAGCTTTGTGTCTTCCCGTCGTGGTGAATTTTTCCGCGTCGCTCGTAAAATATTTTGCCCGATGCGTGCATTTTACACTTTTGTTTGGCGTTGGGAACCCGTTCACAGTTTCTTAACGATCCAAGCGCTGTGTACGTTGCTATAAAAATAGTTTCTCACGGTACACAACTTCTACAGTCATATACATTTTTATTTTAATAATTGTAATTGTGAATTTAAACAAGAATATACTTTTAATAAATTTAATATACTTTTCGATTGTTTAACACCACGTTACTTTCTTAATAATAACGAGATATTAATATTCCTAAAGTTTACAAGGCCACTTTAGCAATCCGATCCATTATTAATAGTCATTTTGTCTTTCTATCAAAAATAATATGCCTTTCTTAAAACACATTAAACTTTTCAGAACCTTTCTAAAAACCTTAAATTCGAGTAAGCCGTGAATTAATACACGATTAAAGGTTTACTGAGTTTCGATCATTAACTAGACACAATACTAAAATATTTGTGTCGACATTTCGACAAAATTTATTATCACAGTCAGGATCTGCACATAAGTAATAGATACAGAAATAATTTGTAGGCCTACACATATAATGTGTGTGTTTGTGTGTTATAAATAATAGCAGTAACTGTTATGTTACATATATATTATTATACTTATCTAAAAGATAAAATATTCCATACAAATTAATATTAGTTAGACCTACATGTGTATTAATTATTTCCGTATTGCCCGTATACTGACCTGATGATGAAAAAAATTCTTCTGAAACAACAGTGTAAAATAGTGTGGAGTCGACAACTGAACTTCACAAAACTCTTCATCTCTGGAAGTTAACAGAAAAACATTTTTGTCAAGCGACATTTGGTCACTCTGTACGTAAAACACAATTACTACATTGATTAAGGGACATATTTCAATTAAGAAAAGGCCATTTCAAAAAAACTCAAAAGCACAAAAACATAACCGTTAGTGTAGTATTTGTTATACATTTTAATTTCATTAGATAATAATATTTTTAAACTAACAAATTTTATATGATTTTGTGTAAGGTTTCCTTTTACAAAGGTTTAAAAATTTCACACATCTATGGTTTTTGACAAACAAACAATCGATGGAAATATACAAACAAACAAAATTCTGACAACTGAATTGTCAGTGCTTGCTGCAGATCATGAATATTTTACATTTCTGAATTCAAATCGTTTTCGCGAGGAAAATTGAGGTGAAAATATTAAATATGTTTCCATACGTAATATGAAGACAAATGTATTTTATTTGTTAGCGTGCAACGTTCAATCGTTTACTTCTCGTCATTACAGAATCTCAGTCTCGTTTATATTTCAGCTCTCTAACTTGAGAAATAAGATTTTAAACAATGTTGAATATGAAGCGTTCGAATTTATGTGTTAATCGTTGTTGTATTTGCTCAGTATTGTCGAGTACAGATACGGCGTCATACAAACCAATATTTGCGAACACGCGAAACTGCAAATGGGAGTATTTGCCGACAAACAGGTACTGGAACTGCCAGTTTAATATCTGCTCGTGACCAAATATATAGGCTTACACATTCAACTGGTTTGTCGGCGATAATTAGGTTTGTGTTACCTTATGCGCTGTTATATGCTAATGATATGCTTTTAAAATAGTGATGTGACAGTGATCATTGGAGGGCGTGTTTGTTTTTGACCGGCTTGCCAAGTTTCCAATATGACACAAGTCTGCCCTGATATCAGTAAGGTAAAATATCCTTTATGGTCAGAAATCGTTACAGATAATTGTGTTTTACAATTGGTATCTCATTTTCGATATCTGCACTCTAATATTTCGTAAGAATTTGGTATATTGCTGTAATTACTTTCTTTGCCCTATATATGAAAAGTAGTATTCTACCCATGAGTAGTGCGACTAATAGCATTGTTCATAGCCTACTGTGTGAGTTTTATACTCTCGGTGTTCTTTTCTTTACCCGTTTACCAATGAAAAATCCTGCCACATTTTGTACGGTTACAAGGGACAAATAAAATTATTAGATAAAAGCAAGTACACTAACAGTCTATATATCTTGAGGCCAATACTCGGTTCATCAAGCATTTGCTCATTATCGTCTACGCCTTTGAAGCGCTGACGTTGATAAAGTGGACACGAATTCAACAATGACGTCTCCAAAAACGCTCAGGTTCAACCACATTGTATCTTATTACTATCTGTACCAAGTACTGTCTATACTTTGCGTATGAGTCCCGATTTCGTGACGTACGATCACCCTACGATGATAACAGTTTTTCGATGGTTTCTTAAATTTGTTGTGCGTCCGTCTGTCGACCGATGTAAATATCTTAACAGGAAGGGATAATCTTGAATTGTCGATGCCAACAGTTCTGTACCACTGTATTCTGTTGTTTTCAAGAAACAATCTTGTATTTTGCGACAACCCACCAAACACCTATTGTTTTGGCTCATACGTGACCTCTTGATGTTTTATTCGTTGACTGTTAAGCCGGACCCGCCGAATTTAATAAGGCCATAGTCTGTACGTCAGTACTGGAGTGAATAATTGGCTAACACCGTACCAATTGTTCGATCGTTTTTTTAAGCCGAAGATGGCCTCCGATGGAGGTGCCGAAACGCCTGTTTACAATGATAGCAGTACACCACGGCCGAATGTAGCAGTCTGGCAGAATGTAATTTCAACAATGTTAATAGGGTCTGTATTACATAATTCATATAATTAGTTATGTCACTCTACACTCTGCTATGATTTTGCCTCAATTCCTCTTTTCGGTAGCTAGTAATTAAGTCCAGTAACTATCGTTTAAATGGTACGACACATGGTTTACTGACTTTCAGGTCATGATTATCTTACCTGATCTACTTGATAAGACACGACTTGATAAAGCCTTCCAAGTCGCCCTTAGTGTATGTGCAAGAGGTAAGATCGCAAAGGGACCGCGCTCGGGGGCGGGGGGGGCTCTGCGTTCACTCACTAAGAAAAACAGGAAAAGGAAGAAAATGAATGTGTGAAGGAAAAAGAGATAGAGAAGTCGAGGGAGCGAATTGGGTATTTTAAATGATTCTAGTTCCGTTTTTTAAGCTGCTTCATTTTAACTTTCTTGAGTATATATATTCAAATACCCAATAGTGCTGAAACCATATATTTCAAGTAAAGAAAATAAACAATTATCTTGGCGTGAAACATGCGATTTCACTGTATTCGGCTAGTACTGTTGAAACGTCATTACAGAACAAACATTTACTATCACCGCCGCTAATACTGACGATCCATTGTGATTATGATATGGAAAGGAATTATCTGTCTGAGAGTTATAGCAACTAACCAAAGACATGAATAAGAAACTACATAAATATCAATGATTCCGTTATCAATTTTCCGTATTGCCACGATTCTGTATGCCATGGTGAAGACAAAATAAAAAAAAGAATTACTGTTCAATTACAAAATAATGCAACGAGTTTCTTCCAGGGAATAGATTAGTTACCTAGCTTGTCGGGTACTGTAGCTATTAAAGGTACCACGCCTGTAATTACAAAAACCAACAGAATTTGCGACCACCGCATGTCTGAATTAACATTTAGCGCAGGCTAACGTCACTAGTCGTCTTAATACCATTCATATCATGCCACTATGTCTGTCTTTATTTTACGGATGTATGGGGGAGGTTATAGGGGTCTCGCGACTTGGTTCGTACCCGATCCCGCGGCTACTAAGGGTGGCTCTGCTTCCCACCCAACGGTGACTCGGAGTTTTCGTTGGTACACGGTAACATAAAATATAAAATACCGTAGACTTCTACTAAAGTAACAAGTAGACAGAGACAATAATCGTTTACGCCTTGTGAATCAGCCTTGCTTAGCTGTTTCACGAAATCGACAGATTTCACGTGCAGTGTTTACTGAATCACTACTGTGAAGAAGGTACAGTTCTTTTGCGAATGAGAGGTTTTGCGACTGATCATTATTGAAAGTAGGCTACACGTTTTTTCAGACGTGACTCACAGCCACTTTCTCCGTTTCATACTTCGGGGAGAACGTAGTAGCTGGGGCTATTGGAGCTTTCGTTAATGCCGAGTAAACGTGTTTGTTGGTGTCTTTTCACTTTAGCGAAAGACGCGTCGTCATCAGTTTTTAGCGCAATAGACTCCCCTCCACCTTTTTCTTTAAGCACTTACATACAAAACTGTAGGTAACAGTATTTACGATGCATCGACTAGAGACTTTAGTAAACAATTACTTCACTTCTGAAAATTTATTTGTATGTAAGAAAGTGAGAGTTAACAAATGACTACATACAGACATATATCTTTTATACATTTAAAAAATAAGGACCATTTTGTCACAGCTATATTGCCTGGGCAACGTGTTCTAAAGTAGACAAGTTAGGTATCGTTTGAAACTTTTTGACTGGATGTTGTGCTTTACGAGATTCCATGGCCTGCACTTTCGGTTCATTCTCTGTTACAACTTAAAAAAAAAATATATATATATATATATAAAGGGGAAATGACAACCCGATTTCTGTTTCTAAATATATATATATATTTTTTTAAGTTGTAACACAGAATGATCGGTGCAACCCAGTGGCCCAGGCCAGAGACCCAGTGGTGCAACAATGGGTAAGCCCCTCCCAGAGGAATAAAGAAAATGAAATGTCAGAAATTGAAAAAATGAGCCAGCAATAATGTAGTCGTATAGGCCTTAGTCGAATTAAATAATCAGGTTAACTAGTTACGTGAATACGATGTACGATACAGCTGTCTTGGGAGTATGTAATCGCTTCGCTTCATGTAAACATTACTAAGCATCTAGTGGCAAATTTTAATCCTAAATTTTCATGTTGTGTCCTCTTGACGCATAGGAATGAGGTAGTCTTGGGATGTTTGTGTCGACCGCAGTGTTTACATCCTACTCGGTTACAATATTTGTAGTACAGAATGTTTGTGCAGAGCCAGTATTCATATCCAACTAGGTTAGGCTACATCCAACCAAGTAGTATACGTGCGTACGCGGTATAGCCTAATCATGGTTTTTCTCTTTCCAGAAAAAATTTTAGTTAATTTAAAAATAAAACAACCAATATTATTTTTTAACTTTATTTATACATTAAAATTCTTATTGAACAATAGGAATCTACATATTATACACAATGTCTCTGACATACAAGGATAGTACACAAAACTTAAACACTAGATATATTTGTCAGCAACCGATTAATCTAAGATTTCATTTACCTTAACATTTTCCCCTCTTAAGATCAGGAAATCGGAAATAGAAGTCCTTTTGGTTTCCTTTGTCAGTTACGAATTTATTTATCACAATTCAGCAGTCTTTCGCATATTTCACAGAACCATTATTCTCTTGCTATCGGATTTGACGCTTTTCGTTACTTTAAACTGTTATTTTCCGTTACTTTATATGAAGCAACTTGAGATACTGGCTCTTTTGGAGAGCAAATGTAGAAGAAAATGCTTTACGAGAGCCACGCTCGGACTATTGATGACTGCATGGAGTGGTCCATACTGTGGCTACCTAATAAACAGTTTTTTTTTTGGGTTACAAATTGAACTTTGTACCGAAAATAAAAACTAAATACATTGTTATAAAGTAGAAATAAAGAGCTACAATGATACTAACTGCTGAAATTAATAATCTACAATGGTAGTTATAGAAACCACTAACTTACTTTAGAAATACTAGATCGTACGGAACATAACACGATATCCTGGGATTTGGTTTTACTGTCAGTAACGGTATATATAAACTGTGCAAGTAAGTGAGTGTAAGTAAGTGATGAAAACAAGTCTCGTAGAAGTCTATACGACTTACTATCGCTGTAAAATTCACCGACAATAACTTTTTATCGCTATAACAACAACGAATTACCTTAATTCAACTGGATTGGAATTTTGGATCGATCAGATTTTACCTTGACGGTTTTTTTCATCTGCTGCTCATTTAGCGCGTTTCCACTCAGTAGGCTATATGATTCTTCTCCCGGCAAACAAATCAATGTAAAAATATACTGTTGAAGAGTGAAAGAAGAAGATGTTGATGAACAGAAAAAGTGGAAACAGCAAAGACGAAGACACTATGAAGACTGTATCGATGTAACATACAATCAAAGAGACAAGCAACGGAAATAAATCGAAGACAGTATGTAGAGCAAAGCAGGAATTAATGCATTCGCGCGAATCTCCAAGCATAGATCTATATACAAATTATATAAATATAATTATGTCACTACCGACACGGAACACAAAGCTTTTTATTGGTAAAAACCTATAATTTTTACCTTTATAGCCTGAACCAGTTTTCAGACGAAGCTTCTGACGAAGCTTATAATAAGCGAAAACTGGTTCAGGCTATAAGGTAAAACTTTTACGTTTTTACCAATAAAAAACTTTGTGTTCCGAGTCGGTAGTGACATAATTATAGTTAGTTAATCAACGGACACGTCATGGACAACGAAATCCAAAGGCAAATTATATATATGATCCTTTTGATGTGAAAAGTAGCATGATCATTACGAACGTTGTGAAAATTTTCACGAATTGTCACTAAATTTCTCTCAATTTTTGTGGATCCATTTCTGTTAACGGAATCGTGTTTACTACTGTACTTCATACTCAGCTTACGTAACCCAGAGATTTAACATTGTTTTGGATACTCACAGGCGGAGGAAGCTATTGATGTACAAAATTCGTGCAGGCCACACAGGCGTCGCGATAACACAGCAGTCGCAGCGCGCACATTTCAGGTCGGAAGTACCTATCCTTTTGTGTGTCACACAGATAAGCCGTACGTAGAGGTTAAAGGTAGCCTAAAGCTGTAATATCAAACGTTACTGATAACCCGTGTCGTTCCTGCACGAGAAGGTTATCGACTTTGGTGTCTTCAGCTATTTGTTATCGAATTGCATGCAGATGTCTTTGAGATCGGAGGCGTAATCTCTTACGTTTTTTTTTTAATTATAGGTCTTAAATGTCAGCGTTCCGGTTTTTTTAGTAGGGTTCCATATATACAGTGGTGCCTCCATAGCCTAAACCATGGTAATCTGAACGAAGATAATCCGTGCCTACATTAAGTAAATAATATTAAATTTAACTTGAAACAAATCAAAAAATCCCAGTAGAAGGCTTAAAGAACAACAAGTACGGAATCTACAATCAATTCTGGTATCTACAATTCAGCTGTATGTCAAGATTAATGGAAATTTTAACCCACAATGAAAGTAGCGTTCATTATAAAATTCTTTCGTTTAGGGACATGATCCAAGACGAGCAATTTTCTTTGTAACAACAACAAACGCGGTATCTTTTATAATTTTTGCAATTTTTGGACCTCCTTTGTAAAATATGTAGGCCTAAGCAATATCTGCAAAAGAACCTTATATATGTTGCTATCAGATATGTATATCTGTGAAAAGTATTTGATATCGGCCTACAATATGTTGGAAACATATAAACTCAAAAGTTAGGGCTAAGTGTTTGTCAAATTAGGCATTTATTTAGGAATCATGACTATAAATTAAACTATATTTAAACCTAATGGTTACTGTATGAATGTGTGCTTTACAAGTATTATTTTACTAACACAAATACTAGAGTAATCGGGACTTTGTAATTTTTCTGATAAAATTAAAAGTTATCAAAACTTTTATCTAATGAACTCAAATTTATTTAATAATAAATGTATTTTGTTCAAAAAAGTGAGCACGTTCTGCAGCTCGGGGAGCTTATTAGTTACATTTATAACCATAATGCCTAAATAACGTACAATCTGGGTCCAGGTTTTAAGTTAATGTATACTTTCATAGATATGTTACAGTCCTACAACTCAAATTGTTTACTAATAGGCCTATACCTGATAATAATATATTATTTTTTTGTAAGCGTAACTTACAAACTTCTTTAAGGAGACCCAAGATTTGCAAGGAGCTTTGAAACGTATTAATTTTGGCAAATTATTAAAGACATCGAGTTTGTATTTGAGTAAAATTCCTCATAATTTAACCCCCATATAGAGTTTTACAATTTTCTTAAAATTTGGAGTTACATTTTTAGCCTCTTGTGCCCCTAAAGTTAACTTTTTAGTAAATGCTACATTTGAATTTAGGTTAAAATTCCCTTTAGTCTGACACTTGACGGGTTTCTTACAATTTTTTCACATTTTTGTTCTCTTTTTTGCGCCCTGGTGTCCTAAAGTTTTGAAATTCCTACAAATCAACACTATATTCAGATTTTGTTAAAATTAATTTTTATTTTACAGCCCACATGGATTTTGTGATTTTATCAAAATTTGGGTCCATGTTTTGGCCCCTGGCATCTCAAAATTTCGAAGTTTTAAAAATTAAACGCTATATTCAGATTTTAGTTAAAATTCCCTTTAATTTAATAACTCCATGGCGTTTTGCGATTTTTCACAATTTTGATCCCCTCACACTTTTGTTTCCCGTCCCCCTATTTTTAGGAGGATTCAACTAAAAAAAAAAAAAAACAACAAGGGTCTGCAGGGTAAAAGTATGGACGCAAACACCAAGTTTTACGAAAGACGCTCGGTGCATTCAATAATTATAGCGAGACATAACCCTAGTCGACAGATTGCTGGACGGACAAATACAGTAATCTAATGCACACACAATAATTTTTTATGTAGGCTAGTATATTTCTAGTGTTTACTAATTTTCTAGGATTCCTGTAAATTTAATTTAGATACACGACATTACTCTACTGTTTTTTACCTTATTCGGGTACATGAATCACACATGTTTGATAATATCAATTTTTCGATGCCAACCACCCATGATTCCAATTAGTTCGGATTTTCAACGTCCTTCTAATGTAATAATTTGGTGACATCTTAAACTCGAGATACAAGTCTTTATGAACGTTTCAACACGTTTCTCAACTTCTTGGTTGAGGTGTAAAGGTCTTAACGGACAATTTGTAGTGATAGGAAAAGAGAAATAAAAACCTTAATTTCATCGCCTTTATAGGAATTAACGAGCCAATCAGTACGTAAAATATAACTTGAGTAGAAATTTTTCAATCTTAGTTTACTAGTTATATTGTGTGGCTATGAAAGTTAGGTTAAAAGAAACACTGAAGGATCTGCAACAGGACGTTAAGGATGTTATCGAGTCTCTTAATGAAAACTAAGGGGCTATAAACTAATGAATGATAACGTTGTGATATTAAAACCGTAAATGTTAATAATTAAGAATTATAAAGTTATAAAATTTAAGACGTACTGACTTCATAAAGTTTTAAAGTAACGTTTCGTATTAATGGTTTAAATCAGCCACTGACAAGAAAGTTTAATCGAAATGAATTGTAAAAGTTTTAGGATTAGAAAAAGAAAATTGAAAGATAAATACATGAATGATGTTACAGACAAAAATAGGTATAAGGGAAACAAAGACATAAAGAGAAAGAAAGATGGTGAGAGGAGAACGAGAAAGAGAGAGATAAAGAGAGGGGGAGATATTAAGTTAAGAGAAATTTAAGCAAAAATGGGTCTAATTAATTTCAATGGACGGGAGTCAGTGTGTATGTGTTTGAAAGGGAAGAGCGTAGCGCGTCTTTAATTATGATGTTAAAATTAAACCACTTATGCAAGCCGGAGCCAGTTTCAGCGGCTATCGTTACTGGGATCTGCACATCCTCAGGGCAAATCGAGTGGTCCTGCGTGAAACACAAACACATGTTAGCAGTAAGCCGAGACCAAAAGAACGTGTCAGGCCACAGAGATTTACGGTGCAAACATGTGCATCAATTTGTTACGCTGCGATTCGTTTCCTGTCCCGGATTGGCCAGACTTCACGCTTATTCGTTTTCGTTAATTAGGCGCACACCCCCAGGTCGTATGAGGTCCTAGGTAGACTTGACGCCTGGTAATTAGTGTGACAACGTGTGGGCGATGCAGATGGATGGTCTCGGCGGTCGCACGGACGCCGCTAAGCTAGTACGGATCTTGGTAAATTTATTTGTGCATGTAAATATATGTATACATAAAATAACCCGCAATTTGTTTTCAAGTATCCACATACGAATTCTGTAACATATGAAACAGCCAACGCCTGCTAATTTGCATCCCTTAGCAACTACTCCGCGATATCCCCTGCGAGAAAAATTATCAAAATTTTTTACGACTTAACCACATGTAAAATTGTAAAATAGCGTAAAACGTGAAGATGAATCAACAGGAATGTCATCTGGAAATAAAAATTGAATAAAAAATTAAATAAGTAAATACATAAAATAAAATTAGGGCGAAATAAAAAATATAGAAAATTAGACTATCACGACAGACAATCTTACATTTTATTGATCGACAAATTTGTTTCTGAAGTTTTCGAGATAATACCTAACAATGCAGTCGCGACGAAGCAGAAAGCAATAAAAGTAAGCACTGTTTTAGTATTTTTACTTAAATAATAAATATTTGATAAATAATACATCTTTATTTTGAAGTACTAAGGTAATATAAGACGCCACAGCAGTGATGGATATCCAAATGGGGAGAGAATTTTGAAGCAGGTCAAATCTGAATAGCATAAGTCAGAGGATAGAAGACCTACTGTTGACATTAAGTTTAGAATAACTACTACAAAAGTGGCTTTCATGAAAAAGTAGAGGACGTGCTAATTTCTAGGAACATTGGTATCGATACCAAGAAAAACGGCATAAAATCTTTTGTAACATGATTCTGTATAGATATGAAACATGGCCAAATGGGGAAACGGAACAATGAGCAAACCATGCCCTTACGACATGGTGCGGAGTAGGATGTCATGGAGAAGTCTAGTAGTAATTCAAATTGACAAACGCAAGACAGAAGTTACGGAAAAGCATCGCCAGGAGGAAACGCCAATGGTTGGGGCACTTAATTATGGGACTAATAACGATAAAACTACGATGCCAGAGAGGAAAATTAAGGACTGTTAGGGATAGAACCCAGGAAAAATACCTCCGTCAAAATGCGACCCACTAATCATCTGAATAAGAATAGACGAAGAAGAAGAAGAAATCTTTATAAGTTAATATCGCGAATTAAACTGCATTTCGTTTATTAAAAAATAAACCTGTCGTTTAGGAATACTTATAGGACGCCACTAAATCCCCTCAACATAACGCATGAAAATGTATTTAGTTATCAATACCGAAGCTTAAGTAAAAAGCTTATAATATACAGTACTGATACGGTATCAGTGGTAGCGCACCCCCACCCCCACCTAAAGACTGCCATCGTTACCACGGGTTAGCGAAAGTACGCGTGTAACAAATTCAGATTCACGAACATTCAGTAACATTTATGTAGACCTACTGTACAAGGATATTTTTATAAACTTCCTACAACACCACTTTTCCTATCGAAAGCGTTCAGTGTTCTACAAGGACTCTGACAGTATCTCTCCGTTAGGAGTTTGTTTTTAAGATTTTCAACCAGATTTCACCATCGGTATAGGTTACCCTGTGTCCCACTGCTCTGCATATCTGGACCATGTTAGGTATTACTTTTCAATTATTTCTCCTAGTCCCTTTTATCTACCCTACCTCATCACTTGTAATTCGGCCTATCATCGGACTCTTCCTGTTACTACATTTCGGCCGGCGTCAACTGTATGTAAACCTATCGTTCAGTACCCAACAGTGGTAACTGTGTGTAAGGATTTGGGATGTGCTTTCGCATTTGTCTGTTTCGATGATTGGAGGTTTTTTCTGATTAGACGCACTTTGCCCACCAAATGCGTGAAGTATAATTTCTGTTTCTTGTTACAATCGTACCAATAAACGAATGTTCCTTTCGGCTACTTCATATCATGATTATATCGTCATTTATATACGTTATTACTTATCACGAATCGTCTTCTTACAATTACTCTAGTTTTAAGTAAACCAATATACCATGCTCTGTTAATTCATGCAGACACACCTACCACGCCCTTGTGACGTCAATCTATGGTTTGCATTGTATCTATTTCAGTGTTACGTAAAAAAAGTTAAGTACACATTTCTGACACCGATTATAAAGAACCTACTGGATCTGAATAATATTTGAAAGTTTTTTTTATACTGAAATTTCAATTATCTGTACTTGTTATAATATTATTTTAAAACAATAACTTTAACCATCGAATCCGCTTGGCCAAGTTATTTCAAGAGTGCAAAGTAATCACTTAATGTAAGGTATCAACATATAGATGTGGCTAAGTGATACGAAGGGATTGCATCCTTAGCTACCGAATGAAAATACAATTGAGGTTAACTGAAGGATCTCTCAAAGAACGTTTGTTAATCACGGTGTTCCACAAAGTTGCATCATATCATATACAATTTTTAATATTACATTGACGATCTGTGAGAAAACGAGACAAGTAATGAAACCTAGTTCTAAAATATTACGTCACGGAAATCTGAATGAACTTCTGTTGGCTGACGACTTGCTAATTATTCAGGGTACAGTTTGCTTAAAAATATCGGTTTTTAAGATTAATCAGATTTTCAGATCTCCTCCTTTTTGATATCGGTTAATATCAATGAAGCTTTTTTGTAAACAAAGCTTACAAACGTTTTGAAGGTGATCCAAAACTTTCAAGGAGTGTGAGAAATTTTAATTATGTCAAATTATTAAAGATTCGGAGTTTGTATTTTGAATAAAATTCCTCATAACTTGATCCCCCACATAGACTTTTGCTATTTTCTTCAAATTTTAGAGTTCTGTTTTCGGCCTGTGATGCTCCTACAGTTAAAACATTTTCTTGAATTTCGTTGTCCATGACGTGTCCGTTACTTAACTAAATATAATTATTTCACTACCGACTCGGAACACAAAGTTTTTTATGGGTAAAAACGTAAAAGTTTTACCTTATAACCGGTTTTCGCTTTTAAAAAGCTTCTTCAAAGAAGCTTTTACGTAATAAAAACTTTTACGTTTTTACGCATAAAAAACTTTGTGTTCCGAGTCGGTAGTGAAATAATTATATTTATTTAAAAAATTTTCGTAATAAATATTACATTTGGATGTGGGTTAGAATTCCCTGTAACCTAATACCCGGCTGGATTTTTCAAATTTTTTCAAGGTTTTTGTACATTTTTGGGTCTTCCTGAATATTTTCAAATTTCAAAGCTCTAAACTACGTCCAGATTTTAGTTAAAATCGGTTTTAATTTGACATCCCACATGCATTTTAAAGATTTGTTTCACAATTTTGACCAATGTTTTGGGTATTGGTGTCCAGAAATTTTGAAATTTCTTAAACTCAACACTATATTCGTATACTGGTTAAAATTGCTTTTATTTTTGTATACTCCCACATGCATTTTGCGAACCCCTCACACTTTTTCCTCTTGCCCCCAGGTTTTAGCTGAGTCAATCTCAAAATAGGGGACTCTAAGGTAAAAGAATGGACATGTTAATCAAGTTCTACGAAAACTATACGCATTCGTTTTGTGCATTCATAAGTTATCGTTAGAATACCCCAAGTAGACAGACAGACAAATTCCAAACGGGCGAGTTGAAACTGAGAACTCGCTTCACTTGTTCAAATAATTCTTTACATCTCTCTATACAACTGTCGCTCCCGCTCCATTCCAGCTACTACTCTTCTTTATTTCTTCTTCACTTTTTTCGGCTATTCATTTTTTTTTCGTCGTGTATAGGCTCCATGCTCCCATCACTTCTTCACTTTCAGTTCTCCACCTTTTTCTGTTTACCATTATTCCTTTTTTCACGGTTTATTTTAAACATGTCTTTGTGTTACCTGTCATTCGTCGTCTTAGTAACGTCCCCAAACCTCAAGAGTTGCCTTCTTTCGAGGTCTTCTGTTCCTGAGCAGATCCAGCACTGCACAAATGGGGAGGACTAAATTTTTCAGTGTTTTCGGTGGGTCTGCCTCGTATATCATCATCATCTTGTGTGTGCATGTTGTAACAAGTACAAATAATTTAGGTTCGTTAAACCTTTGTTCAACGTTACGCTCCACTGTGGTGAGCGTCAATTTGTAACAAGCCGCTGTTCGTCTATGTTAAGCCCCACTTTTGTGAGCGCCAATTTGTAACACTCCTGAGATGTTGGTTACAAATAAAAGGTTCGTTAAACTTTTTTTCAAACAAGTACAAATAAAAGTAAATTTGTTCGTTAAACCTTTTTGTTCAACGTTAAGCCCCACTGTGGTGAGCGTCAATTTGTAACAAGACCTGTATTAACTGGTTACAAATAAATATTTAATACTGTACAAAAAAAAAATTTAATTTGATTTAAAACAAAAATTTTCCAAACAAAAAATTTTTATGTTTGTTTATTGTTGAATAATTTATAAATAATTCTTGTTATGAAATTCCGTTGAAAGTTTAAAATTCTGTGAGTTTATTATGTTAATATATGCACTTCTGGTTGACCGTAAATGAATCTGGAGTTAATCAGATTGTCTTACTTTACTAATCGATTGATGATTTTCTTTATACTCCAGTATATCACTTTCCTTTAGTAAATGTCGTCTTCCAGTAAGTTCGTAGTTAATAAACACTCTTATATTAATGTGTGAAATAATTTTAAAACGAGATAATAGAATTATTTTGATTTATTAACATTTATTTGGAAAATATCGATTGAAAATCGATATTGTTATAATGTTCGACTCTTTTCCAGGGATAATCGATTTCACAAAACAGGTTATATTATATGAATGTTTAGAATGGTTCTTTTAGCGGTTATAGTTATATAGTCAGAGAAGGGACAAGCATAGAAAGTATAACATGTGAATTCTTAATAATTAATAAATGACAAAGTTGATAATAAGCTATAATGTTTATAAAATTGAAATATTCAGACCAATGCAGTGGCGACGAATCTTTCTTGCAGACACTTTGCATGATGGGAGTTCAAAATGGCGGCACGTCTCGTTGTAGAAGAAAACTGCGAAATAATGGTTGGAAATTCTGATAATAAAATTACCTTCACAACGGTTTTATTATCTCCGGAATAGTGTATAATGTCTATTGTGTTGTTTGAGGTGTCCTGTTTAAGTGTTCTGCGTTCACTGGCTTTAATTGTTTTGGTATATTGGTGTTTTCACTTTCGTTTGTGTGTAGCTAAAATCGTGAGTTTCGTTGTAATGTGAATTCTTAATGTGTGATAGTTTTACTGGTTTAATTCACAAGTATTCTGTTCAGTATTGTTTGTTCGCACTGTTTGTGGTGGTGTGCCTCACTGATTTTAAGTTTAAAATGACAATTTCGGTAACTCTCGTTTTTTCAATGCATAACCTTATACGCCATTAAATGTACTCGATATAGGTTCTTAGAGCGATTTTATAACAACCGTACGCGTTGAATGTTAATTAAGAACTCTTTTACTTCCTTCGTCTCATGAAATATCTTGCCAAGTTAATATTAGAAATTGATTGTTTAAATATAAATCGCTTCCTCTTCATGTGATTTCAAAATACATTATATTCAGAATATTTTTTGCTTGTTGGTTACTTTCGTGAACTAGTAATTACATAATTGGTTTCTTTAACTCTTTCTGTTTAATTTGATATGCAATAGTCCATATTTATAAAGATTTTTGTCAAAATTGCTATATTTCTTTCATTTTGGAAATACAGGCTCAAATCTGCTTCCTGCTCTTGTCCAACATATTTGCCATCTTAGGTGTTATAAATATGATTATAATAAATTTCAGATTGATATAAAGCTTTACCTTTCCTTAATTCCTTATAAATTTAACATTTGATCATTCTTTTAGTTATAATTCATGAATTTACTAATTCTCCTTTAAAATAGTTAGGTATTACATTTTGAAAATTTCTTAATAATTTAATACAACCTTTTATATGATTCTTTTAAAGTATAGTTTCAGTTATAGTAGTTGGTGATTGATTTACCTTACATAAATCTAATTAGTTTGCTTGGTTTATTTAACTTCCTTACTCAAATATAAATGTTATTGAAATTTCCATTTTGGCCTAGATTCTATTGTTTTACATATACTGGTTTTTTAATATTACTAATTCTATACCCTCTCTGACTGTCTATAATTAACATAATATCAAATAAAAATTCCTTATACAACTATTGGAACATGTAGCATTGTATTCATGCTCATACTATAAAAACAATATTGAAATTAATTATCAGTCTTTAAAGCTAGACATTGGTTTTAACTATTTCTAAAAATACATAACAAACATTTGACAAATTAGTCTAGTATGCATACAGAAACACTTTAGTCTGTATGAACACTGTTATACATAATAAATATTCTTATATTACTTATAATTCTATATTTTATTACCACTATGAAATGTGGAGTTCATAGGCTCTGAACATAAACATAATTAGCCATTTGAATGTTAAATTTTCCTTTAAACTTAATCTAATTACAGTCCTTTCTGTTTATTCTATATTACATTTTTTAATCCCCTGTCACAGTAATTATTTCCCCTCAGCTCTCTTTATCATTTGCATTCCCATGAATGTTTTTTGATAAAAAGATTCCTCTTCTATGAAATATTTAACATATTTTCATAACAATACTTCATGCTATGTTATTTCTGTATTTATTATAAAACTTAAAGTTATTTATTGTACATAGTTAAAATATAAGTTACACCTTTATTTGAAGTTTATTATATAGAAATCACTTGCACTGGTACACTTACACTGTTGGTTCTTATTTAAATTTGAGTTCTACAATATTCTAAGACCAAACTTTTAGTTATAAGGGACTGTGAAGATTTGTTTATCTTATTACATAATAACTTTAGTTGGTGCACTTCTATTTACTACTAAACACTTTTGTTTATAATTATTTTGCATGAGGTTTTGGGGTGTTATACTTTCTTTGGAGTGATATTAACATTTTGTTCTGGGTTTGTTAGTTTTATTAATAGGTTTTTAATGGGTATTCTTCGTAGTTCTCCCATCCTACATCTTCTTTTCTTCATTTCTTCTGTCTTGGGTTTTCCAAGGTAAGTATTTCCTTATGTCCTTTGGTTGGTTCGGGGTATCTTCTTTATCACCTGCTCCTAACCTTCCTGGGTAATCTCCTGATTTTATATGAGTTCCTTTGGATTTAATTTCCTTGATACTTTATCATTGCATTTTATTATTTAATTATACTTTTCTTTTATAGTGGTGTTGTTCACTTTGATATTTAATTATTCTCATTTGATTATTAATTCTTTTCATTTGATATTTAATTATTTTTATTTGATAATTCATTATTTTCCTTCGAACTTTCTTTTGAGTTAATTAATTTAAATGTAATTATGATCATATTATAATTATTACTTAGTGGATTATCTGTCATGCTACAATGTGTATGTGTGTGTGCGCATGCGTGTGTGTGCGCGCGCGCACGGTCAAGCTACTTTATTTCATTTACAGAAAACATTTTGTTTATTAATTCTTGTGTCAAGAAAATTATAGTAAAATAGCTCCTCGAAGGTAAGGATTAAACTATTCCACATTTTAATTAGCCAAAAAATACTACTTTATCCAGTGTAGGAGTACTATATTTAGAGGTGAAGAAGGGGATATAGTAGACCCCTTAACCTCGCCAATATGTCTTCGTCAATATCCATGTCTCTTCTGACGTGTACATTTCTTTTTCTTTCAAGCCGTTGATACACCATGAAAATCCATCTCCGACAACAATCTATTTTTAATGGTTTTTACTTATATTCCACACTTCAGAGTGTATAATATCACGCTTTCTACTACTAATTACTATTTCCTCTTTTTGTCGTCTTTCTAATATCAATTATATTCGTGATCAATATGTATACACTTATTTAAGAATCGCTTACATTTACGAATGTATTGATCATGTCGCTACATTCACAATTATTGAAAAGCGTGTAGACGGAAAATGTTTGCGGTGGAGACGATTGACTCCACGTGCTGTGTGGGAGGGCGACGTGCGTGTTTGCTGAAAGGGTTAAAATGTGAAGTTGGAAAACCTTAAGAATTCTTTGCTTGTTCTCATCACTGTGTGGAAAATGACGCTAGAGAGAGAGAAACACACACGGGGTCGGCATTCACCAGGGTGTAAACACGCGCCCTTGTTCACCGCTCCCAACAAACTCCTTTTCAGCCGACGCCACCACCAGTCATGGCGCGCTTCGAACGAATACAATTTTTTTCTCTCCATTAAATTTTTTCCGGTATTTACACATGTCATTTAAAAACACTTTGCATTACAGATTAGTGGTAACATGCAGACTTACACTTCGAATTTTGCATAACAACTTTATTAGATATACCATCTTATACAAGCCGCCGTGTTATGAAATTCTTAAACATATAAATTGTAAATGTATTCATATATATACAGTATTCAGTGCCACTATCGTCTTATAAAATCTCATATGAAAAAATCTCGCACGATTTCCAGACAACCTTATATTTTCCTTTTCTGCTTTTTGTAAGTTTATCTCGAAATTCTCGGACTGAATGAAACATCAGGAACCCACTACTTTCCTACTTATTATTGAAAGATTTTAATTCAAAATGTACCAACTGGAATTTGTAACAGAAAATTAACCTTTCTAAAGAACATACGCAAACGTTATAATTGTTTCCACTTCGTCTCACACTGGTTTTGTCAAAACTACATAACATAAAAATGCGACTTTTTTCGCAGCCTCGTTTAGGAAACCGCCGTTCGAAAAATATTAATAGGAAAACACAGTAAAATAATATGAAATGAAACCAATATTTAGTGTCGGAACAATAATAAGAAACGTTCATCTTGACCCCCAAAGATTTGCAAAAGATGACAAGCAGCGAGACTGATAAGACAAAGTGAAACATTAGGCGAATAGTTGCCATTTTAAGAATGTCACTAATGCGCACCTATTAAAATGTGTATACACATATAGAGTGAACCTTCTTTAGAAGGACCGCTAACGTTTTGGTAAAGTGATCGCCTCTCATCGATTTAAACTAATATAGTACATAAATAGAAAAAGCATTCACAAAAATTAATTAATTTTATGAAAGAATTTCATAACCAGTTGAAAGCAAAGCAATTTTTTATAGACGGGGTAAAAAACGATAGCATCAACTCATGAGAACCTTTAGGTGATCCAGCCTTGGGGATAGGATAACTGGGATAGGATAGGCCTATATAGGATACTCTATTGCACTGTGAGAGGAGTTCTTACATTTCTGAGAAAGACGAAGAAGAAGTTCGGCAATTTTTTCGTAGAAAACGACACTTTCGTCAAAATGGTGATAAAATTTTGAAAAGCCAAATATCCAGAGGAAAAAGCTGAAGGTTAAGACCGATTTCCTACTGTACTTTATGTGTTGGAGACAAATAATTCGTGTTTGTAAGCCCCGACCTCACACACGTAAAGCTCTACGCATATGTACAATGTGTTCGCGCGCGCGCGCGCGTACGTGAATGCGAGAGCACGCTCCTCCCGCAAATACAACAGTAGTAAAAACTTGGGACAAAACGTGAACGAACTTACGTACAATAAGGTTTTAGGGCATTATTATTAAACCTTACGAACGCGACAAAACCAATTTAAAGGAGGGTTAAACATGGGTATGCATTGTGCTGCCTCATTGTGTTGAGAGTTGAGGGTGGCACGGTCGCACGTTGCCGCTGCTGTGGAACCCCCGAGGTGTGTCCCTCTCTCTGTTTGCTCGCTCTCTCTCACACTGACAACTAAACCCACACACACACACACACACACACACACACTCGCGATTCCGCACGCTTACAGTTCATCACGTGTACCATGCACCCTTCGACAAAGCATTCTTTTCGTTTTGTAAATAACTGTATGCAAAAAAAGTTTACATTATTTATTGGCTATTAGGTTTTCAAGTTTTTTTTTGTTTGCTTCCGAGACACACCCGATCTAATTTTAACAAGCCTGCTGCAACATCTGTCTTTTTCCAGCAAACAGACGTCTCTGGGTATTGACTTACTATTTCCAACTATTCCGCGCTTACGCTCAACACAAACTACTATAATGATTATATGGGTTTGAAAGTCTTTTGTCATGGACACAGTAAAAATTTAGATTAAAGCCTACTAATATTATTAAAACTGTTTTTCGGTTTCCTCTTCTTTTGGAAGGATTTACACTTACGAAAATTATAATGTTAGTTAGTTAATAGGTGTCTCATAAACTTTTGAAAACAAACTTAAGATATTTCCATGCCACACTAGTCTATTCACCAAACTACTGATTTAGTGAATCTAATAATCAACAACGATCGTGACAGCGCCGAGACGCTGTCTTATAATTTTTCTGTGCGCTGAATTCGAAAACGCTAATATCAGAAACCGGCAAACCACGGTCGCGGGCAAAATTACTTACTCCCCCCCCTCTTTAACTCTCCACAGCCCTTGAGTTAATAAACAAGTTTTTGCGGTTTTAAAGCGCTGAAAACAATTTATCCAATTTATCGTGATACATTATAATGATAACTCATTCCGATTTTTGTTTATATCTTCGTTAACGCGTTGTTATATCCGATTTTTGAATATCCTCGTTTTGTTTGATTTTTTTTATATTTCTCTACGGATGTTTTCTATATTACTTCTTGGCCCTCTAAGCCTAAAAGTATCTTATATCTGGCCCCGTTACTGTAAGTCAGCCAACCACTGAACTGTATGATCCCAATTCGTATTTACTATCAATAACTAAATTTAAGAAGTCGATCTTTTTTTTCTCGATTTGGAGAGATCTTTTGACAAGGATTCTTGGGAGGTGGTATGGCAGATAGACAACGTAATATAATGTTATACAACATTTAGGTGCAGTGTTTAGTGATGGTGGCAGGACTGTAAGAGAATTAGAGTCCCTGAGCAAACTTATAGGAGTCATAAAACAAAAGTTTCCTGAGAAAAGGCAATCTCGATTGCGGCAAAACTGGCAGTCTACAAATGTGTATAGATGTACCAGTGATCTATAACTGTCGGTCATGAGCTTCAAAAGAAAGACATAAAAGTAAAATTCAAGAAATGGAGATGAGATTTCATAGAAGTTTAGAAAACAAAACAAGACGACATATAATACGGAGCCTCACTATGCACAAGAACATCGGATGATCCCTCTAATTGATATGATAGTAAGTTCACAGTTGACATTTTCGGCCACGTTTATAGAATGGAGAACCGAAGATACCCTAAAAGGGCGTCGAAGTGAGAAGACGGTATTAAAGAAAGTTAGATAGGAGAGGAGGGGTGTGGACTAGAGCCAGAGAACTGACACTTGCTAGGACATGACTGAGTGCTCTCTCCAAAACCTTGACAATTAATGAATAGAAGAGGAGAATTAATAAATAAGTAAGTAACTAACTAAATTTAATTACAGTTAATAAAAATACACAATAGCGTGGACAGGAATGTAACAAAAAACAAAGACCTTCCCTACCAAACAGACCGAGTTAATTGAAAATTTAAAATAAATTGGTGACATTATAGCCACTTGATTAACTTTCATTGATGTAATACGAAAAAAATAATTAAAATCTTAAATTAAAAAGTTTCAACAAATATGTCGTCTGACGTCCGCCGTTTTAGGATTTATGAAATGTCGCACGTTTAGAATCTTTAAAATAAATCAAATGATGCCTATTTATCAAAATCGTGGAATAGTTTTGAAAATAAACAAACCTTCAAACGTACATAGCAGAGAAAAACACATAACCGTCAACTTTGTATATGTAATCGAGTAATAATTGGCCAGCACAAAACGAAGAGTTTTAATTAAAATTAGGTAGCCTAATATTAATCAAACCTTCAGGGACGTCTTTCCAACGAAGCTTTCTGAAAAGTCAAGTTGAACTGAATACGTAGTTCCCTCAACAAATATTACAAATGTTTGACTGTCGTTAACAATACAGCTTCTAACGTCCGTTATGTTGTTTTTGTCTACTACATAAGACGCTGTAAGGCCCCGAACAGTTGAGTCGATAAAACAATAAATTAAGCCCACTTTCATCAGAATCGGTGGAACCGTTTTAAAATCACGGAGGAATACACAGACATAGGTCCACATCACACCCGAAACACCTTCGGCAGACGGGCCAAAATATATTTAATTCACTTTATTCTTTCCGTATTTAGAAATGTGCGTCTTCTGCAGTACAAGTCGTGTGTATTCCACGTCGCATTACACTATCTTTTTGGTGGTTTGTATACAGACATGCTCATAATACGGATACATGGAAAAAGCCATGCAAGGTTGAAAGTGAGACTGTTTTTCATTCACCACATGCTCCTTATTGTGTGGTGTCTTTAGCAAAGACAAGACTGCACTGCATGCACGCTAATGACTTGTTTAAAAATACAAAAGTAGTGATGAACGTATTCAGCGTGTGAGTGTGCGTGCGAGCGCCGGTGTAAGTGGTTATGCTATGAAGAGGCGGTAACACGTCATTAATTATTTTTAATGATGAAAAATGTTTTAGATTGAGATATTTTTACGTAATATGAACGCATCGCGTGTGCCTGACGTGTCGTTGGAATGTTTTCAATACTTAAAACAACGTAAAAACGCGACGATTGCTCTATTTATTGCTTATTGCTTTGTGTATGAGGACAGCTGAGTCTTATTCATTGTATAGTATATTACAGCGAATGTTTAATAAGACAGGGTGCTCGATGTTTGGAAAAGTAGAGTATTTGTAGGATGGAGGAAACTAAAACTCCGAGGTATCCCTGTGACGCTTACGGCTATCGTATTTCCATTAAACTGCCTGCGCGTCTGACAAGAGGATCGCACAGGACCGTAGCCTTCCAATTCCACAGACAATCACGGGTGATGGCAGCCTTATTACACGAACTGTAGATAAAAGGCAAGTTAAAACACATTAACAAGTTATACCTCAATTCTACCAAGGTCTTTCCTCTTCTAGTAGCCAGCTTCTCAATATAGTCTACCCATTCCAACTTGGTCTTCATCTTCATCGTGCTTCCAGGATCAGCTATTTCTTCCTTTCGTCCAGCCTTATTTTAGTGAAATTTGTTTTATTCATTCAGTACACTATATTCATATTGGCTCTTGTTTCTTCATCGGAAGTATCTTAGTATTCTTCCAAGCAACAAAACATCTACATCTTAAAAAAGTGTATTAAGCGATTACCAGTTTTCACTTGCGTTTTAACAAACTCACTTCACGATTTTAGTGATCGTAGTTGTTACTGGACCTTCTGTTTATTATTTATAACTTATATCTCTCATTCAGGAATTTTATTATTCCAGAATTTTCCAAGCCCACGTTGTTAAAAATGTTTATTTCTTCAAAACATATACGTAATAGACTGTCGTATTTGTGTTACATGTGATCTGCAGCGGATTACTTTATAAAACGTTTGATGCTTTACAGTTTCATATGTCTACTTAATTCCACTACCTATAGTAAACATCGCTATCCACGTACAATATTTTCCACACACACACACACACACACGCGCGCGCGCGCACACAATTTTATATATATATTTATATATATATAGTATTTAATATTTACTACAGTACTAATTTTCATTCAAGATATTGTTTGCTTTACTTGTTACATATTTCGGGCATCGAATAGTTTTCCCACCCAATTTTTAATCATAGCAACAAACAACTTGAACACAAGTATTCCACAAGTCTAAAAATTAAGACTGCTTAGGATGGGCAAACAATCTGATGCCCGAAATATATTCTTATATTCTAGGTAAGAAAACAATATATCTGGAAAGAAAATTAGTAATAAACATTAAATAATGTAAATTTTAAGGAAAGGACTGTAGCAAGGATCTCTCTCTCTCTCTCTCTCTCTCTCTCTCTCTCTGTGTGTGTGTGTGTGTGTGTGTGAGAGAGAGAGAGATAGAGAGAGATTACAGAAAACATTTTTCACCGTTTTTACTGTTTTACAATAAAATTTTCTCTTTTCCTGTGAAGAAACGTTAAGCTTTCGAACTGACGGATGAATATGATTTTTGCCAGCCTCTACTGTGATAGTCTAATGGTAATTACAGAAAAAATATACAATAAACAAGAAAGTCTTACGAGACATATTTATGTTACAGAGTCCTTAACCCGAACTATGAAAATTTTCAAGTTTGTAGTTCGTGCGTTTAGTGTAACCTACGATCTCAAATCCGAATTGACGTAGTCACTCCTTTCTCATTCGTTCGGTGAAAGGACAACAATTAGACTTACAGTTCAATCACCATCAACTGGACTGCGACAACGGTTTATGAAGTCTGACATAGACAGTACCGACGAAGCCATCTCTACGTCTTGCAACCGTCTGTCGCTCGTATCATTTGTCAACTTTACTGAAACGTTATTTGTCACGTGCGAGACATCTCTTCTCGGTCCGTTTCCAGTCAGTCAATTAGTTTGACTCTAACGCATATATACAAACAAATAGATAGCTCACTCTCTCCATTCGAGTAAGAACAGTCAAAGGAATTACCAACTAAATTTACTTTTCATTTGGTTGAAAAGGAGGAATATTTACCCGTGAATAAAAAAAAGTCAGCCGCATTACCTCAGGCCTCAACGGTTTTGTTTAACAAATGAACCGGTGCAGCAGACAGCTCGTAAAAAAATTAGTGAAATAAATAAACACTAGTCTCTGTTTTCAGCCGGTTAAACAAACAAACGAGTCAAAGGTAACTTATATACGACAAAAGAATATATTTTATTGTCTGAAAATGTCTCTTCACATACTGCAGGTTATAAAAACTGAAAGGTATTCCGTAATTTTTACTGTTATTATTATTCTTAATATCTGTGTAATCTATTTTGTTTCACAGGTAATTTTATTTCGTATGCAGACGTTAAACGTAAGTATACTAGTATTACCTGTATTCTTTGCTTCCTCCCGAATCTTCTTGCACCTTCAATCCGGAGACTCGTGAGTGACCGAATTCTGAAGTTGACAGATCATGCTGTTGATATCACTCTGTTTAATATCCCTTCATGTTTTCAGCTATCCCTTCTTTTGTCCCGCTATTATTATTTATAACTTATATCTCATTCAGGAATTTTATTATTCCAGAATTCTCCAAGCCCACGTTGTTAAAAATGTTTATTTCTTAAAAACATATTTGCTGAATACATTTGGCACAATCCCGTTTGTATTCTACATCTGAAACAAAATTTTTAAAGAAAGTAAGTGTAAATTAATTGACGAAAGGCTTGGTTCCGTCAATAACAACACCCAATTTTTAAAACATTTTTTATCGTTGTCATCATTCGGACCGGTATACGATCAATTCAATGCATACATTGCGGAGAGCCTACGACAGTCATCCCATCCCGCATCTTAGCCGCCAGAATTTTTTTTCCCCAGTCAGTCTTATGCAAATTCCTGTTCCTCATATCCGCCTCCACATCCTGTGTCCAAGTTTATCGAGGTCTACTTCTTTTCCTGCAATTGAACGGATGATATTCTAGTATCCTTCTATGCCATCTCTCGTTGCTTATTCGTTGTATGTATCCGTACTTCATTAACTTATGTTGTCAGCTATTCCATTAATGCTTTCCTCGACATTTGCTCGCTCCCATTTTATTTCATTTCTTAAACTGTGCGGCCAGGACGTTCGAGAAAATCTTCTCAAAGAATCGACTTCAACCGTAGTCAATTTATCTTTATTGCTTTTTGTCATCTGCCAATACACTGATGTATGTTGTAATTGGCTGCGCAACTGTTCTATATAAATTAATTTTAACATTCACTCTAGTTCTTAGAGCAAAGACTTTCTTTAGCTTATGGATAACCATTCGTCCTTGAGCGAGTTCATAGCTAGTATCTTCATCGCAAATTCCATCGTGGCTAATTATGCTCCCCAGATTTTTATATTCGTAGTAGTGTTATATAATTCCACAGTCTAGCACGATGTCATTAACCTTTTCCCCTACACACAAATATTCTGTTTTCTGTAAATTAATTTTAAGACCCCACTTTGTATATACTCATCTATTAGTTCTCTCACCATAAATGACCCTTCATATATTTCATTAGCAGTGACAACTCATTAGGCTAATACTACAAGTAAAGAGTGTGTGTTCTATGGACGTTTATGTATGTGTTACACAGTAATAATAACTATTACACATATGTTATTACTCGTATATTAATATGGTCTAATTATATTATCCAATAATATGTTATAACCTTTAATCTTGTAACAATCACAAAGTGTACTTACTATTACAGTTAAATAATGAGAATCCATGCGTTGGAATGCACAAGTAGGCCTACCTGTGTGTTACATAATTAGGTACAATTTTTACATCCTTCATAATTATTTGACATTTTTCTACCATATTTTTAAATGGACTTATTATTTTATTATAAAATGTTTCTTATCCAACTACTTCTTTATTTTCTTCGGAGTTCGTAAAGAAACTCTTGTTTCGTATTTCTTTGTAAATAAACTTTATTTTCTATTTCGTAGGCATCTTCGGAGTAACTAAAGAAAAAGTTCATATTCAAAATGATAACATTTTTTTTAAATTTTTCTGAGATGACCAGTAAAGTTTGAACGAAATATGCATATAATCAAATTAAATGGGGAAAAAGAACTAATTTCTTAATAGTAATAATAATAATAATAATAATATCCTTAAATTAGTAGTGACTGTCGATCAATAAATGTTTAACGATGGAAGGTTTAGCGAGGGTAGGTCATTTAGTATAACACAAATTTTACATTATTTGTGTCGAAGTTTTGACAACATTTATTGTCATCACACGACAACTGTTGTTGAGTTGTTACGATAGTTGTGTGTTTAGGGTCATAACAACTCAACAACAACTGTCCTGATGATGACAATAAATTCTGTCGAAACGTCGATATAAATAAAATTTGTATTATGCTTATTGACCGGTTCTCGCAAAAACTTCCATCGTTAAATAATAATAATAATAATAATAATAATAATAATAATAACAATAATAATAATAATAATAATAACCATGATTACATAATAGTGCATAACAATACGTAATATATAAAATTAAAACAGACGTAATCACACACTCTTTCTTTATTAGTGTATTATTTCTGTATTGCCCCTAGATGACAATTAGATATTACACTGAGGATAATGTAATAAATATTATAATAAATAATAGTGTACTTAATAATAAGGATTCAATATTAATAGTGTTTACTACTAAACTGAGGATTCGTATTTAGACCTAGATAAATATTTGTTTAGTCAATAAGTTAATTAATGATTTTCTACTCGTTTACACTGGACACATGCTTCTATTTTATTCGCCGACAATATTAACAAGTAAGCTAACAATCGATGTCTACAATCGTTAGCAAGTGACAGTAATCAATCTAACCAATATCGATTGGAGCCAAGGGTTAAAGAACAATGTCCAGCTGTGCGGTGCGGTACATTTATGACGCCATGTCAGCTCATCAGACACTTATTTAACTCGCTTCGTTACGGTTTTTATCTTACCAAGCGTTTTATTAATCACATGGCACAAACAGATACAAATTTTTAATACTTAATTAACAATACGCAAGGATTCGGTTCTGTTCCTGTTGTAAATACTACCGGGACGCATCCCATAATTTGTTGTGACAATTTCATGCTTATCATACATCTTACAAGGAACCGATAATATTCTTCGCGATCACTGTAAGCAGGAAATACATCATAGGCAGAAATACAATTCTGATCGCACGTCTTCGTTCTTATCCGGTCTCACGCTTGCAGTCCTTAACATACCGCATCATCAAGGGTATTTCAGACGTTTTTGAATCCACTGCTCCAATTTTCTGCAAAAAGTATTTCCTATGAGGCACTACAACTTCCCATGTGACTTACCAAGAGAGCGGCCGGTACAAACAGTCAATTAAGAAAACAAAGTTCACAACAGTCGCGAGTAAAGTTATAGCTACTAAAAGACTGCTTAAGATTCATTTTTCGTGCAAATTCACAAGCTGGTGTACAGCGAGTAATAAATGAATCGTGTAACGAGATAGAAACCGCCCAACACTAAACAAGCTTATATACATAAAGTGGCCGTTGGTTTCTGATTCTTCTGTACGGACGGCGATGGGACATCTTTTACGTACGGTTTTCTTCAAAGAGAATATTTTCGATTGGGAGATTTCTTGTGACTGAAACGTCTGTAAGATTTATGTGACTGATAGCTTGGCCATTCCCAAAATGTCAATATCGTAAGTCGAAACGTCAACTATATTGAATCACACATATAGAACTAAAAGAACACGTTCAACAATGGTCTATCCGAAAGCCAACTTTCAACAGCGAAATTTTGCTAACGTAACTTAATCTGGCTGAAAGAAAACTGTCAATGATGGATTATCACAGACACAGCCGAAACTTCTGACTCAAGACATCTAACAAGGGACCACCGACTCGACAACCTGTAAACCCGGAAAAAAAAAAACGAACGAGCGAAGCGAGTTCTTAGGCTTAACTTGACCCTTTGTTTGTTATATGTCTACTTGTCTCACAATAATATTTGAGTGCATCACCGATTTTCGTGAAATAGCTTTTACCTATTTTGCTGTCATTCCTATTTATTTCCAGATTGATCCCACTTCAAAAATCGGGGTTAGAGGTAAAAATTTTGAAAAATTGCAAAACTACGTGTGAGATATCAAATTAAAGAGAATTTTAGTCTATCTAAATGTAGGGATCGGTTTCGGAAATTTAAAATTTCATAACACTGGGACCAATAATTTTTTTAATTTTTAAAAAACTGTAAAAATCCATATCGGATATCAGTGAAGAAGAAATTTTAATCTAAATTCTAATGCAGTTTTAATTTTGAATTTTTTTTTTATTTGGGGCACCACGAGCCCAAAACTGAGTCAAATTTTAAAAATTGATAAAAGTCTATGTGGGGCATCACGTTATGAGGGCTGTATTCAAAATACGAACTCGGTACCTTTAATAATTTGACAAAATTAATATCTGTTAACACCCCTTGAAAAATTGTGATCGCCTTCGAGAAGTTTGTGAGTTTAGTTTGAAGAAAAACCTTGATATTTTATCAGTAATTGGTTTATTTTTTTGGTAAAAAGGATTAGATATTTGCCTACAGACATCCACAAGAACATACATAAACTAAAAATATGAAGAATACTCGGTGAACGCAACATACAAAGAACTATACTTAGAGCTTTAAAAAAATAAAATTTTGTTAATTTAGGTTTATCTAATAATAAATGTATATCGTTCAAAATAATAAGCGTATTCTGTAGCAGGGAGCTTAACAGCAACATTATAGTGAATTAAAAAAAAAAAAATCAAAGCTGGTGGGCAAGAATAATTTGTATCACTAAGTAGTATAACACAACGTCATTATCGCAATGCGAGTTGTTAGCAATCAAAACAAATAATGCGATACACAGAAAATTCTGTAGTAAAACGTGAACAGGGTACACAATATTCTATATTCATAGTACTTCCAATGGAGGAATTTCCCCTGAGAACTTCGTAAAGTATCAGTTTCCATGTTTCACACACGTAATTAAGGAAACGCGACAGTTTACTGCATAAGTTAATCATTTTCTTGTCTTGATTTCGTAAATATGTATGTCGGATGTGACACAACCTGTCGTTTAAATGTAGAACAAATGTCATAAATTAAGAAATAACGTTTGCACGAAACGCGATAGGAATACAAATAAATACGTGACACAGAATTATAAATACTTACATATTTGTGTGGGTATGGGAGAGACAACAATGCGACTGACAAGCGAATAAAAAATGAAAATGAAAACGGTTCCTGAATATTTATACAATCAAGAAATATTGTGTACTTTCTCTGGTACGGTTCATGTCGTATTCGTAGCACATTTGTGGCAATAAGTATTCAAGGAGTAATACTGCAATAGTCGTTGGTTTTATTTGAAAAGCGAGTAGAGGTTAGGTTAATAAATACGTCGAGTTCAAGAGGTCAGGTAGATTCACTTAAGTCAACAGCTGGTGTTCAACTGAACAAACGCATTACAAGGTTTAAATCGCCACGTTAATACTACAGTTACAAAGTTGGTGCGGTTTCGAGAACGATATTGCAATACCGGTCGTCGCTTCTTTCTATAACTATGATAGGATCCGAATCAATTTCCAAACGAAAAGCTGTTGAGAATTTCAAAGTCAGCCGAATCATACAGCATAAAAAGTGCTTCGATTCTTTATTCGTATGTTTCATAACTAAAATACTAACATATTTCACCTTCTTGTTCTTGGCTTTACAGGTTAGTCGTTTTCTAGTTTCGTAACATAGGTCTGCATAGTCGTTTGCCTTATATTAACCCTCTCACCCGTATACACACGTCAGACAGTCTTTCTACATCTGCACAGAACGACCAAATAGCGTCCGTACATCACAGAGCCAAGAGATGATAGCAGATATACTATCGAAACGACGATACGCATCAACAAGCGGAACAAGCATCAAGAACAACAAGCCGAAATTACCTCGAAACTTATTTCAGCCGAGAATATATATGAACACACACACACACACACTTGTAATATTTTAATATTAACGATTACCCTGGGTGGGTAGATTGTAATACGAATTAAATTCAATTAAAATAATATTTTATTATTTTTTTTAAATGTTTTATGTTAATTATACTTATTATTTATTTCCTTAAATTCGTAGTGACCGTCAATCAATGAATTTTCCAGTGAAGGGTTAGTGAGGATCGGTCACAAATAACACAAATTTTTAACTTATTTGTGTCGACGTTTCGACAATGTTTATTGTCATCATCAGGACAATTGTTGCTGACACCAAACACACAACTGTGTGTGTGTGTCACAATTGTGTGTTTGGCGTCAGCAACGATTGTCCTGATTATGACAATAAACATTGTCCAAACGTCGACACAAATAAGTTAAAAATTTGTGTTATTTTTTACCGATCCTCGCTAACCCTTCACTGGAAAATTCTTATTATTTATCTTACATTCTTTGCATTTTATTTTATTTATAAAGTCTTCAAATGTAAGTATTTATTTTATTTTCTTGCTAATTCCCAAATTTCTCTTCAATACATCCTACCTGTTGTCTATAATTGTTTTCTTATTTATACAGTTGACACTTTTGATATTGATCAGATTTTTTTTACTCTGAGATTTGGAGACATTTCCTAAATTAGTTTATATAAACCTGTATTATATTGATATTCAGTATGAATTACTGAACATTTATTTGGTCTAAGCGTTTTAACCTAATAACCGTATTTTGGATTAATTTGTATTTGTTCATCTGTTAATAAATTCTTATTTTTGTAGGCATAAGCAAACTCTGAAATAATTGCAATCGTGCCCAGCCGGTAATATTTACACTACTTGCAGCACTCTAAACAGCTGGTTTTTTGTACATCGTCTTTGTGTATCGACACACCGTTGTATTCACCGGGCCATTTTTGTACGAATTCTTGTGACAACGCTGTACAAGACATTTCTGATATCCTTATTAAATAAATTTGTGTTCTGCGATATGTACGTTATTTACTTTCTGTTATTAACCTAATCCACTAACTAAACTAATTAATGAAACACACACACATGCGCGCGCGCATATATGGTGTTTTTTACATGCAAGTAATGCAACTTCAATTATGAACAAATCTGAATAAGACATACTTGATTATATACGGGTATGTGTTAAAATCATTAATGTGTTAATGAGTTTTGATCGTGTTACAATTTCATTACTTACGCGTGAGATAAAATTATAGAAATTCTAAGCTCTCACATAAAAAAGAAAATTCTACGCTTCTGTACTGTACAGTTGTATAAGTGGAAGACCGTTTGCCGAATGTCTATCCTGCCTAACTGCGAAACTACCTCCTTGGAACAAAAAGCAACTATTATTATATTATAATTGTGTATAAAATTTGTCTATGTACATAACTTTTAAAAACGAACTCACTGAAAATACATACAAGATGACCCAGGCACATGAAGACTACCCTCTACCTTCGAAGTTTCAATAAACAAGACAGGCCGTGTTAAAGAATACTACGATAACGGATTGAGGGGCAGGGAACTACATAATGACTGAGATGTATACTAAATATTCTCTTTCGTTTTATGTAAGTACTCTATACAGTGGATTCTGATGAAAATTCACGAAATACATTCAAATTAAGGAGACGTTTTGTGACTAGTTACATGTCTAAGATTAATTTAATTTGTATAGGCTAATGCAATTTAAGAGCGACGCAGCGTTCGAAGACAACGGAGCGTCAACGGTTCAGTACTTAAGTAAGTAACGTTTGTTTTTATTCAGCCAAAAGAAAACCGTGAGCACTGACAACATTCTGCTGTCAGTTCTTGGCTTTACACAATTTACTAATGAAGTTCACTTTCTTCTCAGCAGCATCAAAATAATTAATTACATTCGCGTCGCCCTTCGTCTTGAACACTGCCGCACTGAAAACCCTGTACAATTAGACGCTGGTAAATTTACTAATGCGTTTACACAAATTGAAACGTCTTGGAAATTCGTTAAACACAACATATTCAGCATTAGACTCTCCAAGCAAACCTTTAGTATGCGTAGATTATACACACGTTCGTTACAAATAAATTTTACTATACGGTGGGTTGCTAGAAGGAAAATCTGATACAACAGTTTGAAACTATGAGATTCTGAAAGAAATACTACGAAAATACCGAATGAAGACTACTTTTTTCTTTTATGTTTAAAAAGAAAAGTTTAAATCAGAAATTGGTGCAACACAGAATTTTAAAAATTGTGTCACTGCGTATTGATATGAATTCGTTTGGGTTTAAATAGTTTTCTACTTCTTGTTTGTATATCTGTAGGTTTTCTTAATGTTTGCTGTTTGCTCTTGTTTCGCTCTTCAATCCAAGAAAAAAAGATTGAAAAGCTTCAATTATAGCCAACTGCCTGCTATCCATTGTTTCTTATCACTGATCGCGCAGACCAAGTTCTTTTACGAAATAAATGTCCTCTGACTTCCTTTGTTGAAGGTCCTATACCCAGTTGTGACACCAGTCACCACGGTCGCAAGGATTCTGACTTCCTTTGTTGAAGGTCCTATACCCAGTTGTGACACCAGTCACCACGGTCGCAAGGATTCTGACTTCCTTTGTTGAAGGTCCTATACCCAGTTGTGACACCAGTCACCACGGTCGCAAGGATTCTGACTTCCTTTGTTGAAGGTCCTATACCCAGTTGTGACACCAGTCACCACGGTCGCAAGGATTCTGACTTCCTTTGTTGAAGGTCCTATACCCAGTTGTGACACCAGTCACCATGGTCGCAACGATCGTCGTGTTTGAACAACGGAAATTAATAACTGAACACAGATAAATCGCTATTTAAACATTTAATTACAATTTAAACCAACAAAGACACACAGTTACGATTACACCTTACGATTGTCCAACACACAATAAATATCACTTATTAAACACTATCATACTAAATAATACAAAGCACTAATTACATATGTCCACATACAATAATTCACAAACACTACAAACTAAACCGTTATAAAACACAAAAAACAACAAAATACCATGAAAACATCGAATGAAGAATACATTTTGCACTTCTGTTCAAAAAGTAAAGTTTAAATTGGCATTATAGTGCAACACAAAATTGTATAAATTGTGTCGTACTTTGTATTGATTTGAATTTTATTGGTTTTGTACTTCGTACTTTTTACTCTTTTGTACTTAGTGCTCTGTACACTAACTCTACTTGTACTAATTAGTGTAACTTTTCGTGTTTATACTGTTGTACAAGATTAATCTATTGCCGTAAATAACCAAGCAGTAAACAGTGTTTGTTTGGTTTTGACGAGAAATTCTCATATACAAAAACTGAAGTAGTTTAATGAATGCAGATATAAACGTTAAACGTTTTCCTAATTATTTAACAGGTTATGTTATTCAGGGCTGGTGGTTGTCCAACTTTCAGCCTAGTAGTTGCGTTAGATGCGCGGCATCCGGACAGGTTTACAGCGCCTGGGATCATGACAAAAGTTCTGGGTCAGAAATGTGAACAATAAAAAAGAGAATAATAGAAGAAGAACTGCACAGGGCACAGAGAAGCAGCACTACGCTAGCAAGGACAAGAAGAAACAGGAATTTGTCCAAACCTTGTACGATGTGTAGAACTAAGGAAACGAAATGAAAGTAGGCAGTTAATTTGGCTAAGTGAGAAGAATTGAAGTTTAACTCTTTTATCTCCGACTATGTAGCTCAGTTGTTGATACATTCTTGTATTACTTATAAAAGAACAGCAAAATGCCGTCGGAAAAACTCGGGTCGGCTTCATTGTAGGTGATAAGCTGCAGTTACTGAATAATACGCTGTTACCCTACCGCAAGCACAAGGTCACGTATTATGCTGAATTGATATTATTCAGTTGTCATAAATAACGAGCGCAGAGAGCCAACATGTCGTATGCGTGTGGAAAGTACCAACAGAGATAAACAAGTGGGAGTGAGGGTGACAATACAGTATGGCAACAACGCTCATAAGAAATGTCATTGCCATTAGACGTAATGCTTTCTTGTAAGGTTTGAACTCGCAGTAATTAAGTACTGTGGTTCAGTGAAGTGGATGAAGATTTTCATGAAAGAAGTAATTCTATAGTTGAAGATGACTGTTGAGGCGGACACTGCTGCTGCCGCCGACGGTTAGTGTATCATCTTAGGATACTAAGTTCATTGTAATGATATCTGGTAAGCTAGGTCGGCCAGAAGGGTAACATTCGTAAGCCTTTGAGATAATAATACGTTCTTAATTGCACGGCACTTCCCTACAGCGTCACTGTGCACCAATCACATTGCACCGTTAGTAAGATAAGATTACGGTTTTGCGTCCACATTGCCACAATTCATCAACCGCAGTTTGTCTCCTTCAATTAAATCGGCCCATTCTCGTGCAGAAACGTGTCAACAATGTAAATACACTGATGAGAGCTAAAATCTTTGATGCTGATGGGAGCTACACTGATAACAGTTGCTTTGATGCCGACTGTCATATTTCTGAGTGAAGAAGCTATTCTGAAGGGTGCTATCAACGTTTTTGTTGATTGAAGAGATAACTCTGAATTTGTCCTCACCACATAAATGCAGGCAGTCACGCTGGTCGAATGCATGTTCTCGATAATGATATAGTCATAACAAACAACTAACTGTAATAACGTCCATCATTACAACTTAACAACGTAGACGCGTCTACAAACGCTGCACTATCACACGTTACCGTGTTTACCAGCCCTCTGAACAGCGAGTGGAGAGAGATAAAATTAAAATGAATTGTGCATTAGTTAGTCGTGTTAAAAGTGTCGACCTAGCGAAACCCAAAATTACCTAGAACGAATACAAACAGAATCATGTAATATTTCTTCGTTTTGTTTCTTTTACTGTTTAATTTTTTTCTAGACCTCCATTCTCTTATACTACACTATCAAGAGTTCGTGTATCTATTACAGAGGTAGTTAAGATTTCTCTCTTCTTTATAATGTATCCACGTATGTCTTTCTCACATAACCTTCTCACCTATAGTCTGCTACGCTACTTTGTTTTGCCTGACGTTGTGTGCGTCAAATGTAATGAAAATATTTTAATTGGTTACGATCTCAGCGTTTTTTATTTGTAATAATTTATCCATTAGCAGTTATTCAATCATATGTTATGAGACTCTATTATTCAATATTTACTTGGAAGGTGTTGAAAACTAATTCTAATGATTAATTTAATAGGGTTATCTTTAATAAACATACAAGACGTGTTTATCTGTCTACCATTACATTTATTATGTGAACGATTACTGTCATTAGTATCATATTTCTAATTTGATAACAATTGCTTATCAAGAATTATTTTAGTACATGATTTCTATCAATAAAACAGTTATAAAAACTAAAATATCTCATCGTACCTCAGTATCCCCTTTTATCTCAATATTCCTTTTTGAGTATTATTAAAACATGAATTACTTCTTACACCTAATTACGTATAAATTTAAATGGATTCATTTAAATATAAAATGTATTTAATTCTCTTTATTCTAACACTTTTGAGGTTATTGGTTACCGTACTATTTACTTCGGTTACGTTCACTGATATCTCGTAACGACTCATTCCGTTTCAACAGCAATACCGTTCGGGATACATGATAAGATACGGTATTCTGTTTTGACGAGTTATTAACTAATAAACTCTAGTTCTCACTTCACAGATTGTTATTCATGATAACCTTACGTGATTTTAAGTAAAGCTCTCCGAACTTTTTAGCATCGAATTTCCGTAACACTTAAGCTCGAACTCCACGAAGTTTAAGTTAGACTTCTTCTGGATTCGACTCTAGACTCTAAAAATTGTAAAAGACTCCTAAGTGTTTTAGTCACTACTCCGTAATCATTATAACGGACTCTACCGACTCTCCGTAACTTTAGTCATCGACTTCCGAAATTTTAGCAAAGACTCCCGATCTCACCTTCGTTCTGTGTCTTTATTACCTACTCTACTTTTTCCCACTACTTTCTTACAATTTCCCCACTTAAGTTCTTTTTCGTCCTTCTGCTTCGTTTCCATTGGTTCTTCTCTAAATTTCTTGAGAAAGTTCCCTTCTTGTACTCCCACAAGCTACTCTGCTCCGTGTTCATTGGTTTTGCGTTTTGGATTTCCTAGAACTTTCCTTCAGGAAACCCGCCTATACTCCACGCTGCTTTCTGATAGACGATTTCTGTTCTCACCAATTTCTTACCCTGGGTTCAGCTACCCCTTGCTCCAGTATGTTCGCTCCCACGATCATAAATCGCTTTGGTATTGTTCTACGCCTTTTTGACAGTGTCATCCTTCTTTCTGTCCAGCTTGCAGCTGCATCTGTTAATTAGTTCCACTCCTGCTGTAGTCTTTTCAATATGTTATGGTCATAATTCTTTTTGGCGTTTTTCATGCCTCTTAGCAAGACACCCTTTGTTTCTTACTTCGTCCAGAAGCGCATGTTACGTAAGTTCTCCCACGTGTGGCACTCTTTGTATTGCTAATTGTACCACTCGCCAGGATGTCTTTCGGTGAAATTCAGTTGTTCCGCTGATCTAGTACGTTAGCCTTTGTCGTACCATTTTCTTAGTAAATTCTCATTGTACTTCGTTCTGGCGATTGTTCGCCTTTCTTTTAGAACAATTCCTTAATTTCAACATGCTTCTGGCTGCACATGTTAACTTGGTTTACACGCCTCTATAGTTGTTCCTGGTAAATTTTCTCTCTGCCGAACATCTGCTTGTGTTTAGATTTATGATAATTTTAGACATCTGTACGTCGACGTTGAAGGCTGTACATCCATTGTATTTATCTTCTTTTATTGTTTCACCCATTCGTCAATGTCATTTCACACGCCGTCCGGTGGTCCCTATCTTTCTTTTAAAAAAAAATTATTTTTCTACGTTTTGGCGTTACAAGTCGTTCCCAGGCTAGTTCTGTGTACTGCTCTAGTCCAGACTACAGAATTCTTGTCTTTTAGAGAATATTCCATTCGTAAAATCCGTATCAAACCGTCAGCAAGCATCCTTTCTTCAATGACGACTCTCAGTAACGTACGGTAATCGATTCCAGACCATCTCATTTGTTCTTTACGTTCACTTGAGTCTCAGGCAGACACGAGTACAGCGGAACGTGATTACATAGTCTAGACTAATTGCGTTCCACTGGATGATATGCTTTTATAGCTTTAACAGTAAAAACCGTCTTCTTCTGGATTTATGAAACAGTACTGAATGAAATTGTTAAGGCACACGTCGACGGAGTTGTCCAATAATAGAGTGAACGGTTAACAACCGCGAAATGAAGACGTTAACTTGCGCATGTGTCTTAATGGCGTATTGTCCAACGCTCACCGGAAACAGAACTTACTTAATTTGCAATCAAACGTAATGAGAATGTTCACGTAGGCGTGGGTAAACAGAACACGAGTGACACGCCACTGTCTGCAAACGTGAGCAGTGATTGAAACAATCGTCACCAGCGTTGGAAAACAATACCGGTTACTAGCGATCGGACAAGCGCATAAAATGGTTTTATCTTCTTCTTCATTTGCCCGAAATGATCCCAAGCTATCTTTGAAGCTTGTAGGTCACACACACGGGCAACTAACATGAAAGTGACTACACCTGTTGGTGGACCGCGCAAAGAAGGCGAAAAAACTTGCTGGAAATAACAAGGGTACGCTGAGAAGCAATTGAGTGTATCTGTAACCAAACTATAATAGACGACGTAATTCGCATATTAAAAAAACGGAATGCATGTGAACAAGCCGACCCCTAGATTCTCACCACACCATCCCATAAATGTCGGACTCGGTTACAGTTAATCGGATGAGAAACTTCAGGGGAAAATGAGTGGACTGTTTGTTTTTTTCATTAAAAATTAGAAACTTACAGTGTACTTATGTGGAGTAAACTTACGCAAACTTATGGCATGACCCATACAATACTGGAGGATCTACGACCCGGTAGTATAGCTCCTCCTACACCCTTTCTTGGTCTATTGGTAATTTCCGCTTCAATCTTCTGGGAAATGCGGCTAGTAGCATTTGTGGAAGACTTTTTACTGGCTGTTGTCATGTCCCTGGTAACTTCTGTGATAAGAGTGAAGACAGATGAAGTGTCTGGACGAAACGGGTTAGAGATTTTCGTGGATGGTCCGATTAGAGTTGTCCATCAGCACGCGACGGACTTTCGACTGGAATCTTTCTAGGACATTTTTGTTGGCTGATTCTGCGCATCCCCACAGTTTCACGCCGTATTTTCAAATAGAGTTTATTACTATTTCATAAACTCGAATCTCGTTTTCCAGCGATAATTAGATCTTCTGCCTAGGAGCCAAAAACAAATTGCATTCATTTGAGGTGGACGAGTCGTTTAGAGTTAGACATTGCCCTGTTGCCGCGACTGATACTCAATCTACACTGTTGAGATAATCTAGAGCGCTACCTCTGCGTCGGCCACTCTACAGATTTGTGACTAACAGCATTCACTCTTCACGTAATTATTTAATGTCATGGAGATGCTTGAAGAAGCTGTTCGTTAATGGTAAAAAAGCGAAAAGGCAGAGGATTCACACACCATAAAGAGACAGTATGTTTACATGTATTTCCAAGTTCATGTTGTAACGTAATGTTTCCCTCTACATAAAGAATATATCCTAACCTAACTACTAATTATCTTATCCTAATAATGAAGAACAGAATAATAATTAAGTAAAGAACCTGTATAATGTAAAATATGTGTTAAATAGTAAATTTAAGATAAAAGTAAATCAAATGATAAGACCAAAATACCAAATATGATTCTATGGAACTTAATAATAAATAACTCTAGTAAACTGCATAAGTAATGTTGTCAAAAATAGGTGAAAGCATATACAGCAGAACTCAAATGGTTTACCAATCAGGAAAATTTATAAATTAAATAAAATTTGAAGTAAAAGAAATAAAGAGTTAGAGAATAATCATACCTGAGTGTGAATCAAGTCACTAAAACCATTCATAGAATGATTAATATAAAATAAGTGAATAATAACAATTATAATTGTATTTAAAAGTGTAATGATGTAAGTTAGGTTATGCACCATATGTCTATGTTAAAGCAAGACAAAGAAATTAAGAAGGAAGTAAGATAAATTGTTTCATGATAAAAAGTATGAACAACAAACAGAATAATAAATAAGACAAGTATAATTAACTATTGATGTTTAGGAACTAAGTAATAATGTAAATAGTAAGAAACTGATGAGACAGAAGCCTACATATACTGGGTAGGAAAAATAATAACAATTTATGTAAATAAAACCTGATAAATGATGTAGTATAGGTTATAAAAGAATGTATGTTAGTAGAGTAAGAAAGTAATAATGAGAAATTTCCAGAATTGACCAGGCATAATGTAAATAATAAGTTGTCAGCTTTGACAAACCCTTCATACAGCTAATGTGGAAGTTGATAATGGACAGTACAAGGAAAAAAGCTTGTAGTGAAGTATGAAATATATTGTAAAAGTTCAAGTAGATCATAAGTGATAATTAAGAATTGTTACTTTGTAGTAGAATTGAGTAATTTTAGTTTGAGAAAGAAATTAAGGTACCAATGAGCATGGGCATGAGGAGGCCTAGATGACAATACTAGGTTTTTATAATCAATGGATGTTTATAATTATTATTACTATTATTAAACCATATAATATTAAAGTAAAACCAATGTAGAATTGGTGGAACACCAGAATTTTGGAATTATTGGTGGAACCAATAAGAATTAAATGATGGAACAGCAAAATTAATATTTTATAGAGAATACTAGACTAAACAATCTGTGAAAATAAATTGTTATTTTATTATTACTGAACAGAACCATGCCTTGAAAGGTCTCAAAATGATCAGCATAAAAAATGCGGATTAATGGTAGTAATATATTTTTAATTGTTAGTAGCATAAGGAAGATATGTCAGTTTTAAGATTTTTTAATATATTTGATCTTAACTCGGCGTCTGTCGATGAGCATCAACCAGAAACCGAAAATTTTCGTAATTAAAAACGGAATATTTAATAATTCAACCAATCAGAATCGTTCAATTGTCAGGTGAGTTTACCCATAACGCACCGCAAACGAGTCAGTCTTCCAACGGTCATCAAGCAGTAAAGAACATCTCCTCTGTAACGCTTAAAACATAATTAATCTCCAATCCAAAGTGTAAATATTTTCAAACCGAGTGAGGTTAGGTGAATGTAAACAAACGACATCTAACCTTCGAAGGTGAACGTAACCTCAAAGTGAATCGCAAGTGTTGTGCATTGTGTTTTAATAATTAAAGGACAATAGAGTGAATAATTAGATAAAGTGAATTATAAAGAGAATGTAAAGAAAAGGAAAGTATAGTGTTTATTTTGAGAATTTATAAGAAACTTAATAATTAATGATCACGATCCCATAGTAACTTGTAATAATGTAAACAACCGAAATAACTGAAAGATTTTCAGTATTTCAGGGTTTCGACAAAGAGACCCTTAAAATTCTTATTATAGTTTACAAACGCCATCATTGTCAAATTTTATCTCAACGTTTTTCTACCTTTGTCTCCGTTGCCGTTTTACGTGTTTGTGACCTGTGCTGTCTGTGCTTCAGTGTAATTCTGAAAACGGCATAATATTTCGAAGCCTGGAACACTGAGATCACTGGAGCTGGCGACCAGTTTTAAGTAAAACAGTACGTTCTATTGTCACTATGTTGGTCAGCTGGCTGAGGCAGAGACGTGGACAGTAAACGGAACGCAACAGGAAAATATACTAGTTACAGAAATGATTTTTAAGAATAGCTGAAAAGAAGTCTGTGATAAGAGGAAGACGAATGTTGAGAAGTATTCAGTAGACACCGTGGGTGGAAAAATATTAGCCTGCAATTATACAGAAATGAGAGAAAGATGGAGGACGAAAGATTTCCGAAGGCAGTAATCTGAATCACTTAACAATTATCTGTTTAAATTCTGTCTGGAAATTGAAGAAACTGTTACTACTTTATTTAAAATCTGTATGTAAACTATATAGTAGCATTTGAGGCACACCAGTAAAATGTAACGATCTTAGTAGCTAAATGCCACGGCACGGGAATGTATGAAATTAATCATTTCATCTTTCTGTCTGCGAGATTCATTTACATTATTAAAAATAGTCTTTTCATCAACGCGTTTGTTGTGAAATAAACGCTTTTCTTTAGCGTACAATATCTGTGATATTTGTACTTTTTTCAAATTGGAAAAATAGTTCAAAAGACACCAGGCAGGTGGCCAGGTTGGCTGGAAATGTAGGATTATGAAAACCCATCTTTGTCCATGAACCGCTTTCGCATTATTTCGGCCTGAGGCGCGCAGGCTTAGCTCAACGAGCTACCATCTGTGACTGGGCCGCTGACTTCTACTATCACGGGTCGGACAATTGTCCGTTGACTCACTGACGATCCACGGATAAACTATATGTTTATGTTTATCCCATCTGAATAGACATGGTAAGCGGAAACATGGAACTCAGAGAACTGAATGATTCTGACGTAATGGACAGGCAAAATGGAAGACTAAAATTATTCAAATACAAATTAGAACGTGCAGTGCAGACTTTACTATTTTGCTGGGCGAAAAGCCCAACTAAGGAAAGCCCTAAACAATTAAAAGTGTTAGTTAATTTGAAGAGACCTTACAGCCTCGTCCGTTAATCTAAGGATATATTTAAATAAGCATAGGGCATTCACTATACGAATAAGTACTTCCCTCAAGAAAGAAAGTTAATTCACAAAAGATAGTTCTGGATAGATACTAAAACTCACCGATTCCTCAGGAGCGTAATAGGACGGAGGTTAGGCAGGATATTGTGAATGTAAGTAACGTTTATGTTACAAACTTACCGCACTTCGTTTTCACGTTGTAACAGCTGTATCACAGACAGAGTGACCGTGCGTCCTTTCTTCATGATATGACCGACGACGGTCACTCACACAACCATTTATTAGGCTACTAGTTTATTATGGCGTTACGGAAGGTCAAGTCTTAATTTATCGGTCTTTGATGTTGAAACGAAATAAACTACCGCGTATCGATTTCCTAAGACAGATTATGAAGTTTCCTATAGATCTTAACAGTTGTACATATTTATTTCAACGTCTTGTAAACAATTGCCCTATAGTGTTTGAAATATGAATACGTCAGAGTTTATCATTCAGTGCCAAATATGGTAGTATTCAGTTAGTACTCAACCATCGCTAACGTAAATACATTTTATACAAGTCTGGTTTGCTGCGTGAAGACAAATGATAACGAAGAACGTAAAGTGTCGTCTAGTATTTTCCCTAAGCTTCAGAACTCGCTTACTATTTTGTTCGAAGTACATTTATTATTACATAAATTTCGATACTATTCTTGGTTCCACAGTCCGATGAGACAATGGGCGAGATAGGCAAATACATTGCGCTTATGGGTTTTACGTTCGCTACTGTTATGCGACTTGAAATCGTTGAAAAAATGTACACACACAGTATACAGTATTTTAATTCTTTTATTTTGGTATATTTTAAATAAACGTAGCTCACAAACTGACTCGGGAAAAACCTAAATAAACCATCGCACACCCGATTCAGTAGTCTACGTATTAAAATATAAACTGTCCTTACGCCAACTTGTTCTTGCTCCTTAACAACCATTTTTTTTGTAGGCCTACATGTAGTCCAGATCGCGTACATGATGCACATGCCATTTAAATTTGTCCACTCGTGAGGCATAAAAAGCAGCCTGCGAGAAAGTTTTTCCCTATTCAAGATAGAATAATACATTAAGCGAACGCACTGTACAGAAAGATTGAAATTTAATTTTGATCTAACTCCTAATGTTCTACCTTTATTGTTTTCAAAATTATTGAGCGAATTGTACAAATTACTTCAGCGGTCGAATTGCGTACTGCCGAACGTCCGTTTCTCGTGCTTCTCATACTGTGTTAGTCATGTGTTTAATCATAACTGTACTGTTACAGAAATCGTTAGAATACATTTCTAAACAGTATTATGTATTTAAAGTAAGCTAAATTAACTAAATGAACTAAATTTCAATAAACTAAATTATGATAATATATATATATATATATATATATATATATATATATATATATATATATATATATAGAAGTTTGCAAACTTTTTTCTGCTTAATCTGATGGTTTCTTCGATGTCATCATTAAAATTTGATATCTTTAAATTTACTTAATGCAGATTAAACATGCTTCAGACATAGTTGTTGATCTCAAATTGTTCTTGATCAGTTCCGTTTTGAGAATTTCTTTCTCCAGAAGGAATACTAACAGGGAGGTGAATTTTATATTTGTTTTACAAGACCAACTTTTGTTTTTCGATTTCAGGTTGGCACCCCTCCCTTCACGTTAACTCCCTGGGCGGACGCCCGATCTTAAGCCGTCCCTGTTCTACGCTACTCCCAACCAAACAGTTACCTGGGTGAATCTCATTCTTAACAGAATATTATGAATTGTGAATAGTATGTAACCTATTTTACTTGCGAAGGTGGATTATTGAATTTAGTATAAGTCGGTTCTAATTTGTCACTAATAATTTATGCTTGTTATTAATAATCTCTGTTATAAATTATCATTTACACTGGATCCACGTAAGAACAGACTTTGTCTTTTTTATGCTTATGCGTTTGCACTCATCCCAAAACAACAAACACAAATAGAATTTAATCTGACTATATAATTACAAATAATACAGGATTTCTTAAATTAATGCGGAGGAGTCTGTAATACACAGAGAACACGAGCGTTTGAATGCTCGACGTGAAATGTGCCGAGTAACGGGGAATTAAATTATGCAGACAAACAACAGCACTTTTGAGGGTGGATGCAGACGTCGACTTTATTGGTGCATTTAAATGAGGTGCATTTAATCTAGACGCACACACCTGTCCACCCTCTCGAAATGAGAGTGCGTTTCTAATCTTAACCGTGTACAATGGAAAAGACGACTTTTATCAGTTGACCAAATACACCAGGTGTATGCCTGCCTGTGAGTTTAATGAACACGTTTGACGGTAGGAGGGGGGATTACCCGCTGATTCTATTCTTTATTAAAATTAAAGAAGGGTCGAGTCAAAGGATGGTACGTTTTCCCAATAACACGATAAAAGTAATGCACTACAGGCGGAATTCAAATCAATATTCAGTTTATTATAAAGTGTACTACTTCCAAGCCAAATATGTGGGAGAGGGAAATACAAAAAAGACTCAACAATATTTTAAGAAGAGACTGTAATACGTGTCTGTAGGTTCTCTGTTTTTCCATCACATGCTACTGTGTTATGATTCCGTGAGGGTATATCAATCCTTCTCGGCTTAAAACCTCAATCCAGGGACTGGTAAGTGGTCATATTCTTACATCATAGGTGGACCTGTAAATCGCCTTCTGTTTAAAACCCTTGTGTCCTAGAGAGGCCAAATTTGCATCGAATTCATCCTAGAAGTCTTGTTGCTAGTTTTCTATTGTTTCTTTTGTTCATCTTTCTATTGACTTTAAAAGTTCATTATGATAAAAAATACACGAAATCATGGGACATTCGTGATCCGTTTAAGGAGTGACACAAGGAGGTGGAGAGAACTCGGTAAGAGAAAAACTTTTTTGAGAACTCAGTTTATATAACTCAGATCATTTCCGATCTGACGATGAGCTGTGAAGCTTGAAAGCGCTAATCGGAATAATTTTTATATAGTGGTGTGCAACAGTGATAATTCTGCTTGTAGTTTATATAATGTTTCTTACGGGGAATGCGAGAAATCTGCTAACAGATACCTCGAAGGAACCGCGCTTCAAGGCCATGTGGGGTTACTCGAAAGAGACCACTAAAAACACACGCCTTCTCCCGGCATTTGATCCATCACGGTACTGACTTTTCACAACACTTCGCCTTGCTGCTTTTTGAGGCTCCCTCGTTTATGACATATTTTTATTTATATTTCTTATTATCGTCTGCCGCTGTTATATACCACAGTTTCCTCTCAATCTTGTTTCCTTCTTCGTTTTTTACATAATTCTTTCCATAAGTGCAGCTGTCTGTGTCCAATATTTCTTCTTCAACATCTCCGCAATATTTTCTGGGATAATGTGACCTCCGAGTTTTAATCTTTCTACAATCCATTTATCACGTTAAAAACTGTGCTTGTCGCCTTCACAATGTGCAGAAGCTGGGTTCGTTGTCTTCCCTATTCTGTGCAGATAAGCCGTGATCGGTTAGCAGCTGTGCGAGGTAATAATACTTATTACACCGCATCTACTTTTGTGTCATTCGGATAAATCTGTTATTAGTCTGGCTATCCACCTTCCTCTTTTTTTCATTCGTCCGTCTTTCTTGGCGCTGTGACGTCGTTGCGGCCCTGGCTTCCCTTAGAGCTTAGAGTCTCTCTTGTTTTGTTCTTCTTCTCCCCAACTTTCTTTATTTCTTGTGCAAGGAAGTCAATAGGAATTATCCCTTCTTCAAACCGACTCTGGTACTGTGAGACACTAATAATAATAATAAGAACAACAACAACAACACACAGTTTATCTCTAATAATAATGGTAGTTTAGTACAAGTATAACAGACGGCATAAGTAAGCCGATCGGCAAACAAGGAAGGCAGGCAGCCCACGATTTATTTGGAATGTAGAAAATATTCTACACTAAAAAAGTGTCATATAAGAAATATTTGCAGTGACTTTATACAAATTGCGATTGCCACGTTTCCGAGATAAAAAGGTCGGAAGGGTAGACAAAATGTGTATACTACCGGCACGTATCTTTGGAGTCACTTTAAACAACTGAAATTCGCTGTGACTATTTCATGGTGCTGTAGCTCACTCCAACCAAAAAAATCACAATCCCCCAATACACTTTCAATCAATTATTTTACAAAACAAAACATATCCACTTTTTACATTCGCTACTTTTAATTATATTATACCCTTTAGAATTTTGTGATGCGACATAGCTTCTCAGACACCGCGCCAAGAGTGAGCTGTTCTAACAGTTTAGACAAGACGAACTGCTCCAGCCTAATAGTCCTCATATTGTTTACACTTCTTCCAAACAGAAAAAATCCAGAGTGTACATATGAATATATTCAGATTGTTAGTTGTTAGTGCATGCATTATTTATTTATGCATGTTCTGACAATAGCGATATTCAAAATGGTGATGGTCAAATTAGCTTTCTCTTAGTGCACGTACACTTCATTCAGGCAACGTATACCTAAATTTCAAAAAGTATATTTATTGGAAACGACATGATTAAGCTGGCTTCTTAACATTAAAGTCGTTTTGTCAAGTACTGTATGTGGACATTATATTTGCATCCAGAACTTTACTAGTGCGAACGGTAGCTACGTTTACTAAACATGGGTCTAATTACGGCTACACGACTTAAAAAAAATTGAAAAATGGAGCGTAAAACTGTAAGTAATGGCCGTTGAAAGTCGCAGAAGAATTGAATGTCAGTTGTGTTAACAGCGGGTTGGCTTGTACGTTACAGCGGAGTTCTTTGGGTTGCAGCTATGTAGGAGTTGCGATGGGTTGTTTGATAATTACTTGTTATACATCTTCGTACAAGGATTATGAGACATCACTTGTTCCGATCAGCGAAGTCAAGGCGTCTTTTCCTCGATCTTCCGGAAGGTCGCTTCCCTTTGGGCTTATAAAACAGCACTTGCCCAGACAACCTGTTACCCTGTTACCCGTTATTCGGTCTATTTAAGACGCAACCAACGATTCCGATATTCCCCGACCTTTTAACTCAGTGAGGAATATTTGTTCTCATGCTACATCCTCATTACGTATTCTGTCTCCTTGTGTGCATACCTTCATTCAACGAAAAACCTCATTTCAGAAGCCTGAATCCTACTCATATCTTTTCGTCTCATTACCCAATTCTCAGACCCTTATATAATTCTAGAAACTACCATGACTGTATAAAATTTGAATTACTCTCCCATTATTGTTTTCTTACCTACAGTCCTTCATACCGCACCACATTTGTATTAATCTTGGCACGTTTATAGTCTATGTAACTGCTGTTGCCGTAGGCGATACAATACCCACGTAATGGAAGTCGCATCCTTATCGAGTTGTTATTATAATCAGTTATGGTTTCCCATTGTGATTATTAGAGATCGGATTAATTTATTTTGAGGAAGTGCTGTTAAGTGTTTATTTGGTTTTAAAAATGATTATATTAAGGTTGTGATTTAATTCTTTTTGTTTCTGAGTTGGATTGTCGTCCTAAAGATCACCATGGAATAGAAATATTTTATTTATCTTTATTGATTTGAGTCAAATAATAAACCTAATTCTTGTTCATCAAAAACCATAGGAACCGGGCTGTTGGGTCGCGGTCGTCTGCTGAGTTTAACGTTTCGGCCACACCTCCGGAGAAAAAACGTTCAGTAGATGTCAAGCCGAACTGTCGAGGAGTAAGCAATCGCTCGGTGATATAGCCCGGCCGTGATAGCCTACGAAAACTAATTGTTGTTTGATTTCCAGAAGCCAAATGAAAACAATAAGCTTAATGAAGCGATGAAACAGACAGGTCCGGTCGAACTGAACGGAACAAAATAACAACGTATCAACCAAACAAAATCAGCGTCAGTTGAATACGGAGTTGTTAGAAGTGAGGAAGCAGCGGAAAGAAGGGGTAAGAGAAACGAGAGAGTAAGCCGGGCGACCCAGGTTTGTGTGTACAGCGTACCCGAATTAATTGACCAAGTGCATAACAGTAGCGACGCGGACGGTGGGTTCGGCTTTATAAACACCGCACGCAGGTTTTGGCCTAATTGAAACACACTCGGTTTGTAATTCGACACTATTCGCCCAAGTGTTATTTAATATCCTGACATTCTTCCGTCAAGTACGTAGCGACTTCCAATAGGCTAGAAATATATTGATATACTTCAGGAATCCTTGAACTTTACACTCGCAGTCCAAAATGAACTCACGGGCTTAGTTTGCAACCTGCGAGTCCACTTATTGTAAATAAGATGATTTTGCTCTATTATTTTCTAAGAAGGGTTTTTATTTTAATATGATGGATCATTAATTTTAATTCCCTTGATCATAGAAATGTATTCTATAATTAATAAATCATTCACCATAATAATAAGGAATTATTGCGTTACAAATTTAATAAGTTAGAACTCGTGTATTTTTCAAGTAGCCGTTTGAAAGCCAATAAGGCGGTCGCTTACTGAAGGGGTACCGAACTCGTAATATTGTTGTTTGCAAATATTTTACTTTCAACGTTAGTATCATAATAAACGTTCAATAAATTTATTGGACAAAATCATTCAATAACTTTAACACATTTTTGTGATAAATTAAACGCTTACCGCTGTCGCATGCGGAACGCATGGTAGACACGCGTATTCCTAAACAAGCGTTTGAATATAGGCCAATAGGGACGAGAGATCGTGGAAGACCCTGGAAAAAATGGTCAGAGACTCTGTGAAGTCGGCACGTGCTATAGCCCAGGCCATGAAGTGATGAAGAAGAAGAAGATTAAAAATTTACTTTTCTTTACGCAATGACCGATCTTATTCCAAAGGATCGCGATATAGGTTAAGAAACCCTGATGTATTTTTAAGGCTTAATGATTAATGAGATGCAAGTACAGACGATTATTCTCATCGAATCTGGTCATTTTCTTACATGTTAAGTCTGAAGATACACACTTTTTATAATATAAATTGCGGATAGAATGTCTGATCTATAACTGTCACCAGCTATCTAACAATTATTTATTACTACGCATAAAAGAAACTATGACTTTCCATCACTATGGTGGTTCAAAGGAACTACTCTTTCCATAAGAACAATAAAAATTCCATAAGAACTTACGTTACATCCGGTTGAATGCTGTAATATTCTGCTGCATTATGGAACACTTCCTTTCTTAGATCCTACTTAATCTGTCTTGTGTGCTACTTTTCTACGTATAAGACCACTTATGAAACATTTTTTCCAGCTGTACCCTTTTTATTGTCTTAAATACTGATGGGTGAAAATTAATAATATGATAGTACAAGTGAATTCCTTACAACCTTGTAATTTCATCTATACACAACTTTATCGTACACTTTTTAACAAGATTTGAATTTATAATTGCAATATATACAACGAATAATAGGCTATTCATCAGCTAATCAATTATAATTAATAACTTTAGAAGAAAGTATTACTGGACTTTTTTAAATCATTTACTGAGACAGTATATATACGAGAATCATTTTTAGTGTTTATCAGTTACATATTAATTACATATTACTAAAAATGTAAGGGAATACACATGGTTGTTTTGAATGCATTACATCCTCGTCAGCTGCATCATCATTAAACGTTATGATTCTCTATCCTTATTTATTCTCAGACCAACCTCTCTTTTCGCTTTCCTGGTTGAGCTCACTAATCTTTAATTCCATTCACCATGCGTGTTCACTATAAACAACGCTAGACCAACTGCAAATCTCCGACTTGAAAGACATGATTTCTAAACACTTCCTCAAAAAATGTTGTGAGCAGTTTGATTGATTATTCCTTTACCTTATTCCCAACTTCTATTTGTATTTTATTGATAAGATCTGTAGTTTCGTATAAGTTATTTGGTTATAAATGTATTTCACGCAGGACGCGTAACCACCCCACTTCTGTGAATACTGAATCAAAGTTTGTTTTCCACGCTCACTCTAATGTTCTTAAAGTTCGTTTATTGGTTGCTTGTGTGCAATTTGCTATAGTTGCTGTAACGTTATAGATAATGCTTGATCAGGCTTATGTACATACGACACTCAAGTGCGTGCATTCTCTGTCTCTCTCCCCCCTCTCATGTCTCTGACACACACACAAATTTGTAAATATCGTTTCGTTAACCAATGTTTTATTTCCAATATACCAATATATATTAACCAGTGTTCTAAATAATACTACTTAATTTAGTAGTGACGTCTATGAATAAACTGTAACGATGGAATGTTACAATTTATTCATCGAAGGTCACTACTAAATTAAGTTGTTGGAATGCCAGTGCTAGAAAGAGCTGAAGTAAGGGAGAGAGGATGATGAAAGTGAGAAGTGAGTGAGAGAGAGAGAGAGAGAGAGAGAGAGAGAGAGAGAGAGAGAGAGAGAGAGAGAGAGAGAGAGAGAGAGAGAGAGAGAGAGAGAGAGAGAGAGTATGACTGTCGACAGATACATAATTTTACAATGTACTATATTATTCGGTATAGACTTAAGTTCTCGCCTAATATTTTACAACAAATAAGTAACAACTATTTTCACAGGTAGATACGAATACCTAAAATTTGTGTTTGTAGCATTTTGTAATTTCTAACGTAAGTTTGTAATTCTCTACAGTTATTTTGTACAGAATTCTCTAAATTATGGATAGTTCTTTCAATACCAGTAGTGAGTGGAAAATAATAATAACTTTTAGGCTAATAATATACAAAATTGATCATCCCTAAAACTGTATTCACCTATACCATAGGCTATATTACTACGGTGCATGTAGACATGAAGCTTTACCAATTCTAATATACATTCGATTATTACTGCTTCTATAGTCACTTATAAATATAATTAAGGGATTATTGCATAATCGATATTTTAAATTGTAATATTGTATTAATTATGTTCTGGGGTACGCCTCTTATAATTTTGTCTGTGTACTTCAAGAAAAACAATACGGAACGTAATTACGGAATGTAATTATTTTGATGATATAAAACAAACTGTTTCAACTCTCACACAGTTGAGAGTACGCACGCATACACAAACACATTCACTCAATTAATTGAACATGTGTTTGATATTTTCTCTTGTCGTCCTGATGATGACAATATGTATTCTCAAAACATCAACACAAATAATGTAGAATTTGTGTTATACTTATTCACTGATCCTCGCTAACTTTCCATCGTTTCAAGTTCGAAATAATCACAATATATATAGGCGTAAATATTATATAATTTACTTTTTGACAGCTTCACGTTTTCTTGTACAACTAACCACTACAACTTCCACGAAAATTTGCATTTAAACACGGAAGAGAAGCGGCTACAATACGAAACAAATGCAAAGAACGCTAATGATGTCTTAAAAATTATTATTAACAGTTTTATGATAATTATAAATGAAAAGATAATATTACTTATTAAAGAATTAACAACAATTTTTTAACTATAAGCACCAATTCGGAGGTGATGTCTGTCATATGGTAGTAGCTCGTGCTCTGTGTCACAGTTTGTTGTCAATTAACCGCAACATGCAGGACGAGATCAGCGATTTCTGCCGGACACTGGCAATGACAATGGCAACGTCAGCAACCCACGTACGCGTTCGGTCACTCATGTGTCAGATAGGACGGGATAACGGAGAGGTAAGCAAGAACGAGGCGAGAAACTGGTGAGATTAACTACATGTCATTTCGTATTGGCAGAAGGTGAACGTGACTTTTGGCCCTTTCCGTTTCCTATACGGAATTATTATTGACTTTGTACAAACTTTTTGAAAACTCTGTGTGTATAACATAATTATTGTTAAATGAAGCCGAAAACGATTACGTGTTTTTGCAAGTATTTATATTATATCCTGTTAATACTGCCTTGGCCAGTAGGATGACAGTCGGAAGCCTTTGATGTAATAATGTGTTCGTAATTGCGCGGCACTTTCCGACACCGTCTCTGTGCACCAATCAGATTGCACCGAACGCTGCTTATCACCTTCAAACCCGTCCTGTCGTCATCACTTTGCTGTCTGTATAGCCGTTATTTAATGATGTGCAGAAACATGTCAACCGCTAAGCGAGTTAAACAATTTGTAACCACTGGTAACAGTTACAGTACTTTTATACCGACTCTCATCCTCTTGGCCGAGGGAGTATTACCATATCATTGTCTTGGCAAAAAATATCGTTTTTATACGCTGCCAATTCAAAATTGTAGTATCATGAAGTTTCAGAATTATATTCTAACTACTACTTAATAACAGTTAATGATGATGACGACGATAAGATCACACATTCCTTATTAGTAATGGTCACTCAATTTCTTCTTGAGTTCATTAACCATTCGTTGTTGTGAGTCACCAAACATTTAACTTCATTTAATCTCCTATTATTTACGTATGAAATGCCCTTTTCCAACCTTTCTTATCTCTTCACTTGTTTCTTCCACCTCGCAACTTCCACACTTTTCACAACCCTCATTACCTGGCCTTCCCATCGATTTTTTGGCCTCCCTCTTTCTCACTCCGCTTGCCCTCAAGTTAGCAATCTTCCTTAATTTGAGCGTTATCGTTTCTTCACACATCCTCATACCAGCGTATTTTTGGGGCCTGTATTAGCCCTAGTAGCCACTGCGTCTCCTCATTTCAGTTTCCTTCTACTCCAAAATTTGTCATCAGTCACATTCTCCGATTGACTTTCAAACTTTATTTCGAATATTTTGAGCCTAAATACTGATTTTTCCAATAACAGTATACAATATGCACACACACACACACACACACACACACACACACACACACACACACACACACACACACACACACACACACACACACACACACACACACACACACACACACACACACACACACACACACACACACACACACAAAATTTTTTTCATGAATTATTACTGCATTTTCTCTCTACTTGATGTTATTATATTATTCTTGCTATTATAGTAATTTAATTAAACTCCTCATAATAAACGAATTTTATTTTAATTTTCCGCCCTCTTCAAACTCGTGGACTCTTGTTATTCATTCAAAAATATCTTAAACATGTATGTTCGAAAAATAAAAAAAAGTTTCTAAATTAAGAAACAGACAATGAAAGGTTTTAAAATATTGATGGAACAGTGGGCACGCGAATCCTGCGACACAAAACATTGGCTACTACACGTTTTTAGAGACGACGTTAGCAGTTCTTGTAAAATTTCATCGGCATGGCGGGGTACGTGCGTACTGCTTGCCATATACAGAAGTGGTCCTTGTCCAAGTGTCAAACCGGTACAGCGGGCTGGGTCACTACGGTACGAGCGATGGGCTTATTGCCGACATGTGATTAATATGTACACTTGGGACACCCGATGGACAGTGTACTCTCTCTGCTCGAATCTCTGCTGTCTGCTCTCCAGTTACACTAACATTGTCTCCTGCAGCCCGAGTCACGTTTTGCAACGTTATTCATGCTTATAACAATTTTCTTTAACGATATTTTAAATGTCGTATCATAATTGCAAGTGGTTAGCTTAAATGGATCTATCAGTGCAGACCGGATATATCAATTGTGTAAAAAAAGTTCTTTTATTTGTTATTATTACTTACATTAAGTCTTCGATAAAATTAAAAATTGTTTATGATTATCATAATTTATGTAAAAATCTTCCTATTTGTATAACGTTCGTTTTCTATAATTTGTCTAAATTCACAGTAGCGTTTCTAAAATTAACACACTGATGTCAGTACTATATTTAATACCCTGGAATACTTCTCAGTGAATATTAGTATTATGTTACTGAAGAACTGGAAAAATACACTCACTAATGATCTTCTGCTTCTTCTTCCTTTGTTTATTGGTGGTGTGCAATTTTTGCACACTAATAGACGCAGTTGTAGGAAAAGTTTGATAACTTAGTAATGAACTAAGAATTATTCGGCAGTTCCTTCGGTGTTTCATCACCTTTAATGACTACATGTTTTTGTATGTGTATGTGTATTAAATATATTTGTGTGTGGGGGGCTTCGTTTTTAATAAATTTTCTACATTATAGTTCTTGTTTATTTATTAATTTTTTTTTGTTCATTTACTTCATAATTATAAATATTTCAGTGACTTGTCTCTATTCACAGGCTGTATGCCACGTAGAAATGACTTTTTTTCATTCTTTTGAAAAAATTGATTGTATAATTTGCCAAGAAATGAGAACGAGAACAATCATAAGGGAACGTAAAAGGGTAAACAAAAGCATTAGCAACTGCATTTCAAGACCAAGCAGTTAGTGCTAGTTACTACAAAATCGAGATACTAAACATTCAAGAAAATGCGAAGTGTAGATTATGTCAGAATCAATCAGAAACCATTTTCCTTCTGATAAGTGGGCGTTCTATGCCTGGTTCCACACAGTGCATCACATCACACATCACAGACTGTTGAAGAAAAAGATCAGATAACAATTCTATGGAATATGTACAGACAGAGATATAGACAACAATAAACCAGATACAGTTGTAAGTGATCAGCAGAATAAAACCTAACTACTAACAGATATGACTATACGATCTAATTGTAACATCGTACAAAAGGAGGCGGAGAAATTAAGCAAATACAGAGCTCTTTCTATTGAAACTGGGAGGATGTAGAAGGTAAAATTGGGATATTTCCCATAGAAACGGGAATAGTTAGTAACAATATTATGACACATTTAAATAACTTACCTGGTACAGAAAACGGATACCTTAAACAGATAGAGAGTAGATACATATGTCAATCGGCGGAGGAGCAGTACATAAGCTTTCAGGCTGAAACTTGGTGACTGCCGCCTAATCTCAACAACAACTCGGACAGATGAACATTTCTAGCCATTTATCGTGGATGAGAAATGAAATAATGATGATAATTGTAATAAGATTGTAACAATATAATAGCATTATTGTTATGACTATTATTATTGTTCTACTAATAATAATAATATTTATTTGTAGTACTCCCACACACCCCTACACCCTGCCGATCCATCGTGGGACAGAAGGACATCCAGTAGAGGAACAGGGGATAAGTAAGGTAGAATGGTTCATAGAACCTTAGTATATCGCATTTGAAAAAGGCATAAATCTGAGGGATTTGTGTCAAGTAAGAAGACGATTCTGACAAGGAAAAATATAAGATGTATTTACTAAGTACTACGCCTCTAACAACTCACGCTTAAACGTATGTGGCAAGTCGAACAAGTTCAGTCAGAAAATTCCTTCCCACATGCCCGTTGAAACTTCTTTTTGTCATTAAAGAAGTCAAGGACGTCAATATACAGGTTGGCAAGTTCAATGCATCTCGCAACTGGACTACACGATCCTGTGCGTCCACCAATAAACTTTGAACTTACACGAAGTAAGTGGAGATATGGACTTTCAAACTATTGGTCACGGGCAATCCACTAAGTCCAAGAAGAACTCGATGAAAAAAAGAGTTGGTCTGTATACGTTCTTCTAGTCCAGAGTGAAGAAAGCTTTCGTGACCTCCATATCACGACCCAAGGTGAATCTGTTGGTCATCGAGTGCAGAAAGCTTCTCTGAAATCCCTTAATGGAAACTGTGTACTCACGGTTCCTGATCCATATGACCAAAGTACAGTATATATGGCCTCGGACCAAAGATTTATAAAGTCACACTTTTATAATCCGTACTCTTAAAATGTTTCCCAATCCATTTAGCATGGCCTAATTTCTGCAGGCTTTGGAGACAACACTTCCAACGTGCTGACGGAAGAGAAGCTTTGAATCCATAAGAACACCCAGATCAGATACTAAATCCTTTCTTGCAACAGCCAACCTCATAGCCATAGTAAGACGGACTGTCCTACGTGGCTGTTTCCTTATGATTTAGTGGCATGTATTTCCTCAGTGCCTACTCTATACACTGTTAAACTGCAAGATAATTCTCCTTGCCACTGATGGAAAGTGCAAACATTTGGACATCTCAGAGAGAGAGAGAGAGAGAGAGAGAGAGTGTGAGAGAGGGAGAGGGAGAGAGAGTGTGTGTGTGAGAGAGAGAGTGAGAGAGAGGGGTGACAGAGTGAGGGGGAGAGACGGACAAGTACATTGTAAAATGTCTTGCGTACCAGGTAGCAATGTGCCCATTCAGTTCGTTATGCAATCGTATATATACTGTACTAACGAAACACGTATAAAGTTACAAAAGGTTACATAATGCCATATACTGAAATTACATAAAGCATACTGCTCCAGTTTTTACATGACATCTGTTAAGTCTTCAAACTGTTTATGATAAAAAATAATATTGTGTTTTTTAAATATGATTGTGTACTTTGATTTTAACTATAAATTATTATTATTTCTGAATCGATGTAGTAATAATAATACCATTCGATGTTTACTGAATTCATATTTTAAAGGGCACACATAAAAGTATAGTACTCACGTAAAATTAACCACATGACCACAGCAGGAATTTGAAATCGGGGGTCGTGATCGAAAAAATCCAGAGCTTTCGGTAGGAATATCATGAAACACTACATTGCAATACGAACTTGAAAAATTGTTGAAAACCAGAAATTAAGCAGTTCTGTGGAGCGAACAAGAGAAAACGATAAATTTCACATTTTTAAATAAGCCTAGAGACTGTATCCATGCAGTTTCTAAAACTGCCATAGTTTGGTTACACTAAAAGTGTCAGAGGAGCTTTGTATTATCCTCGGTTAGCTGTCAACATGGGTGCAGAAAACGTACGAACGCTGAAACGATGTGGGGGGGGGGGATTAATCCCGGGGGAATTTTAGACTAGGGTGAAAATAAATAAACAAAATCAAAATTACTAGTAATTAACTGACAAGAAAAGCTAACTGGCTGACGACGGATATGACGTGAAATATAAAGAAAGCAACAAAACAAACTTCATGATAATTAATTGGAAACAATGTGTCGTTTTGAATAGCCTACTAGATGTTTCAGAACTCAGGACAGTGCTTGACTGGTACAGTGTAGAACTAAATTTTTGTTTTCACTTGTTAATGCGTGTTGTTACTTGAAACGTTTGAAACGGTTATTTGAATTATTTCTGGAGCGTATGATATGACTATGAATGACAACAGAAAGCTATAAAAGACTGTCACTGTTTTCAGCGAAGATGAAACAACCGTTCAAATCAACAATATAGTACAACAGAGAACAACCACAAATTACGTTTGCCACGGATTCGGTAATTTGGTTTACAGCGCAAAGGGGTGAGAGACACAGAACACAAATAGCACACGACACGCAACACAAAAAACGTGGAAGCTCAGGTTTCCAGTCAAGCGACTCGAATGTTCCTAAATTCTGCACAACCAAGGCCGTAGCCATCAGGGGGGGGGTAGAACCCCCCCCGAAATGTTGAGGTAAAAATAGAAATTTTTTAAGATAAAAACAAACGTAAATAAAAATATAATGAAAATATCGGTATGGAGAATCATACATGACTTCCATATTCTAAGATTTATACTTAAAATCATTTTCGAAATGAAATATTACCATAGAAACTACTTCTTTCTACTTACTGCTTCAGCCTTAACCACAGTACTGTGGTCGCTAACGTATACCACCTCACGTTATCGCACTCGATTTTCACTGATGATGGAAGTCGATGGCATTGCCGAAACGTCTGGTTTTGTAGAAAACATTGGACTACGGCCAAATATCCCGGGAAGGAATTTTAACAAAAACTACTTCTTTGTTGCCGATAACGTTGTACACACACACACATATATATATACATATATAAATATGCATAAAATTAATGGCTTGTATAAGTTAATGATTGATCTCCATTAAGTAGTGCTCAAGTTTCCAAAGTTTTAATATTATGATGTCCGTAATTAAAACATCAGAGCAGGTTTAGCGTGAATGAGGGTACACCGTGGACAAAAATTTTCAACATTTCCTATTGAGCGTTGCTTAGAGTAAAGCTGCGAATCTACAGTGTGTTTCACAGAACAAACACGCGAAAAAGAAGGAGCGCTCCGAAGTCACTCATGGACCCTCAGCATCTTGCAGAGGGTTCATTCCCTAAAGACGAAAAGTCTGTCTATGAATCGTTCCTCTGTAAACACGTGCAGTTACACTGCCCAGCGATCCATGGAAGCAAATAGATGTCCATTTTTTCGGCTTGCACGCGTTATGTTGTTGTTGGTGTGGGTTTCGGCACTTTCCATTTAAATATCGGTATGGAGAACCATACATGACTTCCATATTCTAAGATTTATATTTAAAATCATTTTCAGCCAAACAGCCAGGCTGTGTCTTACCTGCCTTTTTATTGCTGTATTAAATGAAAAATATTATATTACATTAAAATGAAAAAATTATAATTTTATTGCCTGGCAACAAAATTATTTTATTTTTAACAATTACCATTGTTTCAAAAAGTTTAAATAAATTTTCAAGTACTTTACTCTTGTTAAAACGTAAAAGGTTGCAGGTAAACTACCCCTTCCCCTTAACCGATCTTCACCAAAATCGAAAGTCATTGAGAACTCTACAATTTAGGGCTGTATGCAAATAATCTTTTCATTCTGTTTGAATTTGCGGCTGTTATCGTTTGCCATAGGAAATACCCTTGTTAAAACATAAAACGTTACAGGTAAACTACCCCTTTCCCTTAACCGATCTTCACCAAAAACAATAGGTCTTGAGAACTCTACAATTCAGGGCTGTATGCGAAACATTATTTGATTCTGTTTGAATTTGCGGCTGTTATCGTTTGCCAAACAAACAAAATTTCCCTTGCTAAAAAAAAACCGTTGCAGGTAAACTACCCCTTTCCCTCAACCGATCTTCACCAAAAACAATAGGTCGCGAGAACTCTGCAAAACCGGGCTGTATGCAAAAAATTATTTGATTCTGTTTGAATTTGCGGCAGTTATCGTTTGCCATAGAAAAAAAATCTACAGACAGACAGACAGACACACAGACACACAGACAGACAGACAGACAGACACACAGACACTTTTCGGAAAACGACTTTTTTTCATGTTTTGAGTGTAGTAGAATCAGAATCTGCAATAATCTCGAACACGATTTTTTTTGCCATCACCATACTTCCATTCCTTAAGGAATATGGAAGTAAAAAGCGTGCAAATGTAAGAAAATAAACATGAGTGAGGCCAGAAATAACGCGAATTTTGTGTGTGTGTGTGTCTTCCCTGCCTTTTTATTGCTGTAGTCATAATAATAAAATGGAAACGTAAACATTACATAACTGAGATATGCTTACCTGCCACGAACGATATATTATTTTATACATGTATATTAACTCATACATAATTTACATTAAAATGAAAAAATTATAATTTTATTGCTTAGCAACATAATTATTTTATTTTTAACAATTACCATTGTTTGAAAATGTTTAAATGAATTTTCAAGTACTTTACTGTTGATAAAACGTAAAAGGTTGCAGGTAAACTACCCCTTCCCCTTAACCGATCTTCACCAAAATCTAAAGTCCTTGAGATCTCTACAACTCAGGGACGTATGCAAAAAATTATTTGATTCTGTTTGAATTTGCGGCTGTTATCGTTTGCCATAGAAAATACCCTTGATAAAAAAACGTTGCAGGTAAACTACCCCTTCCCCTTAACCGAGCTTCACCAAAAACAACAGGTCTTGAGTACTCTACAAATCAGGGCTGTATGCAAAAATTATTTGATTCTGTTTGAATTTGCGGCTGTTATCGTTTGCCATAGAAAATACCCTTGTTAAAAAAACGTTGCAGGTAAACTACCCCTTTCCCTTAACCGATCTTCACCAAAAACAATACGTCTTGAGAACTCTACAATTCAGGGCTGTATGCGAAACATTATTTGATTCTGTGTGAATTTGCGGCTGTTATCGTTTGCCAAAAAAAAAATGTCCCTTGATAAAAAAAAACCGTTGCAGGTAAACTACCCCTTTCCCTAACCGATCTTCACCAAAAACAATAGGTGGTGAGTACTCTACAAATCAGGGCTGTACGCAAAAAATTATTTGATTCTGTTTGAATTTGCAGCAGTTATCGTTTGCCATAGAAACAAAAATCTACACATAGACAGCCAGACACAGGCACTTTTCGAAAAACGACTTTTTTTCATGTTTTGAGTATAGTACAATCAGAATCTGCAATAATCTCGAACACGATTTTTTTTTGCCATCACCATACTTCCATTTCCTTAAGGAATATGGAAGTAAAATGCTCTTATAAAAAAGGAACTGTGCAATAATTCAGTTATTTTGTGTTTCTGGTACTGCATCTACAAAAAGCAAACTGTGCGTTTGTTTCCTTCCGTGAGTACATAGCTGCCTTTGTAGGAAGGAAACCACTAGTTTCTTGGAAAACCACGTGGCTAACACTTGACAGCCACATTGTCGCCGCCGACCTTCAAACAATAGAAAGTGAAAGTGCCGAACTTATTCTGTGAATATCTTGACCACGTGGGTTACAGTTTGTGTGTTGCCATTTGGTAATGACGTGCTCTTCATCTTCAGTAAATTAGTGAATTATTGTGCTTGCTTTAGTTGTAGAGGGACGTACAAGAAAGAGACATAAAGTAAGTAAAATGTTTGCATTTTTGCGAGTCTTTCCATTATATGTCTAGTCTACATGTCATACAGTTGTGCTAGAGATATCAATGTATAGGCCTAGTTTATATTTTTTGTATTATATTTAATTAGAACTGGGGTTATGACTATTAACTTTACGAATTTCCTCCGTAGGTTATAAAGATTTGTAATAATATAAAAAAACGTTCTTGAATGCTTAATTTAATTAAGAATCTTATTGATAGGATTTTTGATCCCGGAAATATAGTTAATTCATTTAATTGATTACACTCTTAAGCAGTGGCGAGTTGTGACATGCAAAATATATCGACTGTGTTTTGGTAAAATGCTGTAACACTAATTTATAAAATTTATTTTTCAGGAGAGACAAAAAGCATAGTGCACATAATATTTGAAACTTTTCAGGTTATTGCCTATGGTTCTATTACACACATTTGTTATGTTATTTCATACATAAAGTGTACTTAAAATGTTTAGAAATTACATTTAAGGTGAAAAATGTGGGTTACAGCATTTTACTAATCAGTACATAGGCAGCACTCCTTAGATGTAACCCACTTTTCTTAACCGAAACTACAGACAGTTGAATCAGGTTTTCGGGCAATAATGCTGTAAGCCTCACTATTGACACCATACAAGACAATAAGGTACCTTATTAAACTTTTATAAAAAAAAACGGAATTACTTTTATAACGATAATAATGCTTCAAACATAGAGTAATGCAGTATGGAAAGTTTTACATGATGGGAGTGTATGGAATTAGAATAAAAGTCAGTAATGTCAGATAATGACAGCAAAAATATAAGGGTTACATCCTGTTACCAAAACACCGTCGATATAAAAAACAACTTTTACACCTGCGTGGAATACAAATACTATGCAATCATTTTCAACAATGCTCTCTACCATGCGAAATTATTTTTTCTAGTTTCTTTTATTTATTTTTAGGAGACGTTAAACTATAATGGCTAAACGTCCAGGCTCACAACTGTCGATAAAGAACTTTCTCGCCAAGGCTAAGAAAACCAGTGACATAGAGCCCAAAGAACCTGCAGAGCCTGTTGCAAGTACTTCTACTGTAAATGAAAAAGTAATATCAGAATTCGACTTTTATCCTACTGTAAATTCACAGACAAATCCTGAGCATGATGATTGGCATAATGTTGACGTAGGAAAATATGTGCACACTCCCGGTGATAAAATTGATCGGGAAACCAAACTAAATGTTCTGAAAAATCCATGGGTTCCTAAAATGGAATTTGAATTCCCACCTAGTGGAAAAGAAATCTAAGATTTCAAAGACAGTGGCTACATCGTTTTCCCTGGCTTGCCTACACAAAAACTGACGGGGCTCTGTGTAAATATTGTGTGGTGTTTTCAAAAGATACAGCTGGTAAAGGTGGTCATCAGAAATTGAAATCGTTAGTCAAAGAACCCTATAAAAATTGGAAAGATGCTTTAGAATTATTTAAAAATCATGAATCCAATACATACCATAAAGAAGCAATGATTTCAGGGAGCAACTTCTTAAGTGTCTCCAAAGAGCCTAACCGTGACATAAGAAACATCATTGATTCAACAAGGAAGAAACAGGTAAAAGAAAATCGAGACAAGTTATTTTCCATAGTTGAAACTATCAAATTTTGTGGTCGACAAGAACTTGCTCTCAGGGGAATTAAAGATTCAGGACACATATCGCTAAAAGATGAAGAGCCTTTTCATAATGATGGCAATTTTAGGGCTTTATTAAGGATGAGAATACTATGTGGTGACCGAAAATTGATCAATCACACAGAGAGTATGTCTTTAAATGCCTCTTACATGAGTCCAACAGTCCAGAACGATCTTATTCAGATATGTGGAGAAATTATTCAGAAGCAAATTGTCAATGATATAACTGAAGCCAATATGTTCTCCATTTTAGTAGATGAAACTGCAGACATTGCTGGACATGAACAGCTATCTCTCTGTGTACGATATACAAAAAAAAAGATAATTATTATGTGTCAAAAGAGGACTTCTTAGGCTTTGTTCGTCTTCATCATACTACCGGACAAGATATAGCTAGGAATATAACTTCATATTTGGAAGATCTTGGTTTGGATTGCAAAATGATAGTTGGGCAAGGCTATGATGGTGCCTCTGTGATGAAAGGATCATTCAAAGGCGTGCAAGCACTAATCAGAAAAGATTATCCAGAAGCTCTGTATGTCCATTGCTGTTCCCACTCGTTAAATCTAGCTTTATGCCACTCGTGCAATTTACAAAGTGTAAGAAACTGTGTTGGTAGACTACGATCACTTTTTTGAAAAGCTCTCCTAAAAGAATGAGTGTATTGCAATCAAATAAATCTGACTCCTAGTGGAAAACTTTAACATCCATGTGCGAGACCAGATGGGTTGAAAATCGTAGCAGTCTTTTGAAATTCAAGGACCTTTTCAAACCCATTCTCACCACGTTAGAAGATTTAAGCGATGATTCAGACATGGATACCTCATCCAAAGCCTCATCTTTAGTAACAGCTCTGCTTAATGGAGAGTTTGTTCTTAGTCTCTGTTTCTTAGCCAAAGTGTTTTCTTACACCTTGACTTTGTGTATGGTATTGCAGTCACCTCTCTGTGATTTGAAATCAGCAACTGATCACGTTCAAAATATTGTTGCTTCAGAATATTCGCATGAATATTGAGTGTGAATTCTCCATTATATACAAGTCTGCAAAATCCTTACTAGCTGATGTTGGCGGAGAAATCACGCTTCCCCGTTTAACTCCATCACAACGTAACCGTTGTAACATACAAACGGAAGACCCAGAAAAGTATTTTCACATCTCTATGGCCATTCCACTTCTCGATGATTTTAACAATCAGCTAAAAATAAGATTTCTTGATCACAAAGAAGTATTTGCAAATTTAAACTCTCTTTTACCATCCGTTTGCTGTAAGCCTACTACTTTTTTAGACACTGAAAGCTTGAAGTTGTACCAAAACAAAGTTAATTTGGATCTGTTACAATCAAGAGTTTGACCTATGGAGAATTTTTTGGGAGAAGAGGGATGAGACTGCCCGCCCATCCTGTGCTATCGAAGCTTTATGAGAATGTAACGAGGAGTTTTACCCGAATATCTTCATTCTGTTAAATATATTCTCCACTTTGCCAGTTACCACTTGTACACCTGAACGTACCTCTTCCACATTAAGAAGACTGAATACCTACTTGAGAAACTCTTGTGAACAGAGTCGCCTCAGTGGATTAGCGTTGATGTCCATGCACAGAAACAGGGACATTTCAACAGATGAAGTCATAAATAAATTTGCATCGAAAAAAGATAGAATATTGGACTTTGTTTTATAAGTCTCTTTGAAGATTTTGAGACTGTTGCAATGTATTAATGCCACTGCTGTAACAAATTTAATATAAACCTTTGAACAGTAGCCTATACTCTGCAAATAAAATTAATGTTTTTGCTAAAAACACGAAAAGACGTAAAGCAAACTCGATTATCCGTTTGCTGATTATCCGGTTTGTTGGTTATCTGTGCATCCCCGAGGTTTATTGTATTATTTTATTTCCTTTATTTTCGTCACGGCATTTTGAATAATGTGAACTGCGCGCTTGGAATTCGAGCGCTCTCTCGTCTGCAAGTGACCTGGCGGCATGCTTTGTTCAAGAATTAAACACCAAACAATGTACTGTATAGCAGTTCTTTGTTGCTGTTCTGTGATAACAGTCATGGCTGATTGACGTCTTGTATAGTTTTTGTACCTCAAGTGTTTTACCAACAATAGACGTAAACAATTTTTATTTCGGCTTACCTTATTGATAACAGTGATAATTGAATGTATTAAATGTTTGACATTATTGCATTTTCAAACAGTATTGTATGTTCCCTATTATTAAAAGTTTCGTTGTGCATTAAAAAGCACAAACTCGCATTATCCGTGTTTTTAGCTATCCGTGCGCATTTGTCCGGTGATTAGCCTAGGTAATCGAGAGTTTGCTGTATTTTTTTAATAATATACCTATTTCCAGTGGAAACTCCTGGGCATCTGGGAGGTCTGACTCCTACTCCTAGAAGAATATCCATACTCCCCAAACCTCTCGGTAACCAAACAACCCCCCCCCCCCCGAAAATTTTTTCTAGCTACGGCGTTGACTACTGTTGATATTCATAGATTAGGCGACGTCGCGTATTTTGGTCTACTCGTTCAAAGCCTTTTTATCCTGACCTTCCTAAATCCCTATTCCTCTTATATTAGTATTTTAAAGTTATGCTATAATCTCTTTTGATTGTACACACATTCTCAGATCTTTTCGAACCATTTCTTTTGATTCTCGCATTTAAGTAGTATCAATGTGCTAAAGGTGCAATACTTATTATTTAATATCGGGTTCTCTTGTTCTTTATATGCGCTTCAATACCTAAATTGTATCTCAGCAGACCGTATAAAATGTACATCTTAATTTAAATGTTCTCACGTATGTAACCCATATAATTCTATGGCCTCACCGAATTTCTTCTAAATTTTCTTATGTTTTATTTTCTAATTTTTTTTTAATACTTCTGCGGATTACCTGAAGTCTATTTGTTTTGGTCTGATGTCCTCGCAAAACAACAGATATGTATGTCACACATGTGTAGGCCGCACTAGGTCTATAGATTAAAGCTTACTGGTTTAGCACATTTTCGTTTGTGGTCAGTCGTCACGTTGAACACAACTGTTAGCAACGTAAGCATGCCATTCGATAGTACACGTTCTTATTTATTCTTATGTACTGAAACTTATTTATCTAACTTGCCTGAAACATTTGAGATGAGCTGGATGAGAATGCAGCATACGGCCCCCGCCGAAAAGATGACAGTCGATGTCAAAGCATCTGTTATCAGTCGTAATTAATTTTTTATCTCGCACCAGTGTAGCTATGTCGTTTATATGTAGTCATTTATATTTATATGTAAATAATTTCTGCGCATCATTAAACAACGTCTACGTCGACAGCAGAATGACGACGATATGACGGCCGGAACCATTGAAGATGATAAGCTGAGGGCGATGAATATACAGTATAATTCTGTCAATGTACGGCACCGTGGACTCAAAACGGTAATCTCATCTTACCCACAGATCCAATCTGATTGTTGCACACAGATAGTATCGGGAAGTGGCATGCAAGTAAGAACACATTATTAGTATTCTTTTCCGACTGGCATCCTTTTAGCACTCTAAACACGGTACAAAGCCTCATAGAATAGAATAGGGTCTTATGTTATACAATGGTGATGAAAAAAATGTAAAAAGCATTTACACGCGCGCGCGCGCGCATTCATAGTGCCGAGAATTATGCAGACAATTAACGCCAACCATCGCTTCGTGAAAGCATGACCACAAAGAGTCAGTTACAATAGCCACTAACAAATTACCATTTAGCTTACGGACAAAACGGACACGATGTGAGATAATGAAGCCGTAATGTATAACAAGACGCCACAGACCGCACGTCACGTTTCGGTAATTTGACGAACGTGTGCTGTGCAGGAATCGTGTACTTTACCGTTGTTGAATAGCGTTGATTTTGGCTGGGCTCATCACGTTGTTTCTCGTTTCCGACTACATCGTTCTCATTTGAGAATAACACGAAAATAAGTATACTTTCCTTTACATTAATCTTGGTTGCTGTCACTCGGGTAACTACTGTCTTCGTCTTCTTCTCCCCTCAAGCGTTAGGCCTGCGGCCTGTTGTGCCTTTCTGGTTCCACCAAGGCCATAGAGAAATCAGCCACGTAGTAACCTCCAGTGGTGGCGAGCCGCAAGGCGGACACGGAGTTGTGTGTGTGGTTTAAGTATGTCTGGGCTAGATAAGTAGCAAAGTAAGTAGTCTTTGCCAGTTATCTAGACCAGACATTACAGACAAGACCGCTTGTCCCCAGCGGCCCGCGCCACTGGTAATTTCCCTCACGTGGGTGGTAAATTGGTAAATTTGTATAGTTTATTTATTGAAATTCAACAAAGGGCTCTGATAAATTAGTAATGTTACAGTAGCAATAAAAGTACAGTAGAATGTCTACTGTCTGGCGTGATGTGGGAGACATTTTGATATGTCGTATTATTAGAATAAACTGGACTAATGTGCCTAGATGTACGCGAATAACGTGTACTCCATGTTTCCGCTTTTGTTTTTCACGCGGCGATAGTTGGTTTTTCTTCCAGTCATCTTCAGTGCTTTCCTCAACTCCCTGCTCAGCTGTTATTGCACGTAGTTTCTCTTCTACAGTAAAAACAACTTTTTTCAAACTAATTTAATTTAATTTGAAGACGGTGGATGCAATATGACGGTACGAATCCGTAAAACGGAATAAATACCCCTCCCCCAAACTCGTGCGATTCGCGCTGGATGCTGAAGTGAGTTTCGCCGCCAACAGTTGTCACAGTGTGCTCTTACAGCCCATGCATTTCTTACGGGCAAGTCTTGCCAGCCGTATACTCTTTACCGCCACCGTAAATGTCGGGTTTTGTGACTACAGCTAGCGAGTTCAAACTGGCAGGGCACAAAAGGATAAAGTCTTGGAATCGTAAGACTACATATTCTCAGAGTGACAAAGGTATAATGCTTCTATTTACAAGAACAACAGTTAAAAAATGTTATAAAAACAGACATAAAAGACTTATAGATAGGACCATACTACACATACTACATTTGAAATACCATACATTGCAATAGGACTGTAAAACGTTTGCATACACAGTTTTAGGCACCGTCAGCTTCCAGAAGATGAACAGCGATTGCCTCTTGAAGATAATCAAATTCATGGCGGGAAGAATGGTTTCCTGTAATAAATTTTCTTCGGCCTTAGATAGGTATACGGCACGTATATTATGCGAGACAGAAATTAACAAGCGACCACATAAGGCATGAGTCACGTGATTGACAGACGGAGATGTCTCCGACTGACGGACCATTAATTTGATAGTCTACCTCCACGGTTGCGTGCCTCTTGTCGGGCAAAGTTTATTGCCTCTAGCGCCCTTATCGAGGAGATACAGTAATTAAAGTATATATCCATTAAAATGACCGGTTGTCTCATAAGATTTTATTAAATCGGTTAGTAAGCGCTGGGACGTTTTAAACTAGTTAACGCCGAAGATAGTTAAGAAGAAGATTAGATCCCTGTTCCCACTGCACTTTTCGTCCCACTGCCTTCAGTCATCTTCGTCGTACACTAGAGAAGGATAAAAATTACAATAAACATACAACGGAACTAACCGAATTAGTCATCAGAAGGGGAAAACTTGCAAGAGACTCAAGGGCCATTGTGATGCAAAAATGTACATTTAACATTATCAATTAACAAACCGAATTGGATTCAGAAGTGTGCTCAAAGTATCTCATGAGAACGGCAAAACACTATTTTCCATATTTGTATAATGATAAATTATCATTATAGACTTAAAGTAATTCTGTATTACCCGCTAAAACTAAACGACTGAAAATTTACCACTTTAGACCATCCCGCTTAAATTCAATAAATCTTGTTAATTCATGAATTCTTGTTAGTGTATATGTTTATTGTAACTACGTATGTGTTCTAATATGTCTGCTGCAGGAACATGATTTTAACTATGTATATACTTAATATGTGTATTGTTAGTATATGAGCATTTCACGTATATAAATGTTTAATGTGTTTTGACGTAAAACCACTTAATGCAAATTATGAGAACACCACATTGGTAGCTAGTAACGTCACTACGCACGAATAAGTGCCTATATTTGATTGTTCTTTTAATTATTTTAAACTTGTTCTTTCAATTATTTAAATGTGGTATAGAATTTTATTGTCTTTTAGAAAGATTTGTAAGTGCTCTTATTATATGATTTACGTTATGATATGAATACGGATGAGATTCGATATTTTAATAAACGTATTTTAGAATGGATTCGTTCGTGTTATATTGATTTGTGTAAGACCTAACTCACGAGATAACTTCTCACTAAATAGGATCTATAACTCATGATTCAATTTAATATAGTTTATCAATTACCATGCTTATAAATATACTCAGACTAGAAGCTTATTTGGCAGTTAAAGTCAAAATCAATTTCATGTTTAATAAGTTTGATTGTGGTTTACAAATTAAACAATAATTTAATTCATGCAATTAACAAAAGAAATATATTTAATTATCATTGTATATGACATCCAACTGTAGGGCCAAATAAAGTAGAGAAACACGACAGAGTCGTACAGATAGCATTTTCATAAATACAGATGAAATAATATATAAATTTAGTAAATAAGTTATGCAATTAAATCAGCATCATTAATTACATCGTATATGGTGCCCAACGCGTTGCATAATTACATTGTACATGGCGCAACGACGTGGCGCGTAATTAAATGAAAGATATGCAAAGTATATCACAGTAATTTCCTATAATTAAAAAGAATGTCAATTAATTAATTTTGATTAATTAATTACATCGTATTACTTACGGTAATTTACAGTCTATATAATAACATTAATATTTCAATTACTTTAAAATGGTATATAAGCAAACGTATAATGTATAAAACGACTTTCTTAAAGGCATCGTAACGTTTTTTAATTTATGGCCTGAATTTCCATTTGCTTGTGTCTTTTTCTAGCCACCAAATACTACGCTACGATTCTCTGTTACAAATTAAAGATGTTGGTGTGAGATTTAGTGCACCAAACTACTGTAAAAAGATTTTGACATGTAACAAAAAATAAGTTTCCGTTGAAAGCACCCGGATAACCGGACATCCGGTTAATAGACCTGAAAATCGTGTCCCGAACCGTAGCTGTTGTTCTGTACGAGGTTTGATAAACAATTTCAATTTTGCATTTAAATTTTCAAGGTTTTTTTGTTTATTTAAAAAATTATGTGTTTACATTTTTATGTTTATATTGTCCCCTTCAAAGTACTCTCTAAATCACACTTACGCTAACGTTTTTTTTTTCAGTTTTCAAAACAATCCTGAAAGATGCTTTATGATACAGGGTTAAGTTCGTTTAGTGATTATAGTTTGAAGCCTTCAACAGTCGCAAAATGCTGTCTTTTTATGAATGCTTTTTGTCTTGGGAAGAGGAAACAAACGCACGAGGCAATATATTTGGTGAATACGGCGGCCAATACTTTTGGCCAAAAATTCTTGAACAAGCAATAACGTGTGTGCTAGTGCATTATGATTATGTGATTTTCATTAGTTATTACACCAAATATATGGACATTTTCTATCAATAACTTCATTCAAGTGACGTGAAATGCCCAAACAGTATACTTTATATTGAGCTCAACAACTACTAATAAAAATTGAATAAGACAATCCTTATCTTAATACCACGATGTTCAACTCACTAACAACTGTTTTGAAGCAGTTGTGCTTTCTGCAAACCACTCTTTGATGCATGCAGCCTCGCCAAAAGCCTTTTGCAAAATTCTATCCTAGTGGGAGCAGTTTATCTCATTCTTTATACAAAGTATAATGCAACCTCTTCAGTCTTGAATTAATTATAGAATTTCTACTAGTAATTTTGTACAAACCACTATGTTGTCTTTGGTATTGACGAACGCTTTCGCCAGTCAAGCCATCTTCAGGCCATTTACCAACAGAGAAATATGAAACTGTTCACTTCTTATCTACCGTTCTATCGTACCTATCTAGCCCCGCCCCCTGACGGAGTAACATCTTACTTAGCTCCATCCATAGTGGGTTGTCTTACATTACCAATTTTGTAGCCGTTACAATTCCCGTTAACTGATCTTCTACTGTTTTTTGTTGTCTAATAAGCTACTAAATATTTCTTCAAATTCAAATATGGTTTTTATATTCATTAAGCTTTTTTCATCTTTATTTCTTATTTTTAATACAGTATTTCCACTTCTTCCTTTAATTTCCTTTCTTTTTCTTTACTCATCACTTTTATTATCTTATAATTTACAACTGGGTCTATGAATTTATGTCCTTCTTCTATAAAATGCCTAACGTATAATGAATTCGACGTTAACTCTCCTTCACCCCTCTTATGTTCTTTAAATCTCTGGCAAAATTGACGACCCGTTTCGCCCAGATACACTTTGTCACATTCCCCACAACTAAGCATATATACTTGACTGCCGAAAGCGCTCGTCAATACCAAAGACAACATAGTGGTTTGTACAAAATTACTAGTAGAAATATTTGAGACCACTATGTTGAGGTATGGGTAAAAATAATAAATAATTTAAGTACAGGAGCAAACACATGCTTTATTGAAGGAACAGTTTAGTAGCAAGTATACATAAAACGGACACACGAAATACACATTACAAGAGCACATTTAAAACTGAACCTGAACTTGTCGAGTGCATCTCTATTTATATAGAAAAAAGCTTCCAGATCTTTCCTTTTATTTAAAACTTCCAGAACATTACTTTTATAGACTCTCACAGTAAAAGCGCATGTGTGCAGGTTGAGCCCCCGCCCAGGCAGCTCGACCCCCCCCCCACCACACAATACAAACTTTCACTTCTACAATGACACGTATACCCACTTAAGAATGAATGTAGAGTTTTCCAGTATATTCTCTACACCCTCCCTAAAACTCTACATTCTCACAATCACATTAATTAAAAAAAAATTCATTTTTACTCTTAAGTCCAAGTTTAGATCTTAAATAAACAAATTTTGGTTTTAACAAAGCTTTCGTAAGTATATCAGCGACTTGTTCATCACTTTTAACATAATGTACATCAATTTCTCCATTTTGAAAACAATCACGTACATAATTATATTTCACATCAATATGTTTTGTCCTTTGATGGAATTCAGGATTACTTATAAGTTTTAATGCACTCATATTATCTATATATAAATCATATTTATCAGTCTTACAATCGCATTCATTAAATAGGTTCTTTAACCACATTATTTCAGTTGTTGCTAATGCTGCACTTACAAATTCTGACTCGGTTGTTGATTATGATACAGATTGTTGCTTCTTACTTCGCCAAATAATTGCAGCATTTGCATACATACAAGCTACGCCAGAAGTTGATTTACGTGTAACTGTATCGCTAGCATAATCAGCATCACTATAAGCTTTAAAGTTGCCATCCTTACAATATAGTAATCCAAAATCAATCGTACCTTTTAGATAACGTAAAATTCGTTTAACAATTGACCAATGAGCTACACTTGGTTTGTCTAAAACTCTAGATACAACATTTACAGCAAAAATTATGTCCGGACGACTTACAATTTGCAAAAACATCAAATTGCCGACAGCTTCACGATAAGGTACATTACTTACAATAGTTTTTGATAAATATTGTAGCGTGACAGAAAATCCACTGCATTTTAAATCATATGAAATCATAAAGTTTAATTACACCAACAAATGTTATAATAATATTGAATGACATTTAAATAAATCAGAGGAATGAACCACAATAAAGTAAAAATCCTCACTACATAATATATAAAAACCACTGTTTTAAAAACCAAAGAAAGTATCGAAGCAACTCATCAACTCATAGTATAATACCAGTAAGTTACCCAGGAAGCTCAGAGCAGTAAACCAGTTATATAAGACCATATCAAAGAAAAAAGAGACTCAATTAAAGGGTGGTGAATACCAAAAAACCCCAAAAACAAGAAGAGGGAAGAATAAAGTTTGTGAACAGGAAGAAAACAATACCCTGAAACCTGTATAGAAGAATAAAGTCAGTTCAGTGAATAAATTAAATACTCCAAACTAAACCTCAGTCGTGATAACACCAAATATCTTGGTTTACCCAAGAACGGAAGGAAGACCAGAAGAGTGAAGACTAGACGAGGGACAAGAATGAAGACTAGAAGAGGGACAAGATTGAATACGAAGAAGGACAAGAAAGAAGACAGGAGGAGAGGAAGAAATAGTATGAAAGAAACACCGTAGTAAAACCTATTATTATATAAACTACTATCAATCCCAAACCCACAAAAACTATGCAAAAGAAAGTATAACATACCCAAAATCTTATAAAATGTAATTATTGAGAAAACTAAAGTGTTGTATAGCGTTATAAGAAGTGCACCGACTAAAGCTATTGTGTAATAAAGAAAATAAACTAGTCTTAACGGTCCATGATTACTAAAGGTCTGGTCTGAGATAATAAGACTCAAAATATCAGAACCAACAGTGAAAGTGAATTTGTGTAAGTGTTGTTTTTTTTTAAAAAAATGCAATAAACTTAAAGTTGGTGATACTATAACTTAGCAGTATGCTATATCACAACTTTAAAATCTAATAATAAACAGCATAATAAAATAATAAAATGGAAGGTTTCCAGTATTTTATTATTTTAATGTAAATCTTTATTTACAAGACATTTGTAAAAAATGATAATAAATAGAGTATGGGAGTTAATGTTTACTGATGTAGGGGATCACAATAATAATGGTTTAAACCAGAAAGGACTGGTACTAATATAGTATGAATAAGTGTAACATGTTTAAATAGACTGTTATTTCACAGTCCTAAAATCAATGTGTTAAATAAATGTATTTGTAAGGTTTTATTAGAAAATAAGATTTATGTTATGTGTTTTAAAACGAATTATGTTTGATAAATAATAACCTACATACCAGTAATAATGTTCTAATAGGTATGCTATGTTAGCTCAAAAATAGTTAAAAGATATATGTTCAAACCATATCTGCAATATGTTCAATTGTGCAGATTGCTAAACCATGTTCATAATTATTTATTTTAAATATGTAGTGTTAATTAACTACTACACAACACAATAAGTTATAAATCATGTTATTTTCATATAATTGCAATTATGTAAAGTCAGAGGAGGAATTAAGTTTAAATTATTTGAGAAAGAAAGAAATATAAAATTCTAAAATCTAGGCCATTTGGTGAAATCAGAGAACCAATATAAAATAGTATAATTCACTTATAAATCCTGTAAACTACCAAGATTTATATAAGATAACACAATTAACCACTACTAGGAATGATCCTATGAATTAAAATGATAATAAGGAAATATACCTTAACATTTTGTAAATTGTCAAAATATATAAATTAATTAATTTTAAAGAGCAATGTCAAATTTACAGATTAACACAAAAAACCAGTTCAAAGGTGTAATTTATATGTATTTAAGGAAAGGAAGAGGAATATGACTAATTAAAATTTATTATAATAGTATTAATAATATTTAAATGGAGGGGATTTTGTATAAAGACGGAAATCCAATTTTGAGCCTATATTTCCATAAAGTAAAGAAATTTGTTAATTTCCACAAAATATCTACAGATATGGACTATAATACATCAATTTAAAGGGAATGAGATGATTAAACCAATAATAAGGTTAATAATTCATAAAAGTGAGGAATAAAATAGATAAATTCCATACATAATGTAATATTTTATCATATGTATGGGAAGTCGAAAAATGTTAACAATACTTTTTCAAAGATTAACTGGGCAAGATTTATGACCAAGTTAATTAGTCTTTTGTTGAATATCAAGCTGGACAGTTGTGTGAAGAACGTTTCTTTAAATCGAATTGAAATGATACTAGTGTTTAGCCATTGAAATCAGTGAAACGAGAGTTAGGCGAATTAAACACTTTTAAAAGCTAAAGCTGTTAATACATTCACGACAATAGTGAAAACAAACACTTAACTACATAATACGAGTGATAGAAACAAGTAAAACACTATATCTCAACTGATATATTCTGAAATTCCTAACCATAACTTGAAAACGTAACCGCAGAAGTTGAACACATAGAAAATAAACTAACTAACACCAGTTTACACAGCACACTTCACCAGAATACACCAAACAGATTAACAGACATATTACACCAGTGCGGGGACATTTTAGACCTTGATGAAGGTAATTTTATAGTAATTTTCTGACTCGACGCAGATGCAGTAGCCAAGACCAACCCGAGTAGCGGCCATCTTGAAAACGAAACCTGCTTACTACATCGCAGTCACTGACGTCACATCAGTCTTCATTGGTTTGACAAAACATTTATATTCAAATATTATATACTGAATTTATTTAAATACTATTGAATAGTAATTATTGTATTTATTCTTAATTGTTAATGTTATACTTTCTCGTCACCCTTCTCTGACTATTAGTTCTAATCGCTCAAAGAACCTGTCTTTTAATATAATATAACATAAAATTTTGTTCTGTATGACACAATCGATAATTCCTGAGACAGAGTCGATAATTGCTCTCCATCGATAAAATATCGATTATTTATTTAAAATTGTCAATAAATCTTTATATTTCCATTATTTTGTATCTGTACTTATTTCACAGGGTAATTTAAGGGTATTTATAAGGCTGAAGGAATTAAGTGAGAAGAATATATTCTATTTTGAACAAGATATTGGACCAGTCAGAAAAGTCACCAATCGATTATTACCTGGAGTTAATCTATTTAACTCCAGACTTGGTGCAAATTTTCAAGAAGTGCTCGACGGCCAATAAATACCTACCTGTTATTAAATTTTTACCAGAACCTTTAAAAAAAAAACAGATTTATCTCTTATACATACCTCTATAAACATAAACAAAATTATTTTATTATTTAAAAATTCTATAATTAGTGAATTTTCCGTATACATTTTATTCTTTTGTAACGACCGGCATACAGCGGTCTGGTGACCAAGTGGCTAGCCCAAACAGTGGGACTTGATCAGAGAATACAGCCACAATAAAGGGTCGTCTTACAAAGTGGCGCCCAACGTGGGGCTCGATAATCTAAGCTTGGCAGCGATTAGTAAGTAGAGACAGAGGAAGATGCAGAGACGAGCTACATCGAAAAAGAGGGCGGCAGAGGCCGAAAAAGAGATTGACATGGGGGATAAAGAGGCAACACCTGTTGAAGATCCGGAAGTGTTACTAACCCCGGTGGAAGATAAACAACCCGTACCGCCAGGGAAACAACCTGAAGTGCCGACACCAATAGGGGAGGTTAATTTCCAGGAGGCCATAAGGAAAATGATAATGGATATGAGTAATAAATTGAGTGAAGACTTGAATAAAAAACTGGATTCCACTAACAAGAAGATGGACGAAAACAGTAAGGAAAGGAAGGAAGATAACCATTCATTAAATGAAAAACTAGAGGATCTGAAGGAAAACAACCATTCATTAAATGAAAAACTAGAGGATCTGAAGGAAGATAACCGATCCACAAAGGAAGAATTGGGCCGTAAGATAGTAAATACTAATAAGAGGATCGAAGAAACTAGTAGGAAGATGGAAAGAAAAATGGAAGAAAATAATAAGAATTTAGAAGAGAAGATGGATGAGAATAATCAAAGGTTGAGAGAAGAACTGAGGGAAGTTAACCAAGAGAACATGAATAAGTTAGACGAGAGGATTGAGTTAGCCAAAGAGGAGATAAACAAAAAGATAACTGAGACGAAGAAGTCCATTGTAAAGAAATTAGAACAGGAAGTCGTGGTTGTTAACCAGCAGATTCGAGAAGTAGACGAAAGATGTCGTCAAACCGAAAACGAAGTGCTGGAAGTCCGGGAAGTAATAACTAAGGAAATTACTCAGGTCCAAGAACAACAGAAAACTAAAATGGAGGAGACCAAGAAATTTGCCCTGGAGGAAGTAAATAAAGTGAGAACCCAAGTAACAGAAAGATGCGACGGCGTGGAAGCCGCTATGGTGAACATAACCGGACAGGTGCGTCAGAGCCAGGAGGAGATGGAGTTAATAAGAAACAGACCATCGGGATATCACAATTTCCCCATGTCAGAGAACAGAGAATGGCTCAATTTCCGGCAATACAAACGGAAGCTTATGGAGTTCTTGGCACGAATAGAGGAGTACCTCGAGAAACACCGAGGGAACCGATGGGTCCGGAGCAGAGAAATCCTTGACGAGTCGTTTCGGGAGGTGAATGACCATTGGTGGATGGCCAACCGGAGCGACATCGACAATTATGAACAATTCAAAAGCCTGTCCAAAGCCAAGTACTGGTCAGAGACCACGCAGAATCTCATCAGAGATAATATATGCCACGGCCGCTACAAACCACAAGTCGGCAGCTCAATGACAGCTTATTTCCTCGGCAAAGTGTGTATGGCCAAGCACTTAGGACCAGCTATACCGGAGGAATGCCTAATAAACAAGCTGTCTTACCATTATGATGAGGAGGTGATTCGTGCAAGGAGGGGCAGCCAGATAAAAACCATCCAGGCAATGACAGAACTCCTAGAGAATTATGAAAACGATGATTACTACAGGCAGAGTCGTAGAAGAAGTGATGGGCCCGAACCAAGGACGTACCTGAACAATAATCAGGGTGCGAACCACATAAATATTGGGTACCAAGGAGGTCGGGCATACCCGCGAAATAACAATTATAATAATGGAAATAATGTAAATAATACCAATTACAATGACAATAATAATACGGGTCCCAACCAGCAAAACCCGAATCGACCCTCTAATGGTTATCAGGGTAACCGCAATCCCTACCCTGATAACGTAAATAGTCAGAGAAGCCCCAATTATGGTAATAGTCCTTACCCTAATAATGCTAATCGTGCGGGTCCCAATAATGGTAATTTTAATAATAATAGGTATCCTCGCCCTAGAGTGAACTTCATACGAGCCACAGAAAGAAGACAGCGAGGATTCAACCACAATCGACGAAGCAGTTACCGAAGATACGAAGAAAGGCGGAGGAGCCTAGAACGGGACCAACCGAGGTACTATCCGGCGCGTAGGAGCAATAGTTTGGACAACACTGAACAGAGGTCGCACCATGAACGACCGGAAGACCGTAGGACAGATCGGCAAGTAACCACTCTGAGCATCCCGAATGAGGCATCGAATAATATGGCTCAAAGAAACAATGATGCCGAGCCTTTAAACGGGCACAGGCAGTAAGAAATCGCCAGAACCCATTACTGCTTTTGACTACTGGGTATGATAATGAGAATGAGTGCAATTTTGAAAATAATCACAATCGTATTACAATCATCGGGTGCAACTACCTGAAGGACATCAGACAGGAGTTATTGGAAGAGGATAACAGGAGTCCCACCAACAACTTCAATAATGAAATTATACATGTTGACGCCAAGGTAGAAGGCATTCCAGCCAAGTTAATGATCGATACTGGGTCAAGTTAACGACGGAACTGGAGAGGATACAGCAAGAGTGCGGGAGAACTTTACCAACATTGCCGTTGAATAATATTGTTTTGTTGGGAGCAACCGGCCGACAGAACAAAACTATACGTAGACAAGTCTCCGCCAGTGTGATGAGCTGTGGTATAGCGATTGACATGGAATTCTTGGTGGCGAGCGGTCTGCCATTTAATATACTGGTCGGGTGTGATGTGCTTAGAAGAAATTCCGCCATCATTGATCTAAGAACTGAAACATTATCACTGTTTTCTAGCGGACATACTTGGACGGCGAACTTGGTGGGTAGTGACCAAGTCGTTCCCGATAGTATCCATCAGCAAATCCGAAAAATTAATTACATCCAACCAACATCCATAATTGAACAGAGAATAGACGACACATCCAAAGAAGATTTATGGTCGCAAAAAATCCAGGAGATCAGGGATTTCCGGAGCGGTATAACTGGCGAAGGTTTAACAACAAACCAAGCGAACAAATTAATAGACATCTACAATAAATATAAATCAGTCTTTTCTGATGAGCCCGGTAAAGTGAAGAATTTCCAGTGTACTCTACAATTCCGAGACACTGTAGACTTTAACCGGAAGTCTTACCCCATTGCGCAATCACGAAAGCAAGCAGTAGAGCTGAAATAGAGCAAATGATTAACCGTGACATTATAGAGAGTAGCCATTCCCCTTACACAAGTCCTATCGTGGCTATTCCTAAGAAAAACGGACAAGTCCGTTTATGTTTAGATGCGCGCGAAATAAATAAGATGATCATAAATGACAGGACTTCGCCCGGTGAGATTGAGGAGATCTTAAAACGATTCCACGGTACCAAATACTTCACTACCTGGGATACGGTGTGCGGATACTGGCAGTTGGAATTACATCCACAGAGTCGCCAGTATCTGGCCTTTATATTCGAAGGGCGGAACTACCAGTTTAAGAGGTTGCCCTTCGGACTGGTAAACTCAGTCGCAGTCTTTGTGCACTGCATGGATCAGATACTTGGCCAAGAAGCACTAAAATTCACCACCGTATATGTCGACGACTTGCTAGTGTCCTCAGAAACTTGGGAGGAACACTGCTACCGTGTGGAACACGTCTTACAGAAGCTAGCAGCAAACAATATTACTCTGAAGTTAGCAAAGTCTCATTTTATTGCTAAAGAGATACAATTCTTGGGCTTCATATTAAATGATAAGAGAATCTCACCGTCGGCTGAAAAAGTCGAAGCAATTCAGAACTTTCCTACACCAAAGAATCGAAGGCAGTTACAGTCGTTCCTGGGACTCTGTAATTACTACTGCAAGTTCCAGGAAAAGTACTCCGAACTGACTGCCAGATTTCAGCCGCAACTGTCATCTAAAAATAAATGGATCTGGGGTAATGAACAACAAAACATTTTGACTCTCATAAAACAAAAATTCCTTAAACACGTTATACTCCGTCATCCAGATTTTAACAAGCCTTTCTTTCTTAATTGCGATGCCAGTGACATCAGCCTCGGCACTACCTTATATCAAGAGGATGAGGAGGGCGAGCATCTTGTAATCTGTTTTGCCAGCAGAGCTCTGAACCAGAGTGAGAAAAACTATCATGTGACAGAAAAGGAGTTATTGAGTGTCGTGTTCGCGTGCGGAAAGTTCCGTACATATATTCTTGGTTATCCCGTTACCGTCCGGACAGACCATAAATCTATCTCGTTCCTTAAGAGATGTAAGCTGAGCCATGGAAGATTAACGCGGTGGATACTATTGCTGCAAGAATACGACCTTAAGTGGGAGTATATCCCCGGAAGGAAGAATGTCGTCGCGGACGTATTGTCTAGAGTTGACATTGACAAGCAGACGTTCGAGGGGGAGAAGGAGAGTATTCTGAAGGTGTACCATATTCTCAGCAGCAGCGCCGGTCTACAGTCAGTTCTAGAACAACTAAGCACACACCAACAAGCGGACCCGAAATTAATTACTATTATCTCAAGATTGGAAGCAGGAGATGAGACAATCTCCCGATATTACACTATACATAAGGGAATCCTGTTTTCCAAACCATCATTATTTAAGGAGGAGTGGAAGGTAATAATTCCAACCCATATCGAGAAAGAAATAGTGATCAGTTATCATGTTCGATATGGGCATATGGGCGCTTTAAAGGTGGTAAAGGCCCTGGAAGAAAGCTGCTATATAAAAGACATCAATCGGAAGGTACGGAGGTATATTAGAAACTGTCGCATCTGCCAACTCGTAAAAACTAATAACGAGAAAAGAGAAGGGCAGATGATTCCAATAACATCGCAGTCTAAACTTGAGAAGGTATTCCTGGATATCTGCGGGCCATTTCCCCGCAGTGGAGGCCGCCACCGATACAGATATATCGTCATCATTATGGACCATTACACTAAGTTCGTAAAGCTATACCCAGCAAATCGGGCGACTACGAAGAAAGTTCTTAATATCCTGATCGACCAGTACTTCCCAACCGTCGGAAAACCGGTATCGATCATAACCGACCACGGAACGCAATTCAAGGGGAGGAGATGGCGGGATACACTGCTGTCCATGGGGGTTCACACATACAAGACATCCGTATACCACCCAAGCAGTAACCCGGCCGAAAGAGTCTTGCGAGAGGTGGGGCGCCTATTAAGAACATATTGCCATGATCAGTAGAGAAGATGGCATGAATATTTGGAGGCTACTGAAGAATTCCTCAACCTGGCCTACCATCCTGCCATAGGAATAACCCCATACTCCGCGATGTACGAGAGACAACCCCCTAGAGAATTTTAAAATGGAAGGAAGTCCAAAATAGTAACAAACTTAGAATAATTATCATAAGCAATTGTTTCAGACAAAGCAAGTATAGTCTGAAAAAATTACTTCTGGAGAAGGGCATTCTGTAGCGTGACAGAAAATCCACTGCATTTTAAATCATATGAAATCATAAAGTTTAATTACACCAACAAATGTTATAATAATATTGAATGACATTTAAATAAATCAGAGGAATGAACCACAATAAAGTAAAAATCCTCACTACATAATATATAAAAACCACTGTTTTAAAAACCAAAGAAAGTATCGAAGCAACTCATCAACTCATAGTATAATACCAGTAAGTTACCCAGGAAGCTCAGAGCAGTAAACCAGTTATATAAGACCATATCAAAGAAAAAAGAGACTCAATTAAAGGGTGGTGAATACCAAAAAACCCCAAAAACAAGAAGAGGGAAGAATAAAGTTTGTGAACAGGAAGAAAACAATACCCTGAAACCTGTATAGAAGAATAAAGTCAGCTCAGTGAATAAATTAAATACTCCAAACTAAACCTCAGTCGTGATAACACCAAGTACCTTGGTTTACCCAAGAACGGAAGGAAGACCAGAAGAGTGAAGACTAGACGAGGGACAAGAATGAAGACTAGAAGAGGGACAAGATTGAATACGAAGAAGGACAAGAAAGAAGACAGGAGGAGAGGAAGAAATAGTATGAAAGAAACACCGTAGTAAAACATATTATTATATAAACTACTATCAATCCCAAACCCACAAAAACTATGCAAAAGAAAGTATAACATACCCAAAATCTTATAAAATGTAATTATTGAGAAAACTAAAGTGTTGTATAGCGTTATAAGAAGTGCACCGACTAAAGCTATTGTGTAATAAAGAAAATAAACTAGTCTTAACGGTCCATGATTACTAAAGGTCTGGTCTGAGATAATAAGACTCAAAATATCAGAACCAACAGTGAAAGTGAATTTGTGTAAGTGTTGTTTTTTTTAAAAAAATGCAATAAACTTAAAGTTGGTGATACTATAACTTAGTAGTATGCTATATCACAACTTTAAAATCTAATAATAAACAGCATAATAAAATAATAAAATGGAAGGTTTCCAGTATTTTATTATTTTAATGTAAATCTTTATTTACAAGACATTTGTAAAAAATGATAATAAATAGAGTATGGGAGTTAATGTTTACTGATGTAGGGGATCACAATAATAATGGTTTAAACCAGAAAGGACTGGTACTAATATAGTATGAATAAGTGTAACATGTTTAAATAGACTGTTATTTCACAGTCCTAAAATCAATGTGTTAAATAAATGTATTTGTAAGGTTTTATTAGAAAATAAGATTTATGTTATGTGTTTTAAAAAGAATTATGTTTGATAAATAATAACCTACATACCAGTAATAATGTTCTAATAGGTATGCTATGTTAGCTCAAAAATAGTTAAAAGATATATGTTCAAACCATATCTGCAATATGTTCAATTGTGCAGATTGCTAAACCATGTTCATAATTATTTATTTTAAATATGTAGTGTTAATTAACTACTACACAACACAATAAGTTATAAATCATGTTATTTTCATATAATTGTAATTATGTAAAGTCAGAGGAGGAATTAAGTTTAAATTATTTGAGAAAGAAAGAAATATAAAATTCTAAAATCTAGGCCATTTGGTGAAATCAGAGAACCAATATAAAATAGTATAATTCACTTATAAATCCTGTAAACTACCAAGATTTATATAAGATAACACAATTAACCACTACTAGGAATGATCCTATGAATTAAAATGATAATAAGGAAATATACCTTAACATTTTGTAAATTGTCAAAATATATAAATTAATTAATTTTAAAGAGCAATGTCAAATTTACAGATTAACACAAAAAACCAGTTCAAAGGTGTAATTTATATGTATTTAAGGAAAGGAAGAGGAATATGACTAATTAAAATTTATTATAATAGTATTAATAATATTTAAATGGAGGGGATTTTGTATAAAGACGGAAATCCAATTTTGAGCCTATATTTCCATAAAGTAAAGAAATTCGTTAATTTCCACAAAATATCTACAGATATGGACTATAATACATCAATTTAAAGGGAATGAGATGATTAAACCAATAATAAGGTTAATAATTCATAAAAGTGAGGAATAAAATAGATAAATTCCATACATAATGTAATATTTTATCATATGTATGGGAAGTCGAAAAATGTTAACAATACTTTTTCAAAGATTAACTGGGCAAGATTTATGACCAAGTTAATTAGTCTTTTGTTGAATATCAAGCTGGACAGTTGTGTGAAGAACGTTTCTTTAAATCGAATTGAAGTGATACTAGTGTTTAGCCATTGAAATCAGTGAAACGAGAGTTAGGCGAATTAAACACTTTTAAAAGCTAAAGCTGTTAATACATTCACGACAATAGTGAAAACAAACACTTAACTACATAATACGAGTGATAGAAACAAGTAAAACACTATATCTCAACTGATATATTCTGAAATTCCTAACCATAACTTGAAAACGTAACCGCAGAAGTTGAACACATAGAAAATAAACTAACTAACACCAGTTTACACAGCACACTTCACCAGAATACACCAAACAGATTAACAGACATATTACACCAGTGCGGGGACATTTTAGACCTTGATGAAGGTAATTTTATAGTAATTTTTTGACTCGACGCAGATGCAGTAGCCAAGACCAACCCGAGTAGCGGCCATCTTGAAAACGAAACCTGCTTACTACATCGCAGTCACTGACGTCACATCAGTCTTCATTGGTTTGACAAAACATTTATATTCAAATATTATATACTGAATTTATTTAAATACTATTGAATAGTAATTATTGTATTTATTCTTAATTGTTAATGTTATACTTTCTCGTCACCCTTCTCTGACTATTAATTCTAATCGCTCAAAGAACCTGTCTTTTAATATAATATAACATAAAATTTTGTTCTGTATGACACAATCGATAATTCCTGAGACAGAGTCGATAATTGCTCTCCATCGATAAAATATCGATTATTTATTTAAAATTGTCAATAAATCTTTACATTTCCATTATTTTGTATCTGTACTTATTTCACAGGGCAATTTAAGGGTATTTATAAGGCTGAAGGAATTAAGTGAGAAGAATATATTCAATTTTGAACAAGATATTGGACCAGTCATAAAAGTCACCAATCGATTATTACCTGGAGTTAATCTATTTAACTCCAGACTTGGTGCAAATTTTCAAGAAGTGCTCGACGGCCAATAAATACCTACCTGTTATTAAATTTTTACCAGAACCTTTTAAAAAAAAACAGATTTATCTCTTATACATACCTCTATAAACATAAACAAAATTATTTTATTATTTGAAAATTCTATAATTAGTGAATTTTCCGTATACATTTTATTCTTTTGTAACGACCGGCATACAGCGGTCTGGTGACCAAGTGGCTAGCCCAAACAGTGGGACTTGATCAGAGAATACAGCCACAATAAAGGGTCGTCTTACAATATTCATCATGATTACAATCAATTGGCGTGGATACAATATTAGCTTCTGATATATTAAACTTTTCTAAGATTTTGTTAATATAAGTATTTTGATGAATGAAAACAGACCAATCATTCAATCTACAAATTTCTATTCCAAGATAATTAGTAACTTCTTTAGTACTAGTAGTTTAAAATTTTTTACTCAAATCATTCAACAATTTATCAATCAAACTTTCATTTGAACTGCAATAAGTCCATCATCAACATAAATTGCTAACAAGATCTTATTATTATTTTTGTTTATATGTATAAACATGGGTCACCCGTACTTTGACAAAAATCTAAATTTACAAGAAAATTAGTGAAGTGTTCAGTCCAGCATCTTGGTGCTTGTTTTAAGCCGTATAAACTTTTCATTAATTTACATACGCGTGAGCTTCCATCATCAAAATGAATTTCTTTAATATTTGTTGCAAATTGATTCTCAACCCCGATACAAAATGATTTTAGTTTTTCTATTACTTCAGATTTTTCTCGAATAAAATGAATTTCTCTATAACTTGAAAAATCGTCTTTAAAAGAAACAAAATATAACTTTCTACCGAGAGACTCTACTTCCATAGGACCACAAACGCCAGTATAAATTATTTCGCGAGTTTTAGTGGCACGATCGATCTTTTTGTGAAAAGGCAACCTATGATTTTTGCCATAAGCGCAACCTTCACAAAAGAATTTTCATCCGTAAATTTTATATTTAAATTTTTCAAAAAATTCTTCGCATGTTTTACATTTTGATGGCAAAGTCTTTCGTGCCATAATTGTAAAACATTACCGTTGGCAATGCTCGATCTACTCTTTTGTTCTGCCACGTTACATTCTTTTGGAATTAAAGTTTGAATGTCTAATTTTAGCAATCTACCAGGCTCATATTCGGAACCAGTTACAAGAATTTCATTACCATGCTTTAAACTACATCTCGTAGCATTATGTGTTATTTCATAATCTATACCCCTTTTACCCGCATATTTAACAGAAAACAGATTATACATTGAATCAGGAACATATAATACATTATAGATAGTACCTTCTACTCGTTCACTATTTTTTTAAGTTTCAAAGTCAATATTACTTTTACCATATGCAGACATTGTCATACCTTTGCCCATTCTTACACTGACTGGTGTTGTATATTCTTCGAACGTTGAAAACCATTCTCGATGGTTCGACATATGAGCCGTCGCAGCCGAATCCACAATCCAGAGATCATCCCGATTGCCACAGCTGCCTTTGTCACCTATTAGTGCTATCCTCGATGTTGATTTCTTCTGTCCAGAAGACGAGTTACTTCTTTCTTGATTATTCGACCATCTTCGCTGTCCATTATTCTTATTCATGAAGCAACTGTTACTTTTATGACCTTTTCTTTTGCACGTATAACACCTGAAGCAGTCCCTTTTTAAATGACCTTGTCTTCCACAATTATAACACTGCTCTTGTTTCAAATCATTCTTCTCATATTTATAAGAGTCATTCTTCTGTTCCTTATGACCGATTACCAGATTAGCTAGCAACGCTGTCGTCTCTTCGTGTACTTCCTTTTGGTCCTGTAATCTAAATTCTTCTGCCATCAAGCGCTCAGTCAAATTTTCGAGATTCTTCTTATCGTCAGATACCGAATCCCAAGGACTGTGAAAATGATTAAACTTTTGTGGCAAAGATGTTAAAACACGAGTCATCACCATAGTCTTTTCAATTTTTCCCCCGAGATTTTTCATTTTTCTAGCCAACTGTTCTATTTTTGAAATATTATACGTAACACTTTCACTCTCTGTCCACTTAAACTCAAAAAATTGTTTTTGAATCATCGACAGATTTTCATCAGATTTTAGATCGTATGCTGTATTCAATTTGTCTCACATCTCCTTGGCAGTAGAACAACCCATTATAAGTTCGAGAGGCTTTCTCTCCACTGTTGTAACAATTAACTTTCTGGCAATTTTGCCCGCCTTCTTGAACTTTTCCAACAACGGGTCACGATCTTCTGCACCTGCAGCTGGCTCGGCTAATCTTCCTTCGCAAACATCCAGCACATCATCATCCTCTTCCATCAATGTGCGTACTACGAAGCGCCATTGATGCCAATTATCTTTGTCTCGAAGTTTTTCAATTTTTATATACGGTTCCATTTTTGCACAAATATTTTATACTTGCACTCCAATTACACACTGCACTCCGATTTTAAAATGCCACTGGGCCCATAACCTGTTAAGGTACGGGTAAAAATAATGAATAATTTAAGTACAGGAGCAAACACACGCTTTATTGAAGGAACAGTTTAGTAGCAAGTATACATAAAACGGACACACGAAATACACATTACAAGAGCACATTTAAAACTGAACCTGAACTTGTCGAGTGCATCTCTATTTATATAGAAAAAAGCTTCCAGATCTTTCCTTTTATTTAAAACTTCCAGAACATTACTTTTATAGACTCTCACAGTAAAAGCCCATGTGTGCGGGTTGAGGCCCCGCCCAGGCAGCTCGACCCCCCACCGCACAATACAAACTTTCACTTCTACAATGACCGGTATACAATAAGAATGAATGTAGAGTTTTCCAGTATATTCTCAACACACTAACACTCCAAGACAACAATAATTATAGAATGTTGTAAAAGTCGCCAAATTCACCAAAACACAATGCACTCAATTAGCTTTAAAACCTAAACCTAAAACCGGAATCAACATGGCTACAAACTTAGACAATTGACCCAGACAGGTGTACCAACATCATAAAGTTAGTTTTTGAGTCGGACATGTTTAGCGGGGGAAATCCAAAAATTGCTCAAATTTTTTGATCAGCCTCGTGCAATCAACTTCAATAATCAATTTCACGTAAAAGCTGACATATTTATAAATCAGCGGCTCAGTAACCGACAAAGTATACAAGGAGATGTTACAAAGCGTCTATTATTTGCAACACAAACGCTGCCGGCTATTAAGTCGTTATATTCGGTCGCATGATGAAGTCAAATGGTTACCGACTTTGTAATGGCTTAATAGCCGGCAGCCACCGCCATCTCACTATTTCGCGATCAACAGTAATTGCCTTGTTTGTTTAACATTTATATCGCTCAAATGTATTATTTACGTCATAAATAACTGGATACTTCCTATTATACCGTGTCGGCACGGTATATAATACCCTTTATTCTGGTAACAATTACAAAGACAAATAGACTGAAATTAGATTTCAAAAATTAGTGAAGTGATAACCGCAGTGTGTTTCACTTAGTCCGAATATTTGTGATCGGAACACTGCAGTCATCGTGTACGAGATATTGAGATCTCAGTGTGCTATATAGTAATTATGGCAACGCTGAGTCCACGACAAAATCATTTCACTAACGGGACAATGCAACTGTTTTTAAGAACACGTTATTAAATCAAAGGCTTCCGACTGTTATCCTTTTGGCTGAAGCAGTATTACATTACTGAGATATGTCGCGTTATACGTGCGTTCGTTTTGCGCGTTTCCCACATCTGCGGAATTTGGACAGCCAAACGCTAAGTAGTGCTATGCATTAGATGTCAACATGAGATGTTCTCTGTAATCAGACAGCGCATATAGTATTTGCATATAAATATACAACTTACTTTTCGGATTACCCTATTAATTTAATATTTTTAAATCTTTATGTATGAATAATTAAAAAAAATTATACTGAGAATGAATACTGTTCAAATACGAACGTAGTTGGTTTTTTAATTCTGTTACATATTAAAAAATATTAATTTGTACCCTTATAATTAAAAAAACTCATGTATCATACACTACACGGTTATAAAAACATACTCGATTCCGCGGTTCGTCCAATTCCGAAACTCGCATCTACCGCGTAGGCCTAGGCTATATCGAGAATTTGTCTATACCAGTTTTCTAGACAAAATACAAAATGATCACTTAGTAACAGGTATACAATAGTCACATAAAACGCCAATTAATAGACTATACATACGGTACTTTATAAGAAATGACAATAAAAACTTCGGCCCCTGCAATCGGTAATAGTTTGGGAAAGGGGGGTTATGTTTATGTTTTAAATTCTTCTTCTTCTTTTCAAGGATTAGGTTATATAAACCTGTTCCGGCACCCATATCATCCTCGGACGACCCACGTCTCTTCTACCAATGGCTTTATAGTTCAGTGCCGTTTTCGGCAATCGATCCTCATCCTTACTTACTTACTTACTAGCCAATGCCCACCCTTGGCTGTTGGGCCATAGGCGGCACGCTGACCAGTAGAGACGTGACAGCCTTGCCGTATCATCTTCGTCTTGGACATGCGTGTCTGAGAACAAGGCTGGACATGTAATTAGGTGATCCGCATTCATGGAAGCGTATCCACAGAGAACACACTCAGGAGACGACAACACGCCGATGCGGTGCAGGTGGGAGGCCAGGTAGTCATGACCGGTTGTAGTTCTAAAAAGAGTAACACTAGTTGCTCGGGGTAGAGTTCTGTTGATGGGGCCGTCCGTAACCAATGTTGCCCATCTTTTTCCCACACAGGCACTTAATTGTTTTTCTTTTAGCCATAGGCTTATTGAGCAGTTTATTCTTGCTTTCGCAGATGCATATGAGCTGGGGGTCTCCGGCTGAGGTAGTGGTGCGCCCATTTTGGCGAGGATGTCGGCTTTTACATTTCCCATGATGTTGACATGGCATGATGACATGATCCTCATCCTTTCGGCCATTCTTTGCAGATGATCCTACCATTGTCTTCTGTAAACTGAAATAATTTCATTTATGTCCTTTACTTTGAGTTCCGCTCTGATATCCTCATTCCTTAGTCTATCTTGCAAATGTATGATTTAAAGTATTTCGACGAAACTGCATTTCAGCACTCTGAATCTTACCGCATTCCTTTTTTTCCATGACCCACGCCTCACTCGCATATACCAATGTGGGTATTGCAATTGTCTTATAAAATGTAATCCTTGTGCTGTGTCTTGTTTCATTTCTAAGAGTTCTATGAATCGTACCACAGATATTCCTAAATGTATTTATCTTCTCTTTTATATCATATTGAGATTCATAGCTTACTGCACAGCCGAGATATTTAAAACGGCTCACTTGTTCTAAAGTGCTGTTCCTTACTGGACATTAACCCTTAAAGGCCATGGTTTCGGTTTTTCTTACTGAAATTGTCAGTGAATATTCTCCTGCAACTTCTTGTAATTCAAACATAGCTCTTTGTAAATCATCATCATTTTCTTGAATAAGAACTGTGTCATCCGCATATAGCAGGGAACCCATACAAATTGATTTGTTAAGCTGTATTCCCGCTAAGATGTACTCATCAGTTGTTAAGCTGTATAAATTGTTAATATAAAGATATAAATATCTTCAAATCTTCAGTACGGCAGTAATAATTTCCTGTACTGGTTAAGATTATCGGCCTAAAATTTGAAGTTGTGACACTTGCTCGGAGATCGAATGTAGTGCCATTTGCTCGAAGAAACAGGGGTTCTCGGGAATTCATAATGATTAAAAGAAATGTAGTATGGTACTGTCGCAGCAGCACCTTTGCTACCGAGCAAGGAATGTGGTGCGTTTGCCATTACACTACACGCATTACTGTAATACTACAGAAATGCGTTTATCATAGTTTCGGTGTGACTTGACTCACACTGTATTTCTTGTAGCGAATAAGAAAACACACTTTAACAAAATATTTTATAAATGAAATTGACATATGTAATGTATGAACACTCAGTCTAATACGCACACTAAATCACAACTAAAGTCTACTGAAGAACTGAACGATGTTTACAGAATGAGTAATACCCCACCAACACACGTACGCACTATCATTCAGTAGACCCTCCCTGTCTTCAGGCGTCTCGGTAGCACAACTGGTGCGCGTACAGTATTAAGTAGTTACATTTACACAGAAGCCAACGGTGATTTTCAAAATCTATTATGTGTGCAACCTGTCTACATAAGCAACAACAAGGACATGAGTCCTTTATTTCAATAACAGTTTATTTAAAAAATGAACGTTCATATTGACGACATTTAACTAATCATTTGGAAACAACTTATATTTGTAGTTCTTTTAACTAGCCTGTCCAAATTCTCTGCGCCTAATTCCCAAATATTTTATATTTTTATTGACTTTATTAAATATATTAATTACAATATATTATAATTAATTATATTATTATATCATGTTACATTATAATTATATGCATTACTTTATTATAAATATTAGTAATAACATTAAACGCATCATTATTATTTGTTATTATTATTGTGATTTCGTTACTACTATTATTTGTTGTTATTATGCATATTATGAACCTGTGCCTACACACACACACACACACACACACACACACACACACACACACACACACACAATTAGTCTAATTTTGATGCTTCTGATATTGAAAGGTTTGCCCATGAGTACTTTTCAGGTGCACCATCGTTTTTTTTAGAATTTGCTTCTTTTCAGAAACATTCCGATAAAATACTACGAATCGATTTGAAAAATGGAAACTTGTGCAAACTTGATTTCTTGTGCAATTCAAACGTTGAATTTCTTTGATTTTGTTTTAAATTGCTTCAGTAATGACGTCTGTTTTCCAATTGCGAAGACAGGTAAACACCTGTAGGTCACTGCTTACGGTAAACCTTCACGCGCAGACCGTGCGTATAAAGCGCCGTATCTTCGTTAATTAAAGGCGTGGACTACATGCAGCACAAACGAGCAGGCCCGCCCGTGCTGTTAGTTATGCAAATACAATGCGCGTACACACGCGCGCGCGATATCGATTACCGTGATTGCAAAAACAAGAGACAAGTAGAACAACAGTACGTGGAACACAACAGAGAACGGCTATCGGGTGTCAGGTGAGTGAGAAACCGGGCTGCGTGGGTAGTAAACAGTCGCCTCTGTCAGTCTGCAGACCGTGCTTACCGAATAATTGATGCACTGCACTTCGATAACTCACGTACGCGAGCACACACACACACAGACACACATTAAAATAATATTTAAAGTACCTGAACTGGAAAAAATAAATCGTGTACAATGTTTAAGGACTTCTCACAACAAGTGACGTAGATAGATAATGATGACAAGAGATGCCATTCATATATACGAAATTGTTTCGTTTTCAAGATTTGTCGAGGAGGGAGACATAGGCCTACTAAGCAAGAGATAAACAGACGTAAGCAGGTAGACACTAACAAAACGCAGTTAGACGTACATAGGGCGCAGAAAAGATGCTGAAGAGATAAGGGTAAGCATGTTTAAAACATACACTTGTATCCATATTCAACGAAATGTGTGAAACATGTAAATCCTCGCGGGCGGAGACGCGAGAGGTGACTGCGGCGCGCACAGAGGACGACTCTGTTTTCTCCAACGCCTCAGATAAGATAAACCTTTGTGTACTTTAGACTGAAACGCAGTGCAGCAGACGTCGGGTATCTCGTCAGATATGATTTTCCAACTTTATACCTGTTATTTGCCTGTTATTCTTGTCGTTTGCAATAAACTTCCAATTTTATTCAAACACTGTCGTTGCGCTACGCGGTCTGTATTGTTTCTGCCTGCGTATTTTTGTATACGATACGCGAATGTTACTGTTATCTCCAGTACTTATTTACCACTTATCGCTTATTACACGATTCTATCGAGCCGGCTGTATTTGCGGCAGTTTTATCAGTTAACAGAAAATATAAAAAAGCCGGTGTGAAGCTGTCACACAGGAATTTTATCTTCAATATGTAGACTACTTTTATTTCTTATCCGCTTATGAGATCACTGACTTGATCACTGGCAAACGTAAAACCATAATTTTCTAATAATATTTTGATACTCTTAATCAAGAGATATTGTCCTCAATGTTTCCTGATTATATTTCAATGCATATACAATAACGCACGTGACAACAGGTTTTACAGCTGCCACGAAATATCGTGGTGGTAGTACAAGTTTCTTTTTAACGATCTGGAAATAAGATTTCATTGCCTACGATAGGCTACCCACCAACGACAAAGCCACCGAACTTCTGAGCAACGCAGAAATGTTGGCGGAGACTCGTTCTGAATAAACCATTTGGATCAGTATAAATAGTCGTATACACCCACATAAAATCAGGGCCGTGAAAACTAGAGTTCTGTGATTGAAAATTCTAGGCCTATATATTGTAAATCAGAGTGAGCGTTTGCAATATACAGATGACGATTGCTTATTTGAAGGAATTTTGTAAACTTACGTTACAGTAAAGTACAATAAACTGTACCAGAATTGAAAACACAATTTAATTTAATTTCAACTGGAAAACTACAAGAGTGGTGATGGCCGAACCATAACGGATCCGGCGGAAGTGGAGGATTATTGTAGAGAGTCAGCCAGGGTATGACAAAGTTGCTGCCTTGCAACTACGTGTAGGATCATCTGAGACAAAGGGAATAAACGTCTACGTAAAATATGGCAAGATATGTAGCCGAAAATGGCAGCTCCATTACATAACTTACCAAAGCTACACAGTGGTAGTCTGTAACGGGGATACTTTGAGTCACCCAAAATCCTTAAAGTGAGAATCCGCACGGCATGGAAAGAACAAACGGAACACAGTAGACCATTTTCGACGACAAGAATTGACTTAAGCATGAAATTTGGAAAGACTAAGAATCAATATAGTAGCAGTCAAAATGTGGTAATCTGGCGAGACCTTTAAGAGTGAAACAGGCACATGCCTAACCCCTGAAAACGAAAAACAAGGAGAGAAAGATGTCAAAAGAAAAACATTCCTGTGGCAACTGCTGTGGGACAAGGTCAATAACGAAATATTTACTCAACACTCACACGGGAAATGAAAGACAGGCTACATTTTTTCTCCCTTAGTGACGTGTTTAAACATCTGTAGGTTCGTATTGCTCACTTTTTGAGACGTTTTGTTTTTGATCAAAAGCTGCGTGGACGGCAATTGTAAAGATTCAGAACAAAACACTAACCAAAAATGCAGCCCTTCGAAATGTGGGCATACCGATGAACGCTTGGAATTAAATGGACAGAGGGACAATAATCATCTATACTGTATTACGTTTTTTACTACCTCGGCTCACAAATAAACTACACTAATGACAAAAGCAATGATATCCAGGCAAGAATCCTTAGTGGTAACCGATGTTACTACCTTTATTCAAAAATAATTTAGTCGACAGAACTCAACAAATCGTTAAAATTAAAAATATACAAAAGCATAATTTAGACTAGTTATAACATATGCATGCCAAACAGTATCTAAGAATATTCGAACTTAATCCGGCAAAACACGCCTGGATATGAATCGGTTGAAAGTTGCTAGGAAGAGAATGAGGTGACATACTCTAAATAGACAGCTTTGGTAGAGTGACAAAGACGCATAAATACCCTTTGTAGGTGAATGCTTTATGCAAGTGACTATCCTTGATCATAAAAGGGCAGGAAAAATCTATTCCAGTTGATGAAAATGGCAACTGAGGATTGACTCGAACGGTAGGCAATGCAGACATGACAGGCTGAACAGAGTTGGCAGAAAAACGTTGGTATTTGACAGAGTTTCGAAGATGAGAGAGGAATGCATTTCGGTGCGAAGGACAATATTCCTGAACAATTAAACCTTGTGTGATGCGTGGACCTGCATGAAGCCCCAACGTGTGAAAATTATCAATGATTAACAATGTGAAATGTGACTTTTTTGGTAGCAAAACTGCATGCTTAGCATCGCCTGGGTCGAGGCATTATTCAGTCTACCTCCAACACGAATGAGACCTTTTAGGAGGTGCAAACGGAGACAAAGTTCGGAGATTGGCTGACACCTAATCATCGACAGTGTTTTCGTATTCCTGGTGAAAGCGTTCCATTTTGAACAAGGCTGATGACGGTGGTTTTCCAGCTGAGAATTCTTCAGCAGTGATTCTCAATAACGTAAACGAAGCTAGAAGACGAGTACGATTGATAGACCGACGAACGTAAGCAAAAACGCGAATGAGCGATTGTGGCGTGAAATCCTTTCAAAACTGCCAGTGAAGGAATTGACTTTGGCTTCAGCGGGACAACAGTAGACGGTGGCTTTAGTTCGGGTACTGGCTCAGAACGTTTCTGGTATTCTGAGGATGGTAACAAGCTCGACGAAAACTCGTAGTTGAAGGGGACCATTCCACCATAAGTCGTTAGACAAAAGAGTTCTAGCAGTAAAGCCAAGTGACGTGAGATCAGCGGGGTTGGAATTTGCTGAAATTTGAAACTACTTCTTTAAAGAAGTTCTTATATCTTAAGGCGATGAAGATACGTATGTAACCAATCTAATACTACTCTGGCGTCGGAATGCAGTCGAACTTCAACAATTTTCCAATGCTTCCTGGACGGACGTCAACAATTTGGCGAGTAACAAAGCTGCGTTGAGGAATGGAAGGAGTGGAAAAAGTTTTCAACAGAGCTACGCTGCTTTTGGGATCGATGAGTTGAACAGATACATTACATGTTGAACGGTTACATTCTTGTTTTCAGAATTCAGGTAGATTGCGGCGGCGTATCCGGATTGAGATGCTTCAGAGAACCCTAGAAGACGGTAAACGGCGTTTTTTTAAACACACGAGACGAGGCAAAGAGATATGAGAAACGGTGTCCAAGTAGGCGGGAAATGGCAAATTTTACCTCTTCCAAGTTTGAAATCGGTAGTTTAATTCATAGTCCCAGTCAAGAAGAGCAGACCAAAGAAGAGCTGAAGAAAACACTTAACCCAAAATATTAAAGGGCATCAAAGAACTGGGCGACAGATGACAATATACTGCGCTTGAAAATGGTCCAACAAAAGGGGACAGAATTATAGGATAAATGATCGGTTGTTGGAGACCATTGGATGCCGAGAATCTTGACAATTTTGTGATTCATCAGAAGATATAACTGGATTTTCAGGATGGTTAGGCGGAAAATTATGGAGAAATTTGGGATGATTTAACGTTCGGTTGCAAAGTTCGAAGTGACACGACTCAGTAATGATGTCATATCATAAGACGACTTATTTACATAATAAACGTAGAAACATTTCGCTATTAGAGTACTTTACTTTTAGAATATGACGTTCTGTAAACAGTCAAAATTGAAAACTATGGACAATAAGCATACAAAATGGGCAACTTAGACGATGGAACATGTAAACAATGAGCACAGAACGACAGCAGCTTTCTATGATATTCTTTCACATCATTAGAGATGACATCTATCGAGAGGGGGAGATCTGACAATATGATTTTAACTGTAACAGTAAACATGTAAAAATTTCGAGATTCCGGTATTTGAACTTGCAAGTCCTAAAAGTGTATATTTATGATGCCGAAAACAACTTAAATCGCTCGAGAATTAAGACAAGAAGAAGCACAATGAACTTCTACATATAGAGATCGTTAGACACACCATTCTAAGACGTCTAGAGAAATAAAATCTAGTTGTAGGAAAAATCCAATTTTCCCAGTTGTCTCGCTGTAAGACAAATGGGTTAATTTAAAGTCTGTACCGTGGAATACAGTTTACTTAATTACTAATTTCATGCGCGCGAACGCGCGCGCGCACTCACACAGACACACACACACACACACACACACACTTGTTCGAATTGTTTGGCTTTATAAATTGTACGCTGTAACTATAGAATTAGACAGAGAAACGCCAACGAAAGGGGAGATGGAGAAAGGCGGTAAGAGACACAGTAAGGGGAGACTGTGAAAGAGATTGTCTCGTTAAGAAGTTGGTGGTCCTCGCTGAGTTGTTTCGCAACTACGTAAGATATGCAATACAAGTAGGCGAAGCAGAGCAACTTGATCGACATTAATTGATGTTAAAGAAACCAAATTGTTATTAAATTCAACTGGAAAAAGTATCAGAACACTCCTAACAACGGTTTCAGTATAACAAACTTAAACATTAATGCAAGAAAGCTGCTAATTATTGTACTCATTTAGTTTTTGGGCGAAAGTCGTACGCTGTCATTAAATAACAAACTGCTACTTTACAAAACCATGCTCAAACCTATATGGTCCTTACGGACTCCAGCTATGGTGATGCGCTAAACCCACAAGATTAGAAATCATCCAAAGATTTCAGTCAAAAGTGCTGCGAGCTGTAGTAGATACTCCACAGTACATCAGCTACCAAACACTTCATACCGACCTGAAAATACATCTCATAAAGGAAGAAATCCAAAGGATTTCAAGTAGTATACCACGAAAATAAGCTAATAGAGCAGCTGTTCAACAACGGTCCCGACGAGAGAAGACTCCGCAGAACTTGGCCTCGAGATCTGCTAGAACCTTAAAAACATTCTTCTATGAGAAAAACATCAGTGGATGTTTCGCTTACAAACCCAACTCTTTCATCTGATTTACTTTGTACTCTGTTATAGATGTAGACTGTAAACTGCAAATTGACAATAACGAACATGTACTACCCTCTTCTGAGTTCCTGATACTACAACTCAGATTAAACTGAGTTGCGTAAAACTTTGTAGAAAATACGGACGTGTGTGAGATAGGCGCCAAATTGAAGAATGCATCACCCCTTCACGTATCACTCCACACAGACGGATCTGAGCCACAAGGAATATGTGTGGATTCGGCTTTTGTGGTTACAAAAAAGCCTTTGACTCCATACAGCACTAGGCACGGAGGAATTGGCCCCATAGATTACGACTACACAAAGCTGAAAAACAGATACCAAGACGCTACGGCGAAAATTCAAAACATGCACCTATGAGAACTGGGATAACGCAGGAAGGTGGAATATTACCGAAACGTTTTACTGTTTCCTCGGAAGGAATCTTCAAAAAATTAGAATGGACAACTGTGAGATTTCACATAAACTGTGAAAGACTTCCACCTGTGATTTGCTGACGACATAGTTATGTTCGCAGAAACCGAAGACTCTTGTGAATCATGTGAGGAATCACAAACCTATGGCTAAAATTCAACTGGGGTAACACAGCAATAAGATGAGTCCACAGCATATGCAAATAATAATAAATGGGAGGCAAACACAAAATGACCAAGAATATGAAATAAGGACGTCGAAGACGAAAAAAGGAGGTGGTGTTCAGTAAATTCGCACGCACATGTACTGAAAAACAGAAAGATTGCGCAACACCTTGGGACGAAAATATACGATCAGTGCGTGTAATATTTGGTCACTGGTCGTTTGGGGCACAAACACAGATCATAAATTGATACATAATTTGAAAAGACAGACAGGAATGTAAATATCAGTGTTAGAGAGCAGAAAACGGCATGCCTGGATTACACACTGATCAAAGATTAGTGAAGTGCACAGAATAACCTGTGCCGATGATGTTGCTCGAATTCAAGACACTTTATGGAGTAGTAAACTCCACGGTAAGTATAGAATACTTACGGTAATGTTTATAAATACCACGGTAATGTTTTATACTTACCGTGGTAGACTCCTTCAGTTCGAAACCGTGTGTGGGGTTAGAGGACGTAGAAGACCAATTACGCGTTGATGTGATGATACTAGAAGAGCAACAGTTTCTGGATAGCTGAAGCTGCTGCACAGGATATAGGAAACTGGCGAAGTATGAAGGAACCTGTGCTCAATACTGGGCTTATAGAAGAAGGAGGAAGTGTTAATTAATGCACGTACAGATTTCGAATACTTTATTAGCTATAAATTTTAAAATTCAAAGCTGAAAGGTATGAATTGTTCGAGGAAAAATAGATTAACATTTTGTACTAAACGTTAATTATAATAAAAACATTAAAAAATTTGTTTTAACTCAAACTGTCTCTACAAGTATTTATCCATAACGTATCCATACATATGACAAGTAGCGGTGAGCAAAGTCTCGAGTGTAGGACATAGCCGGGCGGAGAGTAGCAAAGAGAGACGTGAAGACAGCGGTGAGGGGGTGACAGTTTACCCAGTGCCACACACATGGACCTTGTTAACTAATTAGTGGACGGTACACTGCGGAAACTGACCGCCATATCACCCCCGGGCTAGGCACCCCCCGCCTGTCAACACCAGATCTTCTCCGCACCGAAATTAGCAACTCGCCAGGTAAAAGTTGAGCAGTTTTAACGGAATAAGACGTAACAAACAAGTGGTAAAGAAAGCCGAACACAACCTGCCTGGTCTTAATAGCATGTTGTATACCCTTTGTTAGTCCCCACCGAAGAAGTCGGTTGGACATAAACCAATCACAGAACCACACACAAAGTGCAATCGCGTATACCGCTTAACAGTGTTATCATATTATTAGTACGTTCTTTTCCTCATGATTCAGTTCACTCTTAAAAAGTACGGAGTATCTGTTAGTTTTCGATGAACCCATTTACATTCGAATCTGGCGAAAGATAAATTGTAAACATATTAACACGTTACAAGTAACAAATAGTAAAGTAGGCACACTTTAAATTATACACAGTTGTTTACAATATAATATTACACTGACTTAGTCTTTGATGTACTAACGTGTTTTAAAAGTGCGGCAATGTCCTGTCTCTGTGTATCAACCTGACTGTACCGTTAATAAGACGAGATTATCGTTTCGAGACCACGTGGAAGTGGCGTTGACACAACTATTCAACAACCGCAGGCTATCGCCTTCTACGAATCCGACCCCCGTCTGGTCGTAGCCATTCTGCTGTCGCTATAGCCTTTGTTTCCGTTATATGCAGAAACATTTCGACAAAGTAACTACATTTGTCGAGATAAAAACAATTAATTACCAGTGCTAACCGTCGCTTTCATTGCCGCTGGTAACGGTTTGTATGAAGGGGGCTATACCGTGCATACGGTTCGAATTCATTACGTCATTCGCGGTAACCACCCCTCCCCTCACACACACATACATAAAGGAGATCAAAATTAACATAGTAACGAAAAAAATTAACAATTTTCAAATATACGATTTTTTACATTAGCCTGACAATGTTGATCAACAAAAGTAGTCGACGAAATTCCCAATAAAAGAAAATAAATAAAATGTGTGTGTGTGTGTGTATGTGTGTGAGACGCAAAACGTATAAAATGTCATTCACATTTTATACATAATAAAAACATTTGGTATGAACTCTGTTAAATTAAGGTAGATGGGTTTCACGAAACACAAACGAAGAAATAAAAAAAAAATATTTACACACAAATAAATTAATAGACCTTTTACAAACATAACAAAATAAATACGTAGTGCGTTTAATAAATATTAAATAACGAAAACGTACGTTTGTGAAAATTAATTAACATTTTCCGTCAAAAGAAAGATGGCACTATAAGGCTGAACGTTTAAAGTGAAGTTTTTACAAAGAGACAAGACACGGGGACGCTCTGTAATCGCAAACAAAACGCTATCAAGTGCATGACAACAGTTAATTCCAGTTTAGACTGAGCTTTGTTAGCTGATGATGAAAGCAAACACACACAGGTATATACACACAATATATGTATGAATAGCATGTTTACACAGAAAAACAAGCGCTGCGAGACACGAGGGGAGCGGGAAAGCTGCTTCTTTGTGTCATGTTCTAAATCATTTAGAGTTTGCTCAACACGCGTTCACACCTGCCGGCACGCACACGCAAATGCCCACACACGTACAACACAATGTCTTCATTCAGGAGCAGGGTATTTCTGTTTGAGACAATTTGACTCGTTCAGAGAGCAGCGATCAATCACGATCTCTCTTCAAAACACAATTAAGACACGTTGAGAACGATGTTAATATTTCGGCTACCAATAATGCCAGAGCGCTAAGAACGATTTCATCGAAGATTTTAATTCGCATAAGTACGCGCGCGCGTGTGGAACTATTGCACTATCTACTATATAAATTCATGAGTACCCGCTATTGATAAATAGGTTCATTCAATGATTTAATTTTGTCTCCTCAGTGATGCCAGTTTATCATCATTACGTCTGTACGTATCAGTATAAACTAATGGTATACTTTCATAATTACGAGACTGCACTAAATACGTATTTCCGTGGCAGTGATGCTTTTCAGTAAATAGTTACAAATTCGGAATTTATATGTTACATACTGTATAATGTATGTATTTTGGTGCAATTTACATTTGTTTACTGTTGCACGGATATTATTAGTAATAAATAACAGCTGTTTTTAAAAGAATATATGATATATTTGTTTATACATTTACACTGTTTCAATAGTCTCAACTACATCATTAGAATATATAGACTACAAATCAATAAAATTTTTGTAATCATTTTTATTAATTTGTATATATTCTGATGATAGCTGAGACTACTGAAACATTATATATAAAAAAACATTATAAAGAAGTATACAATATATTCTTTTAAAAACAAGTGTTGTTTACCATCAATAATAAAAAATACACAAGAATAATGTCAAAAGATATAAATTTAACACACACACACACTTTTAACATCATCAGAATATATACAAATTGATAAAAATTTTTGAAATCAATAGTTAAAATTCCGATGATGATAGTTAAGACATAAATTATATTTTTCTTTGTATATTTACACTGTAAATATATAGAGAGTATATAATATATTCTTGTAAAAACAAGTGTTATTTGTTACTAATAATAAAAAATACACAAGAATAATGTGAGAAGATATAAAAATGTAATATATATATATATTTACTTTTACTTGACGTACGCCAATAATAACTGCCGTCGTTAGGGACTGTAACGAACGACATTATAAAACAATAACTTAGGCTACACTTTATAACAATTAGTGAATTATTTTGTATAATTCGTCTGCACGAAAATCTATTTGCACTACAATACTACACATGTGAAACTTGGTCAAATGTGTATAAGTGATACAGAAGATAAACGATCTGAAGTTTCGTATGTACGTACGTCCGTGTTAGTACTTGTTATCGGAATCGATAACAGAAGTTTCCGAGAAAATCTAGAACCAACACTGTTAATTCAAAGTAACCCCGTCGGTATCCACACACGATTGTCTGAATGCCTAAGAAGGTATTCAGCAGAGAATGAGAATGTGGAAGGCTCAGAAGGAGTCATAGAAAGTTAAGTGTAGGAATAATATAACAGAGCCACCGGACATAACGAATTAGGTCAAATCACCACACTATGACAAGAATCGGAGAAGCGTGCAAAATCCCCTGACACCCTGATATTGAGAGAAGAGGAGGAAGTCTTCTTTGTCCTTCATGAAAGCAAGTGATGAAGATGATGTTCAGTACACTTACAGCAAACTAGAAGAAGAATTTCCAAAGGGAGTCTTGAACGTAAACTTAGACCTAACCGAACATCTAAAGTTGTGGGGGGGGGGGAGTGTAAGAGATTTACAACTACCACAGAGAATGATCAAAAGCTGCAAATGGCACACGTAACTGGCAAACATAATATCGACAGCAGGGAATTCCAAACGGGACATTCAAAAAGAGAAACAGAAGGTACAGATACTAAGTACTTTACAGCGGTCAATCAAGGTAATGCCAAAACTAAACAAATGATTTATAAATAATTGTAGAATTACGTACACAGAGGGTGCTGGCGAGAAACAGATCTAGAATACGAACAGTAGAGATGGACTGTTTATGATGATCATTTAGTGTCTCAAGGCCGGACCCGTAAGCAACATAGAAATTATAAGGAGGGCGGAAATGACACAGTGGACGTAAAATGCGGAGAGTGTCCAAAAAGAGGCTTGCAGTACGTCCTATGAAACAGACGAAGAAGAAGGAGACCAGGAATAAGGTATGGACAGGCAATAAATAAGGCACATAAGGGTATAATAAGGGCACGTAAGGGCATTAAGGGTATCGAAAAAGGCAATAAATTCCAGAGAATTGGGTGAAAATAAATACATAGGTGAGAAGGTTGCGGATAAAGCGTGAGAAGGACAGGCTGTAGTACCTTCGCTTTACAAACGAATACGCCGTGGAGTGAGTTCAGCGTACGAGTCCGCATGTGTTTGCGTTTGATTTAGTGTAAATAACAGCATTAAACGTAAGAACGTGTAGAGGGAGTTTGAGTTTGAATCCACGGATCGGAATCACCAGTCCACGGAGGTAAACAGGAAACGCCGTCATGTAAACTTTGAGTAAACTTGGAATTCTGTGAATCGTGTCACCCCGCCTCGCCACATTAACTCCCTTGTTTATGTACACGTCGACAGCAGCAAACACCGTTGACTTTTATTGCTTAGAACAGAGTTTGGTAAACATTGTCTTCTTTGATCAGGTATTCGCCACGTCTATTCCTCTGGCTTTTACATCAGGGTCCGAATGGAACGATGTGCAATGCACTTGTTTCCAGATCTGGGAGTCCTGGGTTTGAATTCACGTCAGCTTTTTTGTGACATGCAGCAAGATGCTGGGCTATCCCACCCCTAATGGGTACCTGGGTGTCTCAACTGGGGAAATTAAAGACGCAATGCGCGCACATTGTCATATTTGGGTACCGTACACCTGAAAGAAAGCCAAGTTATCCTCTGTATTACAGTGGCTCCTAAACTTGCGAAAAATAAGAAATTTTAAGTTATAACTGTGAAAATTCACTATTACTATTTCTACCGTAAAAAAAAAAACCGGCGCTAACATACGACTCTGCATGTAACGATTCCTTGGCTACCATATACGACTCGCTTGACGTTCAGACATCGGTTATGCGTTTTGGCACGCATATGCCCTGATCTCCACCATTAGGAAAAACACTAGAAACCTTCGTCATCGCCTAATTTCAGTACAAATATAACAAAGAAATATTTATGTGAATGTTTAATGTAACTTATAAAGTACGGGAGACAAATATTGTTCACGATTGAGAATGTATATCGACCAGCCCATCTGGATGCGATATTTTCACAAGCAAAGTTACAGACGCTGACCCGACTACTATGAACAAATATTTCGCCTCTCCATTGTTAGGTTTAGAGTTCCTAGTATCTATCTCTTCTTCTCGTTTTTATTTTTCCCTAAAGATTAGTTTTTCTCATTGGTCGAGAGACATATAAACCCTCATTATAGGAAGGGGTCTTCTCAGATTCGCTCTTATTGAGGTCTATTTTAACATCTTTTCTGGCCATCCACTTTCTTACATACGCTTAAGTTGGTCTTAATCCACTCCACTTCGTTCTTGTAATCCAGAGTCGGCCAACTACGATCTGTGCCAAATCCGTTCATTCTATACGGTCTGCGAGTTAATCATTTTTGGAGTTTTAAGTGTCGAAAACAGTTTATCATGCCACATTTACGTAATACCCCTAATGTACTGAATTTTTCTGCCCATACAAATTTATTGGAACGCAGACACGCTGTTTCTTAAGCTTTCACAGCCGGTGTCACCATTGTTAAGATATTCCTAGTCGGGATGTAGACTGTTGTAGGTGACAAACGTTTCGGCCACACCATTGGAGGCCATCTTCAGTGTGGTGATAGCTTGGCAGACATTTGCCAATTAACCCCAGCACTGAGGTACACGCATAGTCGAATATCTGTCAAACTATCACCACACTGTAGCTGACCTCCGGTGGTTGGGCCGAAACGTTTGTCACCTACAACAGTCGACCACGGCCAAACAGCCCGGCTATGATAACCTTAACAACACAGACACGCTATTTCGTACACATATATAGGACTGTGTTACTACTGTCTCGACTGCTTTAATTAGAATGTGGTGTACACTATTTGAATTACATGGGTAGATCGTTTTCAATTTACACATGTAGGGCTGTGCGAGTGCCGCTCGCAGACCTTACTGTCTTCGGCTGCTCTTGAAAGAGTTTGTCAAGGTCATGACAGATGGCAGTCCGACACGGTATGCGCACAGTACCCTGCAATCTAGACTGAAAGAGACTGCCATAAAACAACCTAAACCGATCTAAACTGCTTTTGTACGAGCTGGCGGGGTTAACCACATAGCGCATGTCTCAATTTTCCAATGTCCCTTCGGCTACAATCGTTATTCGTTGTTATCATTTCAGTTCTTTGGGCCTGTTTGTGAAGACCTTCCTGCTAAAGTTAACTACGAACGAAGGAAAACTGATCTTACTTGTACAAGTTTATCCTGCTTTGTATGATTTAAGCCACAAAGACTACGACAGTAATCTTAAAAAAGACAATATATGACAATTGGTCAGATGCATCAAGATGCATCAGTAAACGGTTGCAAAAATAAATGGAACTTGTTGACAGCCTATTATAGGAGAGCTTTAAACAGACGTAAGACGAAGAGCGGACAGACAGCCTAATAAGGATTTTATTTTTCTTCTTTTCTTCCTCTTGTACAAGCCATACAAGCAGCAGGCAACCATTACATCCTTCTCGTCTTGATCTATGATGTCAAATGAAAGCTACCAGAAAAAGGGTAGGTGAGAAGAAACAGTATATTACGCACACGGTACCACATGTGTAACTTAAAATAGTCGAAGGCAGTCTAGGTACAGTACGAGCACGGTACCTTATGTATAAACCCACCTTTATTGTTCCTATCCTCGCTGCTTCGCTGAAGTTCGTTAGTACAGGATTTCAATTCAAACGTATTCTTTATTTTAAGGATCTATCTACAGATCGTTTTTTTGTTTTTAACATTGAAAATGTTTATAAGGACGTGTCGCACATTTGCAGCCGATCGCTGGTGCGTGATCGAAAATGGGAACCGGTGAGTTTCCATAGAAACTACTTCTTTGTTGTCAATAACATAGTACACATATAAAACTTCGCTTATGAATGCGACTACATTTAACTTATAATCTGTACATTGGTAAATGAAGAATGAATTCATTGATTGATGAATGAACATAAATATATATATTTTTTAGATTTATTGAAGCATTTTCAATGCCCTACTCTGTGCATTGCATTTGTGCAATGCCTGTAATTTTTTGTCTTTTGACTCACCAAGCCTAAAGGTGCCTGATACTCGGTCCCTTTACAAAAAGTTTGCCGCTCACTACTCTAATCCACTGCTTATTTACCGTCTCATAATATCCTCCACCACATTTCTCATGTTTACATTTTCCTCTCACGAGTAAATTGTAGGCATCTATTTAATAACGTTTCACAGTTCGGATTTTCCCCCTCCTTTTTCGTAAGTGGCTGCACTTTTGCTCATATATGTCACACGATTCCCACTTACACTAAGGAATAAGTCATTAAGGAACATGTCGTTTTGTTTCTCTATTGTTGCATGATCGCAATATTCTAGTGATCACTTTTTTTCATTGTGAGTATCCTTACCCTCTAAGGAGCGTATAGGCCCCCCGATCTGTAAGTTAGTTTAAATTGTTCATCGTAACTCAGTTTTTACGTAATCCGTTTGCTATGGAATTGTGCTTGTAGTATACAAAATAATCGCTTTCCTGCGATGAATAATCCGATCCGTGAGGCTCCATTCTCCATTCTCGCTTTTGGGTTAAGCGAGTTATTCCGCGATTTATCAACTTAAAAAAGTAGGCCTACCTAACAGAATAGCCTTGAAAAACGCTATGGAAAGAAAGTACTCTAACACGTACGTGTAATTTATTGCATATTTAATATCATCATCAGTAAGTCATATTTGAAATAAGTGATCCTGGGATATTCGGAGTCCCGTAGACGGAGAATGTAGAAGTGTCTCGTGTAGGTGGCGCTTCGTTTCTTGGTAAAACTACGCCTTGTGACTTACAACGACAATGAATTTAATATTTTATTAACTGCATAATTAATAAACAACTATGTCTCCTGTTGCTTAGTGACTCAATTAATTTTGTTGAAATTAAAACGTAAACATTTTTAGGACGTTATTATAAAAAAACCAACAGAATCTTTCGGAGTATATGTAAAAAACTAAAATTTAATTTGTTTTCCACTGGTTATGGTGGTGAAAACATTTAATTTCAATATAAATAAATTAATTTATCTGTATACAAAACCCATGACTTGAAAGCCATCCACAAAGACGGCATGTTCTGGTTATTAAGAATATCTTTAACACATCTAAATGTGTCTGATGAAAACCATAAGCATTTTCTACAACATCAAGGGACGATTCAGTTAAGGATTTGTGAGTGCCCAGTGAATATCTCATGAACAGCTCCACAGGTGAAATTTTTCTTTCCACAGAAGATCCGTACTTTTTCCAACACGATGACACTGGAAAATATAATTGACAAAGACGTTTCAGTCGATCAATTTTCTACAAAGACTCAAAGGCGTGCACAAACACATTAACACCATTCGAAAAACAATATTTTTCCGTTGCTGCCATTTCTTGATTCTACTCTAATCACTATCACTCTTGCAATTGCTAGACCAGTACAAACGTTCATTTTACTTACGCAGACACGCGCGTTTCATGACAATCGTCACCCATGATGATTGTCACGAAACACGTCTGTGCATCAGTAAAAAATATTTCTATTAGTTAATTAATCGCAACAGTCATAGTAATTTTTTGTCTTAAAGGGCACAGATTACGAATCTGTAGCTATCCGTAACTCGATTTTGTCGACGCTCTCACAATTCTTGTATTTCCTCTGGAACACAGAAGATAATTCGTTTCAAAAGGACATCAACTCTCAAAGTTTAAGGGACAAAAGAACAAAAATTATTGCTGCGTAGATTGCTGTATTCTGTGGCATATTGTGTACACTGATCAAAATAAATTCATTTCATTCCAGGTAAAAGGGCGTCACAGAGATGTGTTGGTAGGTGGGCGACATTTTCTTATATTCCCTCAGTATATAACGTCGCGAACAAAGCCTTTAAAGCAGTTCCAGCAGCTTTATGCCGGAGCTTATAAGTGCGCGGCTTGTGTGGGCAGGTCACAAGCTTTGACACACTCTGTGCCTTCTCTTGTACGACAACGGGAAAAGAAAGGGGTTGCGTTTAATACCGCAGCGTCCATACACGAGCGCACGACTTTATAATATACTCAACAAACGTTTATAGAGGTTTCTGCGTTTTGAGTACCACTGGCATAACAAGACACCTGAGGCCCAGGACTGGCAACGTATAGGCCTACACCTCCCCCTCCCACTAGAAGTTTTCTAATTTTATTAGCTCTATGCTTTTTCATACGACGTTTTAATTACACACACACGCGCGCGCGCGCGCGCGCGCGTCAATTCTTTGATTACCTAAATACGTTCATATCCACATACTTTCAATTTAAAAATGAACATATTTATATAAATATACAAAATTATATTGAAACGTCTGAAAATACAGTTTAAATCTGTGAAATATACGTCGTCGGGTGCAAATATAGTGGTAAAAATAAGAAACATATACCTGAAGAGGTAATTTATTATTTGATAATATCACACAGGCGCGCATGCGCGTTATGTAATAATATATACACAATATATTAGTATATAAAATTCGACAGCTATAAAGTTAATAGTACTATATAGCCACATAATAAACATATAATAGAGAAGACAAAATGGGCTGACAGAGTGAAAAATGGTAAGTTTCAGACCAGAATAAAGGAAAATATAAGACTGTTTGGTACAATAAGGATAGGATATGTTGCAAGAGGAGAATGAATATTAACAAATTTTGTTGAAGGAACAGTGTAAAGAGGAATGTAGAAGAGGAAGACGATATTAGCCGTGATAGACGATGTTAAGATAGAAGGGTATGAGAGAACTAAACAACAGACCTGGGACAGAAAGAATTTTAGACAAGACACCAACAGTATGATCTGCTAATACAGTTGGATGATGGTGTATGATAATGATGATTTTTAATTCATTTTATTGAAGTGTTAAATCATTTATGTTATATGACGTTCAAATCAACATGTATTTGTCTTATCTGGTTGGTTAGTTGTTACATTATGTTTATTTTTAGTGCAATTAATTTGAAAATCTGATTAATTTAGTTGAAGGTTTTTGAAAATTTGTACTTTCCTTTTGTTTTAATTTGGAACTCTTCTTTTTAAATAACTGATAGTTCTTTTTCTTCTTCTTATTTTGACTTTCAAAACTCGGTCACATTAAACGCACGGTCGAATCTACTAGTTTTCATTTGTGTCAGTTTATTAACGCTTAACCCACTTACTACAAAAGCTGTTTAAAAAAATTGGAAAAGTTATAGGCGGCAAATTATACCGTAATTGCGCAAGTTCGTGATAGTTAATTTATTATCTTAATAAAAATCAGAAACAGATACGACAATTCAATAGATGCTTAAAATTTTAAGGAAATAAATGAAAAAATCTAATTAGGGAAAAACTAAATCACAAAAGCTAAAGTAGACACAAAAATAAAAATTCGTATTAGTTGGACGGATGCCGTTTTTGATATTTTGACTATCCTGGTTTGACATTTACAGACATAAAAACTCTTTGCTACAGTTAATACAAGTACTTTTCTAAGCGCAACCGGTTCAACGATAATAAACTCGGGTTGAGAATAAAAATTAGCAACTACTGACTCATTGTAAAGAAGATAGTTGGTAGTAGTTATAATGTAATGGGTGACACAATTAATAAGATATCTCTTTCCCTTTTTCTTCTCTTTTATTCAGCAGTATTTCACGGAGTTAATGTTTACATAACAAATACATTGCTTCTCTTTTATTCAGCAGTATTTCACGGAGATGTTTACATAAGAAATACAAATGACTTTACTCTTGGCAGGGTGTCTAGGCCTATGCTACAAAATATTTTACATATAAAGAAACATCGCAATTTAACAATGTAAAACGCGCACTTGCGCGTTCACTAACTACAGCTTGAAATTTTAATACTATTAGTTAGGAAACTATAACAAATAATAATTCCAGTATATATTGTACTTCGGATTTAATGGCAATTACAGGCTTTCATGTTCATAGTCTTCTTTCAAAATTTCAAATATTAAGTTACAGTTATGTGTTGTGTTGTGTATGTAAAGAGGCAATTATATTTCAAATTAAGATATTAAACAGGTGAATAGATTCAGGCGCTTAGGATGACAAACAAATTAGAATAAGACCAAAACACAGCCAGATCAATGACATATGCAAGTTGTTATGTCATGCAGCTGTAAGAACTTCTTAAATCGCTGTAAGTAACACATCTTCTACAAGTAACACGTTGGCATACAAGAACAGGGAGTTAAGACATCAGAAGCTTTCAAAAGCTTCTATTAGAAGTACGTTGAAAGTATATGGGTAAACAAAATTCTTAATGTTGAAGTCCTGGAAATAGTCAATATCAACATTGAAGTCCAAAACTTATCGTAAGCAAGGCAATTAGAATATCACAAGACACGGATGGAAGACGATCAATAACCAACTAATACAATAATATAGAAGATACAGCTGGATGAATACGTATGCAGTCAGAATAAGATAATCCACACCAAATTACAAATGAGATGTGTCAGACTTTCCAATTAATTTTACAATTGGCAACTATGAACAGCGAAACATGACCATTAGCTTTATTCCTAAACAAAATTCTACAAAGCTATCTGAGAAGCAGTTATCGGAATGTTCTTTAATCTTCTTACGTCGCCATTACTGGAGGGGTATTTAATAGGTAAAAAAAATACTGTTTATGTTACGGACATAAACGATATCGGATCAAAAGAAATAATGTAAAAAATGAGAGCCCAAATACCGTGAGCCCTTCTTTTCCACCTAGTCATTAACGAGCAAAAGAGTATTAAAATTTGCCTTACAGTTAAAAACAGAAGAAAAAGAAAACAAACAGCAGCCATTATTTGGTGCTTCAAGGCATAATTAGTACATACGGATAGTAATGAATCCTGATCTTCTTAAAACATCGATATATTATAACAAAATATAATACAAAAGTTTAGTTCTTTTTACAGAAGTAGGCATATTTTAATATTTTCATCAACTAACCAATGTTTCCTATTGAAAGCCACTTCATATATTTTACTTTTTACTCACTATGTTGTTTTGTCTAGTGATATTCTTTCTTACGTTTTATTTTCCTCTTCCTGTTGTACTCAACGTGTCGGAGTATCGAGTTATCTTCTGTATCCTATTGTCTCTTGCCATTATCTTGATTAGTACCACAGTTCCCCTCTTCTTCTATTCTCTCTCTCTAATGTTGCCTTCCCATTTGATTCTGTCTTCATCAAAATCTTCTTGCTTCACATTATTTCACACCAACCTTCTACGGTGCTTTGCCTCATTCACCGCAATTACGCTCCCGTACCACTGGAGATTTCTGGGTTGCTTCCACTGTAAATATTATTTCCAGACTTTCTCTTTTTGTCTTACACGCACCCACTCTGAAACGACAGAGTCTGCTGCAGGCGCCCAAGACTGAACTTTCGCAGACCTATGCAACTGGCTCCTTGGTGGAGCCGACCGCCTCGATGTGGCAGTATGCCGTTTCGACCGACACCTACGGTGGCCGCGCTTCTCGTTTATGTCAGTAGGCCTACGGCTTTAGTTAAGCTGGCACGATGAACGCTCTCAGACATGGAGGGAAAGGGGGCCAGAAATCAAACATCAGTGTGCTGCAGATAGGCAGGCCTACGAGATCGCGTAGTACCGTAAGGAACTGACGTTCACTGGCTGCAACCCACACAACGGACACACTTCAAAGTGTTAAGACGTCTTACACACTCCTGCCATGTCCTTCTCGTCTTGCCAACCACCCTTCAAATTTTTTTCCTATTTAGAGCGGTCGTGGCGTAGTGGCCAGCGTGTGATTCCCCGCCGGAATGATCTGATTTAGATACGACCGTTTCCCCTCGTAAGGTGACGGCAAATCAGAGACAGGTATCCTGCCTAGTATAAGCCCTCCCCAGCTATGTCGTTCGGATCCGAAGATAAACTGTAGATCCCATACGCCTGGGAAATAATCTATAACACACGCACGACGATACCCGTGGGGAGAGTTCAAAACAGTCGAAATAATGATTACTCAAGAAGAATAACCTGTTTATTAGATATAAGATATCATATCAACAGTGTCCAACATTTGTATCCATATATTAATGTTAGTATGCAGATAGTTTTTTTTTCTGCGACGTTAAACAAATAGAATTCATTAATATAGGCTAATGTACATTTCTTTACACGTTACTCTGCATTATAAGATAAACAAAAGTAGTCTTTAGGGTTACATTGAGCCTACACATGTCGTGATCGAGATACAGGGTTTTTTAACTTTCTCTCTCTCTCTCTCTCTCTCTCTCTCTCTCTCTCTCTCTCTCTCTCTCTCTCTCTCTCTCTCTCTCTCTCTCTCTCTCTCTCTCTCTCTCTCCAATCAAGAGAAGGGTTGGGACCCTCTTTGTATATCCATACACAGGTGTGTGTAGTGTGCGTGCCTGAGCGCCGCACGTTCAATTTACATTACGTGAAAGATCACATACCCTTATATGCGTTCTACAATTTACGATAGTAACTAACGACTGTTAGTTGCGAAGGCTGTTTTCGTCGCTTTCTGAAAAGAGAGAAAGGCATGTATAAAATCCAAGAGAACCACTACTGAACTGAACTTAATACTGGGTAGGCTAATTGTTTGTCAGATCTGTCTGATCATTGTAAGCATGGGTATTTTTGTAATTGGACAACATCGTTCAGGATCTTTTCTATGATTTGAAAGCTATGGAAACGCGTGTGTGTATCAACTAAGGTAGATATTGGAATTAACGTACACTTTAATTAATTTAATTACTATTGGTCTAATAATACCGGTCTCGTCAGGTAAACTCCAACTAAAATATGATTTCGGCAAGTTGCGAATGACACAGCATTGCTCCTTACTTCTTTGTTTTTCTCTAAACTCCACGTATTTTCTACACATTGCTTACGCGAATCAGTTTTAGAATCCACAGAATTACGTTTACGATTAACCGTTAAATGGGCATAGTTTTAGCTGATGTAGGTTTTGCTGTAGCTTTCGAATGTGAGTCCAGTTCACCAAAAGTCGAATGCTTCAGACCCTGTGCCACAACACTGCTTTGAACACAGGAAATAGCTGAGTTGGTAGAATTCCTGTTTTCGACAGTTTAGAGAAACAATCTTTGGTTTCGTTTTATGTGGCATTACATAGAAGTCGAGAAAATGCATGATGGATTACTACATACTACATATGGATAACTACATATATAGTTCTTTACAAAAATGAATGCAATTTATGTGGAAAAGTTCAAACGATCTTTGCTAAGTTTCCAATCGAGCGAGACACGTTTATGAATCGAGCTAAATACACATCTGTTGTAAATAGGAACAAATCGTTCAAAAGTGTAAACAACGATAACGCCTTTCAGTCATGATAGTATATGTATGTTATGTGACAGATGTAACTATCAGATAGCGTTGGGCAAATGTATGTGTTTATTCTACAATCACGCATAATGCGTTTAAATCAGTTCATAAATCTTAGTGGCGCCGCCAAATAATGGCACTAATTACTCCCGATACGGGACAGTTAATGTTATGCTGCCATTATCTTTTACTGTTTAGTACATGTTTGTGTACATGTTTATTACTTTTCCAATAATTCACACTCATATTTTGTTCAGGAATAAAATAATGACAAGTCGAAGGCAGTCAGATGCTAACACTACTAAAAATGGAATAATATTTTCAACAGAAAATCACACTCAAAGTTTTATATACAAATGTTACTGCTACAAAATGGTATATTTTGTAATGACGGTAAATCCACATACAGTATTGTAGCGGTCACAGGACCGTATGTAATATTTAAGGCTAGGTTAATGAACCTAGAGGAAACGAAAAGTGTGCCGGAGCTTAACAGAGTGAGAGGATTTGCAATCAACACATTTTAACAAAATAACAAGATTTATTAGATTTCACGTTGGTAACACAATGTTCCAGTTTCACACTGTTCTTTACATGTAGTCATTAATTTATAGTATTTAGTAAATGGACATAAAAGATATACATATATATTTTTCAAGACTAGCATACCCCATGAGGGAGAACAACGCGAACATTAATCCAGTAGAAACGACGGACCATACAAACGTTAACCCTACCACTTAATGAAAGAAAACACTAATAACCTTTGAAGAATGATTATAATAAAAATAATGGTAATAAAGATAATCTGACTCCACACAGCTTAAGCAAAGCAACCATCTTAAGTAGAACAGTTTAACCACCCCCTCATGGTGTATGTTAGACAAGTTACAATGGAACCAGTTACAATTTTTGCAACTTGAGTTCTTGTGACCTTGAGATATTTTCAGTTCTTAATAAGTTGTTACACGGATTGAGTTGATAGATATTTAATGTCGAAAACAAGAGTAGCCAGTCTATGGAGTTGATGTAGTTTGAAGAGTGATAAATGAAACGCTTCCACCTGTAAGTATGTAGCGACGAACTCAAGTTGAAACCGGATGAACTGTGGACGAGCAGATGTTCCGAAAATTGTCCATGTGCTATGGTGACTGCTTACTGGAAATCGTTCCTGGTCTTTCTGGATCTCTCGGTGTATTTTGATTCTTCCGCATTTCTTGGTCTGACGGCTTCGGGGAGCACCTTAATGTAGAACTGCTCTGCTGGTGGTCACAGATGTTCGCATGACCACCGGATCTTCCCCCTTTTTCCTGGCTGAGGCAGGGACCCTTGAACGTCTTGAGGAGTCTACTCACGCATGAAAGAATTCAGACACACACATAACCTCGGCCGTCAGACCAACGGGAATGTCCTGGTTGAAGGCTTGCTGAGAAATGAGGTCGAAGGCTTGCTTGTTGGTCGTACCTGCCAGCGTAAAACAAACCTGTCACAGTTTGTCAAAAATAAAGCCTTTGGCTAATCTAACTGCGAACAAAAACACAGCGAACAGCTGACCCCCCAGACCTGTCACTAAATCGCGTCGCCGCTGCTTCGACAATGGCACTGGCCGGCAGTGCTGCCAACCGTGTTGGTAGCCCTGAACAACTCTACACGCGCCGGTAAAATTCAAAGTCCCGGCACAGTATGACAAATTTTAAAAGGTTATATGTATTAAATTTTATTCTTTCCTTTGTCCGCCTATCAAGGCAAAACTCCGACTCATTTGATCAAATCTACACTTATCTTGTTTTTTTTTGTTTATCTATCGTCGGGGTGAAGAAGTAGATGACCAAAACATTTTGTAAAGATGAACTCTAGGTAATTTACTTCACAAAGCAATCTGTAGCCAACGACTTGCAGGTAATTTACTTAGAAACCATAGTTTACTTGGAGACTCGATGTTTAGGGGCGAAATCGACGAACGTTTGTTCTCTAGAAGAAAATTTCGAGTGGCCTCGTTTTTACACAAATGTGGTTTTGGAGGGTATCACCTCGAAACACAGTACTGTCTCTTATACCCAGTAGGAGACAGAATTGCGGAACAACTGTTACCCATAATTCAAGACGTTATCCTTACCGATACCACGCCTGTATCGGACAAGTGGTAGGCGTATAATGTAATTCAGGATCTGCCGGGAAAACCGCACCGTGAATCATTCATATAAACCGGCGCTCGTACAGGATGTGCGGTATCTACCTGGCGGTAGGCAAACACAGTAATAATAATACCAGTGCGGCTCTTTAAAACTCGAACTAGTCTGAATTCATCTGGTGTCAGCGTCACAAAGGCGTAGACGTTTATGGTGGTATCGCAGAGTACCGAGTTCAGATTTACACACAACAAATGATCCTTTCGATTGTTTAGGATAGTGGTACCTTGGAGAGGTAATACTTTCCCGGGTTGATAGTGCACTGGATGAAGTTATGTTAGTTCTCAACGGACCCTTAACCTCTAGTGCGGCATGATCGCTCTGCGCGGGGAAGAACCCCATACACTCGACGAAACGTGGCCTGTTACGTGATCTGTAAACAGTACGGATCAAGAGCCGAAGATAGACAGTACCCCTAGTGAAGGACACCAGTATCGACTAGTACCGAGTTAGATTGGTTTCTGGCTCGGCTTCACTTTGCGTTGTTGCAGTCGATAACAATCTTTTTGATTTGCTCGGCTCCAATAAGGCGATGTAGGAAATCCTAACTGCATTAAATTCTCCCACGAATGTTGTATGGGCGTGTACTAATCAGGATCAAATATTTCTACTGAGATGTATATTTACTTTTATTTAATCATTTGCCTCATAATTGTTCGAGCGAAGCGACTTCTAAGTTTTGACCAGACCGTTTGGCATTTGTCTGTCTGTCTATCTATTTGGGGTATGTCTCACGATAACACTTGAAAGCATCAACCGAATTTAGTAAAACTTAGCATGTTCATACTTTTATCCAACAGAACACTAATGCTTTTGAGATTAATCCTCCTCAAAAATAGGGGAGCACGAGGCAAAAATGTGAGGGGATCAAAGTTTTAAAGAAATTTCAAAAGCACATGTGGGATATCAAATTAAAGGGAATTTTAATCGAAATCTGAATATAGTACTCATTTTTGAAAATTTCGATTTTTTTTTAACGTCAGAACCCAATAACTGGGTGAAAATTTTGATAAAATCACAAAAATTCATGTGGGGTATCAAATTAAAAACAATTTTAAGTAACATCTAAATTAAAAATTTTTAGACCCCAGAGAAAAAACAGGTTACAAATTTGAAAAAATTGTGAAAATCCAGCAAGTAATTTTACCACAAATCCGAACGTATCGACGTTTCAGTGTTTATTGTATGAATGTGTGCAATACAATTGTTATGTTACTAAAGAAAGTTGTAAATTTTTCGCATAATTTATACATTATCTAATATGGAAATTTGTGTAACAACAAATGTACTTCGTTGAAAATAGTGAGCGAGTTCTGGAGATCAGGGATGATACTAACTTTACTTATATCTTAAATTTACAGCCTAAACAAATGAGATATGTTTTTGGTCGATATGGTAGCGAATAAGGACCTTATGCTGTAATGCAAGTAACTTGGGACATTATAAGTTATTTCAAGGCGGTCAGTGAAAATTTATGTCCACTATCACATGATGTGAATGCTGGGGTTGCTCCCTGTTGTACAAGGGCTTCTTTACGTAACTGCAATCACTTTTAAGTTCAAAACATCTTACGTTCTTGGCATGGGTACGACCAATGTAGTTAATTCAAGAAGGAAGCAACTTGTCAACAATTAGTAATAACGTTAAACGTAACAAAAGTAATTCAAGATTAAGAATATACGTGTAATGCACACACATACACACACACACACACACACAGAGTATGTGTGCCTGTGTGTATTATTCTAGTATGTTCTCCTGTAAAAAAAACAGTGTGTCACACGTTTGCACGTAGAACTATGTAAATACCTATGAAGTTAAGCATTAACGTATGGTACTACACAAATATTCAATATGTAGAAGCGTAAGTTCGCAGAAATAACTACTAAATATTAGCAAATGAAAAGAGAATTAATTTTTTACAGTTGTTTTACTGAAGGCAAATAACACTAATTAAAAATTATTAACCACATACGCGTACCAAAATACATTAAAAAATAACATAATTAAACGGAATAGAAAAACAAAGAGAGGGTAATACAATGTGTGTTGGCAAAGGTCTGATCCCTGGAGGCACAACCAGACGGTGAGAGAGAGAGAGAGAGAGAGAGAGAGAGAGAGAGAGAGAGAGAGAGAGAGAGAGAGAGAGAGAGAGAGAGAGAGAGAGAGAGAGAGCGCGAGAGAGAGAAGGAAACACTAGCGTTCATTATTTTACTATTAGTAAATTAAAAAACGAATTAATTTTATTTCAGATGAAATGAGTTGAAATCCGTAACGAAAATTAACTACGACTACGCTGAAACTGAACATTACCAACTGAATCCGGCGAGTTGAAATGAAACAAAACTACGAGAAAGCGTAGTAATTGCAGAGGTAAAAGGAGAGAGAGAGAGAGAGAGAGAGAGAGAGAGAGAGAGAGAGAGAGAGAGAGAGAGAGAGTTACCGCTGGTGTTCGTATTGTGCCTTACACAATAATTGGCAACTTGGATACGCTCAAAACGAAAGAGATCTCTATTGCACGGGCGTTCGTGCCTATGCATCGCAGACACACAGGCTACAACAGAGACAGACGCTAATTTGTTAAATCGATTATGTAAATAATGTGAACGCAAAGCGTCACACAGTTTGTATAAAACTAATCAGCTGAGTAATTTTTCCTGTTTTGATTGTATCGTACAAAACACAGTCACAGATATTTAATAATTGTAATTGCGTTGTTTCCTCTCCGTGGGATTCGCAGCCACATTAACTCAAACAATGTGCAACAAGATAATTACAACGTAAACAGCAAATAATAACGATAGAGTTAGACGATACAGTAAAATTCCCGAGCTACGATACTCCATTTTCTGATGCGTTGTTATGCAAACCATGTCACTGTGAGTCCCCCCCCCTACACACCTACAGAGTTCGATTCAGTTTTCACGCTTTTATAATATACCCTACCACGCACGCATGACAATTTTGGGTTATAATTTTAAAGTTGACACTCAGAAAGCACTGTATGGATGTGAAGCACATTATGTTCTCAACAAGACTGCACAGAGTGCGAGGTGGGAAAATGCGAAAGATAATTAGAAGGTATAACGTTAATTACTCGTTACCATTAATTATATATTAATTATATTGTATTAATTAAAAGATTATGTTCTCTTCAATCTAGCCTACGTTCTTGGGCGTCAATTGCAATGGTAATTAAAGTTACAAAGATGTCTATTGATGTTAATTGTAATGGTATAAAGTTTACTTAGGAGTGATGAGTACAAATTATATTTTCGTGTTCAAGAAAACTAATTAAGTATACAACGATATGGGAGTTAATCCCTATTACGCCCCGTGTTCTGGAGCGCCAAATACAAAGATATGCCACGCGTTGGGCAGCCAATACAACGTTAATGGGGTTAATTATTATGCTAACTGTGATTAATTAATTACGTAAATATACTGATGTGCATAATGAGATCGTGTAATCATTCAATTAGGTTACTCATATCAACTGATTGAAGCTAAGTGACACGATAGTTCCTTTATGTTAGCATAATTATTGCATGGAGACTCTAATTGTTGTATACATTAATAAAAACTACTATGAATCATTCAAGTGCCATTACTTTCTTGTTCTGAGGTAACTTTGACAATAATGAACGCATATATTCTGGATAAAATAAACACTTATTTATTTAACATCATATCATTAAATAAAGAGACTTCAATATATAAAATACGGATGATTCCCTGTAAATACATTCATAAAAAGAACATAAAAGAACACATGTATATATATCAAATTACAATGCGAATCCAATACGTTGTTTGCTGGAAAACATACACATACATATATAATACAATCGATATATAGAAAACACAAATAGTCAAACAATAAATCTTATACTAATGCGTTCATTGCTTGCCTCAGATGAATAGCGTTAATTATTTTATCATATTTAATTTAAATACTCAAGGGGTGTTTCTCGAAAAAGAGACAGGTCAGTAGAGTTCTTATGATAAGAATAGCATAAAGATTACTTGTAAAGCGATTTATCCGATATTTCCATCGGAGTAACTCCTTCTCGTTCGTGGTACATATGTGGGAAGCTGCGTAGCTGTGATGTCACTAACACTCAACACACGCGGAACAGATTCACTCGCGCTGTGTGTGTTTTCTGTTGATTCGGCTGTTACTGTTCGAGTTATGAAATCATGTGTCGTGTGGGTAAGTTCATCATTAACTATGGTGTATATCTCTGTCTGTCTATTGTTGAACTTCTTGTGTGTACATTAATGTATAGTGTCTTTGATGCCGTGGTGTAATTGTTCCAAATTATACTGTATCGCTTCGCCGCACTGTACAACGTTGCGATTTCGTTGTCCGGTAATACATTAACAATAGTTCTACGCGTCGGTTATTGATGAAACTGCGATTGGTTAGTTCAGTTCTGAATTTGAGTATAATAAAGAACTCTATAATTATTAAGCACTGGCGTATGTCGCATGATTTAGTCGCTGTAGGTACACTATTACCGGATACACGCCAATATCGAAATGTCTAAGTTACTTAATTATATACCGCGTAGCAGGGTTTCAAAGTCCCACTGCTGTCCGTATATTAATCGAACTTTGTATTAAGACTGCTAAAATGTATGAACACTCTTAAAAGTGTATGACGACCGACTGTTGAAAGTTATAAGAAGACTGTCGAAAATTATAAGTAGACTGTCTAAAAGTACGTGAAGACTGACTTCCCGCGTGCCCTGCAAACAGTTTTTATCAAGCATCGTTTACCACAATGCACTCTTCTGGAAGACACGCCTCAGGTCGAACATGATAGGACAGAAGATCTCCTACCCTTATGCCAGACTATCGTTCTTCACTTCTCATTCGACGTTCCCGTTGCCATGATGACGACGGTCCTCTCCACCTGTTCTCTGGGTAGATGCTGGGTTGTGATTGGGTATCCTGTCTCCCCACGAGTTCGCGTCGAAAGCCTCCGTACTCTTTTCCTGGAACAGGAGCAATTTCTTGGTTGTCCATCAGGTCTTTGTCTAAGCGTACTCCGGGCCCTGCTGCAGTTCTCACGCAAACAATGTGTCGTATTTCGTTATTGTTTCGCTGTCCTCGACCCCTTTTCCGATCGCTGTCCTGGCGCAGCGTGTCGTCGTTTCCAAAACGGCACTCCTTCTCCCTGTCGTAAATATCAGTTGTCGCCAGTAAGACGTTCCCCCGCTGTGCACAAGTTCGATTCTATTCTTTTAGATATCGATGTCAGTTCTCATACAGGGTGAGTACCATTGTGTATTTACGCCCTTTTCTTACTACTGGTACACTTCAAATTAACCCGGCAGTGTGTCCGTCACAGTTTCTCTCTAAATTGGTACTTGACATAGTTTCTTTTTATCTTGCATGTTGCAGGCTATAAATCTCGGTTGAGTCGAGTCTGTCACGGCCAACCTTATTCCCCATTGTAAAGCTATGTGAAGCGTATTTGTATTGTCCGAAGCAAACGTTCACTTGACACCTCGTTACACTGTTCCTTATTTATTGCTCGTGGCCCGTATAGGGGTGTCTTGCTGTATGTAACGTCTTTTCGATCATACTAAAAAATTTTAATTCTTGGTCGTTACAAGTAATATTGTTGTATCATTCCTCAGGTTGTTATTTAAATAATGAAACACATACACATTTATCAGTCTAATTAATGCATTTATTAAATTTACGTTACTTGTCATTAATATCAATTATCTTGACTTTTAACATATTATGATCATTCATTATTTTAAAATATGATTTCTCTCAATAGACATTTCTTCTAAGATCTCTATATCTCAAGGTTCAATTTAATTTATCTAATCATGAATAACACTTATTTCTAGTTAATTATCATATTAACACATGTTTTATTTCTAAATGGATCCATGTTTAAAATATGAATTTATTCTTAATTGAAATTATGTAATCATACAACTTCACGTTTTAATGTTACTACATGCGTAATTTTTTTAGTAGTACATGTTTTTATTTGTAATTTCTTTTAGTAGGACATGTTTTATTTGTAGGTTCTTTTAGTAGGACAGACAGGTGTTTTAGCAAAATATTAACTAATACATAAAAGTTACTGTTGGTACGATTATTCCAATCTACGGCGCGTGGATCTGCGATGATCTCATCTACCGCTCCTTAGATCTGCGTTGTACGTGATGATCCGCTTCTCACTCCTTTGCATGAATTCTCACCTTGCTGAATCATATCGTGGTTTACTCTCGTAGTGAATAATGGCTTGACACTTTCTTATCACTCCACTTGAATTAATACTATTCGGCATTTTCTGACATTACATTTGTACAAGTACCGTTCACTAGTTTATAGCGTTTATTCTCGTTACGTGAGTTATAGTTTGCACACGACTGATTCCGAACACGTGCTCCGATCTCAATTGTTTTTACAAGTTATAAATTAATAAAACCTTAGTTCTCACTCTTTCAATATTAACTGTATTACACACATTGTTTGTTAATTTTGATTCTACGAAAATATAGCATAAGTTTATAAATCTTCACAACTATTTGCACATGTTAACCCTACGGAAGTCTTAAGTCAACTCGCTGAACTTTCACCACCGACTACTTCCGAATTTACGTAAAGACTCTTAAATGTTTAAGTCAACACTCGGCGAACATTATAACGGACTCCATCGATACGTTACTACCGACTCTCCGAAAATTTAGTACTAGACTTCCCTGATCGCGCTTTCAGCTTATTTTATATAGTCAATACGCAGGATTCCCACTAAGTTTCTCTTCGTCCCCTGCTACGTTTCCATTGGTTTTACGTTCCTGTCTTCTAAGAACTTTACTCCTGGAAACCCGCCTACGTTCAAAGCTGATTTCTGATAGCTCATCTTCTTACCCTACTCTATTTCTTAGCTTCTGGTTCAACCCCTCCTGCTACGTTAAGTCTGATTTCACACTTGTAACTCTTCCTGTCATTCTTTTCTATGTCCCCTTTAGACAGAATTACCCTTAACTGCCTTCCTAACGCACAGCTGCACTGGTTAATGAGTTCACTCAACTTTACTTTAGTTTTCTCAGTATTTACTGGTAACCCTCTCTCTGGCGTTTTTCTATAGTCTCTGGCCAGAACAATTCCTTAATTGTCTCCTAGTGTCCGGCTGTACAGTTTAATAACCCTTGCTGTGTTTTCTCGGTACTTCATTCAGTCACCCCTTACTGTTGTTTTTCTACGCCTCTGCCAGAACAACCCTTAGTTCGCTAAGCTTGCATCTGTCTTGTTAATTGGTTCATTCACCTTCGTCGCATACTTCTGGGTATGTCCCCTTTCATACTTATATCTGATAGCTTTCCATTCCTTTCAGTAAGAACACTTCCAGCTCGTTGATGAGTTTATTCAACTTTGCTGTTGCATTCCTGGTATCTCGTTCAGCCACCCTTACTATAGCTTTCTCAGTATTACACTCGTGATTCTTCTTCTGGCGTTTTTCTATGCGTTCGCTAGAACAAACTCTAATTTCTTCAAGTGACCAGCTGTTCTGTTGGATTTATGGTATGTCCATAAACATGCCTGTCGTCGTAAAAGGATTTCAAACTTCTTTGTGTTAACTCCCTCTCGTAATTTCCCTTCATATATTGTAACAAAATCTATAATTCGTAAATTTCCGGGGTTACAAAAAATTGTGATAAAAAAATTTTGTTTGAAAAAATTTTATTTATTTATTTAATTAATTATTTAATTATTTTTTATGTAGTTATGTAATTTTATTTCTTCTAATTATTAATTTAATCAATTTAATCGCTTAAAATAACCAGGATTGTTTTCCGTGTTAATCAGATTATCTCCTGTAATAATCGATTAGCGGTCTTTCGTTATTCTATGAGGGTCCTTCTTCAGCGATGTTATTCTCTTCTTTTCTTGGAGTCCGGGTGTCAAAAATTATCTACAATTCTTTTATTTATATTTCTACCAATAAATGAAACTCAAAATTACAAGATTCAAGGAATTTATTAACATTATTGAGAGTAACCGATTTTGAATCGATTAGTTAATCGACAAATAACAAACTCGTATCTCAGGGCGAGTAAATTCAGTATATAAAATATTAATATTAATTTACGGATTCTTTGAACTGTTATTATAATAGTCAGAGAAAAAGGGCAAAGCTGAAAAGTATAATGCTTACAATAAAAATTGCTTAATTATCTAAAATACAAAATATTATTGAATAGACAATGTTAGTAAGATAAATTTCTCGAACCCAACTCTTTATGCTGTTCTGCCGACACCGCAAAGGATTCTGGGAATAGTCCAAAATGGCCCCCACCGTGCTGAATGTAAAGGAAGCGTCTTCACTGCAGAATTCTTCCAAATAAATAAATGTTGGTTATTGGTGTATTCCTCTTCAAGTAGTAGTGGTTAATTACTCTTCATCACAGTGTAATTATTCGGGAGTAGTGGTCAGTTGTTCGGCACTGCAATCAGTGTTCAATGTGTTCTTGTCCCAATGGATGTGAGATTTTACAATATCCAATTTTGTGTCGTTAAAATTTTTAATTCAAGTTTGTATTGTCTATTATTTGGATTGCGACTTCATATCTTCATAAATCACTTAATATGGTTGATTCCAGGTTCTCTCAGTGGTTATTAATCGTATTTTTCACTTCTCTGTTGTGTTTTTTATAGGTTTAGTTATAACCAAAAATTATCTTCTCTCTTTTAGAATGAATTCATTTCTCTGAGCTCGTTCGAAGTGTACGTCTCAACGTGTAACAATCAACTAACTATCTTTTTCCTCCATACAATAGGTCTTGGCTGATTTAATAATAATTCGACATCGTTGTAACCAGATGGCATTTCCGCCTAAATAATTGACTTTTACATTATATGATTAATTACATTTTGCTTATTACTTAATTTTATTAAATACTAATTACATAATCAATTTCTTTATTTAATTCTGCGTTATTTGATATCAAACATGATATACTTTATAGTATTTTTAACTCAAAAAATCATATTTACAGTATATTTGAATGTAGGCTTTAACTGTACTTCCTGTCACATTAAATGGTTTACAATTTCTATTATGTTCTAACTACCAATGAATAAGATCACTGACTGAATTAAAATGGTTATTTTTCTTTAATACTTTGTAATTTTATGATTAGGTTAACTAATTTACCTATTATTTTTAATTTAGATCTTCCCCTTAGATTCCAATGTTATTACACTTGCATTTTTTTTAAAAATATTTTATACATTTCTTCAATACCTTTACAAAGTATTGTTACAGTTATAATACATAGTGATTGATTTACATTATATAATTTTCATCAATTTAATTAATTTCCTTTACTCATTTACTAATTATAAGGTTGTTGAGATTTACCATTTGGCCTAGATTTTACATGTGTTCACATACAATGTTTATTATTATTACAGCTTGCTAATACCCTTTCTGGCATATTATTCTTATAAAATCTTAACTAAATTACCCTCATCTAATTACAGTAAGGTTTATTATTAATTAACATCATTAAACATAATAAAATATTTTACAAAAAAAAAAAAAAATTATATCCAATCTCCAACATTTAAGCCTTGAGTTCAATGAACTATTAATATAAACAAAACACATCAGTTTTTCATCATTTAAATTATTCCTTAAAATTAATTTTCATGCAGTCCTTGCTGTTTTTACTTTATTTTAGGGATGTACCCTTGATCACTCCACTATTTATTGCATACTTTTATATTATTTTTTGTCATTTTGTCTGGTATTATATGATAAAGAATTTCACTTATATGAGATCATCAGGATTCGCTTTTCATTATAAAATTAAATTGCACTGGTACATTTTACATTTATGTCTAGAACCTTTACTTAAATATATTTTACAGTTACTCTTACTTTATTGTATTGTACTTTTCTTATTTATTTTCATCTTTTTTGGGGTTTTCTAATTTTATTACATGTGGTTGTTTTTCTAACAGTTGTTCTTTTATTTTGGATGTTTGTCTATCCTGGGCATTTCCTGACCTGATCCTATACTACCTGGGTATAATTACTTTATACATTGGCCTATCATTATTTTTCTATAATTTCTTATATATTGCATGGTTGTTTTTAATTTATTTTATCTCTTCGAACTATTATTTCACTACACTGTGGTCCTTGACTAATTTTTATAGTAGTTTTCATTGATGTCATTTTATTTTAATTTTATATATGATTATTTTTAAATTAGAACAATGTGGATGATCTGTCATGCTACAGATTGCTCTCCTCCAGAAGTTATTAGTTCAGATCATACCTTGAGTATGTATGAAATAATTGCTTATGATAATCTTTAGTTATTATATTCTTTGTCTTCCTCCCCATTTCTACATCTGCTTCTTCATACTTGAGCTAAAAAAATTTTTTTTTTCTTAAATTGATTCTTCTTTGATAGATATTGTTATCTGAGGTTTATTATTATTATTATATTTTTTTTTCCTTAACTTAGTTCTTTACCCATGGGATATTCATTCCCTAACATTCTCTAACACGTGAGCTGGGGCAGTCCAGAGAGGCACTTGTGGCTACATATACTCTGCTGGCCATACTACACTTCTAATCGAGATCAGAGGAACATCATCTCTGCTCGAAATATAATACTGCTGGAATTATCTACAGACAGTCATTAAATAAAAATTATATAAGAATAGTCTATTTTTTGACTAATAAAAACATCCTTGGATTCCTCACTTCGTAGTTTCTCAGATTTACTAATACTTTCTATCTCAGTTATTATTCTTATTATTTATTCTCCTTATTATTTATTTTTCTATCTTTTTAGCTCTGCTTATATATTCATTCTTATTATGGTTGGAAGCTCTGTTGATATATTTATCACTAGTTATTGGTTGTAAATTTTTTCATCTGAATTCTCCTTAATTCGTCTATTGTTCGCACAATCTTCTTCTGGTTATCAATATTAATAGCATATATATATATATTTTTTTTTTCTTGGTTCTAATTAATTGTTCAAATGGTTTTATGTTATGACAGTCCTTCTACCAATTGTTCTTATTGTAATTCAAATTAAATTAGTGATTATAGTTGTATTATATATTTTTTCCTTTTTTCAAAAAATATTATTTCGCTCTTGTTTTCATTCAAATTATTTCCTTACCATTATATCACTTAAGTGGTCCTTACTTCCCCTTGCATTTCGTAAATCTTTTAATATTTCTTTCCAAAACTAGGTTATTCATATTGTTGATATAAGTTGTTCTTATCCTTCTTTTAGGATTTTGTTGATATCTTTTTATTTCATTCACAATTAAATTCTGTAAATAATTGTTGTAAGTTGACCTTACGTTATTTTTGAATTTGTTTATTTATTCGATTCAAAATTAAGTCCCATAAATAATTTGTTGTAAGTTGATCTTACGTTCTTTTTGAATTTACTGGTAATATCGGCAATGTTCGATTACATTCCTTTTGGATTCTTTCTAATTCAATGCTATTAATTATGGATACATTTGCACCCGTATCAATCATTATTTGGGCGAAAATCCCTTCAATTTCTGCGTTTACATATATGATTTCATTATTTTGACTATTGAGGCATGTGTTGTTCTCTTCTAATAGCTCATTTCTTATATTTTTCAAATAATTACTGCTAATAATGGTAATATTCTTAAAGTTGTTGGCATCTTGCAATTCATGTTCATACCCAGGAGATAGGAGCAGTGAAGGGTCGTGAAAATTTATCACTGCCTCCTCCCGTTTAAATTATCGTTGTCGTTGTTATTATTAGAGCTGACCGGGATGTCGGTCTGGAAACTTTGAGTCGGTTCCTGCCGCTCAGTACTATGGTCAAAGGGTGGTCCGTGGTTTGGTTGCCTGTCTCGATCATCTAAACTGGTACTTCCTCTGTGTTGGTTGTATATCGGATTATCACGTCCTCCATTCCTCTGCCGGTTATCATAATCGTGAAAACTGTTCCGTCTCTGGTGTGTATACCTCCTTTGACCATTATATTCTGCCCTTATAAAATTTACTCTTGGTCTAGAAACCCTATTATTATTATTGTTGTTATTTGATTGGTAATTTCTATTATTATTATAATAATGTTCGGTATTACCTTGGTTGGGGTTTCTTTGACTATTATAATTATTATTGTTATGATAATAATTATTTCTATTATTAGGGTAGCTGTTATTATTTCTGTTATGATTTTGGTTATTATTAAAGTTATTATTATTATTATTATGGTTATTATTACTATACTGCTACAATATCAATGTCAATTCAACATCTGCCACCTGCTTCTTTTTTTTTGTTAATTAATATATAATGGACGAGCCAAAAGTCTATTGATACTGAAGCTATCAAGTTATCTTTACTTTTTGTAACGACCCCGAATTTGATGATGAAAAGTTTTATGAGCTTTGGTCACTAACTTGTAAAACATTTACAAGCCAAAGCCATGAGCAACGTTTGTATCGACGTTCCGGTAGAGTCAGGATCTGTATTCCAGCGACGCGGAAAACATGTCATAATTATTCTAATGAAATTTGTGTGTATTTTTACGTAAATAATAATAATACGGTAACTATCAGACATTACTCTTATATTAATAAGGATAATTATTATATGCCATAAATATTAAAAGAGATTATAATGTGTTAATTGATTTGTACTGCCTGTATGCAGGTTTTAATGATGACACGAATTTCGAACTTTAACAAAAAAGTGTTTACATGTCGGTAAAAATGTTTAAAAAAAATTTTCTGACCGAGCCTTACAAAATCTTTCATTACTATAGTCACTTGCACACTTCAGCAAAGACCACGGTTTGAAAGGTCAATGTAATGTATTCCTTATGCGAGTCCCGCTGTTACTAATCATGCTGACAACGTCTGTTCCCTTCACTCTAATTTCGAATACAGGCGAATAAAACATAATTCAATAGTTTTCATTTACTTTTCAGAGATTACCTGTGCACTGTTTGTACTAATCTATACGGCGCTTTCATTACAATTCAAAGTATAAGAAATTAAATTATACACTACGGTTCCGTCCTTTAAACAAATCCATTGTATATTTTTTAAGCATTATGCGTTAGAATGTATTCAATGTTGTTAGCCTAGTTAGTAGTTCATAAAATGTGGAATATTACTGTATTTGTAAAAAGTAGTACCCATACTTCAAAACAAATTCAAAACAAACTTAGTTAAATTTATAGTAATAGGGCCTATTTGTTACATAATTCCATTGAATTTATATCTTCTACGGTACAAACACAAATCTGAGTCTCAGGACTAACACAAAGACAGAAAAAAATAAAAAATGTAGATTCTCAGGTGATTTAAAGTGAAGAATACAATTGGACAATTATAATTAATTTGTGTACAGTATACTACGTAATTACTTATCGAAGGTTTTTTGAAGGTTATATCTGACATAAAAGATTCTTGCGTTTTTAACTTCGTACAAACCGCAAGTTATTTTTTTTTTAATTCGCAAGTAGTAGGAATTTTATTATAGCTACTATTATAATATTTTCATAATATTAGAAAATATGTACTTTATAAATTCAAGGGCGGCTGATTTTTTTTTCAATACATTATTAGAGAGGTCCGCTGCGGAGTGAAAGCTCGCTAATGTGCAGTACACCGTCGTGAGCCAACGGATTTTTTTTTCAATACATTATTAGAGAGGTCCGCTGCGGAGTGAAAGCTCGCTAATGTGCAGTACACCGTCGTGAGCCAACGGTGTTCCGATTTGGTTATCAGTAGTCAGTAACTAGCAGTCTACTGGTTATCAAAACTTTATATTATCCACCCTGGAACCGTTACATTAACGTTCAAAAAATGTCTCGTTCCAAACTGTTAGTTTTAATGTTTACCAATTGTAGATTAGAATTATTCAGAAAATTACGATCAGTCATCATTTCAATTAGCTGGTTGTATTTCTTTAAATCGTGTTTCTTATCATGATAACAATCGGCTCACACGACGATCATATAAGCTTAAAATCCGGAACAGTCGATCTTTCCGAACAGTTAGTACCCATCTAGCCATCAATTACAGACACCACTGAAACTTATCAAAATTATAATAATATGGATATCTTAAAATCAAACCAAAGGTCTAGCAAGCGTAATGAAGAGGAATATGACGACAACAAGGGACGTGTGAAACTCCCGTGAAAAGCGTAAACGCGAGGTCGTCGGGACAGCAAGACGAGCCGACGAACGGTTAACATTGTGTTAACATTATGGTTACGACATGTCGCCGTACCAGCGAAATGCCTAATCGATGGTGACAGGACAATTTTAGTATCACAATTACTATAACAATGAGTTGACAACACACGCAGTGTTGAACAACGATCAATACTGAAAATTCATGTGTTGAGTGACAGTCGGGTATCATTACGTTTGGCGTTCAGAAACGCCCTAACGCTGTTACGCTAATGCTATTAACTGGGAGGTAAAAATCTGACGGCTGAGAAAAAAGGAATATTTACAAAAAGTAGTACACAACAGTGCAGAAACGATGCAAGAAATTGTCACTGTAATAAGATTTGGGTGGATCACTTTAGAAAAGAATACTGAGTAATGATATAACATGTGATCCAATAACACTTTTCCAATAACATGTGATCCTGTGTTTGGAAAGGACAGTTTTTAATTTTCCTTCCCGAATGTAAACACGGTCATTGGGAATGAAAATGATACGAAAACTGAGAATGGATAAGAAAAGTGTGATCAAGACTTAACTAGTCCGAAAAAGTAAGAGGTGACAGAAAATGAACTGGTTGGTACGCAACTAAAGTAGAATAGATATCCCAGATATCACTAAATTCACAGAGACTGACTGGGAGATATTCCCTCGCCAGTGAAAAGAAAGCACAAACAAACATGATAAATTACGATTTATATTATGTTATGTTATGTATATAACGCTAATAATGTTAATATTATACTAACATTCCATAAAAAAAGGCACAAAGGTAACAAAAGAAACGAATAAAGTTCTGGCTGTAACGATTCCCTTACACGGTTCTGAGACATGGCTATTAACTGAGACGCGTACAAATCGCATAGAATCGGAGATGATATTTATCATCCATGTTGACAGCTTATATGAGAACAGACAGGATTAGAAACCACGCCACAACATCAAAAGTAGACGTGTTCTCCATAACAGACAGAACTGAAGAGCAAACGATACAGTGGATAGGACATATGGAAGAGATAAATTTTAGATTACGAACCTGAAAGTAAGACAAAATGTGCAAAACGTGGCTTAAAAGTGGAGACATTATTGTATTGAACAGACGAAAACATCTGGTCCTGGGGACGAAAGGAAGTATAAGGAAAGAATGTTCGTAACGGTTTGGTGACTAACTGGCTTGTAG